>OX451738.1:10429740-11104428 GCA_948472305.1 Vicia faba | reverse complement strand
TCATTAAGATTGATATAAATTCATTATAAGTTTTGGTGAATTTAACATCTAGTATCAGGAGCTCCAGTTGAGCAATCAAGGGAAGAAGAAGAAAATCACAATGGCGGTGAATTATGTGAATGAGAATTTTCCAGCAAGTCTTCCAATTGTGAAAGGTAATAACTATGAGAATTGGTGCAAACAGATGAAGCTTATATTCTGTTATCAAGGTCTTTGGGATCTTGTGAAAGAAGGATTAGAACCACTTGGAGAAGAAGAATTATAAAGATCTCTTTATAATTCACCAATGTGTTAGTCCATAAAATTTTGAAAAGGTTAGAGATATAGAATCTGAAATTTTTTTGAAGGTGCAGAAAAGGTGAGGTTACAAAATAACAAATTAATTGCTTCAGATGGAACATAGCGAGAGCATATCTAATTTCTTCACTAGGGTTATGAAACTAGTGAATCAAATCAAGGCTTGTGGAGAGACATTAACAACAAGAGCTATTGTTTCAAAGATCTTGTGATCTTTGGCTCCAAACTTCGATCGTGGGTGGGTAGTTGCCTTAGAAGATTTGAAGAACATGTCAACTCCATCGAAGGAAAATCTTCAAGGGACGCTTGAATCTCATGAACAAAGAATGACTGAAAGAGCTGCAAGCAAGTTAAAGAGTGATGTGGCTTTGTAGGCACGTTTCAACAAAAGAAACTAAAGGCAAAGGAAAGTGGTTCGACAAAGTTAGAGGTAGCTACAATAATTTGAATGGTAGAGGAAACCACCAGAAAGGGGTTGTGTCGAATCAGAGAAGACTCTAATACCAAGGCAACCAAAGAGGCGGCGCTAAAGGTAGAGGAAGAGGCGGTGGTCGAAAACCTGACAAGAGTCACATTCAGTGTTTTAATTGTAAAAAGTATGGTCATTGTTCTAGTGATTGTCCATAAAAAACTAAAGAATCAATAATGTGATGCAAAGTTTGCAAAGTATGAAGAAGAAGAAGAAGAGATATTGCTGATGGTTACAATAAGGAGATAAAGACAAATTCAAGGATTAATGGCACTTAGATTCAGGATACTCATCACACATGTCTGGAAGGAAATATTAGTTTGTCAACATAAATCCCTCGATGAAGAACATGGTGAAATTCATAAATGAAAACACTCAAGCAGCTAAAGGTTTTGGAGATGTTCTGATTATGAGGAAAGATGGCAAGAGGTCAGTAATTTCTAATGTGTTGTACATACCAAGCATGAAGAGCAATTTTCTTTGCATAGGGTAGTTGGTCAAAAAGAATTATAAAAGTGTCGATCAAAGATAAGATGATGAAAGTCGTCGATGCAATGGAAGGTTAATCTTGAAGGAGCCTATGTCTCAAAATAGAACCTTCAAGGTTGAACTTAATGTGATGGAGCACAAGTTCCTACTGACTGCAGCTAGCAGAGATGAATGGATATGACACTATCGACTACGCCATCTCAACTTCAAGTACATCCTAGATTTGAAAAGAAGAAATATGGTTTTAGGATTGCCAGAAATCAACATTCCAAATGAGGTGTGGTGAGGAATGTGTGCATGCAAAGCAATACAAGAATAACTTCAGCAAGGATGTATGAAGCAAATCAAAGGCTATTCTCGATATCATATACTATCATGTAGGTGGATTCAAATGGAGGTAATAAGTATTATGTCACATTCATAGATGATTACAATAAAAAATTATGGACTTACCTGATCAAGAAGAAAAGTGAAGCGATTGAGGTATTTTCCAAGTTTAAATCTATGATCGAAAAGAAAAAGTGGTCGAAAGCTCAAAGTTTTGAGAACTAATGGTGGTGGAGAGTATGTGTCAAAATACTTCGACATTTTATGTGAAAAAGAAGGGATTGTGTATGAGGTGGTGCCACCCTACACTCCACAGAAGAATGGAACTGCAGAAAGAAATAATCAAACCATCATGAATATGGTGAGAATTATGTTGAAAGGCAAGAATTTACCTAAAGAGTTTTTGGGGTGAAGCTGTGTCGACTGCAACATACATTTTGAACAGATGTCCAACTAAGAAACTATAAGGAATTACTCCAGAAGAATCTTAGTCTGGTGTAAAACCTAGTTTGAGTCACATGAAGGTGTTTGGATCGATAACACATAGACATGTGCCATATCTGTTGAGAAGAAAACTTGATGACAAGTCGAGTCAAATGATCCTAGTTGGATATCATTCGACAGGAAGTTACAAGTTGTTCGACTCAGTGAACAAGAAGATTGTGATCAGAAGGGGGATGTGATCATAGATGAGTTTTAAATAATGGGATTTGGACTTAAATTGTAAAGAAATATCCAATGGGAATCTTATTTGAAGAACCAAAAACTCAAGTCGAATAGAGAAGTTCGACAAGAGGAAGTTACAGATCAACCAAGTACAAGCATACCTCAGAGAACAAGACACATGCCTGCAAGGTTACAAGATTATGTGATTACATCAAATGATGTGGTCGATAATGAAGGTGAGCTGGTACATTATGCTTTCTATGCAGATGTCGAACCATTAAATGCATCTGAAGCATTTAAAGATTCAAAGTGGATGAAAGAAATGAGCGAAGAAGTGAAGTCCATCAAAGACAACAACACTTGGCCACTTGTTGAATTATCTCAAGGCAAGAAGGAAATCGATGTCAAGTGGGGTATACAAGGTGAAGTTGAATCCCAAAGGGGAAGTAACTTGACACAAAGCAAGGCTTGTATCAAAAGGATTTCTTCAGAAAGAAGAAATTAACTTTGATGAGGTTTTTTGCATATGTTGCTAGGATCGAAAACAATCATGTTGGTTATTGGTCTAGCATAAATGAAAAGTTGGCACATATGTCAGATGGACGTTGTAACGCGGTGGGAGAACCGACTTGGGTGTTTTGCGTTTTACTCACAATTGTTGCGGATAGCAAGAGTCGCCACCGACTTTTCTTTTATCCAATAAGGAAAGGCTAAAAAGAACAGGTAAGACCTTTCGAGATTATTTCTTGAGTTCAGGGGGTAGATTATGAAAAGGGAAGGTGTTAGTACCCTTTTCATCCATAGTTATCTATGGGCTCTTAGTTGCTTGCTAGACTCACTTGCTTTTTGTTTGAAAATGTGTTTGTGATGTGGGTTTTGAAAGTATTTTGAAAAGGATTGTCTTTGTAATGGTTCTCGTCTCTATAAGAACGCGTTACAAAGTGTTTTTGTCTTTTGAAAAATGTTTCAAAGTGAAGTTGTGGGTGTATAAAATGTTTGGTGAGCAAGGCGAGCAACTAGGAGTAACCTACCTACTCAAAAGGTCTTAAATATTCTTTTCCTCCTCCTTTAGATGTTTCTATCTTACCATTGATTTGGTAAGAAGCCTCATCGTTGGATGTGAAGGGACGGGTGTGGGATGTTTGTATAGTCATAGAAGGCAACCTATGGGACGTTTTAGCAAATGTCATTTAGGGACTAGATCATTTACCGAAGGCAACATCGAGGGTCATGGAGGGACTACGATCTTTTATCGAGGGTCTTTGCTAAAAACTCTCATATTCGAGGGACATGACTATTTTCTGAAAGGCAATAAAGCGAGATTACCTTAAGGATGCAAATGTGAATGGTGTGTTTGATTTGCATTCATTTTGTCTTGCCTTTAGGGTTTGTCAACTTGTTGTTTTTATCTTGCCACACACTCTAATTTCTAACAATATATGAAAGCAAATAAAATGCGGAAAATAAATCCTAAGCTATTACATCATTTCAGGGATGGGGGCACATATTTACAAATGGGGGTTGTAATAATTTAAAATCCTAATTATCTATTACAACCATATTGAATTATACAATACAAGAAAAGGAAAGGATTTGTTTTAAAAATGATTTTTTTTGTCTTAATAAATTAAAAGGGAAATCATTATTTAATAAAAGAAAAATATTTTTGATGTCTTTGTATGTTAAAAAAGTACTAATGCTAAAAAAAATAAGAGGAAAGAAAAAAAAGGAAAAAATAATGAGAAATAGGGTCATCATGTTGCTGAAAGCAAAACAAAGGGATCAGAAGTTCTGATGCTAGGCGCGCCGTGGTTCAGAATGAAACGTCAGAGGTGATCAGAAGTTCTGGGTTGATGCCATTGGAATCCTGAAAGAAACGTTAGAGGGAAAAAATAGAAGTTTTGGGTTGTGTTTAGACAGTGGGAAAAAAGTCAGAAATTATGTGTTGTGTTAAATAGTGAGTGAAAAGTAAGAAGTTTTGTGTTGTGTTAATCAGTGAGTAAAAATTAGAAGTTCTATGTGTTAAAACAGTGGGGAGAACTCAAAAGTTATGTGCGGAGTCAAAACAGTGAGAAAGTCTCGAAGTTCCATGTTTAATCAGTGAGGAGAACTCAGAAGTTCTGTGTGTTAAAACAGTGGGGAGAACTCAGAAGTTCTGTGCGGAGTCAAAACAGTGAGAAAGTCTAGAAGTTTCGTGTTTAAACAGTGAGGAGAACTCAGAAGCTCTGTGTGTTAAAACAGTGGGAAAGAAAAACCCAGAAGTTCTGTGTTACACTTCAACTCCTTCCTTACATTAATCATCTCATTAGCAACTTGTTCAGTTCTTAACAACAGCAAAATCAGACATCTAAAAAACACAATAGTTCATAGAAGTTCTAATCCTAATTTTGAGCCTAGCTTTATTCAAGAAGTTTCAATCGACAGTCTTTTCTACTTATGTAATGATATGAAGAGCATCATTACTATGATACTTATATATTTAATGATGTTCTGAATGAAAAGGTTCAAAATCAGAAAGACTTACCTTGAATCTGGAATGTGTGTTTGGGATTTGAGTTGTTGCCTTTAGATGTTCTGGGGTTAGCAAGAACAACGGAATAGAAAATGCTATGTTCTTTGATTCAAAGGGAAGAACAAAGGTTTTGGTTTGGTTTAGGAATTCAGGGTTCACGAATGTTTTACTGTTTTCTTGATGAACAAGTTTCATATTTTGACATGTTTTTATGGATTATGACCTTTGGCACTTGAATTTGACCAAAAAGTCAAAGTTTGACTTTTCAGTATACAGTTGACTTTTGATCAGTTGACTGAAAAATTCATCTGTCAATCCAATGGACTTGTAGTGTTTTGAATCATGTCATTAGGTCAAAGTGATGCAATTGGATTCTTGAGATTATGCCTTAACCCAATTGATCATTTGCTAGGTCAAAAACCAGAAATTGCCCTTTCCCAGTCAAAACCCTAATTTTGACCATTTTGCCCTTTTGATGATTTGATCAAATTTTTTGAGGAATTATGGTCCAAACTTGATCAAATGATACATATGAGTTTAAAATGTTAGTGTGGATAAAAAATTATGAAGTTTGACTGTAAATTGGCCATGGTTGACTTTTCCCCCCAATACAGCTGATTTTTAGGTCAACTGTTCAATTGACTGATCAAAAGTATGATCCAAGGCTTGAAACTTGACATGAGTAATCTTGGGGGTGCATAATGATCCATGAAAGTCATATGGGGCATTAGAAGTTCAAAAATACTTGTTCAATCTCAAACCCTAATGTGATCGGTGGATCTGGAACTGACTGTTTAAAGCTGGTTCGCGAAATGTCGCGGAAGCAAGAGTCGCCACCGTCTTTTATTTTCTCCAAATGGAAAGGACAAAAGCACAGAAAAATTCCTTAAAGAGATTGCTCTCGGTTCGGGAGGTAGGTTATAGAAAGGGAAGGTGTTAGCACCCTTTCTATCCATGGTTATCCATGGGCTCTTAGATACTTGCTCATTTGTGTTTTCAAAAATGGTTTGTTTGCTCTTCAATTGTGAGTGGGTTTAAAAAAAGTTTCTTTGAAAAATTTCAGTTCGACTCGTACGTCAGAGTGTTTGAAAAATTTGCTTTGAAAGCTTTTGAAAAGTGTCGGTGTGAAAAGGTTTTTTTGTTTGTTTTTGAAATTAGAGCAAGTATCCTTGAGAACCTACCTACCCTAAGGAATTCGTCTGTGTAAATGTCCTTTAAAGTAGTGCCATCCCACCATTGAGAGGTAGGTAGCACCACCGTTGGAGGTGTTCGGGTCAATTCGAGTTTTAGGGACATGGTGATCACCGGAGTAATGGGAAGACACCTTAGAAGCTACCCTCATGCCAGGTTCCCGGATCATGAGGACTTACTAAGACATCCTCTACTCGACGACCACCTTTCGAAAGGCAACAGTGAGGCGTACCCTAGGGGTGGTGTGTGCGAATTGTGTGTCGTTTTCATTGATATTTGTCTTTTGTCATGTCATTGTGATCTACGTTTGATTTTAATTAAGACATTCATTCTTGCATGCTTTTTAACAGTTATAAAGTTTGCGGGAAGATAAATCTACATCTATTACAAATGGCGCGGGTCCACATCGCCAAAATTAAACCGGACCCGATTTGACTGAAAAATAAATAAAGCGAATAAAAGTGCGAAAAAGTTAAATTGTTACAAGGCTTTGGGATATATACATAATTATAATAAGCGACAAAGTAAAATGCGCGAAATAATTAAAAGTATGGGCGTCGGACCCTTTCATAAGAAATTAAAGTTAATAAGAATTAATTAATTAGAATTAAATGTTTTTGATATTTTATGTTTTTTAAGATTTAAAAGAAAAAGAATTTATTGAAATTAAAAATAAAATGCTAAACCCTAGTTCTAATATTTTTTAGTTTATTATGAAAGATATTGAAATTTAACCTAATTTAAACCCTAATTTATTTATGTACAAATTTAATTATAAATAAAAAATAAATAAATAAATAATTATTATTGTGAAAAAGGGGAAAAATATTAAAAGGAATCAAGATTGTTAATTGACCTAATTCTACATTTTTTATATTTATTATGAAAGGAATTAACAATAAACCCTAATTTAAATTAACTAATTTACATGCAAGTTTTTTATGAAAAATAATTAAAATAAACATATATTATATTTTTGTCTTTTCTGAATTTTCTGTATTTTTTATATATTGTAAAAAATATTTAATTAAATTAAGGCAATAAAATAAATAACATAATGATTAACAATAAAATAAAAATAAGTAAAAAAAATGAAAGAAATTGCAAACCAGAGTGGGGTGTAGTCCCAATTTAGGAGGTACATGCCTTAGAATTCTGGCCCAATTAACCTTGAATTCGTTGACTTTTGTGCAAGCCTATGACACGTCTGACTATGGTACACGGTGTTCCTTGAATCTTGGCCTTTTGATTGATGGAACTGGACGCGTGTATGCCTGGATGAGGATGGAACATGGTGAACCACAATAGGCGCGCTGCATAAGAATTTACATGGAAAAATAATATTGCAATTTGCCAGACCTGGGACTTGAACCCAGGTCTTTGATGTTACCAACACATGTCCCTGCCACTGAGCCATCACGTTTTAATTAATATACTATAGCAAATAAATAATAAAAAGCAAAATTGGTTAGTGGCCCCTAAAAGCGCACGCTGGTTTGAATGAGCCACTCAGTGGTTGCCAGCACATCGTCTTCCTCACGCCTTTCTTTTTTTTCTGAAACAAGGTCCTATCGCAACGGTTTTAGAAGCGTGGCTTAAAGTAGCTTTTAGAAAAATAGCGACTAGCGCTATAGGACCAATAAATTGGGCGCGAGTAGTGCTTCTCCTTCGTCTCAACCTGCTTAATCCAATGGCCATAGTCTTGAGGCGTAATTTTTCTTGATTGCAAAAACCCCAATTTTAAAACCTGCAAACCCTAACATTTAACAATGGCAAAATCGCCTATATTGCACAAAAATGAAATTAATTGGTATGGTTAGCTTGGAAACTTCATGCTGAACAAGAATTCATCAATCAAAATGCAAAAAGATGCATGAATTGTGATATGCGATTTCAAAAGTTTGGTGACACAGTTCGAGCTCTTGATACCGATTCAGGGTGTTTTGGTGGTTGATATTGATTGGAATTTGATCAGGAGTTAACAAGGAAGCCTTTGGAATGAGTGTTAGGGTTGGAATCGACCTCTAACCTTGAAATCAGTTTTGTGTTTTTATGGAAAATTTTCAATGTGCAATAGCTTTTTTGGGCGCAGCTTTGTGTCTAATGCCATTAGGTCTTTCATTCTGAATATGTAGTGAGCATGCTAGGTCAACAAAATTGCACAAAATCTCATGAATTCAATGTTTTGCATATTTGATTTTGTAAAATCTTTTTTGAATCTTTTTCACATTTAATTTGGTTCAATCATGCTCCAATCACACCAAAACTTGCCATATTTAATTGTACACGAAATCTTGAGAGTAGAATGTGCACAAAAAGATTTTTTTAGGTCAAGTTTATATTTTTCACATATTTAAATAATTTAAATGAATTAATATTAATATAAATTCAAATAAATAATTAAAAATTGAGAAAATACTTCCCTTTGGGCCAAGTGGTCGTGCATAGGCTTAGAATGATGAATCATGGAAGAAAAATGGGCCCATTAGCATTTTTGGATCATTTGCATCAATGTTGACTTTTCAAAATTCCCAAAAATTTCCCAACTTCCACAAGGCATAACTTGCTCAATTTTTAAGCTTTTCACATGTTCTTGTACATTTTGGAAAGGTCTTTGAGTCCTCTAACCAATTCCTTTGGTCCCATGTCATTTTGATTTACCAATCTCAAGTTATGGCCTTTGACTTAAAGTCCCTTTTTGTTGACTTTTGAAAATGACCTATAATGTTGAAATTGATAACTTTTTGTGAGAGCATTTCTTGGACTTGAAGTATGAAGATGAGTTGTAGGAAATGTCTTTCTCTTCAAAATGAGCTTTGGATGGAATTTTTCTGATAATCCATGTGAAAGTTATGCCCTGGTCAATTTTAGTTGACTTTTTCAGCTGTCCAAATATAGCAACTTTTGCATCTTTGATGATTTCTGAGCCAAATTTTGAGAATCATGATCAAGCATTGATCAAATGATGTTTGTGGCTTCAAAATGATATGTTGACCAAAAATTTGAACTTTTGACTGTCAAATGACCATTTTGCCCCTACAGTTGACTGTAGTGCAATCTAGGGTTTTGACTGTGCAATTTTGAGCTGAATGCCTTGAAACTTGATATGAGGATACTTGACCATCTTTGTAAGCATGTGAGACTTGATTGGGCCTTTGAAAACTTCATCTTCTTGATCAGACCACAAACCCTAGTTTTGACTGTATAGGAGACAGTTGAACTGCATAGCCCTTGGAGAATTTTGTGACCTTGACTTGACAAATCTTGGAGAATATGGGAGGGCAAATTTTGGGGTACAACAGTTGCCCCTGTTCAATCTTCTTAGACCTGAGGATGCAGATTGGCTGACGTGCCTTTCGTAATCCGATGGTAAAAGATGATTGGACACTAGAGTGCCCAGAAATTTGCGCTCACATAGTAGCAGTGTGATGGGGGAATGGGCTTATAGATGCCATCTAGAGGTTGCTGGATAGGATGATGGGCTTATAGATGCCATCTGGATGTTGATTGCGTAGGAGATTCCTTAGCGAGAACCTGCATACCTGCAAAAGAGAAAATGAGTACCTGACACGTTGCAGGAGCTGATTTTAGATGCTTGGTATAGATGTGTCCTGACTGGTTACAGGAGCTGAGTCTGGAGCTTCAAACGCTGATGAATGAACCAGGGATGGTTACTGCCTTAGCATGGATGATAAGAGAACCTTGGGCGATTTTAACTTCAACAACGCTTGTTGAGGAAAATCTTGGGTGTCTTCTACTGGGGTAAGAATCAGGGAGATCTTAGGGTCGATCTGACTGAACCAGAGAAGGCCTTTGACTGGATAAGCGTCAGGAAAATCTTAGGGTCGATTTAACTGAACCGGTCTAGGTCTTGAAACATCTTCAACTGGATAAGCATCAGGGAGATCTTAGGGTCGATCTGACTGAACCAGAGAAGGCCTTTGACTGGATAAGCATCAGGAAAATCTTAGGGTCGATTTAACTGAACCGGTCTAGGTCTTGAAGTGTGATTGAGACTTTAAACTGCATCTTTCCTGAAAGGTAAAAGTCAGTCATATGCAATGCATGATATGGATCAAGCAATGATGTTCTCAACATAAAGGAGACTTGTATGATGCAGTGCGTTATGCATGCTATGATGATGTATGTGAAGTTTTATGTATGTTTTCGTCTAGGAAAGTGAATCCTTGACGGGTGCCGGGAAGTTGTATCCTGGGCTGATGTTGACGAATAGATTTTGCTTCCGCTGGGGATGATAACTGCAAGAATACCGGTAGGAGAAGATAACTCCGTTGCGGAATAACCTTGGCAAATGGAAAGTCTGCGGGGAGAAAAGATACTCCAGCGACTATGCTGAGAAGCAATACTCTGTGGGAAGAGGGAGGCCTTGCTGAGAATTATTAAGAATGACCTGCTGAGGATACCGTTGTTGTATGAAGTGTTGACGGACTTCGCTGGGGTAAGAAGACTTCGTCGAGGACACTCTTTCCGTGGCTATTGGCTGAGGATAACCCAGTTATATCCTATTGAGGAAATAACTCTTTGAATAAAGCCGGACGACGCGTTCGTGCTCTGCGAGGAGGTAAGCTTCCAGAATCTACTGGGGGTACGCTTATTGCTTGGGGAGATAGATTCCAACCTTCTTGGGGAAGCTGGATTGGACTTTCTGGGGAAGTTTTGAACTGTAATGCTGTAGGTTGAAAGAGGGAACCTATGTAGGGTGGCCTGCTGATGAGCTCGTGTAAAACCGCATCTGAAATGGAGAAGGAACCCGGGTAGGGTTATTTTGATGATGAGTTCGTGTAAAACTGCGTTCTTGGAAAGGGAGAACCTGTGTAGGGTGTCCGGGTGACGAGTCCATGTAAAACTGCATCTTGAATAGGGGGAACCGGTGTAGGGTTGCTTGGTGAGGTAAGTTCATGTAAAACTTCTTGATGAACCGGGGTGAGGTTACCTTGGGGTAAATCCATGTGAGATTTCTTGACGAACCGGGGTAAAGTTGCTTCGGGATGAGTTTGTGTAAAACTTCTTTGATGAACCGGGGTAAGGTTGCTTGAGATAAACCCATGTAAGATTTCTAGAGGAACCGGGGTAAGGTTACTTGACGAGTTTGTGTAAAAACCTTTTGATGAACCGGGGTTAGGTTATCTTGAACTAAATCCATGTAAGACTTCTGGAGGAACCGGGGTTAGGTTACTTGGATAAGTTTGTGTAAAAACTTCTTGACGAACCGGGGTTAGGTCATCTTGAGATAGGTCCATGTAAGACTTCTGGAGGAACCGGGGTTAGGTTATTTGGATAAGTCCATGTAAGACTTCTGGAGGAACCGGGGTTAGGTTACTTGGATAAGTTTGTGTAAAAACTTCTTGACGAACCGGGGTTAGGTCATCTTGAGATAGGTCCATGTAAGACTTCTGGAGGAACCGGGGTTAGGTTACTTGGATAAGTTTGTGTAAAAACTTCTTGATGAACCGGGGTTAGGTCATCTGTGGGATAAGTTCATGTAAGACTTCTGGAGGAAAATTGAGAGGGAACCGGTGTAGGGTTGCATGATTTTGATTAAGTGGATGATTGTCTTGTTTGGTTTCGGATGTTAACCCACAATCTGGAATTTGTAAAGGTAGATGGTAGTCGTCCTTATGTTGATCTTTCCTTTGTACTTTGGTTAACAGAGTCGTTGGATCGCCTGGATAACTCATTATTGCCCCTGTTTCGGAGGTGAGGGAAGAGGATACCTGTGTGGGTGATTGACAAATCTTCGGGTAGACAAGTGATGAGATACCGGAACATAGTCGTACGCTTTGATCCCTAACTTTTGCCTGGACCGCCCTTTCGGGTTTTCAGTCCACCGGGATACCCATTTTTGCCCAAGCCGCCTTTTCAGGTTTTCGACTTGCCGGGTGTACATATTTTTCCATTTTCATCCCTTATTTTTGCCCGAACCCTTTTGGTTCGACGGGAAGTCCTTATTTTTGCCTAGGCGTGTCAACCTAGCGGGTCTTTGATTATGCGCAGTATTTTTTCGACTATGTCCACGCTCTCAGAATATAGGGAGTATTTTGTCATGCCCCAGATAATGGGCAATGCTCCTACTGTGCCCCTTGATTGGAGGTACTTTTGTTCACAAGGTGTTCATCGTGCGAATTTCCCTGCTGTCCAAGCAAATAATCATATGCAAACAAGGTTATTTTAAGAATGCAAAAGTCTATGTCTGTCTTGAATTTTGAAAATGCATTTTTTTGTAATACAGTGCGATGTCGACTCAATATTTTACAGCAAACCTTCAGGAGTCAGGATACCTTCGTAACAGTATGCTTTCGAACTAACCCATGCTTCAGCTAGGACTTTTAAGGGTTATATCGTGGCCTGGTTCACGGTTTAAGAAACAAAGGATAAAGGCTCGAATTATTTGTACCCAACCGCTCTTCATGATGTTCTCCGAACCTAAACTCAGTTGATCGTACGTTAGACCTTGCTTGAGTCTTTGCTTTGATGTTCCAATAACGGGTCAGATGTTGATGATTTTGAATAGGCAGTCATTTTTGCTTCGGTTATGAGACCTCTTGTTTGATTTTTGTTATCCCTTTTTTTTTTGCCTGAACTGTTTCCTTTTTGGAATTACAGTCAACGGGATGCCCCAGTTTGGTAAGTCTTCCTTATTGGCTTTGACTTTTTGGGCTTTTCATTTATGATTTTTTTTTTTGATAATGACTGCCTGTCCTTATGATTGTTCGGAACCATCACTGTCTTTTGTTTTTGAAAAAACTTTTGGTGCCATTCACTGTGCACTTGGATCAACTGAGAGAACTACCCTGCCCCAGGTTATGATTAAGGGTTTTGATTTTCGAAAATAAAAACTCCTACTTCTTTGGCTCTGATGGGTTGACGAGGGGTTATCATCCTTATAACTCCAGTGTTTAGGGATTGAAACAATGCCTGTACCTCATCAGCGGGGTTTGTTCAAAAGCATACTGTAAAGATTGCGGTATCGTTTTCGTCATCCTCCCTCAAGAGGTTTAGAATTTTCAATTAAGAGTTGACCATCGCAAAAATATGAAAGCAGTTTTAAGCATAGTAAACATAATTAAATCAAGACAGACATGTGTAATGCATTCATGAAATAAAAGAGTTTAACATAATAACTGTTTATCTGAACAAGAAAGGAAAAATACAACTTGAATTCAAATGAACAAAAAAAATCTCAATCCTAGCCATGTTTTGGCAATGGAGCATTGATCACGTTGGGAGTCTCAGCAGGCTCGAACTCGATCTCTTTGGCATCGATCATGTTCTGAATTTTGTACTTTAGTGCCCAACAGTCCTCAGTATCGTGCCCCGGGCTATCGGAATGATAAGCGCATCTGGCTTCTGGATTGTAGCTAGGAGAGGAGGTCTTAGGATTGGCAGGAGGGTTGATCACTGCAATCAGGTTCATCTTCAACATATGTTGCAGTGCTTGCGACCATGGCATGTTAATATTGGTGAACTGCCTTTTAGGCCCGTCCGGCCTTTGTTGGTTTCCCCTCTGTGGTTGGCGGCGTGGTGTAGAACCAGAGATCATGACTGCCCCTGCATGTTGATCACGGCGACTCTTTTGACTGTATGCAGCATTAGATTCCTTCTTTCCCGTGTAAGGCTTTTTATGAATATCAGAAGGTGTGGCCTCTTGAATTTTCCCACTTTTGATACCAGCTTCGATTCTTTCGCCGGTCAGGATGAGGTCGGTAAATCCAGCAGATGAATTACCAATCAGGTGGTTGAAGAATGGCCCGGATAGGGTCCCCAAGAACATATCAACGAGTTCCCGGTCCGTCAATGGAGGCTGTACCCTTCCAGCAAGGTCTCTCCATTTCTGTGCGTACTCTTTGAAACCTTCGCCTGCACCTATAGACATTCCCTGAAGCTGAGTGCGTGTGGAAGCAAGGTCGGCATTGTACTGGTAATGCTTGTAGAAAGCAGTGGCTAAGTCTTCCCAGGTACGGATGTTGGCTCCATTCAATTGATAAAACCACTCGAGCTGAGTCCCTGAAAGACTCTCTTGGAAGAAATGGATCCATAAGTTTTTGTCAGCTGTATAGGGCTGGATCCTCCTTGTGTAAGCTCTGAGATGCAACTTAGGACAAGATGCCCCGTCGTATTTAGCAAAGGCAGGTGCCTTAAACTTGTGCGGGATCACTACCCCAGAAGATAGACCTAGGTCCTCGAAGTCTAGGCCGGGCACTTTTTGTATCTCCATAGCACTGAGCCGGTCTTCCAACTGTTTGTACTTATCCTCGGCCGGAGGGTATTGTTCGTCGTTGAAATCTGTCTCGTTGTCGGAGACCACTGGACTAGGCACCTCTCTCTCATGGTGACTGCTTTCTCTCACAGATGGGGTAGTCCTCTCAGTTTCAGTCTGCGGTGTGTTCCCAGATCTGCGCCTTGGGCTGAACAGCACAGTCCTCTTTTTCTTCTTTTCCTTCTTCAAGAGCAGAGCCTTCAGATCTTGCTGCCCTTGGGTCAAGTTCATGATTAGCCCTTGGAATTGGGCATTCTGAGCCTGGAGGGCCTTGATAGACTGCTCAGCTGATGATTCAGGATTCATGATGATCGGCTGAAATAAACAGCGAAGAAGGTAAGTAACCTGCAGAGAAAGGGTACCTGTTATGCAATGATATGTATGACGTGCATGCAATGATTTCAAGGACCTCGCGGGGTAAACAGAGAAACTTATTAGAGTTGAAAACCGGTAACTTGATTGAAGGAACTTCATGTTGTTGAGAGTCCTTCTTCAAGGGTCAAAGGCTCACCATATCCAGTGGGTCATAGCCCCTGACAACCTTGTCTAGAGGAAAATAAATCCCCTTTGCCTCTTGCCGGACAGTTGGTTCATCATGACCTGCATCACAAGCCCTTGAGATCCTTGAAATGGGTTAGGATGTATGCAAGATGCATGCAATGGTATGATGTTATGCCATGCATGGGGTAATGTAGGTAAACCCTATTATGAGTCCAGATTAAGGACTGAAACAAAACCTGCAAGAAACAAGTGTTAGGTCACCAGCATGCAGATAGTCAAGTACGAAGGCACACAAGTCACACAAGAGAGAGCCCTTAGGTTTAGGCCAGCATGGGGTCTGGGTAGTACCCTCTTGAAGTTGGTGGGTTCAACCTGTCCTAATCAAAGTAACCGGGTTCTAAGGTTCCCAATATCACGGGATTGCTTTCATTGTTCATCGTTTCGATTTAGCCACTGAACTGGCGACCGAAATATTCCAGGAAAGCAACCCTCAATTGAGTGTAGTATCGAGTATCAACCAACCTCGGACTGCACCAAAGTCAGTTATCTCACTACCCTAAAGAGGCCAAGATAGTTCAATTAAGGTTCCTAAGGTCTGTTGATGCTTCACGACACCACGCGGAGGCCCCGTACTCTCCTTGACTGAACTCAAGGGTTACCGGTACACACCAAAGTGCCACATCAACGTAGCAGACTGTTTCAACCATGTCGGTATACCTCGCACAGTTCCCTCACAGCCTTGTTGCTACTTTCTAAGAAAGGTATCCCCCAGATCCGGGTTTAGGATCTATAGAACTCCCAAGCAACCCACAATTTAAAGCACACAAGGAAAACAATTGAAAACATAGTTATAAGCTAGCCCTAAGGTACACCTCACTTTATAAGATTTCCCCAGCAGAGTCGCCAGTTCTGTGATCGGTGGATCTGGAACTGACTGTTTAAAGCTGGTTCGCGAAATGTCGCGGAAGCAAGAGTCGCCACCGTCTTTTATTTTCTCCAAATGGAAAGGACAAAAGCACAGAAAAATTCCTTAAAGAGATTGCTCTCGGTTCGGGAGGTAGGTTATAGAAAGGGAAGGTGTTAGCACCCTTTCTATCCATGGTTATCCATGGGCTCTTAGATACTTGCTCATTTGTGTTTTCAAAAATGGTTTGTTTGCTCTTCAATTGTGAGTGGGTTTAAAAAAAGTTTCTTTGAAAAATTTCAGTTCGACTCGTACGTCAGAGTGTTTGAAAAATTTGCTTTGAAAGCTTTTGAAAAGTGTCGGTGTGAAAAGGTTTTTTTGTTTGTTTTTGAAATTAGAGCAAGTATCCTTGAGAACCTACCTACCCTAAGGAATTCGTCTGTGTAAATGTCCTTTAAAGTAGTGCCATCCCACCATTGAGAGGTAGGTAGCACCACCGTTGGAGGTGTTCGGGTCAATTCGAGTTTTAGGGACATGGTGATCACCGGAGTAATGGGAAGACACCTTAGAAGCTACCCTCATGCCAGGTTCCCGGATCATGAGGACTTACTAAGACATCCTCTACTCGACGACCACCTTTCGAAAGGCAACAGTGAGGCGTACCCTAGGGGTGGTGTGTGCGAATTGTGTGTCGTTTTCATTGATATTTGTCTTTTGTCATGTCATTGTGATCTACGCTTGATTTTAATTAAGACATTCATTCTTGCATGCTTTTTAACAGTTATAAAGTTTGCGGGAAGATAAATCTACAGCTATTACAAATGGCGCGGGTCCACATCGCCAAAATTAAACCGGACCCGATTTGACTGAAAAATAAATAAAGCGAATAAAAGTGCGAAAAAGTTAAATTGTTACAAGGCTTTGGGATATATACATAATTATAATAAGCGACAAAGTAAAATGCGCGAAATAATTAAAAGTATGGGCGTTGGACCCTTTCATAAGAAATTAAAGTTAATAAGAATTAATTAATTAGAATTAAATGTTTTTGATATTTTATGTTTTTTAAGATTTAAAAGAAAAAGAATTTATTGAAATTAAAAATAAAATGCTAAACCCTAGTTCTAATATTTTTTAGTTTATTATGAAAGATATTGAAATTTAACCTAATTTAAACCCTAATTTATTTATGTACAAATTTAATTATAAATAAAAAATAAATAAATAAATAATTATTATTGTGAAAAAGGGGAAAAATATTAAAAGGAATCAAGATTGTTAATTGACCTAATTCTACATTTTTTATATTTATTATGAAAGGAATTAACAATAAACCCTAATTTAAATTAACTAATTTACATGCAAGTTTTTTATGAAAAATAATTAAAATAAACATATATTATATTTTTGTCTTTTCTGAATTTTCTGTATTTTTTATATATTGTAAAAAATATTTAATTAAATTAAGGCAATAAAATAAATAACATAATGATTAACAATAAAATAAAAATAAGTAAAAAAAATGAAAGAAATTGCAAACCAGAGTGGGGTGTAGTCCCAATTTAGGAGGTACAGGCCTTAGAATTCTGGCCCAATTAACCTTGAATTCGTTGACTTTTGTGCAAGCCTATGACACGTCTGACTATGGTACATGGTGTTCCTTGAATCTTGGCCTTTTGATTGATGGAACTGGACGCGTGTATGCCTGGATGAGGATGGAACATGGTGAACCACAATAGGCGCGCTGCATAAGAATTTACATGGAAAAATAATATTGCAATTTGCCAGACCTGGGACTTGAACCCAGGTCTTTGATGTTACCAACACATGTCCCTGCCACTGAGCCATCACGTTTTAATTAATATACTATAGCAAATAAATAATAAAAAGCAAAATTGGTTAGTGGCCCCTAAAAGCGCGCGCTGGTTTGAATGAGCCACTCAGTGGTTGCCAGCACATCGTCTTCCTCACGCCTTTCTTTTTTTTCTGAAACAAGGTCCTATCGCAACGGTTTTAGAAGCGTGGCTTAAAGTAGCTTTTAGAAAAATAGCGACTAGCGCTATAGGACCAATAAATTGGGCGCGAGTAGTGCTTCTCCTTCGTCTCAACCTGCTTAATCCAATGGCCATAGTCTTGAGGCGTAATTTTTCTTGATTGCAAAAACCCCAATTTTAAAACCTGCAAACCCTAACATTTAACAATGGCAAAATCGCCTATATTGCACAAAAATGAAATTAATTGGTATGGTTAGCTTGGAAACTTCATGCTGAACAAGAATTCATCAATCAAAATGCAAAAAGATGCATGAATTGTGATATGCGATTTCAAAAGTTTGGTGACACAGTTCGAGCTCTTGATACCGATTCAGGGTGTTTTGGTGGTTGATATTGATTGGAATTTGATCAGGAGTTAACAAGGAAGCCTTTGGAATGAGTGTTAGGGTTGGAATCGACCTCTAACCTTGAAATCAGTTTTGTGTTTTTATGGAAAATTTTCAATGTGCAATAGCTTTTTTGGGCGCAGCTTTGTGTCTAATGCCATTAGGTCTTTCATTCTGAATATGTAGTGAGCATGCTAGGTCAACAAAATTGCACAAAATCTCATGAATTCAATGTTTTGCATATTTGATTTTGTAAAATCTTTTTTGAATCTTTTTCACATGTAATTTGGTTCAATCATGCTCCAATCACACCAAAACTTGCCATATTTAATTGTACACGAAATCTTGAGAGTAGAATGTGCACAAAAAGATTTTTTTAGGTCAAGTTTATATTTTTCACATATTTAAATAATTTAAATGAATTAATATTAATATAAATTCAAATAAATAATTAAAAATTGAGAAAATACTTCCCTTTGGGCCAAGTGGTCGTGCATAGGCTTAGAATGATGAATCATGGAAGAAAAATGGGCCCATTAGCATTTTTGGATCATTTGCATCAATGTTGACTTTTCAAAATTCCCAAAAATTTCCCAACTTCCACAAGGCATAACTTGCTCAATTTTTAATCTTTTCACATGTTCTTGGACATTTTGGAAAGGTCTTTGAGTCCTCTAACTAATGCCTTTGGTCCCATGTCATTTTGATTTACCAATCTCAAGTTATGGCCTTTGACTTAAAGTCCCTTTTTGTTGACTTTTGAAAATGACCTATAATGTTGAAATTGATAACTTTTTGTGAGAGCATTTCTTGGACTTGAAGTATGAATATGAGTTGTAGGAAATGTCTTTCTCTTCAAAATGAGCTTTGGATGGAATTTTTCTGATAATCCATGTGAAAGTTATGCCCTGGTCAATTTTAGTTGACTTTTTCAGCTGTCCAAATATAGCAACTTTTGCATCTTTGATGATTTCTGAGCCAAATTTTGAGAATCATGATCAAGAATTGATCAAATGATGTTTGTGGCTTCAAAATGATATGTTGACCAAAAATTTGAACTTTTGACTGTCAAATGACCATTTTGCCCCTACAGTTGACTGTAGTGCAATCTAGGGTTTTGACTGTGCAATTTTGAGCTTAATGCCTTGAAACTTGATATGAGGATACTTGACCATCTTTGTAAGCATGTGAGACTTGATTGGGCCTTTGAAAACTTCATCTTCTTGATCAGACCACAAACCCTAGTTTTGACTGTATAGGAGACAGTTGAACTGCATAGCCCTTGGAGAATTTTGTGACCTTGACTTGACAAATCTTGGAGAATATGGGAGGGCAAATTTTGGGGTACAACACCTAATTTTCAGTCATTAGTGCTTAAGGAGGTGTCTTGAGCTGATCAACCCAAACGCAGTCTTGAGCCAAAGGAGATCTTGTGAGAAAATTCTTGATAAGTAAGAGGGGAAATTTTGGGGTACAACACATACAAACACTAATTTACTAGCATTGATATGAAAGCGATAAATTACAGAAAATAAATTTACTACGCTATTACATCATTTGGGGAGGGGGATACAAATTTACAAATGGGGATTGCGAGAAATTAAACCCTAATTATCTATTACAACCATATTAAATTTGTACAAGAAATGACATGAATATAATGTACAAGGAATATAAAAAGAAATAGATTTTGCTTTAAATTTTTGTTAGGAAAGTTGTTTTGACCTAATTAACCTAAAGGGATATGATTAAATAAAAATAGGAAAATTAATCCTAAGTTAGAAGGAAATAAAATTAATCAAGAAATCATTTTTTAGATTTTTTATGGAAGGCTTTTGGTTAATTAAAATAAATATGAAAATAAAATATTTTTTGTGATATTTTTATATATTCATAAAATAAACATTGTAAATAAATAGTGTGCAAAAAATCAACTCAAAAGGAGTTGTTTTGATTGGTTGGAAAAATGTTGAAGTTTGTTAAAAAATGAAAACAAACAAGTGATAAAAAATTGTTTTGGTCCTGCCAAGGTTTGAACCCAGGTTCTCCACACCTTTCATTCAGAACAGCCAACACTATATATGTTATAAGCCTGCATGTTAGTTTGGAAAAAATGACAAAATAAATACAAAAGGTCTCGCTGGGGCTCGAATCCAGGACCTTCTACATGGCAAGGCTTTAGCGCATGCTGTTTGTACCATTGGGGTGGTCTGTTTCATCTGTTAGTTATACAACTTGCATTAAATATAAAATGAACTCATTTATAAAAATTTGAACATGGCTTCATCTTCTTCCTTCGCGTGCGCAGGGATGTATAACTCCAACGTTAAGCTTCGAAAAGCTTCATTTCTCAGCCAAATCAAAAGATGTAAATATCAAACCTGCCAAAAATTGAATATGAATCTAACCACATAATTTTCAAAAGTTATGGGTCGAAGGTTGGCATGAATTTTGTTCAGTACTAAAACTAAAACCTAACTGATCAGAGATAAAATTATCAATGTACAAGCAAAGATAATCAAAACCATGGACATGGTCAGCTTCCTAGACATGATATCTACATCTTTTCTTCACAATGTATATACAAATGATGTTTGAATGAAGAGTTCCAAGTTTGAAAAACTTACCTCTTGGAGCAAAATTTGAAGGACTTCTACACGAATTCCAGAAATGGTTTGATGATGGATTAAGCTTTCCTGGACCTCCCTGAAGCTATTCCAATTGTTAGAATGTCTTGTAGTTTGCCCAACTGTTCTGGATAAGTCAAGTTGAAAAGGTGGATTTTTTTGACAATGGTGGATGACGAAGAAGGAATTAAAGAGGTGGTTTAAGGGATGGGATAATGTTTATGTGGTGTATGGATGATGTTCGAATGGAAAAAATAGAAAATGCTCGAAGGATTCTGGAGTTGGCTCTTGTGATCGGTGGGAATGAGAACTGATTGTTTTAGAATGCTGGTTTTGTTTTTGCAAAATGTCGCAGTAAGCAAGAGTCGTCACCGTCTTTTATTTTATCCAACAAGGAAAGGACAAAAGCACAGAAAAATTCCTTTTCGAGATGTTTCTCGGGTTCGGGAGGTAGATTATAGAAAGGGAAGGTGTTATCACCCTTTCTATCCGTGGTTATCCACGGGCTCTTAGGTACTTGCTCACTATGTTTTCAAAAATTTGCTTTTCTTTGTGTTTGTGGGTTTGAAAAGAGTTTTTGTTTTGAAGAGAGTGTAAGTGTGAAAAGTTTTGTTTTTGTTTTAAAAAGAGCAAGTACTTGAGAACATCTACCTACTCAAAAAGGAATTAAACTAGGCAAATGTCCTTTAGACAATGCTATCCCACTATTGAGGAGTAGGTAACACCGTCGTTGGAGTTTTCGGGTCAATTCGATTTAAAGGACGTGTGGCCACTAAAGCAATGTTAGGACGCCTTAGCGGTAACCCTAATGTCTTAGATCATTTTTCCGAGGCAACCGTTTCGAGGCAACTTATGATCTTTGGACAAGAGGGCGACCTCTAAAACATCCTATACTCAATGACCACATTCGAGGCAACCAAGTGAGGCGTACCCTAAGAGTGGCATGTGCGAGTGTGTCAATTTTCAGTTTATATTATCTTTGTACATGTTATGGTGAGCTACGGTTGATTTTAAATTAAGGTTAATCTTGTCATGCATAGCCTATTATTCAAACATCTAGCAGTTAATGGTTGCGGAAAAAAATTGCGGAAAATAAAACTAAGCTATTACAAGGCGTCGGGTATTTACATCGCCAAAAACAAACCCTTAAAAATAAATGCGAAAAAGTAAATAAAAGCGATAAATAAAGGTCCTAAGTTAAAACTATTACATCCTCGGAGCAATTACAATATATGGATCAACAATAATACGCGCGAGAAAATTGAATCGGATTGTCCTTTAGGGTTTTGACCCTTTTTTCATTAAATAAAGTATTTTTTTTTGTCATTTTTTTGATTTAAGAATTAAGTCTAAATTAATAATGGAATTAATTAATTAAAAAAGAAAATATTTTTGAGTTTTATTTTAATTAAGGAAATAAAATAAGAATGGTAAAAATATAAAAAAACCTAATTCTAAATCAATTTTAATTTATTGCAAAATATATTATCATTAAACCTATTTAAACTAAATAAATTAATTAATGGTTTATTTACAAAAATAAAATAGTGAAATTAATAAATATTATTTTTTGTGTTTTCTGATTTTATGAGAAAAATTATTGGTTGGTTAATTAACAAAAAATAATAAAACAAACAAAAAAGAATAAACCAAAGGGGGGTGTGGGCCTGATTTGGTAGTAAGATCAACAATTTTGAGGCCCATCAACGTTTCAGCCTTGTTTGACCTTTCAGATTGCCTATGCGCTTGTTGACCAGAGTGTATGGTAGGCGTGCAATCTGGACCCTTGAATCTGCCTAGTGGGCCACCTTGCATTTGATGAGATGGGAAGTATGATGATCCACACTTTGGGGCGCTGCACCTGAGTACCTGAAATAAAATTGCATAAAGTTTTGGGGGACCTGGGATGTTGGACCTGCAAGGAAGTTTGTTAGAAATTGAAAATACAAGGCCTGTGATATTGGATCCTAGTCCCTTCGATTGAGCGAATTCCCTTTCACCCCTGAGCTGCTTGCTCATTCAAAAGGCATGACTCCTACTTTTGGCCCTGCAAATTAGTCAATTCGGAACTAAACAACATAGAGAAACGTCTCATTCGAAATCAATTCCTGAACCTAGATCTGGGTTGGTTTCGATTTGTCACAGCCAAGATCATGGATTTCAAATGTATCCTTCTTTGAAAGAAACTTTATCCATGGGGGGTTCAAACGTATGAACACTACAGCTTGTACACGCTTTGTTAAATCGCTCACAAGTAATAACAAAAAAACTATGAATATGCAATTATGAATAATTTTAGGATTAAGTGAGGTTGAACATTATACCACTGGAGGTGCCTGGATTTGGACGGAAGGTGCCTGCAATGGAGTCTAGACTTTCGTGGGGCAGGCTGGTGCTTTTGCGAGGCAAGGTATGTGTGGCCGTCTTCGTGGTGTTTTTTCCGTTTCTGCAGAGTTTTGTGTGTCTTTCACCCCCTTTTTTCTTTGTGAGCATGAGGTTTATATAGACAAAGGAATTTAGGTCAACATTTGTGTATCAAATCTTGGTCCATTATGCTGAAGAGATTTGATTTGATTTCTTCATAAAGACTTGCTATATTTGATTCAATCACGTGCCAATCTATTTTCATGCGTTACTGCCAGCCTGTCATGAGTTGTTTGGGCCTCCAATATGATAGAAATCAAAAGCTGACCTGCCCCTTCAGATCCAATTCCCTTCGAATTTGCTCTCTTGGATAGCTTCAAAGTCCCAAATCTAATTACTCCAGCTTCAATTGCATAGCCCCTTCGATTGAGCCTCCCTCTGCTTCGATTTCTTGATTCGAAAAGGATCACCCTGGTCGAATCAGCTCTTGTAGGGTTGAAAGCAAACAAGGCAAAAATCTGGCCTTTAATTCCAATAATTGAGTCCACAATCAGCATTTAATTATTTCTATATTTGCAAGGGACACATGCCATTGTGAACTTTGGGTGAACCTGGACAGGTTAGGATATGTGTTTTTGCTTAGTCATGCCAGCCTACTTCATTCCTTCGAATCTGCCTTCTTTGCCAGCTTCAAAGTCCAATTCGAATCTATTTAGAACATTCCCTATTAGACAACTTTGACCAACCCTTGGCCTTGTGATGATTCTAAGTTCTGATTCGAAGTGTTCAGAACTTCCTTCATCAGAGCATCTTAGATTAAGAGAAACTCTGCACTGAAATGACATTCGAAGGTCATTTCGTTCTGATGTTCTTATTAAGGGAAACTCTGAAGTTCCAGTCGAAGGACACTCTGAAGTTCCAGTCCAAGGACCTTTTGAAATTCCAATTGAAGGGTATTTGTCCATATACCAATCAAAGGGTACTTGTTAAAATTCCAATCGAAAGGCTTTGTTAACAGGCCAATCGAAAGGTGCTGTTCATGCTAATCGAAGGACATGGTTAACATGCCTGTCGAAGCTGCCTTGACACAATGCTAAATCGAAGGATCCCGTGGCATGCCAATTGAAAGGCTTAGCCCAAGGTGCCAAACGAAAAGGTCTTTCAGAATTCCAATCGAAGGCCTTGACACAATGCCAATCGAAGTGCTTGTCCATAATGCCAATTGAAGCATTTTTGGAATGTCAATCGAAGTGCTTGTCCATAATGCCAATCGAAGGGAATTATCCATGCCAATCGAAAGGCTCCTTCAAAATACCAATCGAAGGGTCTTTCAGAATGCCAATCGAAAGGTACTTAAAGCACCACTCAAAAATTTTCTTTTTCCTTAGGCAAGGGTTTCTGGTCAACCATGCAGGGGGAAGACTTTGGAAAACATGAGAGGGCAAATTTTGGGGGTACAACAGCTCTTCAAAGTCAGAAATGGCAAGCAATATGGCTTTGGATGCAGATTCTGAGTTCAAGGAGTTTTGAGAGTGTTCTAAGGCTGGTAATATCTCCTCTTTTATGTTGCAAATAATGTCTCTATTTATAGGGAAGAAGTTTGACATCTTGTAGTAACCAGAATCTGGAGACAACATGTTATGGTTTAGTTGAAAACAAAAAAATCAAGTTGAATGGATTTTCATGGTTCCAAAGTTCAAGTACAAGCACGACCTGACGTTTCTTTGGTGCAAGAGACTTAATTCATGCTTTTGATATTGCTTGCAATCAGAGATAAAGGTCACAAGGCTCAATGAATTGACATTTTGCAAAAAGCTTACTTTTCTAAAATGGCAATGGTAACTTTGTGCCATTAAGGGAAAATTGGCTTGGACAATATTTTAAATACTTGGGTAAGAGCTTAATTCATTCTGTAAACAATTAATTATGGAGTGAAACACAAGCATTGAGGCCTGCAAAGTAAGATCATGTAGCATGTCCTATGGATTTTGTCTTCAATTTGATTCCTTCTACAAAGATCTTGAATCTCTGTAGAACTTTGATCTTTTTCTTACTCTGGTTTTCGACAAGCATCTTTAATCTCTTAAAGATGTTGAATACTCCATCCTTTAGTTTTGATCACATAGATCCACAACCTTCGACCAAACTCATCAACAGACAAAACAATATTTGTTTCCACCAATTATGTGTTCTTCGAATGGACCACTTACAACCTTCGACCAAACTCATCAATAGATAAAACAATATTTGTTTCCACCAGTTGTGTGTTCTTCGAATGGACTACTTACAACCTTTGACCAAACTCATCAACAGACAAAACAATATTTATTTCCACCAATTGTGTGTTCTTCGAATGGACCACATTCATCTGAATGTACCACTTTGAGTATACAAGATGATCTCATTGGAATAATCAAAACGAAAGAAATTATGGATTGCTTTCCTACTTCACAAAGTTTTTTTCAGGCATCTCAAGACTTGGAATACCAGTAATCATATCTTGAGTAATCTGTTGATTAAGTGGTCAAAAGTTTAAATATCGAAACTTCAAATTCCACAACGAACTATCCTTGTGGATCAAAGCAATTATGCAGATATACTTGTAATTCATAATGTCAAAACTATGTGTGCGTCGAAGGGTTTAGAGGTGGATCGAAGCAGGTTGCTCGAAGGAAGCCATTGCCCAGTCGAAGCTTGTGGATTGAAGCAAGCTTGCTCGAAGGAAGCCATTGCCCAGTCGAAGCTTGTGGATTGAAGCAAGCTTGCTCGAAGGAAGCCATTGCCCAGTCGAAGCTTATGGATCGAAGCAGGTTACTCGAAGGAAGCCATTACCCAGTCGAAGCTTGTGGATCAAAGCAGGTTGATAGAAGGAAGCCATTGCCCAATTGAGGCTTGTGGATCGAAGCAGGTTGCTCGAAGGAAGCCATTGCCCAGTCAGAGCTTATCGATCGTAGCAGGTTGCTTGAAGGAAGCCATTTCCCAGTCGAAGCTTGTGGATTGAAGCAAGCTTGCTCTTCTTAGATTTGTCAAAATCTGCCAACCACCCCTTTCAATCAGTCATGTGGTTCAAACAGCCTGAACCAGATTTTGAATTCGACATGGTTATCTGCAACCACTCCTTTTGATATGCTTTTCCCTTTCGATAGTTTCCTCTTCCTCCTTTCTTCGACCTGATGCTTGAGATCCCTATATGATCCTTGGAAACTATATGGTGCATTAAAATTCCAATTATACTCGTGCAAACTCAAACCCTAGTTTTGAGTCATCGGTGTTGAGGAAGTGTCTTAAGCTGATCAAAACTTATGCAGTTTTGAGCAATGGAGATTTTTATGATAGGATATTTGAGAAATTGGAGAGGGAAAATTTTGGGGTACAACACCACCCATTCTATTTTATATGAATTGACTATAGAGCTTATCAAAAGTTTGATAGATTAGAGAGATAACGCCAGATCAACTGATACCAATATATATAAAATTTAGCTCTTTAAACCATACACTACAAGAAAAAAGTTGTTTAGCTTGGGGTTAACCCCTAACAAATGCAAAAAAAACCTCACAAAATAAAAATTGGCGAGGGAGAGACTCCCTTAGCCAAACAGGGGGTCACAAATTTTTAGTAAGGGGCTAGCCACCTTGCTAATTAGCTTGGGGATAAACCTCTCACAAATCATATGTCCTTTATATTCTCCTGCAGACAAGCAGACGTAGGTGTAGAATATGTGGCATAATGTATGTCATTGTTTTGCTAGGGGTTAATCCCCTAGCAAATAATCCATGTTTTGACATTTGTGTAGGGTTTAACCCCTCGTAAATGGATAAAAAATATACTTTTTATGGGGTTACTCACAACACCTCCATTCTCAACTTTTTCTTCTTTCTTGAACTTTTCATTTTGATTCTAAAAATGGCCAACGTAAATTGTTTCAATCCAACACAACATAACAAACAGTTACAATCTAATAGTTAAGTCATTTTAAAATCAGATTTTCACAAAAACAAGACAAAAGCACAACACAACACAAAAGATCAAGAGAGTAAATCCAATATTAAGCTATTCACAAATTCACAAATCTAAACATTCAATAGTAAAATTCATTTCTACACAAACAATTCCAATCTCATCACACAATTAAAATACTCATTATCATTCTCAATACATCAAACAATAAATCCACACACAAAAATGTAGGATCAAATCAAACAAAGTTTATCGGAAAGGAAAAACGGTAAAAATAACAAACGTTACCAAAAAAATACAAATCAACACAAAAATCCAAGTCAAACAAGAAAAAAAGGTAAAAATAATGGATCTGAAAAATGGTACCATCTTTATCCTTGTCGAATATATTGAAAGCTTCCTTGAACTCAGAGATATGTTCGTCGGTGAGTTGATCGTCCATTGGATGGAAAGAAGATCTGATTGTCGAAAGGGAAAATGAGGAGAAGAAGAGAATGATGTGTGTGGTACGAGAAACGAAAACGAATCGGTCGCCACAAATCCAAATCTCTGACGTTCTCCTCTTCCATCAAAAACGAACTGGAAACACACAATAATATTTGCACCTCAAAACTGATACACCACCACACTCAACCATCATACCTCCTCCTTCATTCCGTCGCGAAACTAATTGTTACCTCCGCCTTCATTTTTGAGTTTCTTTTTATTTTGTTTTTTCGGAGAAAATATAAGTGAATTGTGTTTTAATTGTGGTTTGAAAAATCAACACATTTTTAGCATTAATTATGGCTGCATTTGCTAGGGGATCCCCCTCGCAGATGATTGACAACAGCAGACGCGTCATAATCACACTAACATACTGAGTGGTGATTTATCCAATAAAATAAATTAATGGTGTCATTTTTATCCGTGATGGGTGAGCTCTCGCAATCTTCAATTTTAAAATTTGAAATTTCCCACCATAATATCAATGAGGGGCAACCCCTGGCAAAATAATTTTATAAATTTTTGTTTTGTTTTATACGTTCCGAGGGGTTTAATCCCAAACAAAATATTAATTTAGTGAGGGGCTTAACTCCTGGCATATAACCCCTAGCAATACAAGCTTTTTCTTGTAGTGATATATATATATATATATATATATATATATATATATATATATATATATATATATATATATATATATATATATATATATATATATATATATATATATATATATATAATGGGGGTCTAAGGTAGCTTGGATAAAGTTGGAGGATACATGCAAGTCTAAGAACAACAGTGATTTAAGGGTTAAGGATCTTAGGCTAGTAAATTAAATTATGTTTAGTAAGTATAGATGGAGGGTTCTTGGGGATTGCCACTCCCTTTAGAAGAATATTTTTTTTCCCAGATATAGAGCTCAGATGAGTGGTCCTATGATGGATGGTATTATAACTTGTTCAATAAAGGATTTTTATTGGTGGAGAAGGGTCTCTCTTATGGGTTCCACATCTGATCATCAGGTAGATTGGTTCGTTTCTTTTTGCTCTAAGGTGGTTGGAGATGAGTAAAAAACTAGGTTTTGACACATGTTTGGTTTGGGCAGAGTCTATTATGTGCTTCTTTTGGGAGGTTCTTCCTCATCTCTGAGCAAAAGTCTTATTTGGTGGGGTTGATGGGGATTTGTGTAGATGGTGTTTGAATTTGGAACTTTAGGTTGATGCATTCACTCCTTGTTTAGAAGGGAACATTTTTGGTGGAATTAATGAGTTTGATAGAGGGAGTAGTTAAGCAGAGCATGCAGGATGGATGTGTTTGGATCTCAGATTCTTCTAGAGGATTTTCGTAGAGGTCTTCCTATGTTATACTATCTTATTTGGCGGTTAGTTTGGAAAGTAAATTAGACTGATTGATCCGAGAGTTGGCTAGATTTTGAAAGAGTACGAGACTTTATAAAGTGGTGGTATTTTTTTGGTAGATGTTACATGATAGATTGTTGACTAGGCATAATCTTTTTAGATGACAAATTTTGTCTGCTACGATTTACGAGTGGTGTGCAGTTGGTTTAGGTCATGTCGAGTCCGTGGATCAATTGTTTTGTACACTGCAGGGTTGCTTCCTCGCTCTGGTACACGGTGTTTAGGTGGGAGAGTGTGCATATCCTACTTTCACGCTTAATCTTAGAGGATTTTGAGGTTTTTCATAGTCTTGATCAGGAAATAAAGTCTTGATTATATTTGATTTTGATCTGACATGCAGTAGTCTAAATTATTTGGAAGAGGCGTAATAAAGTTATTTTTTGTCGGAAAAGAAGGACGATGGATCACTGTATGACTTTGATTAATGGTTTGACTTAGAAGTTGGTTCATGCTCACGCTCCAGTTTTAGCTTTTTCTTTGCTTGATTGAGAACGAGACCCACTATAGTATATTCATTTTTAGGATTGTGTTATGTGATCAGTTTCGCTCTTCTGTTTATGCAGGTGGTTGTATTTACCTGCCTTCGACTTATTCTTTTTGGAGGTATCGTATATGGTATCTCAATGTAGGCTTCTCTATTGTGTGATTATATTTATTCTTCTCTTTTTATGATTTTTGTTCTTTTGATCTTCCATAGTTTGGGTTTTTTTTTTTTTAGTGCACCTCTTTTGTGTTTTGTGCACCGATGGTGTTTATGATCATATCTTTTACTCTTTTCTTATCTTTAATATATTTTGATCAGCTTTGCTATTAAAAATAATTTAATACATATGAAACATATACTTAGAAGCCAGCTCAAAAAATTAGTGTTTGCAATTATAAGTAAAGGATATCGGATTTGTAAGAACAAATATATCATGTTAATTACATATCATTAAACTATTTGGTAAACATGGAGTATACCACCATCAATGGTGAAACAGAAAATATTAGAAAATATATTAATAAGCATTCATCTCCAATTTAATTACAACTTTACTATCCTTACTATCATCAAACTCCAACTCCTCCTGATCACCTTGAACATTGATGTTGTTATACCACTTAGCACAAAACAAGTAAATCACAAAATCAAAAGCAACAATCCCTGCAAGAAGGAAGAAAAACCTATCCATGTGACCTTTATTCAGATTCTCTGGAATCCAACCTTTTTCTTGTCCTCTTGCAGTGATTTCCATGATCACATCCACAAGCATACTACTCACGTAGTTTCCAAGCGAAATCGAAGCCATACAAAGCGAACTTCCAAAGCTTTTTATACCATCTGGAGCTTGACCATTGAAGAACTCCAATTGACCAACATACATGAAAACTTCTGAAGCACCAATAAGAACATACTGTGGAATTTGACAGAATATACTAACCGAGCTTGTTTTTTCGCCCGGAATAATATTTCGGAGTCTTACAATCTCAGTTACACCTGATGCAACCATTGATAACATTCCAATGATTAAGCCAATTCCCATTCTTTGAAGCTCGGTAATTCCCTTTGGATTACCGATCATTCTTCCGGTTAATGGAACGAGGATTTGTCGATAAATTCCAGTGCAGATAAGAACACTGCAAATGTCAAACACAGACATGCTAGCTGCTGGCATTCTGAATTCCCCTATGTTGGAGTTCATCACATCTCCTTGCTCAACAAACAGTGAAGCCATTTGTGTAAACACAACAGAATAAGAAATTGTGCATAGCCAAATTGGTAACATTCTTAATACACATTTTGTTTCCTCAACTTGAGTCACAGTACATAGCCTCCATGGATTGTTCCGACTCTCCTCGTCCTCGTCATCGTTCTCCGTGATTGTTGCTGCTTTGTCCATCAATCTACATCAACATTCACATATATCGCATGTTTCAATTAAAGTAGAAATAATAGTTATTTTACAACGCGATTTTAACTTCTTCCATTGACGTAAGTTAAAGTTCATATAGGTTACCGTAAGTCCTCACTATGAAGAATCTTTCTACAACCTTTGATGGCGGATTTAGAACCATCAACCTCAAAAAGTTTATCTGCCTTAGCTGGAACTACGTCCCATTTTCTCGCAACCGCTGTAAAAACCTGAGCAACCCTAACTATAGGGTTTCCTGATGGCTTAAAATATCTATATTGTGGAGAACCTGATAAGAATATCAAAAAGGCTATGATAGCAGAGATCAATGATACGGAGAAACCCATTGTCCATTTTCCTGAATCTTCATAATAGACTAATACAGTATTGGAGAACAAAGATCCAACGTTGAGGGAAAAGTAAAAGTAACAAAAGAAAGCTAGTTTTGAGCTTCTCTCTTTTGGATTTTTCTCGTCGTATTGATCGGCACCAAATGTTGCTAAAGTTGGTTGGTGTCCTCCATAACCAAATGCAACAAGATATATTGAAAAGTAGAAAATGTTAACTCCAAATGATGTAGGGTTACAAGAAATATGTCCATCACCACATCCACTAGGGTTTATCAAGAAACGCCATGATGAAAAACATGATAGTGCCAAACCCTATTCAATAAAAAAAGAAAGATATGTTAATTATTATGTAACTGCACTAATACCTTTGAACAAAAGTGTATATGATGTCCGGTGTCCGTGTCTGCGTATGTTATTGTATCTGATTTGTGTGTCCGTGCTTCTTAAATATAACATACCAGAATAAAGAAAAGTTGAAAGATGGTGCAGGTTAAGTATCGACCCCAATAAGAGTCACTAAGAAATGCTCCAATCAATGAGAACATATAAACTGTTCCTGTCCATTTGCTAACATTATTAGCAGCTTCAGCATTGTCTTGACCAAGAACTCTAGTTAGGAACAAAACCAAGTTCACACCAACTCCAAAGAAAGCTAAAGTAGCTAGTGCTTGATTCACTGTATATATAAATTCAACTTTCTTCAAATATTCATGAAAAACAAACCAATAATTAAAAAAGGAATTATCAACAATTTGTTTAGTATTATTACCTAGTAAGAGGGTTGCAACTTTGGTTCCTCCTGTTTTCATCTTATTCACTCTTTCACTTTTTTCTTGGTAATTCTCATTTTTCTCCATAACCTATTTGTTTATAAAGTAAATACATGTTATTTAACGTATATGTATACAATAGTATAACAAATTTATTTCTAAAGATTTTTGCTAGATATTTATAATAATTTGGCTTTTCACCATGTCTTACAACTTTTGAAGTAAAATATAATGGGGAAATTGAGGGTGAGTGGTGGATCTATATGTAGATGTGTAATAACTTTTAGTTTTTGGAATGGTCGATCACAAATAAATTATTAATGCAAAAATTGCTAGTTGATGCGAAAGGTTTTCGGTAGAATTTTTATAAATGATTTTGATTGATTGATTGAGTGTAGTAGAGATATATAATTACATGAAAACTTTTCTTTTACGTAAATCTAATTGTAGACATATTAATTATTCTCCTAGGTTCATTTTAAATCGTCCGTCTTTTTTTTATAAAAGAATTATATTATATTATTTTAAAGTTTTGATGTTATATTAACAATTGCATCTCATTCAGAGTTGAGATCATCGTAAATTTCATGGACACATGCAACTTACTTGATCTTTCAGAAACAGGTAGTTGCTTTCTGTGGCACCGCAACATCCTATGACATGAAATCATTTCAAAGTTTTACCGTGGCCCGCAACAACCATGTGTTAGAAAAATCGAGAGAGGTGATAGTATTAACGAAATCAATGCTCTGGGATCTTAAGATATGTCTCTCTTATAAATTTAAGATTTCACTCATTTATAGGTGGTGTGAGATTTAACAAATCTCCCACATTCTATAACATAATCCAACACAGAATCTAGCTCACACTCCTTCACCAAACTGAATCATGACTCTTATATCACTTGTTGAGGAGACCGGAAAAGGCATGAGTATTATGTACAAGTATGAGTTGTTAGTCTCAGATTGTTTGAAAATTGGAGGTTGAGTACTTCATAAGTGAGATGACTCATACACCTATCACCTTAAAGGTTTTTGAGAATATATTGTATCTCTTTCACTTGTGTGTTACTCTTGATCCAATGTAGATGCTCCTCAATGATGACCCAACAGTGATATCAGAGCTGATGGTTCGAGTAAGGTACCGACTCATTATATCAAAAGTCTTTCTGACATGGTCGTGGTCAAACGGCATGTCCCGTTGTAGTGTCTGTAATGGTGGTACAACTGTATGTGGATAAAAAAAACTTCTGCTTGAGGGGGGCATAATGGATGGACTCACGCTTATTGTATCAAAAGTCTTCCTGAAATGATCGTGGTCAGGCGGCGTGTCCCTTGCAGTGTTCGTAATGGTGGTACATTTGTATGTAGATAAAAAAGCTTATGCTTGAGGGGGAGCATAGTGGATGGACTCACATTTATTGTATCAAAAGTCTTCCTGACATGGTCGTGGTCAGACGACGTGTCCCGTTGCAGTGTCTGTAATGGTGGTAAAACTGTATGTGGATAAAAAAGCTTCTGCTTAAGGGGAAGCACAATGGATGGGCCCACACTTGAGGGGGAGATTATTGTGTTGTGAGTTGGAAGTCCCACATTGTTTAGAAAAGTGGAGGTTAATCACTTTATAAGTGAGAGGATCATATACCTATCACCTTAAGGTTTTAGGTGAATATGTGATATCTCTTTCAATTGCATGTTACTCTTAACTCAATGTGGATGCTGCTCATGATGACCCAATCAATAGCAGTATGAGAGTTGATGGTTCGAGTAAAGGACCGACTCCTTATATTGTACTCCAAAATTTTCCCTCTCATATTATCAAGATTTTTCCTCACAAGACGTCTTGGACTCAAGACAAGATTAGGGTTTGCTCAGCTCAAGACCTCACCTTGCACTAATGACCTGAAATTAGGGTTTGAGTTTGCACAAGGATTTTTGTACCATCAATGCTTCATGTGATTTTCATACACCATCTTGGACCCCTAAGATTGCTCATACCAAGTTTCAAGCCTTGAATCACATTTTTGCCCAGCCAATTGGACAGTTGACCTAAAAATCAGCTGTATTGGGAAAAAATTCAACCATGGCCAATTTACAGTCAAAATTCATAATTTTTGATCCACAACAACATTATAGGCTCCTATGTACGATTTGATCAAGTTTGGACCACAACTCCTCAAGAAATTTGATCAGATCACCAAAAGGGCAAAATGGTCAAAATTAGGGTTTTGACTGAGAAAGGGCAATTTCTGATTTTTTACCTAGCCAATGACCAATTGGGTTCAATCATGATTTAAATGACTCAATAACATCATCTTGACCTAATCACATAGTTCAAAAGATCTCAAATGCATAGGATTGACAGATGAATTTTGCAGTCAATTGTGCACTGAAAAGTCAAACTTTGACTTTTTGGTCAAAATCAAGTGCCAAGGGTCATAATTCATCAAGATTTGTCAAAATGTGAAACTTGTTGACCAAGAAACCTATAATTGCAAATTAGAGTTTTAATTTGAAATTTTTCATAACTTAGAATTTTTCTAAGTTATGGAAAATTTCTCATTTTTTCCTAACTTTCCACAACTTTTTCACCATGATGCAATTGGATTCAAATAAAACTTCCAACATGAAAGTTGTAGTCCTCCATGAAATCTACAACTTTTATTCACAAAGTTTTTCCAAAAGATGCTTGAATATCAAGTTATGATTTTGTGAATAGGGGTCCATAAACTTTTTAACTTAGTGAAATTTTGCCCTAGTTTAGGTAGTTTTTAACCTAACTTCATGGCAACTTTTAACCTAGTTTAAAGAGGTATCTCAAGTTTCATTTCAAATATGGATTGTAGAGCATGTTACAAGCTTTCCAAAATGTCCAAGAACTCTCTAAGATCATTTATGGTTAGGGAGAATCGAAGAAAGAAAAATGGCAATTTATCACTTTTGTTCAAGCCATGTTTCACAATGTTACAAGTTGCAAATCAGTTCCTAGAATGCTTGTACCTTGCATTACAGGTCCTAATCCCTTCTACACTCCATAATTGAATGCAAACTCAATGGATAATGGTCTTTTTCTGGCTTTTGAAGCATTGCACAATGAATTAATCCAAAAATGGCATAAAGTTCACAATACTACTTTGATAAAGCTTCTTTTTTTCCAATTTTATATTTCTTGAGCCATGGACCTGATCTTTTGTTGCAAACAAGATCCACAAATATCAGTTAACTTGTACCAACTCTATGTAGTCCATAAGCTAGCTTGTACAGGCCTTTGGCATTGTCACCTCAAACTTTCTTCAAAAGCAAGCAAACTTGCAAAAGTCAAGGGAGCTTGTCTATCTGATAAAAAGAAGCCTTAGCATCATTTAAAACAACTTCAGAACCTTGTAACAAGCCAATACACGATTGCCTAACATAAAAAACACTCTCAAACACCAAAATCACACTTTTCTGCCCAAATAGGGCATCATCTGCAGAACACTTGACAACTTGAAACTTGCTCATACGTTTTGCCTTTCAACCCTTGAAACATCTTCCCTACATCACATCTAAGCTATCCAAGCATTCATCTTGCAACTGTGAGCTCAGTTTCACACTTCACCATTTTCATTTTGCAAGGTTGCAGGTTGACTCGTGCAAGGAGATTCAAGCATCTACAAGGCCAGCTAAGCATTGAAGAAGCTTGAGGGAACTTCAAGGAAGCTCACACGATCTTCAGGCCTCACTCAAAGTTCCCACATTGCCATATCCAAACTCAACTGAACAAGGTATTTTTCAAAGTTCTATCTCCTTATTTAGGCATCCTTAAGCTTTGATTTGTGAAGCAAAAATGTAGTCCTTAACTTGCTTAAGCTGTACATATGCATAGTTGTCATTTATATTAACTAAGCTAAGAGTATTTGATTGTTGTAGTTCATAAAAAAATTAGGTCAGGAATTAGGGCCACTGAAATTCTCCCTGGTTTCTTAGAGTTAGGTTTCAAATCTTATATCATTGAATCGTGATAAAAAATGCTACAAGATTTTGCTTTTGTGCACGTATGTGAGAGTTGCAGGTTTGTACATGGGATGCGCGCGCGAAGCCAAGGACAGGGATAAAGATGGTGTTCTGGGCCTGACGCCTTGGGCTTGCTACTTTTCACACCCCTAGTTTACTTTTGCACCCCCTGATTCATATTTTGTTCTTTTTCATATTTTCTTTTTATTTTTTTTTCTGAACATTAAAAATCACAAAAATAATTTTCTTTATTTTTGCATTTTTATTTTATTTTTTTGACATAAAAATAGTTTATTAGGTTTATGTAATTTATTTTCTTAAATAAACTTGTAAATAATAATAAAATACCTAATATTTTATTTCATTATTTTATACATATTAAATATATATTTTTCATACATATTTAATTTTTAATATTGGTATATAATATTATTATTATTTCTTGTACAAAATGAATGAAATAATATTAGAAAACAATATTTTTCTTTAAAAATAAAAAACTAGGGTTTCCCCTTTTCAAAAAAAAATAACCATATTATTTTTCCTCTTTTTAGGGTTTAATAAATCATTTTCTCATACATAAAAATAATTACAAAACATTTTTGCATAAATACATATTATTGCATATTTAAATAATTGTTTATTTATTTATTGTATAATAAATTCAATTGGGTTGTAATAGTGAATTATGGTTTTATTTTGTGCAAATATCCCCATTCAAAACTTGTATCCCCCTCCCATAATATTGTTGTAATAGCTTAGATTTACTTTACGCAATTTATCGCATTATATACATGTTTAGTAAACTAGGGTTTGTATGATAAGACAAAAAGCAAACAAATAGAATGACCTAATTCAAGACAAACAAAATGCATGAAAAATGACAACACATTGCACACAAGCACCCCTAGGGTTTCACCCACTTGGTTGCCTTAACAAAATGTCCATGGTATGTGTGATACGGTGGGAGAACTGACTAGATGTTTTGCGTTTCGTTCGCACTTGTGCGGTTAGCAGGAGTCGCCACCGACTTTTCTTTTATCCAAAAGGAAAGGTAAAAAAGCACAGGAAGATCTTTTGAGAATTTTCTCGGGTTCGGGGGGTAGATTATGAAAAGGGAAGGTGTTAGCACCCTTTTCATCCATGGCTTTCCATGGGCTCTTAGTTACTCATTTTAGATCACTTGCTTTTGTTTGATTGTGTGTTTGTGGTGTGGGTTTTGAAAGTATTTTGGAAAGTTTCTTTGTAATGGTTCTCGTCTCTATAAGAACGTATACAAAGTTTTGTTTCAAAAAATGGTTCAAAGATGTGTTTGTGAATTGTGTTTTGAAAAGTGTTTTGAAAAGAGGTTTTGTAATGGTTCTCGTCTCTATAAGAACGTATACAAAATGTTTTATCTTTTGAAAATGTTTTTAAATGGAAGTGTAGGTGTGAAAGTTTTTTTTTGTCGTGAGTAAGCGAGTAACTAAGAGTGAATCTATCTACTCGAAAGGTCTTAAATTGTTCTTTTTTCTTCGTTTTAATGGTGTTATCTTACCATTGATTTGGTAACAAGCCCCATACTTGGATGTGAAGGGACAGGTGTAAGTCAATTTTACAATCATTGAAGGCAACTTGTGAGACGCTCTAGCAATTTTTGTGAGGGACAAAATTGTTTTTATCAAAGGCAACATCGAGGGTCATCGAGGGACTATGATCTTTGTTTATCAAATGGTCATTTGCTAGAGTGTCTCATATTCGAGGGACATGATTGTATTTCCGAGGCAACAAGCGAGGTTACCCTAGAGGTGCACGTGTGAGAAGTGTGTTAATTTCAAGTTATTTATTCTTGGATTAGATCATCTAGCGATTGATTTTTGAATCTTGTCATACATGCCTAATTATTACACAGTATATAGAAAGAAATAAATTGCGGGAATTAAAAGTCTAAGCTATTACAAAAGTATCCAGAAATGGGGGTACAATTATTACAAATGGGGATGAATCACATGAGAATATCAATGTCCCAAATAATACAACCAAATCGAATTGTTGTGCGATTTAATACAAAGCTATGACAATTTATGAAATAAAGAAATCAATAAAGTATGAAATGCAATGTATTTACTTAAAAAAAAAGAAAAATAAAACTTAATCTAATAAGAAAATGATTTAAATTAAATTAAAAAAAAATCTTTATTATATTTTTTGTGTATTTTATTAAATGTAACGAATTAATAAACATAAGTTATAAAAGAAGAAAATAGTGGAAAAAAATTTTAATACTTAAAAAAAAAGTACAAAAGTATTATTTAGTAATTAAAAAAAAACAAACAAATAACAACAAATTAAGAAAGAAGAAAATGGGCTTAAGGATTTGAAGAGTTATTGGGCCCAAGGAAATTATTATCTTGCTGAAACAAAAACAAGGCAAAGGGGGGTGGGAACCAGGAAACGTGTGTGGGCCTAAGGGTTTTGTGAAAAAGACTTGGCCCAAATCTCCTAAGCTTGCTTAATGTTTCGGATTAGGGGAAACAGAAAAAATTAGGTTTTGTGTTTCCCTTGGTACAGCGGCGCCGCTCTATTCGTCTCTCTCACTTCTCTCAAATTCATTCATCTTTCTCGTTAACCATCCCTATTCTCTTCCTAATTTCATGAATAGAATGTCCCTTGGCCCCTTTGATTCAACCTGGTTTATGTTATTCTTTTTGGAAATCCCTAATTTGAAAAGAAATCATCTAAAGGGTTTGACATGCATTCTCTGATCTTCCTCTCACCCTTGTTACCGGAGCATCCTCCCTATCACATCCCAAGCGCTAATGTTTCTACTTCTGAAAAGGAATGATTTTGTTCTTTTTTGTTACGATTTTGTTTGATGTTTAAGCGAGTTTTTGTTGTTGGTTTTGTCTTATTCATGTTTTCTCTATTAACCTATTGTGTTATATGTCTCAGATGCAGTAAATAGTTTGAAGGGATACGAAAAATCCATACCTTTGGGGCTTTTCTGTGAGAGGATAGTGAGATTGGGATGAGGTGCTCCCTGGTGACGGGCTTGGCAAGGAGGAAGAGATGATGACGAAAAATGCGCGCTTTTGGTACTTTTTCTTTGTCTATCTTCTTTACTGAATGATGATGGTGTTTGTTTCTGACTTAATTCTCTTGTAAGTTTGCTGGATGTTTGGGACTTCCTTTTGACAGTTTTTTTGTTTTGGATTTTTGGTTACTAGACTTGATGGTTACAGTTTGGTATTGAAGATGATTTTTGTTGTTTACTGGTTTTTGAACTTTGGAGTTTTGTTACAGTTGGGGGATTCTTTGAACCGTTCTGCAGTTTTGGATTTTTTTGTGAGTTTGACAAAATGTTTTGAGTTATTGGTTTACAGGTTTTGAATGTTTGAACTTGGTGCTTTTTACAGTTTGATTTGAGAACTGGTTTTTTAGGCTTGTTTGGTTTGAGAACTGGGTTTGAACTGTTTTCTTTTTTTTACAGTTTTTGGTTGTTTGGAAATGGTTATGCAGGTTTGGATTTTTCTGCAGTTTTGGGATTTGAATGCTTTTTTTTGTTTTGGTTACAGTTGAAGGTTGGTTGAGGAAGATGGCAGTTTGTGTTTTTTGTATGTTTGAAACTTGTAACAGTTTGTAATGGTTTTGAACTGTTTGGGATGTTGGTTATGGTTTAAGAGGTTTGAAAATTGGTTTGGAGGTTTTGTTTTAGGTTGATGCAGGGAGTTTTGATGAGTTTGGGATTTTTGAAATGAGTTACAAGTTTGTGTTGGTGTTGAACTGAGTTATGCAGGTTTGGAATGTTTTAGAAGTGTTAACAAGTTTTGGTTGTTTGAACTTGTTATGTTTTGGAGGTTTGGTGGCAGTTTGTGTTTGATAATTTTTTTTTGTCCTCCCTCTCTTACACCCTCTCTACTGTTATATTGGCTTCTTTATAGTTTTGCAGCTTATTCAAAATTGTGGGAAACCACCAAATTTTGAATACTTTGGGATTTTCTTCTTAGGCTCTTTTCCTTGCAGTTTTGTTTGCTAGCATTTTTGGTGTAATTGTGATAGCAGGGTAGCATCCCCTAGATGACTTCTTTCCTCTTCCTCTCTTAATGACCCTAAGCCAAGTACTTTTTCTGAAAAGTTTGCAATTTTAATTGGAAAATGATGAAATGGCTTATGAATAAGCCTCTTGCTTGTTGACTTAGTTTTATATTTTCTTATTGCTGATGCTCTTTTGTCTGCTTATGTTGCTTGCCATTTTGCTGTTTGTATTTTGTTTTCATCTGTTTTTGCTGATGCTGCTGTCCGGTTTGCATTATTCTGTTTGTTTTCCTTTTGCTTTGGCCATGCTGCTGTATATCTTGGGCAATTTGCGCGCCTGCTGCCTATTTATTTTCACTTGTTTGGGCAGCTTTGCTTGTATTTGGATAAATTGCTTGCATTATTTTTTTTATTTGGACATCTTTGCTTAAATTTTTATTTTTCTTTTTGTGAACCAAGAAGAGCAATCTTCTTATGATTTGCAAAAATAGAAAAATAAAAACGTGATGAATTAAAAGTAGCCCTCTGATTCCAAATTGCAAACTTTAATGATGAACACATTTTTTCTTTTGAAAATTCTTAACCATGTCCAATTAATTATACTGATCAATTTTCTGGCTTTTGTTTTTCATATGAGCGCAAACTGGATGGTGGCAAAGCAGAGGAAACAAGAGATTCTCTGGCGTGCATGGAAGCAATGGAAGCTTAGTCATTCTTAGGCTTAGATTTTTCCTTTGTAATTTAGATAGGAATACTCAAATAATTGTACTAATTTATTTTTTCAAATATAATAAGTTGTAAAACTTAAAGCATTTAAATAATAAATTGTATTGTAACAATTTTTTGAAATAAATGAAAGAAAGTCTTATGAGGTATTATGATGTCCATTAAAATCTTTTACTGTCAATAACTTGCAATTTTCACTTCGCATCTTCACTAATTCTTTAAGATTCCCGATTAAGATAATTGAAACTGTATTCCAATAATTCCAACCAAGATAACTTAAATTCCAGTGATCATGTAATCTTGCCACTGCATTCCAAATGAACACGCACTGTGTATTCCTCAAACAAATGTTTATTCCATAAACAAACAAATACTTATTCCATTAACAAGCAAATGTCTTAACAGATGCAAATTATCTGGTTAACCTGGATCAAACCGAACATGAATGCTCCCAATGACAGTCTTAGATCCCATCTCTTGTCCCAAATGAATATTCCTTGAAAACAAACAGTAACCTTTCAGTAAACTTAAAAAGCATGAAAACGTGTGAAAGCCAATTGGATCTTTGTGTGTTCATTTCTTTTAAGAAATGCAAGTAAAAACCCTAATTGCTGGTTTATTGCCAAAGGAGAGAATCTGTCTGATCGATTCCTGAGCCGATTTTGAATATCTGAGAAACCCTAGGGTTGTGATTTCTGTGAAAAATGGGAGGGAAAATTTTGGGGTACAACAGCTGCCCCTGTTCAATCTTCTTGAACCTGAAGAGTTAGATCAACGAGTTTTGTCGTTCGTGACTCGAAGGTAAAAGACGATTGGACACTAGAGTGCCCGTAAATTTGCACTCGTCAATTTACAGTGGAGGGAATGGGCTTAAAGATGCCATTTGGAGAGGTGACAGAATCTTGTCAGATATGGGCTTGTAGATGCCACCCAAGGATGTTTGGTTATAAATCGACAAAATAAGCATCAGAATGTTGTCCGTATTTGAAACGTGTCTGAACTGTATCTGTACTTGGAATCTGGATAAGCGACAGAATGACTTCCGTGTCTGGAGTGTATCTGTACTGTATCGGTACTTAGAATTTGATTAAGTATCAGAATGACTTTCGTGTCTGGAGTGTATCTGGACTTGAAATTGATAGTTGAATCTGAATGAGAAATAAAATGGCTTTCGTATCTGGAGCGTATCTAATCTGTATCTGATTGTTGAAGTCTGAATGAGTGACATAATGGCTTCCGTGTATGGAGCGTATCTGGACTGTGTCTGAAGTAGAGATTTGTATGAGTAGTAGAATGACTTTTGTGTCTGGAGTACATCTGAACTATAACTGGGATCTGAATAAGTGACAGAATGACTTCCATGTCTGGAGTGTATCTGGACTTGAAATTGATAGTTGAATCTGAATGAGAAATAGAATGGCTTCTGTATCTAGAGCGTATCTAATCTGTATCTGATTGTTGAAGTCCGAATGAGTGACAAAATGGATTCCGTGTATGAAGCGTATCTGGACTGTATCGGAACTTAGAATTTGATTAAGTATCAGAATGACATCCGTGTCTGGAGTGTATCTGTACTGTATCTGAAGTAGAGATCTGTATGAGTAGCAGAATAACTTCCGTGTCTGGAGTACATCTGGACTGTAACTGGGATCTGAATAAGTGACAGAATGACTTATGTGTCTGGAGTGTATCTGGACTTGAAATTGATAGTTGAATCTAAATGAGAAATAGAATGGCTTCCGTATCTGGAGCGTATCTAATCTGTATCTGATTGTTGAAGTCTGAATGAGTGACAGAATGGCTTCCGTGTATGGAGCGTATCTGGACTGTATCAGTAATTTGTGGATATTTTGTTAAAGATAGTTGTTAACCTTATCCTAAAAAGGGTAAAATGTTAGCTGAAACACAAAATTATGTTGCATGAAATGTATGATGCAATAAATGTGTTTTATCCATGTTTATGATGTAATGTATGCGCATGTAAGCTGATTTGCTGAGGAAAATAAATCCTTAACTGCCATCGGGGGAAATAAACCCTTGACTACTGAGGACTCCTGTTGTGAGCATAATGCCATATACTTCTTGAGGAATCTTCTTGGGGAATCCAGAGAATTTTAATGACTTTTACTGGGGGATTCACTGATGGGAGTCTTTGTTTTGTTAAGAAGCAATAAAACTCTGGGAAAAAGTTTATCCTGTAATGAAAACTCTGTGGGGAAAGCTTATTCCGCTGGGGAGTTCAGGAGTTTGGGTTGTATGCCAGACTACTGGGGAGTTATCCTAGGTTGGGGAGAAACAGAATTTAACTGTTAACTGGTTGATTTTTTAGGTTTCAAGACAACTTGCTGGGGAATCCTGGAGAAACTGGATAATTTCCGCTGTGGGTTGAAAATTTCAGTTCCGCTGGGGATTGGTAGTTGGTAGTCTCATCTCCGCTGGGGATCTGTAGTCCAAAGTTTGGCTCCGCTGGGGGATCTCAATGACGTGTTGTAGAGATTGCTCATGGAATAGCCTAAAGACGTTTTCATAATCTTTCTACCTGTCAGTAATTACTCTTTTTCATCCTGTTTATTTGTAAACAGTAATTATGTTCAAATGCATATGTTCATAAATGAATCATTGGACGTTTTTGCAAATAAAACACAAGTGTAAAGAAAAAGGCAAATAGTTTTCTGTACTTTGAAAGAGATATCTTTGTATTTACTTTGAATAAGTGTTTTGTACAAAGGAGACAGGCATCTTAGTAAGAGGATGGTGTTGTAAAAAATGAGAAAAATTTATACAAAGAAAGATGGCTAAGTGTAAAAAATTCCATGGGGTTCCCATTCTGCTACAGCCTTCGTAATTCCGAATATCTTGTCCGTTCGTCACTTCGTCCGAAGATGATTGGATTGATCAGAAGCCTCAGAGTTTGTCTGTGAAGAGATTGTCCTTAAAGTGATCCGACGAGACATAGTCATACGCTTTAATTCCCTAACTTTTGCCTGGACCGCCCTTTCGGGTTTTCAGTCCACCGGGAAACCCTTTTTTGCCCAAGTCTCCTTTTCAGGTTTTCAGCTTGCCGGGTGTACAAATTTTTTTTGTTTTATCCCTAATTTTTTCCTGAACCGCCCTTTCGGATTTTTGATTCACCGGGATGTGCTTGTTTTGCCTAGGAATATCAACCTAGCGGGTCTCTTATGCGTAGTATCTTTTGACTATGTCTGTGTTCGCAGGGTGCGGCAGATCATCATCGTCCATGGTGGTCAGAATCATTGCCCCACCAGAAAAGATGTTCTTGATCACAAATGGTCCTTCGTTGGTAGGAGTCCATTTGCCCCTGGGATCACTTTGCGGCAAGATGATACGCTTGATCACAAGATCTCCAACTTGATACACTTGGCGCTTGACTTTCTTGTTGAAAGCTTTGATCATCCATTTTTGATACGTCTGACCATGGAAAATAGCAGTAAGTCTCTTCTCGTCAATTAAGTTTAACTGATCAAACCGGGTTTGGATCCAATTGTCTTCACTCAAACCAGCATCTTTCATGATTCTCAAGGAGGGAATCTGAACCTCGACAGGTAAAACAACTTCCATGCCATATACCAAGGAATAGGGTGTTGCCCCAGTTGATGTTCGTGCCGTGGTACAATACCCGTGGAGAGCAAATGGTAACATCTCATGCCAGTCTTTGTAGGTGACTGTCATCTTTTGTATGATCTTCTTGATATTTTTGTTCGCAGCTTCGACAACACCGTTCATCTTTGGCTGATAGGGAGATGAATTGTGATGTTGAATCTGGAACTGCTCGCACAAGGCGGTGATTATAGTATTGTTAAGGTTTGTACCGTTGTCAGTGATGACCCTTTCAGGGATACCGTATCGACAAATGAGGTTCTGCTTGATGAAGCGGGCAACAACATTCTTTGTGACGGATGCGTAGGAAGCTGCTTCGACCCACTTTGTAAAATAATCAATGGCCACCAAAATGAAACAGTGTCCATTGGATGCTGTAGGCTTGATCTCTACAATCATGTCGATTCCCCACATGGCGAATGGCCAAGGAGTTGTTAATACGTTGAGAGGAACCGAAGGTATATGTACCTTGTCTGTATAAATATGACATTTGTGACAAGTTCTAGAATATTGATAGCAGTCAGCTTCCATGGTAGACCAGTAATAGCCTGCTCTTAGAATCTTCTTAGCCATCGTATGCCAGCTAGAATGAGTGCCAAAGATTCCATTGTGCAGTTCAGCCATGATCTGTTCAGCTTCAATCTTGTCCACACAATGGAGCAGAGTGCAATCATGATTGTGCTTGTATAGGATACCATTTCTCAGGAAGAACTTAGCTGAGAATCTCCTTAAGAACTTTTTATCATTGACTGAAGCTCCTTCAGGATATTCTTGAGCCTCGAGATACCTTTTGACTTCGTGAAACCAAGGTCGGTCCACTATTTCTTCGGTATTAATCTCGTGACAGTGTGCGGGTTCGTCCATCCGTTCAATGGTGATCTGGGGAGCCTCGTTATCCCCATTAAGTTTAAACATGGATGACATTGTAGCTAGAGCATCTGCTAGCTGATTTTCTTCTCGCGGGAAGTGCTCGAAGGTAATATGCTCGAAATGTGGTAGCAATGTCAAGACATGTTCTTTGTAAGGGATGAGGTTGGGATGTTTAGTGTCCCACTCTCCTTTGATTTGACTGATAACCAAAGCTGAGTCCCCAAACATATCTAAAGATTTGATTCCCAAGTCTATGGCAGCCTTGAGACCAAAGATACAAGCTTCATACTCGACCATGTTGTTGGTGCAGTTGAAGCAAAGTCTGGCGGTGAAAGGAGTATGGAAACCTTCTGGAGAGATAAGTACCGCGCTGATACCGTTGCCAAGTGCGTTGGAAGCACCATCAAAGTACAGGGTCCATCAGGATCCTTGTTCAGGTCCGTCATACGGTCTGAAATCTTCAATGTTGTCCAATGTCATAATGTCTTTGTCGGGGAAGTCAAACCTCATGGATTGGTAATCTTCGACAGCTTGATGGGCCAGATGATCAGCTAGCACACTCCCCATTATAAATTTTTGGGTCGTGTACTGTATATCATACTCTGTGAGGATCATTTGCCATCTAGCTATTCTTCTAGACAAAGCAGGCTTCTCAAAGATGTATTTGATTGGATCCATCTTAAATATCAACAAAGTGGTAAGAGTCAACATATACTGCCTTAGTCGGAGAGCAGCCCATACCAAAGCACAACAAGTTTTCTTGAGCAGTGAATATCTTGTTTCACAGTCGGTAAACTTTTTGCTAAGGTAATAAATGGCATGCTCTTTTCGGCCAGACTCGTCATGCTGCCCCAATACGCACCCCATTGAATTTTCTAAGACGGTTAGATACATGATTAGAGGTCTTCCTTCGACGGGTGGCATCAAAATAGGAGGCTCTAGCAAATACTCCTTGATTTTATCGAAAGCACCTTGACAGTCGTCATTCCATTTAACTACGTGATCTTTCTTTAACAGTTTGAAGATTGATTCACAAGTAGATGTTAGGTGAGAAATAAACCTTTCAATGTAGTTTAGGCGTCCCAAGAAACCTCTGACCTCCTTCTCAGTGCGAGGAGTGGCCATTTCTTGTATAGCTTTGACTTTGGTAGGATCAACCTTGATGCCTTTGTTGCTGACAATAAAACCCAAGAGTTTACCGGACCGGACTCCGAATGTGCACTTGTTAGGGTTCAATCTGAGCTTGTATTCCTTCAACCTGTCAAACAGCTTTTGCAAGTGGTCGAGGTGTTCTTTTTCAGTTTGTGATCGGGCTATCATGTCATATACGTAGACTTCTATCTCATGATGTATCATATCATGAAATAAAGCTACCATGGCGCGTTGATAGGTTGCCCCGACATTCTTCAGTCTGAGTGGCATCACTTTGTAGCAGAACGTACCCCACTGTGTAACAAAAGTAGTTTTCTCCATGTCCTCGGGTGCCATTTTGATCTGGTTATAGCCCGAGAATCCATCCATGAAAGAAAATACTTTGTGCTGAGCTGTATTGTCAACCAAGATGTCAATGTGCGGTAGTGGAAAGTCATCTTTAGGGCTGGCCCTGTTTAAGCCTCTGTAATCTACGCACATTCTCACTTTGCCGTCATTCTTAGGCACGGGCACAATGTTAGCAACCCATTGTGGATAGGAAGTAACAGCAAGAAATCCAGCATTGAACTGCTTCATAACTTCTGCTTTGATCTTTTCAGACATGTCGGGCCTCATGCGGCGAGCTTTTTGTTTAACTGGTGGACAGTCTTCTCTTGTGGGGAGACGATGTACCACAATGTCTGTATCAAGTCCCGGCATGTCTTCGTATGACCAGGCGAAGATCTCAACATATTCATTCAACAACTGAATTAAGCGCTCCTTGACATTTGGCTCTAGGTTGGCAGCCACTCTGACTTCTTTTCTGTCTTCCTCAGTACCCAAGTTGATTGTCTCTAACAGCTCCTCATGAGGTAGAATAGCCTTTTCTTCTTGTTGTAGCAGTCTAGCCAATTCTCCCGGCACTTCACAATCTTCATCACCTTCGTATTCGGCATGGTAGACCATATCTTTAGAGTCATTAAAGGTCATAGCAGAATTGTTACCCATGGAATCCGGAATGGAAGGGTACCTGCATTTGTGAGTGTGGGTGTGTGTAAGGGATAACCACCTTTAAACAAATAAAATTCAAAAAGAAAGAAAATGAACACAAAGTTTATATGTGAAAACGTCCATGATTCATTAAATGGCATATGAAGATGAAAAATAAGAACCCTTACAAATGGACCTTTGTGCCTCGGGTAAGACACAAGGTTAAAAAAAAAAGGTACAAATTGTTTGAGTATTATTACAAACTGTGACCGGTGGAAATAGAACTGACTATTTTTAAGCTGGTTTCGCGAAATGTCGCGGTAAGCAAGAGTCGCCATCGTCTTTTATGTTCTCCAACATGGAAAGGACAAAATCACAGCAAAATTCCTTATTCGAGAATGTTTCTCGGTTCGGGAGGTAGATTTATAGAAAGGGAAGGTATTAGCACCCTTTCTATCCATGGTTATCCATGGGCTCTTAGGTACTTGCTCTTATGTTTTCAAAAATGTTTGCTTTTCAAGTGTGTGTGGGTTTTGAAAAAGTTCATTTGAAAAATTCTAGGTAACTCTTGTATCAGTCCTCAAGAGTGTATGAAGTATTGTTTGAAAACTTTTTGAAAGTGTAAGGTGTGAAAAGATGTTTTTGTTCTGTTTTTGAAAAGAGCAAGTACCCATGAGTCATCTACCTACCCTAAGGAATTAAGCTGTGTAAGTGTCCTTTAGATAGTGCTATCCCACCATTGAGAGGTAGGTAGCACCATCGTTGGAGGTGTTCGGGTCAATTCGATTATCGGGACAGTGTGGTCACCGAAGCAACGGTAGGACACCTTAGAAGTAACCCTAATGTCCTAGATCCTTTTATCCGAGGCAACCGTTTCGAGGCAACTGGATCTTGAGACAAAGGATGACCTCTAAGACGTCCTATACTTGATGACCACGTTTCTAGGCAACGAGTGAAGCGTACCCTAGGAGTGGCATGTGCTTTGTGTGTTGTTTTTCAGTTAATGTTTTTGTACATGTTATTTGTGAGCTACGAGTTGTTTTTATTTACATACATTCTTTCATGCATTGTTAACAGTTAGGAGTGCGGAAAATAAATTGCGGAAAGATAAATTCTACGCTATTACAAGGCGCGGGTCTATACATCGCCAAAAATACAAAGACCCGTTTTGGTAAATAAGTACGAGAAATTAAATAAAGTGGTAAACCTAATTACTATTACATTCTTGGAAGCAATTACATAATAATCAAAATAAAATAAATGCGCGCGAATAAAAATTAATCGGGAATGCCTTAAGGGTTTTGACCCTTTTAAGAAAAGAAATGAATTTTTTTGTCTTTTTTATGATTAAATGAAATTAATTAAATAAAGCCTAATTACTAATTAATTAATTTATCAAAAGAAAATATTTTTTGTGTTTTTATGTTTTTTAATGAAATAAAATAAAAAGAAACAAAATTAAAAGTTAATAAAAACTTAATTCTAAATTTATTTTAGTTATTTAAAAAAGAGTTAAAATTGCCTAATTAAAGCTAATTCAGTTTATGAATATTTATTTACAAAATAATTACTTAAATGAAATTAATAAAGTAATGATATTAGTTCTTTTTATTTTATTTTTTTAAAATATTAATTGGTTAATTGTTAATAAAAAAAAAGAATATGAAATAAAATAAAGCAAATAAAAAAATAAAATGACAAAATAATAAAAAAGAAAAAGCAAACCCAAGGGGGGTTTGGGCCAGGAATGAGGGTTTGAGGAAGCAATATGGCCCAATAAGCTTAAGCCTTTGTTGACTTTAGGAATTTCCTGCACGTGCTTTGACTTGGAGCATGGTATCCAGCATCTCATAGCCCCTGGATTGATCTTTGAGGCCACTTGGCGCATGATCGTTTGATGCACATGATGGAAAGCCTTTGTGAAACCTGCACAGGAACATGTTATGGAAAAATAGAAATAAGCATTTGGGGGACCCGAGATGTTGATGGAGTGCTTGGAAGTAGTTGAATCTGGCTAGATCAGGTCTTTCGAGCTTGACAACTTCAAGGAAATTTTTGCAATTTTGGGGCGTTCTCTAGGCTGTGTGTATTTGTCTGTAATGCTTTCTCATGGCTTGTATTTATAGAGGAGATGGAGGGGACAAAGAAATAAGGCAAGAATCCAAGCCATAAAGCCACGCTTTCAAACCAAAATCCAACAAATTAAAAAGCTTCCAAAATTTGCAAAACTTTCCCTTTCCATGCTTACATGCATCTGGACATCTTGGCACAAATTTATGGGCCCAAGGCTGATCCAAAGTGTTAGCCCATGTGCCCAAAACAAATATCTATTATTTTATGCCTTTTATTTTATATTTATTTGAATAAAATAAAATAAAATGTGAATAAAATAGCTAGAAATTGCAAGGGTTTTGAATCTTTAAATCTCCTTGAAATGGCCTGGAAGGTAGAATTAGGATTTGAATTTTCTTGAGTTTTTTTTTTGGAATTGGTTTGGCCGTTTTTGTGATGCTTAGGTCGTGCTTGAGGTATGGAACACTTGCATATGTGTCTTTTAGTGAGAATCAAACAATAATGTGAGCCTTTAACCCTTGCAATGAAGTCTTGAGATTTCCTCTTTATCACCATTAAAGCATTTGCCATTTTTGTCCAAAATTTGAATTTTATTCTTAAAATGGATCTTACACGAAATTGGTAGGTGGATTATGATGTATCAAAGCCATTCAAGCCACAAGATATCCCTTAATTAATTTTTTTGATTTTTATTTGAATTTTATGGATTTAAAATGAATTAAATCAATAAAATTAAATAAAAATAGAAAAAATAATTTTTTAATCTTGAAATAAATCATGGGACACGTGGGTGGCATGGCAAAGCTGAATCAAGTGGAAAAAGTGGGCCTTTTTGTCAAAAATTGAAGTTTCAAGGATAGTTGACTTTTGCCATTTCACAAAAATTTCCCAATTTCTCCAATGCATATGTTTCTCAATTTTGATCATATGAACATGTTCTTGGACATTTTGGAAAGATCTTGAAGTCCTCTAACCAATGCATTTAGTCCCATGTCATTTTGATTTACCAATCTCAAGTTATGGTCTTTGACTTAAAATGCCTTTTTGTTGACTTTTTGAAAATGACCTATAATGTTGAAATTGATAACTTTTTATGAGAGCATTTCTTGGACTTGGAATGTGAAGATGAGTTGTAGGAAATGTCCTCCCCTTCAAAGTGAGCATTGGATGGGATTTTTCTGATGAACCATGAAAAAGTTATGCCTTGGTCAAGTTACAGTTGACTTTTCAACTGTCCAAAAATGGAAACTTTTGCATCTTGATGATTTTTGAGCCATTCTTGTGGAATCATGATCAAGATTTGATCCAAATGATGATTGTGGCTTCAAAATAAGATGTTGACCAAAAATTTTGACTTTTGACTGCCAAATGACCATTTTGCCCCTATAGTTGATTGTGAAGCAAATGAGGCTTTTGACTGTGCAACTTGACCTTGTGAGCCTTGAAACTTGACATGTAGGTGCTTGAAAATATATATGAGCATATGGGACTTGATTGAGCCCTTGAAAACCTCAACTTCCTTGCAAGAACCAAAACCCTAATTTGACTGGCTTAGGAGGGTGTTTGAACTGTGCAACCCTTGAGTAGACTTGAGCAAATTGACATGATACTTGTCTAAACTTTGAAGAATATGGGAGGGAAAATTTTGGGGTACAACAGTTTCCCCTGTTCAATCTTCTTAGACCTGAGGACGTAGATTGACTTGTGTGCCTTTCGTGATCCGAAGGTGGAAGATGATTGAACACTAGAGTGCCCAGAAATTTGCACTCACATAGTGAGGTATCAACAATGTGATGTAGGGAATGGGCTTACAGATGCCATTTGGAGAGATGGTGGATAGGAGGATGGGCTTATAGATGCCATCTGGAGATGTGACAGAACCTTGTCGGGAATGGGCTTATAGATGCCATTTGGAGACTGTTGATAGGTGGATGGGCTTATAGATGCCATCTGGAGGTGGTCTGTTAAATTGTAATTTTTGTATGTTAAAAGAGGGAACCTGTGTAGGGTTGCCTGATGATGAGCTCGTGTAAAACTGCATCTTTGGAGGAAGGAAACCTGTGTAGGGTTTACTGATAATGAGTCCGTATAAGACTGCATCTGAAGTGGAGAAGGAACCTGTGTAGGGTTACTTTGATGACGAGTCTGTGTAAAACCGCATCTAGAGCTGAGAAGGAAACCTGTGTAGGGTTTACTGATGACGAGTCTGTGTAAAACTACGTCTGGAGTTTGAGAAGGGAACCTGTGTGGGGTTACTTTGATGATGAGCCCGTGTAAAACTGCATCCTGGAAGAAGTAAAACCTGGGTAGGGTTTCTGATGACGAGTCCATGTAAAACTGCATCTTTGGGAAGAGAGAACCTGTGTAGGGTTTCTTTGACGACGAGCCCGTGTAAGACTACGTCTGGAGAGAGAGAACCTGTGTAGGGTTTCTTCGGGATAAGTTCGTGTAAAACTTCTGGAGGAACCGGGGTAAGGTTACTTCGGGATAAGTCTGCGTAAGACTTCTGGAGGAACCGGGGTAAGGTTACTGCAGGATAAGTTCGTGTAAAACTTCTGGATGAACCGGGGTAAGGTCATCTTGAGATAAGCCCGTGTAAGACTTCTGGAGGAACCGGGGTAAGGTTACTGCAGGATAAGTTCGTGTAAAACTTCTGGATGAACCGGGGTAAGGTCATCTTGAGATAAGTCCGTGTAAGACTTCTGGAGGAACCGGGGTAAGGTTACTGCAGGATAAGTTCGTGTAAAACTTCTGGATGAACCGGGGTAAGGTCATCTTGAGATAAGTCCGTGTAAGACTTCTGGAGGAACCGGGGTAAGGTTACTGCAGGATAAGTTCGTGTAAAACTTCTGGATGAACCGGGGTAAGGTCATCTTGAGATAAGTCCGTGTAAGACTTCTGGAGGAACCAGGGTAAGGTTACTGCAGGATAAGTTCGTGTAAAACTTCTGGATGAACCGGGGTAAGGTCATCTTGAGATAAGTCCGTGTAAGACTTCTTCTGAAAGAAAAGGAACCGGTGTAGGGTTACTTTGATGATAAGTCCGTGTAAGACTTCGTCTGAAAATTGAGAAGGAACCGGTGTAGGGTTACTTTGATGATAAGTCCGTGTAAGACTTTATCTGAAAATTGAGAAGGAACCGGTGTAGGGTTGCCTGATGATGAGTTTGTGTAAAACTACATCTGAGGTTGAGAAGGAACCGGTGTAGGGTTGCCTGTTGACGAGCCCGTGTAAGACTTCTTCTAAAAGAAAAGGAACCGGTGTAGGGTTGCCTGAGGATGATCAAGTAGATAATTGTCCTGTTTGGTTTCGGATATTAACCTACGATCAGTCGTCCACAGAATTTTCCTGGCTTGTTACCGGTGTTGATCTGGAACTGTAAAGGTAGACGGTAATCATCTTTTGATTGACTTTTTCCTGAAAAGACAAAGTATTAGTCGTATGCAATGTCATGATGCATGAATTACATGATTTTAAGATGTTCTCAAAAATAAATGAGATTTGTGTTGTATGATACGTATGCATGCTATAATGTATGAAGATGTGATGTTTATGAATGTATTCTCGTCTGGGAAAATAAATCCTTGACGAATGCCAGGAGTTTTAATCCTGGGCTGATGTTGAAGAGTAGAGTTCTTCGTTTCCGCTGGGGATAATGGTTGCAAGAATAAACCGGTAGGAGAAGATGACTCCGTCGGGGAATAAACTTGTTGGAGAGATTACTCTGCGGGGAATTACTCTGTAGGAAGAGATACTTCGTTGAGATTTTGATGAGAACTCCGCTGGGGATTCCATTGATAAGTTATGTTGGAGGATTTGATGAACTCCGCTGGGGGATATGAAGAACTTCGCCGAGGACGATCTTTCCGTGGCAATTAGCTGAGGATAACCCAGTTATGAGCTCTGGTGGAGAATAACCTTCTGAATAAAGCCGGGGAGATGCGTTCGTACTCTGCAGGGTAAGCTTCCAGAATCTACTAGGGATAAGCTTCCAGAATCTACTGGGGAGATTGATCCAACTTTCCTGGGGAAACTTTTGGACTGCACTGGGGTGTTTGTATTCTGTCGGGGAACAATCTTATATTTTTGTCGAGGAATATTAAGACTGTCGGGGATGCTTGCTTAGGAACATCTGTATACTCTGCTGGGGAATGTTGAGATCTTCCGGGGATACCCAACTTCCTTAAGGCTGACGGTAGACTAACTCTGCTTGGGGAGAGTGTCGCTGACTTGCTGGAGATACTGTGCCTTTTCAGGGCTGATGGGAGACCAACTCTGCTTGGGGAGAGTATTTATGATTCTGGTCTTACTCAACGGGGAGTGAAGGTATCTTGGTCAAATTCTTCAACTGAATCTACCTTGTACCTGGAGGAAAGCAGCTGTACAGTTTGGGCAACTCTTATTGCCCCAGCTTCTGTGGGAGAAGGTGCTTGTAGAGGTGCTTGAGGACTGCCGATTTGACAAATCTTCTTCTGGTAGGCAAGTGACAAGATGACGGTACATAGTCGTACGCTTTGATCCCTAATTTTTGCCTGGACCGCCCTTTCGGGTTTTCAATCCAACGGGATACCCATTTTTTCCCAAGCCGCCTTTTCAGGTTTTCGACTTGCCGGGTGTACAGATTTTTTCATTTTCATCCCTTATTTTGCCCGAACCCTTTTGGTTCGTCGGGAAGCCCTTATTTTTGCCTAGGTGTGTCAACCTAGCGGGTCTTTGATTGTGCGTAGTATCTTTTCGACTATGTCCGTGCTCTCAGGATGCAGGGAGTTGTCACTGTCAGTAGTGCAGTGTTACCATGCCACCAAAAGATCTTTGTTTGATCGTCCAATGCCCCAAGTGATCCAGATGGAGATTTGCCCCCAAGCTGGTTGGCCTTTTAAGAGATTCTCTGAATCTTGACCTAACTGCCCCAGATGTTGGATAATGATCATGCCATGCCCCTTGATTGGAAGTGTTTTTCCATTTGAGATGACTCTTTTGTTGAGAAGACTTTTGTTCACCGGATATTCGTCGTGCGAATTTCTCTGCTGTTCAAACAAATAATCATATGCAAACAATGTTATATTAAAATGCAAAGCTCGTGTCTATCTTGAAGTTTTTTGAAAATGCATTTTTTCATAAAAATAAGTGAATTTTTTGTAAACTGTGATGTCAACTCAAGATTTTACAGCGAGCCTTAAGGAGTCAGGATACCTTTGTAACAGTATGCTTTCGCATTAACCCATGCTTCAGCTAGGACTTTTGAGGGTTATAACATGGTCTGGTTCACGGTTTAAGAAACAAAGGATAAAGGCTCAAATTTATCTGTACCCACCCGCTCTTCGTGATGTTCTTCAAACCTAAACTCAGTTGATCGTGCGTTAGACCTCGTTCGAGTCTTTGTCCTAATATTCCCATGATGGTTCGGATGTTGACATTTTATTTTGAATAGGCAGTCATTTCCTTGTTGAGGGTTTGCAGGTCCTCTTTTCTTTTTGATTTCGTTATCCCTGTTTTTTGCCTGAACTGTTTCTTTTGTGATTACAGTCAGCGGGATGCCCCAGTTTTGTAAGTCTCCTTCATAGGTTTTGACTTAATGGGCGTTTATTTTGAGGGATAATGACTGCCTGTCTTTATGATTATTCGGAAGCATCATTGTCTTTTGTTTTGTGAGGACCTCTTTGGTGCTATTCGTTGTGCACTTGGATCAACTGAGAGAACTACCCTGCCCCAGGTTATGATTAAGGGTTTTAATTTTCGAAAAGAAAAACTCCTACTTATTTGTCTCGAAGGGGTTGACGAGGGATTATCTTCCTTATAACTCCAGTGTTTAGGAATTGAAACAATGCCTGTACCTCATCAGCGGGGTCTGTTCAAAAGCATACTGTAGATTATGGCATCGTTTTCGTCATCCTCCCTCAAGAGGCTTAGAATTATTAATTGAGAGTTGACATCAAAAAATGAAAGCAGTTTGAATATAGCGAATGAGAATATATTGATTCAAAACAGACATATGCGATGCATTGATAAAGTAAAAGAGTTTGACATGAACAAATGTTTGAACAATCAGAGAAAAATACAACTTGAATAAAAGCTTCTTAGTTTGCACCAGTCATTTCAGATGGAAGATTCTCAGCAGAAGATTTTCATTTTCCCTCCCGGCATGAACTCCAGCACCCTTCCGTCGATCAAGTCTTGAATCTTGTTCTTCAAGCTCCAACAGCCGTCGGTGTCATGTCCAGGACTGTCAGAATGGTAGGCACACCTCTCATCAGGATTGTACTTCAAGGAGGTTATGTTGAGCTTCTTAGGAGGATCCTTTAAAGCAATCAGCTTTACCTCCAACAAGCGTTTCAGTATTAGTGATGATGGTATACCAGTCTCCGAGAAATGTCTTCCGGACGTATTTTGCTTACGCTGATTACCCTGTTGACGCTGGTGAGGTTGATGCTGGGCTTATGACCCTGAAGAAAACTGAGGAGCTTTTCCCTTGTCTTCTTGCCCCACAGGTGGTTGAATGATGGCTTGCTCTTCAACCTTAGATGTTTGCCCCAGTTGGTTATCCCGAAGCAGTTGGTTGACGAGAACGCTGAGCTCTCCTTGTCTTTGAGATAAGTCTTGGATAAGAGCCATTTGCCCCAGCATCTGGCTTCTCATTGTATCCACCTCAGCTTGTAGACGCTTCAGTCATTCGTCTTTATCGTCTTCAGGACTGTTCCTGACCAAAGTCCCCATGAGGAGTGTTCTCAGCTCTTCCTGCCCCTTGGATAGGTTTAGGAGGATTGCCTTGAACCGAGTCTCTTGAGCATAAAGATCCTGATTGTCTTGTTGGGAAGCCATTGCTGAAATAAACAGCGAAGAAGGTAAGTGACCTGTTGTTGTACCCCAAAATTTGCCCTCCCATATTCTTCAAATTTGCCAAGATCAATCTCTAAATGGTTCAAAATCTCCTAAGGGTTGCACAGTCCAATTACCTCCTAACACAGTCAAAATTAGGGTTTTGGTTCTTGCAAAGAAATGGAGGTTTTCAAGGGTCTAATCAAGTCCCACATGCCTATATACATTGTCAAGCATTCATATGTCAAGTTTCAAGACTCACAGCATCAAATTGCACAGTCAAAAGCCCTAATTGCTCCACAGTCAACTGCAGGGGTAAAATGGTCATTTGACAGTCAAAAGTCAAAAAATTTGGTCAACATCTTATTTTGAAGCCACAATCATCATTTGATAAATTCTTGATCATGATTCCACAAGCATGGCTCAAAAAGTCTCAAGATGTCAAAAGTTTCTATTTTTGGACAGCTGAAAAGTCAACTGCAAATTGACCAAGGCATAACTTCTTCATGGTTTATCAGAAAAATCCCATCCAATGCTCATTTTGAAGGGGGTGACATTTCCTACAACTCATCTTCACACTCCAAGTCCAAGAAATGCTCTCACAAAAAGTTATCAATTTCAACATTATAGGTCATTTTCAAAAGTCAACAAAAAGGCACTTTAAGTCAAAGACCATAACTTGAGATTGGTAAATCAAACTGACATGGGACCAAAGGCATTGGTTAGAGGACTTCAATACCTTTCCAAAATGTCCAAGAACATGTTCATATCTTCAAAATTGAGCAAGATATGCATTAGAGAAGTTGGGAAGTTTTTGGGAACTTTCAAAAGTCAACTTTGCCTAAAACACTTCATTTTTGCTAATGAGCCTCAAATTCTTTCTTGAATCATTACCCAAGGCCTATGCACGACCCATTGAACTTAATTTGATTTATTTTCTAATTTTTAATTAATTAATTGAATTTATATTAATATTAATTCATTTAATTGGTTTTAATTATAGGAAAATTCAAAGATATGCTTTTTAGATCTTTTTGTGCAGCAAATATGACTAGGGCAAGCTGGCAACTCGTGTGCACTTCCAAGACCTCAAAATATCCATGATTGGCAAGGTTTCATGAAAGAAAATATTGAAAAAGATATGATTGGCAATCACATATTCAAGTCATAATACCATGGACTTTTGGGCTTAATTCTAACCTAATTCCATTCACATATATGTGCTGAAGAAAACCCTACTCAAGGACACGAAAAAGCTGCCATAGAACTCCATAACAAAGTTGCAAAAAAATTGAGAAAAAGTGTGAAACTGATTTCCTATTTGCAGGTGGATTCAAGGCCTAAAATTGTTTCCAATACATTGTTGACATTGCCAGGAAGCCATTGCAATCAAGAACGAAGCTTAACACGCAAAGAATCAGAGAATACAAGTGACACGGTTTGCTTTATTTTTCAGATTTGCATATCACGATTCATGTGTTTTTGACCATTTTGTTGGATTGATTTATGTTAATAGGGACCTTCTGAAGCTGTTGGTATAATCCAATTGAGTTATAACTGCCTGAATCAAAATCCACCATGAACGAAATCTAGGGTTTCTGAAGCTTTCAATTAGGGCTTTAGGCATAAGGGAAAATTGGACCTTGAGACAAGCATGGTTGAATTCGTCAAGGCCAGACGAATTCAACCAGACCCTCGCGCCCTTTTTATGTGACCCATAGCTCTAATCGCTATTATTGGGACTTTTGCTTAGTGGGGGTTTAAAACCCCCGCTATCTTGTTCATGTTTACAGGAAGAACGAAGAAGAAGGATGAGCTGTCCAAACGCTACTGGAGCATTCAAATCATGGCGCGCTTTTTTAATGTCCCAGCATAATTAGTATTTTTCATATATTATATTTCTTTGTTATTATGTGTACAAACAAACGCAAATGGCTGGATGGTGGGAGACGTGGCTGGCAAATACTGGGACCTGGGTTCAATTCCCAGGTCCCCCCATATAATTGTTGATTTTTGTTTTAATGTGTTCCAGTGCAGCATGGGATCCAACGTTCCACCATACATCTTCACGCCTAAGCCTGCCAAGTGCCCCTGATGAACAATCTGAAGGCCAAGAGAGGGAGCCCATGGTATGCTCTAGTCAACCAACGTGCACACAATCCTGAAAGTCAACCAGGCTTAGGATCTTCTTGGGCCTGAATTCCAGTAATACACCTCCACTTTGGGCCAGACACCCCTTTGGTTTGCTTTGTGTTTTTATTTCATTTTCTTTTCTCTTAATTTCTTTTAATTGTTTAATTATTGTTAATTCACCATAAAATAATTTGGCCTAATAAAAATCAGAAACTCCAAAATTGTAAAATATTTTAATTTCTTAATTTCACCATTAACCTACTTTTGTAAATAAATATTAACAATTAACTTAGCTTAATTTAGGTTTATATTTTAATCTTTTTCTTAACAAATAAAAATTACATAGAATTAGGTTTTGATATTTTTTAATCATATTTTATTAATCATCATTATTACTATTTGATAATTATTATTTTTGTAAATAAACATGTAAATTAAATAATTTAGTTAATTAGCCTAATTTTGACCTTTTTCATTAATAAGTAAAATAAACTTAGATCTAGGGTTTCCTTTTAATTTTAATTTCTTTATTTTCATAAATACAAAAAACATAAAACACACTTTCTTTTCTTTAATTAAATAATTAATTAGGTTTTAATTTAATTTAATTTCAAGCAAAGGGTCCAAAACCCTCAGACGTCCAGTTTAATTTATTCGCACGTTATTCTTATTTCTTATTTGATTATTATGTAACTGTTCAAGGATGTAATAGTAATTAGGTTTATTCTTTTTTACTTTCCGCATCTTTATCAAAAACGGGTCTTTGTATTTTGGCGATGTATAGACCCGCACCTTGTAATAGCGTAGCTTTTACCTTTCCGTATTTTAATTTTCCGCACTCCTAACTGCTAATTGCATGAAAGAATGTATGATAACTAAAAACAACTCGTAGCTCACAATGCCATGATCAAAGATAAAACATAACATGAAAACAACACACAATGCACACACTACTTCTAGGGTACGCCTCACTCGTTGCCTTCGAAACGTGGTCGTCAAGTATAGGACATTTTAGCGGTCGCTCTTATGTCCAAGATCCAGTTGCCTCGAAACGGTTGCCTCGGATTAAAAAGGATCTAGGACGTTAGGGTTACTTCTAAGGTGTCCTACTATTGCTTCGGTAACCACACTGTCCCTCAATCGAATTGACCCGAACACCTCCAACGGTGGTGCTACCTACCTCTCAAGTGGGATGGCACTATCTTAAGGACTTTTACACAGCCTAATTCCTTAGGGTAGGTAGATGACTCATGGGTACTTGCTCTCTTAAAAAACAAATCAAAAATCTTTTCACACTGACACTTTCAAAAGCTTTCAAAACAAAATTTTCAAACACTCTTGAGGACAGATACAAGAGTCATTCAGAAATCTTTCAATGAAACTTTTTCAAACCCACTCACATTTGAAAAGCAAACATCATTTTGAAAACATAAGAGCAAGTACCTAAGAGCCCGTGGATAACCACGGATAGAAAGGGTGCTAACACCTTCCCTTTCTATAAATCTACCTCCCGAACCGAGAAACGTTCTCATAAGGAATTTTGCTGTGCTTTTGTCCTTTCCTTGTTGGAGAAAATAAAAGACAGTGGCGACTCTTGCTTCCGCGACATTTTGCGAACCAGCTTAAAAATAGTCAGTTCTATTTCCACCGATCACAGAACTGACGACTCTGCTGGGGAGATCTTAAAGTGAGGTATACCTTAGGATAGCTCATACTTGTGTTTTCAATTGCTTTGTTTTGTTTGCTTTATTATTATGGGCATTGTCTTGGAGTTTCATAGATCCTAACCCGGATCTGGGGATACCCTTTTAGGTAGCATAAGCTGTGAGGGACCTGTCCGGCGTAGACCGATACGGGTGAAGCAGTGGCTACGTTGGTGTGGCACCTTGGTCTGTACCGATATCCCTTGTGTCGCAACAAGGAGAATATGGGTCTTTTGAGGAGTCATTAAGCACCAGCCGACCTTAGAACCCTAAATTGACCCAACTTGGCCCTAGAACAATAGTAGTATGCTACACCCATTGAGGCTAAACTCTCGCGATGGTTCTGGCTGCAAGAAAAGATTGCAATGCTGGAGTTATGACCGATTGAGGGTAGTCAGTGATATTGGGATCCTCTAGAACCCGGTTACTTTTGATAGGACAGGTGTTAACCAACAAACTGAAAGAGGGTAGTACTTGAACTTCATGCTGGCCTAAACTCTAAGGGTTGTCTTGTGTGACTTGTGTGCCTTATCATGTTTGCCTTTGTGAATACTTGTGGTGTGCTTTATCATAACATCATACCATCATAGACATTTCATGCATCCTGCATAAGAACTGACCCATTTCAAATACAAGAGGGTTTCATCTTTGCTCTGTTTTGTAGGACATCATGATGCCTGTGCGAAGGAACACTATCCGATTCAATTTTGTTCACCCACCTGAGTTGCTTGAAGAATTGGTTAGCAGAATTCCAAACACCACTTCCTTCATCCAGAGGCATGGTTCTCTTCTCGGGTTAGTCACTGCAAAGCGGGACCAACAACTGATGAGTGTCCTGACCCAGTTTTATGATCCCTTGTATAATTGCTTCACCTTTCAAGACTTCCAGCTGGTCCCTACCCTGGAAGAATTCTCTGATTTGTTGGGTATCCCTATCTTGGATCAGACTCCCTTCACTGGTTGGGAAAAGACTCTTAGGCTTGAGGAGATTGCTGCAGCCCTTCCCTTGACCAACAAGGAGGTAATGGACAACTGGGTGACTAGAAGCAGAGTTAAGGGCTTCTTGGCCAAGTTTCTGATTGGTAAAGCTAACAGTTTCTGGAATGACTTAGGCTTCAGGGCGTATGAAGACATGCTGGCTCTCTTAATCTATGGTCTAGTTTTGTTTCCTAATCCTGATAACTTCATTAACGTCATTGCCATAAGGATCTTCATGTCTCGGAACCCTGTGCCCACTCTCTTGGGTGATATCCTGCAACAACTCTATGCTCGTACTGCCCGAAGACGAGGAACTCTGTGGTGTTGTATTCCTTTGTTAGTGAGGTGGTTTATTTCGCACCTCCCTAAGTTCGTGCTGAAGAACAAAGAAGGAAGAGGCTAGGCTCATAGGTTAATGTCTCTCACTGATAATGACATCATTTGGACTCTCAGAGGTTTGGATGAGGTAGCTGTTATTGATCATTGCGGAGAATATCCTAATGTTCCTTTGATTGGTACCCAAGGAGGAATCTCTTATAATCCATGTCTAGCTCTCCGTCAGTTTGGAAGAGCCAGAAGAGCAGGGCCTCATGAGATGTTGGTGCCTCACATCAGTTTTGAGTTTCAGGTAGATAGTGACGAGCTGCGTCGTAGGTTCATCAAGGCTTGGGATAGAATTCACAAAGCTGACCCACAAGAGTTGGGACCAAAGACTTCTCTACCTATGGAACCCTACTACAGATGGGTCCGCATCCGTGCTCAGAAGTTAGGTATGCCCTACGAAGCTGTCAGACCCATCATTCTTGAATATCTTGATAGAGACGGGATTCCTCCAACTGTTCTCCCTCCTCAGGTACCTACTGATGTTGATACACTAAAGAGGTCTTGGGCGCAGCTCTAAGAAGAACGGGATTCTTATCGGGAAAAGTTCAACGAGCAGGAATTGAAGATCCAAAAGCTGACAAAGCAGTTGGAGAACGAGCGGGCCTTGAATGACTACATCCGTACTGAGAAGAGGAGACCCTGGGATCACTAATGGGCTTTGGATGTTCTTTTACAGTTTTTATTTCCCTTTTCAGTAGTTCCATTTTATGTAACGCCTAAGGGCAATCTGTTGAACAATCTAAATTTCAAAGTTGAATCTAATAAAGTGCGTTTCCTTTTTGTTTACAAAGTTGAATCCCGATTGTCTTTGAAAACACAAATCATACGCATTCCATTCATCATATGCATCACAGGTACTCTTCTTTTCAGGTTGCTTAATGTTCTTAGCTGTTTATTTCAGCAGCCATCATGAATCCTGAATCATCTACTGAGCAATCCATCAAGGCCCTCCAGGCTCAGAACGCCCAGTTCCAAGAGTTGATCATGAGTTTAGCCCAAGGTCAAGAGGAATTGAAGGCTCTGCTGGTAAAGAAGAAGAAGAAGAGAACTGTACTATTCAACACTGGCCGGAGGTTTAGCAATACACTGCAAAATGAGGTTGATCAAGCTGGTTCTTCTGTAGGGAAAAGCAGTCCCCAAGGGGGAAGGGTTCCTAGTCCTGTGGTCTTTGACAACGAGACTGATTTCAATGAAGAGCAGTACCCTCCAGCTGAAGACAAGTACAAGCAGTTAGAGGATCGCCTGAATCCCATGGAAATTCAACAAGTGCCTGGGTTGGATTTTGGAGACCTGGGTCTATCTTCTGGTGTGGTGATCCCACACAAGTTCAAAGCACCATCTTTCGCAAAGTATGACGGGGCGTCCTGCCCTAAGCTACATCTCAGATCTTATGTGCGTAAGATCCAACCATATACTGTGGACAAGAACTTATGGATCCATTTCTTCCAGGAGAGTCTTTCAGGGACTCATCTCGAATGGTTCTATCAGCTGGATGGAACCAAGGTTCGTAACTGGGAGGACTTGGCTACTGCTTTTTATAAGCAGTATCAGTACAATGCCGACCTCTCTCCTACACGTACCCAACTCCAGGGTATGTCGCTAGGATCGGGTAAAGGTTTTAAAGAGTACGCGCAGAAGTGGAGGGACCTGGCTGGCAGGGTGCAGCCGCCGTTAAACGACCGTGAACTTGTGGACATGTTCTTAGGGACCCTATTCGGGCCGTTCTTTAACCATCTCATTGGTAACTCCTCTGCAGGGTTTACATACCTCATTCTGACTGGTGAGAGGATAGAAGCTGGTATGAAATCGGGGAAGATACAGAAGGGTGCGTCCTCAAGTTCTGAAAAGAAGCCTTTTAAAAAGGAAGCCAGTGTTGTGTATGGGCCCAGAAGGCAAAATAAACTGGAACGCCGCCAAGCTGTCAACGCGGTGGTAATTGCAAAGCCTGTTGCCGCTCCTCGGCAACCTAACCAACCAAGGGGTGAGAGACCCAGAATAGAATACACCCGGCTTAGTATGACCTTATCGCAGATCTTGCCGCAACTGCTATCATCCAACTTGGTAACTGTCAGAGAAGCTCCGAAGGTGGTAAACACAACCTCTCTGAAGTACAATCCCAATGCCCGATGTGCTTATCACTCTGATAGCCCGGGGCATTCTACTGATGATTGCTAGGCCCTAAGAAATAAGGTTCAAGACCTTATCGATGCTAAGGAAATATAGTTTGAGGCACCCGAAAGACTCAACGTTGTGACTGCTCCTATGCCCCAGCATGGAGTAAATGCTATTGAGGAAGATCTGTATGTAGCTTATGTGGATGATGTTGCTACCCCTTTATTGACCGTCAAAAGGAACCTATTGTTGGCCGGTTTATTTCCGGGTTGTAGCAAGGGTTGCCTTCTATGTGTTGTTTCACCTACTGGTTGTCCGTTGCTGAAGTCAGGCGTCCAAAACCTAATGGATAGCAAAAAGATCTTGTTCAAGAAGACTGTTGTCCCTATTGTTCCTACTGAAGGAGTATCTGTTGTCACCATCTTCAATAATCCTACCAAGGCTCCCCCGAGGAAACCAGTCAAAATCATGTCTGTTTCACTTATCATCATTACTGTTCCGGGGCCCCTCCCCTATAAATCTGACAAGGTTGTCCCATGGCATTATGGGGCAGATGTGTATGTGCTTGGAGTGAAGCAGGAGTTCAACACTAGTACCGGCATCAGTAACATCACCGGTCCCACTAAAGTTACTCGCAGTGGCAGGCTCTTCTTGCTTGACATTGCACCACCGGTCATCCGAAGACCTCTTATCATCACGCCTACAAGTGCGCCTGTTTCCCCTCCTGATCAAGTTTCTACCCCTGCTGCCGAGTCATCTGACACTCGGGGCAAAGGGATTGCTGATATGTCTGCCCAGATGGAGGCACCGAAGACTGTTAATGTTGAAGCGTCACAGCAAGAGATGGAAGAAATCCTTAAGATTATCAAAAAGAGTGATTTCAACGTCGTTGAACAGCTGGGGCACACCCCCTCTAAGATCTCTATGCTATCCCTGCTGTTATGTTCAGAGGCCCATGCCAAGGCCCTGATTTCTTTCCTAAAGACGGCCCATGTGCCACAAGAAACGTCTGCGGACCAATTTACTGACTGTGTGGCCAACTTGACCACTGACAATGGGTTGGGTTTCTCCGATGCTGATCTGACCGCCAAGGGAAAGAACCACAACGATGCCCCACATGTCTCCATTGAATGCAGGGGCACTACTCCCGCCCACGTGTTGGTAGACACCGGTTCTTCACTGAACGTATTGCCCAAGAAGGCCTTAGACAGGTTGGATTGTGAGGGTTTGGAGTTGAAGCCTAGTAACATCGTTGTCCGAGCCTTTGACGGGTCGAAGAGGATGGTACATGGTGAAGTAGATATTCCAATCTGGGTTGGTTCTCAAGTCTTTGATTCAACGTTCTATGTGATGGACATTCGTCTATCCTATTCTTGTTTTCTGGGTCGTCCTTGGATCCACAAGGCTGGGGCTGTGGCCTCCACTCTACACCAAAAGCTTAAATACCCTGTCAGAGGGAAGATTGTTACAGTGCAAGGGGAGGAAGAATACATGGTTAGTCATCTTAACTTGTTTCGGTATATAGAGATGGATGGGGAGTTCATTGAAACCCCCTTTCAACATTTTGAAGAGGTACCTCCAACATTGGCGTCAGCAGAGACAATGATTGAAGAAGACTCTCCTTTGAAGATGGCTTCCTTGAAGGATGCCCGGGCTGTGATTGAGAAAGGTGAATGTGTTAACTGGGGCAGACTTCCTGACTTTACACCAAAGACTGACAAGTTTGGGCTGGGTTTCACTGCGGAGGCTCAGAGGACTGTACGCAAAGCAAGGATTGGAAGACCTCCCATATTCATCACCAACCCGGGAGTGAATGCTATTGAAGGCGATGCGGAGGAATCTGAGTTCAACAGTTGGATCTACCCAACGGCCGATAGTGGACTGAACAATTGGACTGCTAAAGACTACATACCTGTTACTTTTGTTACTCAGTAATGAATTCCTTTGTTTTTTTTAAATTTGTAATGAACAATAAATTGAAACTTTATGGCCCGGTGTCTTACCCGGGGCACCGTGGTTTCATTTGTGAGGGCTTATTACTTGTCATTTCCATATATCATGAATAAAAACATTGGACGTTTTTCGCATTTCAAATCTTGTGCTCCCTTTCTTTCTTTCTTTATTGCAAAACAGCTATATTTACACACACTCACCTATACAGGTTTCAATCCACTCTGGATCTCACTGGTAACGACTCTGCTACTGCCAGTTATGACTTTGAAAATCCGATCAACTTAGCCGAAGACGAAGGTGAAGATGATTGTGAAGTGCCTGGCGAGCTTGCAAGACTGTTACTCCAGGAAGAGAGGGCCATTCAGCCACATGAAGAGCCAGTGGAAACGGTAAATCTGGGTACTGAGGCAGATAGAAAGGAAGTCAAGATTGGTGCCAACCTGGAGCTCAGCGTGAAACAACGGTTGATTCAGATGTTGCATGATTATGTGGAAATCTTTGCCTGGTCCTACGAAGACATGCCTGGGTTGGATACCGACATTGTAGTTCATCACCTGCCTACCAAGGAAGATTGCCCTCCGGTTAAACAAAAAGTCCACCGTATGTGTCCAGAGATGTCCGAGAAGATCAAAGCTGAGGTTATGAAGCAATTTGACGCCGGTTTTCTAGCAGTGACTTCTTACCCTCAATGGGTTGCCAACGTGGTCCCGGTGCCGAAGAAAGATGGCAAGGTCCGAATGTGTGTTGATTACAGGGATTTGAACAGGGCGAGCCCCAAGGATGATTTCCCTCTACCTCACATCGATGTTTTGGTTGACAATACTGCTCAACACAAGGTGTTCTCCTTCATGGACGGCTTTTCAGGTTATAATCAGATCAAGATGGCTCCTGAAGACATGGAGAAGACTACCTTTGTTACTCAGTGGGGCACCTTCTGCTACAAGGTCATGCCTTTTGGGTTGAAAAATGCTGGGGCAACCTACCACCTTCTGCTACAGCCTTCGTAATTCCGAATATCTTGTCCGTTCGTCACTTCGTCCGAAGATGATTGGATTGATCAGAAGCCTCAGAGTTTGTCTGTGAAGAGATTGTCCTTAAAGTGATCCGACGAGACATAGTCATACGCTTTAATTCCCTAACTTTTGCCTGGACCGCCCTTTCGGGTTTTCAGTCCATCGGGAAACCCTTTTTTGCCCAAGTCTCCTTTTCAGGTTTTCAACTTGCCGGGTGTACAATTTTTTTTTTGTTTTATCCCTAATTTTTTCCTGAACCGCCCTTTCGGATTTTTGATTCACCGGGATGTGCTTGTTTTGCCTAGGCATATCAACCTAGCGGGTCTCTTATGCGTAGTATCTTTTGACTATGTCTGCGTTCGCAGGGTGCGGCAGATCATCGCCGTCCATGGTGGTCAGAATCATTGCCCCACCAGAAAAGATGTTCTTGATCACAAATGGTCCTTCGTAGGTAGGAGTCCATTTGCCCCTGGGATCACTTTGCGGCAAGATGATGCGCTTGATCACAAGATCTACAACTTGATACACTTGGCGCTTGACTTTCTTGTTGAAAGCTTTGATCATCCATTTTTGATACGTCTGACCATGGAAAATAGCAGTAAGTCTCTTCTCGTCAATTAAGTTTAACTGATCAAACCGGGTTTGGATCCAATTGTCTTCACTCAAACCAGCATCTTTCATGATTCTCAAGGAGGGAATCTGAACCTCGACAGGTAAAACAACTTCCATGCCATATACCAAGGAATAGGGTGTTGCCCTAGTTGATGTTCGTGCCGTGGTACAATACCCGTGGAGAGCAAATGGTAACATCTCATGCCAGTCTTTGTAGGTGACTGTCATCTTTTGTATGATCTTCTTGATATTTTTGTTCGCAACTTCGACAACACCGTTCATCTTTGGCTGATAGGGAGATGAATTGTGATGTTGAATCTGGAACTGCTCGCACAAGGCGGTGATTATAGTATTGTTAAGGTTTGTACCGTTGTCAGTGATGATCCTTTCAGGGATACCGTATCGACAAATGAGGTTCTGCTTGATGAAGCGGGCAACAACATTCTTTGTGACGGATGCGTAGGAAGCTGCTTCGACCCAATTTGTAAAATAATCAATGGCCACCAAAATGAAACAGTGTCCATTGGATGTTGTAGGCTTGATCTCTACAATCATGTCGATTCCCCACATGGAGAATGGCCAAGGAGTTGTTAAGACGTTGAGAGGAACCGAAGGTATATGTACCTTGTCCGTATAAATATGACATTTGTGACAAGTTCTAAAATATTGATAGCAGTCAGCTTCCATGGTAGACCAGTAATAGCCTGCTCTTAGAATCTTCTTAGCCATCGTATGCCAGCTAGAGTGAGTGCCAAAGATTCCATTGTGCAGTTCAGCCATGACCTGTTCAGCTTCAATCTTGTCCACACAACGGAGCAGAGTGCAATCATGATTGCGCTTGTATAGGATACCATTGCTCAGGAAGAACTTAGCTGAGAATCTCCTTAAGAACTTTTTATCATTGACTGAAGCTCCTTCAGGATATTCTTGAGCCTCGAGATACCTTTTGACTTCGTGAAACCAAGGTCGGTCCACTATTTCTTCGGTATTAATCTCGTGATAGTGTGCAGGTTCGTCCATCCGTTCAATGGTGATCTGGGGAGCCTCGTTATCCCCATTAAGTTTAAACATGGATGACATTGTAGCTAGAGCATCTGCTAGCTGATTTTCTTCTCGCGGGAAGTGCTCGAAGGTAATCTGCTCGAAATGTGGTAGCAATGTCAAGACATGTTCTTTGTAAGGGATGAGGTTGGGATGTTTAGTGTCCCACTCTCCTTTGATTTGACTGATAACCAAAGCTGAGTCCCCAAACACATCTAAAGATTTGATTCCCAAGTCTATGGCAGCCTTGAGACCAAAGATACAAGCTTCATACTCGACCATGTTGTTGGTGCAGTTGAAGCAAAGTCTAGCGGTGAAAGGAGTATGGAAACCTTCTAGAGAGATAAGTACCGCGCTGATACCGTTGCCAAGTGCGTTGGAAGCACCATCAAAGTACAGGGTCCATCGGGATCCTTGTTCAGGTCCTTCATACGGTCTGAAATCTTCAATGTTGTCCAATGTCATAATGTCTTTGTCGGGGAAGTCAAACCTCATGGATTGGTAATCTTCGACAGCTTGATGGGCCAGATGATCAGCTAGCACACTCCCCATTATAACTTTTTGGGTCGTGTACTGTATATCATACTCTGTGAGGATCATTTGCCATCTAGCTATTCTTCTAGACAAAGCAGGCTTCTCAAAGATGTATTTGATTGGATCCATCTTAGATATCAGCAAAGTGGTATGAGTCAACATATAATGCCTTAGTCGGCGAGCAGCCCATACCAAAGCATAACAAGTTTTCTTGAGCAGTGAATATCTTGTTTCACAGTCGGTAAACTTTTTGCTAAGGTAATAAATGGCATGCTCTTTTCGGCCAGACTCGTCATGCTGCCCCAATACGCACCCCATTGAATTTTCTAAGACGGTCAGATACATGATTAGAGGTCTTCCTTCGACGGGTGGCATCAAGATAGGAGGCTCTAGCAAATACTCCTTGATTTTATCGAAAGCACCTTGACAGTCGTCATTCCATTTAACTACGTGATCTTTCTTTAACAGTTTGAAGATTGATTCACAAGTAGATGTTAGGTGAGAAATGAACCTTGCAATGTAGTTTAGGCGTCCCAAGAAACCTCTGACCTCCTTCTCAGTGCGAGGAGTGGGCATTTCTTGTATAGCTTTGACTTTGGCAGGATCAACCTCGATGCCTTTGTTGCTGACAATAAAACCCAAGAGTTTACCGGACCGGACTCTGAATGTGCACTTGTTAGGGTTCAATCTGAGCTTGTATTCCTTCAACCTGACAAACAGCTTTTGCAAGTGGTCGAGGTGTTCTTTTTCAGTTTGTGATCGGGCTATCATGTCATATACGTAGACTTCTATCTCATGATGTATCATATCATGAAATAAAGCTACCATGGCGCGTTGATAGGTTGCCCCGACATTCTTCAGTCTGAGTGGCATCACTTTGTAGCAAAACGTACCCCACTGTGTAACAAAAGTAGTTTTCTCCATGTCCTCGGGTGCCATTTTGATCTGGTTATAGCCCGAGAATCCATCCATGAAAGAAAATACTTTGTGCTGAGCTGTATTGTCAACCAAGATGTCAATGTGCGGTAGTGGAAAGTCATCTTTAGGGCTGGCCCTGTTTAAGTCTCTGTAATCCACGCACATTCTCACTTTGCCGTCATTCTTAGGCACGGGCACAATGTTAGCAACCCATTGTGGATATGAAGTAACAGCAAGAAATCCAGCATTGAACTGCTTCATAACTTCTGCTTTGATCTTTTCAGACATGTCGGGCCTCATGCGGTGAGCTTTTTGTTTAACTGGTGGACAGTCTTCTCTTGTGGGGAGACGATGTACCACAATGTCTGTATCAAGTCCCGACATGTCTTCGTATGACCAGGCGAAGATCTCAACATATTCATTCAACAGCTGAATTAAGCGCTCCTTGACATTTGGCTCTAGGTTGGCAGCCACTCTGACTTCTTTTCTGTCTTCCTCAGTACCCAAGTTGATTGTCTCTAACAGCTCCTCATGAGGTAGAATAGCCTTTTCTTCCTGTTGTAGCAGTCTAGCCAATTCTCCCGGCATTTCACAGTCTTCATCACCTTCGTATTCGGCATGGTAGACCATATCTTCAGAGTCATTGAAGGTCATAGCAGAATTGTTACCCATGGAATCCGGAATGGAAGGGTACCTGCATTTGTGAGTGTGGGTGTGTGTAAGGGATAACCACCTTTAAACAAATAAAATTCAAAAAGAAAGAAAATGAACACAAAAGTTTATATGTGAAAACGTCCATGATTCATTAAATGGCATATGAAGATGAAAAATAAGAACCCTTACAAATGGACCTTTGTGCCTCGGGTAAGACACAAGGTTAAAAAAAAAGGTACGAATTGTTTGAGTATTATTACAAACTGTGACCAGTGGAAATAGAACTGACTGTTTTTAAGCTGGTTTCACGAAATGTCGCGGTAAGCAAGAGTCGCCACCGTCTTTTATGTTCTCCAACATGGAAAGGACAAAAGCACAACAAAATTCCTTATTTGAGAATGTTTCTCGGTTCGGGAGATAGATTTATAGAAAGGGAAGGTATTAACACCCTTTCTATCCATGGTTATCCATGGGCTCTTAGGTACTTGCTCTTATGTTTTCAAAAATGTTTGCTTTTCAAGTGTGTGTGGGTTTTGAAAAAGTTCGTTTGAAAACTTCTAGGTAACTCTTGTATCAGTCCTCAAGAGTGTATGAAGTATTGTTTGAAAACTTTTTGAAAGTGTAAGGTGTGAAAAGATGTTTTTGTTCTGTTTTTGAAAAGAGCAAGTACCCATGATTCATCTACCTACCCTAAGGAATTAAGCTGTGTAAGTGTCCTTTAGATAGTGCTATCCCACCATTGAGAGGTAGGTAGCACCATCGTTGGAGGTGTTCGGGTCAATTCGATTATCGGGACAGTGTGGTCACCGAAGCAACGGTAGGACACCTTAGAAGTAACCCTAATGTCCTAGATCCTTTTATCCGAGGCAACCGTTTCGAGGCAACTGGATCTTGAGACAAATGGTGACCTCTAAGACGTCCTATACTTGATGACCATGTTTCAAGGCAACGAGTGAAGCGTACCCTAGGAATGGCATGTGCTTTGTGTGTTGTTTTTCAATTAATGTTTTTGTACATGTTATTTGTGAGCTACGAGTTGTTTTTATTTACATACATTCTTTCATGCATTGTTAACAGTTAGGAGTGCGGAAAATAAATTGCGGAAAGATAAATTCTACGCTATTACAAGGCGCGGGTCTATACATCGCCAAAAATACAAAGACCCGTTTTGGTAAATAAGTACGAGAAATTAAATAAAGCGGTAAACCTAATTACTATTACATTCTTGGAAGCAATTACATAATAATCAAAATAAAATAAATGCGCGCGAATAAAAATTAATCGGGAATGCCTTAAGGGTTTTGACCCTTTTAAGAAAAGAAATGAATTTTTGTCTTTTTTATGATTAAATGAAATTAATTAAATAAGGCCTAATTACTAATTAATTAATTTATTAAAAGAAAATATTTTTTGTGTTTTTATGTTTTTTAATGAAATAAAATAAAAAGAAACAAAATTAAAAGTTAATAAAAACTTAATTCTAAATTTATTTTAGTTATTTAAAAAAGAGTTAAAATTGCCTAATTAAAGCTAATTCAGTTTATGAATATTTATTTACAAAATAATTACTTAAATGAAATTAATAAAGTAATGATATTAGTTCTTTTTGTTTTTGAAAAAAAAATATTAATTGGTTAATTGTTAATAAAAAAAAAGAATATGAAATAAAATAAAGCAAATAAAAAAATAAAATGACAAAATAATAAAAAAGAAAAAGCAAACCCAAGGGGGGTTTGGGCCAGGAATGAGGGTTTGAGGAAGCAATATGGCCCAATAAGCTTAAGCCTTTGTTGACTTTAGGAATTTCCTGCACGTGCTTTGACTTGGAGCATGGTATCCAACATCTCATAGCCCCTGGATTGATCTTTGAGGCCACTTGGCGCATGATCGTTTGATGCACATGGTGGAAAGCCTTTGTGAAACCTGCACAGGAACATGTTATGGAAAAATAGAAATAAGCATTTGGGGGACCTGGGATGTTGATGGAGTGCTTGGAAGTAGTTGAATCTGGCTAGATCAGGTCTTTCGAGCTTGACAACTTCAAGGAAATTTTTGCAATTTTGGGTCGTTCTCTAGGCTATGTGTATTTGTCTGTAATGCTTTCTCATGGCTTGTATTTATAGAGGAGATGGAGGGGACAAAGAAATAAGGCAAGAATCCAAGCCATAAAGTCATGCTTTCAAACCAAAATCCAACAAATTAAAAAGCTTCCAAAATTTGCAAAACTTTCCCTTTCCATGCTTACATGCATCTGGACATCTTGGCACAAATTTATGGGCCCAAGGCTGGTCCAAAGTGTTAGCCCATGTGCCCAAAACAAATATCTATTATTTTATGCCTTTTATTTTATATTTATTTGAATAAAATAAAATAAAATGTGAATAAAATAGCTAGAAATTGCAAGGTGTTTGAATCTTTAAATCTCCTTGAAATGGCCTGGAAGGTAGAATTAGGATTTGAATTTTCTTGAGTTTTTTTTTTTTTGAATTGGTTTGGCCATTTTTGTGATGCTTAGGTCGTGCTTGAGGTATGGAACACTTGCATATGTGTCTTTTAGTGAGAATCAAGCAATAATGTGAGTCTTTAACCCTTGCAATGAAGTCTTGAGATTTCCTCTTTATCACCATTATAGCATTTGCCATTTTTGTCCAAAATTTGAATTTTATGCTTAAAATGGATCTTACACGAAATTGGTAGGTGGATTATGATGTATAAAAGCCATTCAAGCCACAAGATATCCCTTAATTAATTTTTTTGATTTTTATTTGAATTTTATGGATTTAAAATGAATTAAATCAATAAAATTAAATAAAAATAGAAAAAATAATTTTTTAATATTGAAATAAATCATGGGACACGTGGGTGGCATGGCAAAGCTGAATCAAGTGGAAAAAGTGGGCCCTTTTGTCAAAAATTGAAGTTTCAAGGATAGTTGACTTTTGCCATTTCACAAAAATTTCCTAACTTCTCCAATGCATATCTTGCTCAATTTTGATCATATGAACATGTTCTTGGACATTTTGGAAAGGTCTTGAAGTCCTCTAACCAATTACTTTGGTCCCATGTCATTTTGATTTACCAATCTCAAGTTATGGTCTTTGACTTAAAATGCCTTTTTGTTGACTTTTTGAAAATGACCTATAATGTTGAAATTGATAACTTTTTGTGAGAGCATTTCTTGGACTTGGAATGTGAATATGATTTGTAGGAAATGTCCTCCCCTTCAAAATGAGCATTGGATTGGATTTTTCTGATGAACCATGAAAAAGTTATGCCTTAGTCAAGTTACAGTTGACTTTTCAGCTGTCCAAAAATGGAAACTTTTGCATCTTGATGATTTTTGAGCCATTCTTGTGGAATCATGATCAAGATTTGATCCAAATGATGATTGTGGCTTCAAAATAAGATGTTGAGCAAAAAATTTGACTTTTGACTGCCAAATGACCATTTTGCCCCTACAGTTGATTGTGAAGCAAATGAGGCTTTTGAGTGTGCAACTTGACCTTGTGAGCCTTGAAACTTGACATGTAGGTGCTTGACAATGTATATGAGCATATGGGACTTGATTGAGCCCTTGAAAACCTCAACTTCCTTGCAAGAACCAAAACCCTAATTTGACTGGCTTAGGAGGGTGTTTGAACTGTGCAACCCTTGAGTAGACTTGAGCAAATTGAGATGATGCTTGTCAAAACTTTGAAGAATATGGGAGGGAAAATTTTGGGGTAGAACACAAACCAACAGAAATGTTTGAAAGATAAATTACTGATTTATGAAAGTAATGGGAACAAAGTCTTTTGCCTCCCAATTGCATAATCCTCCATCAACAGTAGGGAAAATCCAGTCTTCCAAGTTGCTCTCCTCTTCACCATACTTCAAAGAATTGTCTCCATGATGGGTGATCTTCACTGGTGGCCCTCCAGCCCGGGAGTGACGCACAACCTTTTGACTAGCCGAAGTGAAACCCAAGCCGAATTTATCTGCCTTGAAAGGAAAATTAGGAAGCTGCCCCTAGATTGTGCTTCCTCCTTCTTCAATCACAACCTTAGCATCCTTCAAAGAAGACATCCTAGGCGGAGGTCTTGTAGTCATAGGCACAGAAGCCACTGCCTTGGTTGCCGCAATCTCCTGAGCTACCTCCTCAAAGTGATGAAAGGGGGTTTCGATGAATTCACCATCCAATTCTACATAACAGAAAGAATTTAGATGGCTTATCATGTATTCCTCTTCGCCGTGAACAGTTCCCATGGACAGGGTACTTGAGCTTCTGATGCAGAGTAGAAGTGACGGCTCCAGCATGATGAATCCAGGGTCTTCCCAACAAGCAATAATAGGAGGGACGGATGTCCATGACATAGAATGTGGAGTTGAAGGTTTCAGTTCCCACTTTGATCGGGATGTCCACCTCCCCGTGGACCATCCTTTTAGAACCATCAAAGGCTCTTACAATGATGTTGCTGGGCTTCAGAGTTAGGCCTTCACAATCCAACCTATCCAAGGCCTTCTTCGGCAAGACATTAAGCGAAGAACCAGTGTCTACCAGAACATGTGCTAGAGTAGCCCCTCTGCATTCCACCGAGACATGCAAAGCGTCATTATGTTTTCTCCCTTTTGATGTTAAATCGGCATCGGAGAATCCTAGACCATTGTCAACTGTTAGGCTAGCTACACATTCCTGGAACTGATCCGCAGAGGTTTCCTGGGGCACATGGGCCGTCTTCAAGAATTTGATCAAAGCTTTGGCATGAGCTTATGAGAAAAGCAGCAAGGCCAGCATATAGATTTTTGAGGGGGTTTGCCCCAGTTGCTCCACAACATCATAATCGCTTCTCTTGATTATTTTCAAAATCTCCTCCATTTCCTTTTGAGTGGTTTCAGGGATGGTCAATGACTGAGTCCTCATCCTGACGGGCTCTTCTCGGATCCCTTTCCCTCTATCGTCAGCAGCAGCAGAAGGGACAACCCTAGGAGTTATAACTTCTTCAATAATTGGAGTTCTCGCATATATGTTTATCGGCACAGGGGTAACCTTAGGAGTAGCTGAGGGTCCGAAGATTTCCTTTGGAGGGGAAATCTACGGAGAGAAAATTCTTCCACTGCGGGTGATTTTACTCGTTCCGGCAATGTTTCCAATGTCAGAAGTCTCTTCATCAGAACTCTCTTCATTCGATTAAATTTGCTTAACACCGTGGTAAAAGATCTCTCCCCCATAGTTCCACGGTATTGATTTGTCAGACTTGTACGGGATAGGCCCCGACATGATTATCTTCAGAGGTGCAATCTTCGGATCAGATGTAATCTTAACAGGTCTTTTGGAGACCTTGGAAAGATTGGCGAATATGGTAATTATGGCAATATCATTGACAGGAGTCGGAGTAACAAGAGTCTTTTCAAAAAGGATTTCTTGGTTATTCATTAAGCGTTGGATGGCTAACTTCAACAATGGACAATCGGTTGGTAAGGATGAACAAAGGCAACAATCTTTTTCACATCCTGGGAAAATCCAAGCCTTCAACAAATTCATCTTGATTATCGGTAACAGAGTCATCAAATCATCAACAGTAGCAACAAAATGATCTTCTTCAACAACATGGGCATTGTGGCCATGCTTTGGCATTGGAGCAAAGATCACATTCGGCTTTTCAGGGGCGTCAAATTCCACTTCCTTAGCGTCTATTAAATCCTGAATCTTATTCTTGAGGGCCCAACAATTGTTGGTGTCGTGCCCTATGCTATTTGAATGATAAGCACACTTGGCGTTTGAATGGTAAAACGGAGAAGAAGTATTCGGATTCTTCGGTGCCTCCTTCAAGGTTGTAAGGTTTAACTTCAAGAGATGGGGTAAAACTTGAGCAGGAGTCATGTTTATCCGGGTATACTGTCATTGTGGTCTTTCCACCCTTGCTTGATTGGTTCTAGGTTGATTGTTTCTGGGTTGATCAGCTGCAGACTTCTGAATTATTACGGCCCTCACCGCTGGCCGGCGCTCAACTCTTCCCTGACTTCTTTGAGAGTAGACAACTGATATTTCCTTCTTTGCTGGAAAAGGCTTTTTGATGGCAGCGGAAGTAGATTTATCCTTTTGAATTTTCCCGCTCTTGATTCCAACTTCAACTCTCTCACTAGTCAGAATTAACTCGGTGAACCCCGCAGACAAACTTCCGATCAAGTGATTGAAAAAGGGGCCCGACAGTGTACCCAAGAACATATCCATAAGCTCTCTTTCAGACAATGGGGGTTGTACTCGTCCCGCCAAGTCTCTCCATTTCTGGGCATACTCTTTGAATCCTTCATTTGAGACCATGCCCATACTCTGTAATTGAGTACGGGTTGGTGCTAAGTCTGCATTATATTGATACTGTCTGTAAAAGGCAGCTGCCAAATCCTCCCAATTATGCACATCAGACCTCTCTAGCTGGTAGAACCAATCTAACTGTGTCCCTGAAAGACTGTCCTAGAAGAAATGGACCCACAGATCCTTGTCAGAAGAATGCGGTTGGATTTTTGACATAAGACCGTAGGTGCATCTTTGGACAAGACAAACCATCGTACTTAGCAAATATATGCACCTTAAACTTGGGGGGAATCACAATTCCAGAGACCAACCCTAGATCTTCAAAGTCCAGCCCAGGCACTCTCTACACCTCCATAGCTGCCAGACGCTCTTCCAGATTCTTGTATTTGTCGTCTGGAGGAGGGTATTGCTGTTCAGAATAGTCTTCATCCTCCTCTTCTTCTTCTTCTTCCTCATACTCAGTTGGCACTGCAACTCCCTTTCCTTTTCCTACCCCTTCATCAGATGTTGAGGGAAAATCCAGGACCCTTCTAGCTTGACCTTCAAATCTTCTACCCAAAGTAGCCACACCAACTCTTTTCTTTTTCTTTTTCTCCTTTTCCTTTTCCAGCAAGGTTTTGAGCTCCTCCTGACCCTTAGCTAAGGTCATGAGTAGCTGTTGGAACTATGAATTCTGCGCTTGTAAGTCTTTGACCGCCTGCTCAATATCCATCTTGCTGAAATAAATAGCAGAGAGATAAGGAAACCTGGTGTAAAGACCTGCTTATGCATATGATGAATGGAGATGCGATATGCAAATGATTTCAAGGAAATTTAGAAGATTTAAATTTGCCCAAACCAAAAAGAACACACGTCATATTAAATAAAACCAAGTTTGAATACATCATGCCTCATCGGGCTTACAAAGAAAGAAACTAAAATATAACAAAATTCTCAAGATAAAAGACCGAACGCATCCTTTTTGGAGCAATGTAAGTATTCAGATTCTTCTCTTCATGAAGCAGTTTGGTGAGCTCCAGAACCTTCTTCTCACTGGCGTAGTACTGGGTTTCAAAGGTGTCTCGCTCTTCCTTCAACTGAATCCAGGCCTTCTGCAGGTCTTCGAGAGAGGTAGGTATGCCTGGATGAAGAACGGTGTACGAGACGTCTCCTTCAATAACAGGCTCAATGATGACAGGAAGGATGGAAGGGTAAGGCATTAAGAGACTCTGGGCACGAGCCCATACCCACTTAAGGTAAGGCTCGAGAGGGATAGAGTTTTTATGTCCCAAAGTCCTACTGTCCACTTTTTTCACCATTCCCCAAGCACGTGTAAACCTCTGGCGGTAACCTTGGTCTTCTTTATCATAGTTAAACACCAGACCTCAGACAAGCATCTCATGAGGGCCGTCCCTTCGGGCATACTCAAACTGTCGAAGAGCTAAACACGGATTGTAGGTGATACCTCCCCTAATACTGAGCAGAGGTACATTAGGGAATTCACCACAGCGGTCGATGATAGAGATATCTTCGAAGGATCTTGAGCACCAACGGATATCAGAGTGGGTGAGAGACATCATCCTTTGAGACCAAGTCAATCTTTGCTCGTTCTTCAATGCTGACCGAGGCAGATGTGAAGTGAACCACTTAGCAAGTAGAGGTATACAACACAAAAGGGTACCTCTTTTCTTCATGGTACGGGTGTGAAGACAATGCAAGATATCTCCTAGCAAGGTGGGTATAGGATTGCGAGAGAGAAAGACTTTGATGACATTAACGTTTATGAATTGGTCCGAGTTAGGAAACAGAACCAAACCATAAATGAGGAGAGCTAACACTTCTTCGAAAGCTTGGAAATCCATGTCATCCCAGAACGAACGACCTCTTCCCAACAGAAACTTAGCTAAAAATCCTTTAACCCCACTTCTTGTCTCCCAATTGGCTGTGACGTCGGCCCTCTTCATGTGTAAAGCTTCGACGATGACTTCAGGTTTTGGAATCCCTTCTAGACCGGTGAACGGTGTCTGATTAAGCACAGGCACTCCTAAGAGCAGAGAGAACTCTTCCAATGTTGGTACCAACTGATAGTCCGGAAAAGTGAAACAATGAGGTACGGGGTCAAAGAATTGGAACAGTACACACATCATCTCTTCTTGGAAGTTGGATGTAGCCAAACTGAGAAGTCGACCATACTTCTTGGTAAAAGGAGAATCCTTGGGCACTCTTGAGGCTAGCTCTTGAAGTTGAGAATGTGCTTTCACAAAGCTGATTCAGATGGTGTTTCTTCGGAGAGAATTCATTTCCTACAAAACAAAAACAAAGATAAATTTCTAAATCCTTTAAATGGTTAGTGAGCATGCATATGATGTTGATGATGTTTATGATGTTTATGTACAAGTAAACATATATACACATAACAAACAGATCCCTATGTTTCAGGCTTGCATGAGTTTGTAGGTAAGTACCCTCTTGAAATTTTAGTGGGCTCAACCTGTCCTAGAAATAAAGATCGGGTTCTAAAGGATCTCAATATCACCGACCTTTCTTTTAGGCATTGTCTCAGCACAATCAATCTTTTATTGCGACCGAGATATCCCAAAAGTCTAGCCTCAATGAGTGTAGTATCGAGTGTCAACCAATTTTCAGCTTTACACCGAAACCGATTACCTCATTACGTCCTAATGGCCAAGTTTGTTCAATTAGGGTTCTAATGTTAATTAAAGCTTCACGACGCCACTCAGCAGCCCCGTATTCTCCTCGATTCACCATGAGGGATACCGGTACCCACAAATGCGTCACACTAACATAGCTATTGTTTCAACCATATTGGTCTATGCCGTACAGTCTCCACAATCTATTGCTATTTACCTAAAAAGGTGCCCTAAATCCGGGTAGAGGATTCAAACCCAAAAAACAGAACCAAAAGATAAAGCATACAAGACAAGCAAGATAAGCATGTAAAGGTGATCTAAAACCCTAAGGTAACCCCACTTTTTATTTGTCCCCAACAGAGTCGCCAGTTCTGTGATACAGTGGGAGAACTGACTAGATGTTTTGCGTTTCATTCGCACTTGTGCGGTTAGCAAGAGTCGCCACTGACTTTTCTTTTATCCAAAAGGAAAGGTAAAAAAGCACAGGAAAGACCTTTCGAGAATTTTCTCGGGTTCGGGGGGTAGATTATGAAAAGGGAAGGTGTTAGCATCCTTTTCATCCATGGTTTTCCATGGGCTCTTAGTTACTCGTTTTATATCACTTGCTTTTGTTTGATTGTGTGCTTGTGGTGTGGGTTTTGAAAGTATTTTGGAAAGTTTCTTTGTAATAGTTCTCGTCTCTATAAGAACGTATACAAAGTTTTGTTTCGAAAAATGGTTCAAAGATGTGTTTGTGAATTGTGTTTTGAAAAGAGGTTTTGTAATGGTTCTCGTCTCTATAAGAACGTATACAAAATGTTTTATCTTTTGAAAATGTTTTGAAATGGAAGTGTAGGTGTGAAAGTTTTTTTTTTGTCGTGAGCAAGCGAGTAACTAAGAGTGAATCTATCTACTCGAAAGGTCTTAAATTGTTATTTTTTCTTCCTTTTAATGGTGCTATCTTACCATTGATTTGGTAAGAAGCCCCATCCTTGGATGTGAAGGTACAGGCGCGGGTCAATTTTACAATCATTGAAGGTGTGATACGGTGGGAGAACTGACTAGTGTTTTGCGTTCGTATTCGCACTTGTGCGGTTGAGCAAGAGTCGCCACCGACTTTTTATTTTATCCTAAAGGAAAGGTTAAAAAAACACAGCAAAAACCTTTTGAGATATTTCGTGGGTCCGGGGGGTAGATTATGAAAAGGGAAGGTATTAGCACCCTTTTCATCCATGGTTATCCATGGGCTCTTAGTTACTTGGTTTTTTAGATTACTTGCCTTGATTTTTGATTGCTTGAAAGAATGGTGTGTGTGTGAGTGCTTTTGAAAATGTCTTGGAAGAAGATGCCTTGTCTTAGGCTAACCTTGTAACAATTCTTTACTCGAATGTTTTACAAAGGCGTGTATCTTTTCGAAAAGATGTTTCAAAATGTTTTGAGAATTTGTTTGGAAAGTGTTGTGGTTTTTGAAAAGAAGGCAAGTGTTTTTGCAAGTTTGATCTCAAGTAACTAAGAGTTTTGTCTACCCTATTGTACTCAAAGGTTTTTGTTATGTTTTAACCCCTTTTAACAATTTTGTTCCACCATTGAATTTGGTGGACAATCTTGCGTTTAGGAAGTTTATTCGGGACGGGCGCGGGTCATTGTATGGACCATGAATGCAATGATGCCAAGTGTCTTTGGCGATTTGCTTTGAAGGGACTATGATCATTCCGTTTAGGCAACACTTTGAGACTTATGATCATTTGATTTCGTTTTGCCAAAGATACTCGACGTGCAAGCATGGCCCATTTTGGAAGGCAACATGTGGGATTACCCTAGAGGGTGCAAGTGTGATTGTGTATTGATTACATGTATTTGTCTTGTATTAGGTTATCTAGCATTTGATTTTATGTACATACAAACCCTAGGTCTAACCATGGTATAATTGGAAAACTGTAAATTGCGGAAATGTAAAATCTACGCTATTACAAAATAGTATCCGGGAGTGGGGGTACAAGTGTATGAATGGGGATGAGACTTATAGTATCCAATAAGTTACAACCAAATCGAATTTGCGATCAAATGTAAATAACAAATATCAATGTATAAGATAAACAAATGTGTATAAGGGTAATGTATTGTGTATTTGTGTAAGTGTACATGTATATGTATATGTGATTATTTACAGGTGCGACGATATGAAATTAAATGTGTATTAAGGTATTTGACCTAGATATGTGTTTTTAGACTTTGATTTGTATATTTAATTATGTATAAAAGAAAAATGTTTTAACTTAAATGTTCTTATTTCTAATTAAATTATGAAATGATGTTTTTTAAGAAAAGAAACTATTTCTAGGTTTTCATTATGTAAAAAAAGTATGTAAATGTCAAGAATTGAATTTTGTATAAAAAGGAATGTATTTTTTATATTGTTATATACAAAGATATTTCAAGAAATCAAATTATACAAAAAAAGTTTATTTACTTATTATGTGCAAAATGTATTTTAATTAAAAGAATGGAAAGATATTTCAATTTTTAATATATAAGGTAGAAAAAATATATTTTAATTAAGTTATGTACAAATGTATTTTAATGTGTATTAAAAATGTTTTCAAGTTAATTGAATTAAGTATATATATAAAAAGTGTTTTAATTATATTGTAAATAGTAAAGAATGTAAAAAAATATATATTTTGTCTATTAAAAAGATTTTGTAAAGAAAAGAAAAAAAATGTTTATGTAATATAAAGAAAAAAAGGTTAGTGTTTAATAAAAATGTTCGGTTAGAAAAGAATTAGAATAATGGGCTTTAGAGAGGGGGTGCAGAATGGGCAAAGCCCAAGTTGATCCAAAAGCAAAATTAGGGTTTCACGTTTTGTTTGTTCAGTTTGGGTGACGCATAGGGTTTGAACGGCGCCGCGTTCGCATGTTCGTTCATCAACGTCTTCTTCTGATCAACTCCTCCGTCCAGCCACCAGTGTCATTCCCAAAACCTCTCTTCCCTCCGTGGCACGGGCTCAGTGTCTTTGGCATAAGGTTCGTTTCAATATTTATGTTCCTTTCTCTTTTACTAACTTGCGTGTGTTTCTGATTTGAATCTTACTTTTATCTTTTACTATGAGATGAAGGAGAAAAGAAGAGGGAGATAGCTTACTACCTGGCCTTAGAGAAGGAGGAGAGAAAAAGGATGTGGCGCTCAGGGGGCTGGAACAGTCGAGGAGGACAGATGTTCGCGCTTTGAACTCCCGGTATCTTTTATCTGGTTGTTATTTTTTGCCTATGGTTTTGATGATGATGATGTTCTGAAAAAACCTCTTTCCAAAAGATTCCTTTTTTTCTTCTTCTTCTATGCCACTGTATATTGGTTGCTTTTGATGCTTCTCTTCTCCTTCTGGCCTGTGTTACCTTGAGCTTGCCTTTGATATTTTTGTTGAGTTGGATGCCTTCTGAGATTTCGCCCAATGATGTTGTATTGAGGGCCTAGGGTTTGGACACTGAGTTGCTTGCTTGATATATGTGATTGCTTGCTCTTGAATATTTGTACGCTTTAGAACATTTGCTGCCTTGGTGTTGCCTTGAATGGCCTTCTGAGATGCCTCTTCTGTATGCTCTTTTTTGCCTAATGATGAATCTAAGATTCTGAAGGACTTGTGGGGTTGGGAACTAGTATGCTTTGATGTTTGTTGCCTATGTTGTTGCCTATGTTGTTGAGATTCTGAGGCCTGGGTTTAGTTTTGATTCAGGTGAGATAAGCTTGTGCAGATTTGTTGTTGGATCAATGGTTTTCTGGTTTTGGATATCAGGCCAGGTTTGAGTTTGACAGGTTGAGGCTCATGCTTCAGGTTTGAACTTAGTTTTTGGTTTGGATGTTGTATATACAGGTTAAAGGCTTTGGGATGGTGTTTGATGGTTTTGAGTTATGCTGGCTTTTGACAGGTTTATGTGGTTAGTTTTAAGGTTTCAGCAGGTATTGTTTGACAGGGGTTTAGGTTCAGCAGGTTTTATGTTATGCGTTTGTAATGGTTCAGGCTTTGAGCTCATCAGGTTTTAAGGCTTGGATAATGCAGGCAGCAGGTAAGCTTCAGGCTTGCTTCAGAGCTTTTAAGTTCTGGACAGGTTTTGTGCTTGGTTGGTAACTTAGTTTATCAGGTTATGTATTTGTTCAATCTGATGACAGGCAGGTTTTTGAACATTAGCAGGTTTGATGTTTGAAACTTGTTTTTTTTTGGTTTTTTGGTAAATCTTAGGCAAGTTCACTTAGGCTTCAAAATACTTAGCAGGTTTTGTATATTTTCTTGCCTTTGGTAAGAAGTCCTGCCCTCCTCTGCTTGCTGAACTGTATTCTCTTTTTGTATATCTTTTCTGTCTTTTCTGCCTAAGCCTAAGGCCTGCCTATTCTTACTTTATCTCTCTTCTCTTTCTCTCCATAGTACAGTTTATATATTATAATATGATTCTGCTGTACTTTTTGTCCTGAAGGGGCCCTGGGAAATGATGATAGAGATCTTGCTTGCATAACACATTTTTCTCTGCATCTTTTTCTTTCTTTTGACAGCTTTGTGTGCTTTTATTGATATCTTTCCAAAATCTTTGTCAAATCTTTTTTGACAGCCTTGAGTAGATTTGTAATTTGACAGTAAATTGCTCTTTTGGCTTTTGATAGAAAGTGGAATTGGATTTTCAGTTTGACTTGGATTTGAACTATGCAGTTTGAACTTTGGATTTTATGCATTTTGCATTCATGAATAAAAATGGAATTCTTCCCTCTTTGTGAACCGGGAGAAATCCCGTGATTTGCAGAGAGGGTCAACTGATCCCAGTCAGTGGCCTCTAATGATGAGCAAATTTTATCAGTCTTTTTTAATTCAACTGCTTTCTGACTTTCTCTTTTCTTTTGCAGATGAATAATGGAACACCGGAGCGAAGTGAGGAATGAAGAAATTAGAAATAGGATAGAATTTTTTATTTTCAATTTAATTTTTCTACACTATTATTATTTTAAATACTTCGTAATAAATACTTGTATCCAAATAATAACAATTGTAACAATTATTAAATATGAAATAAAAATTCCATTGACATTTAATTCTTTTCAATTCCTTTTCTTTATTTATTTGTTATTTATAATTCCTTAAATTAAATAAAATGAAAGTTAAATTTCAAGTATTTAATTCTTAGAACCATAAATAATCAACTAAACCTTGTTGATCAAAATAAATGAACTGGACGTCTCCATCATTCAAAGCAACGCACAGTCGAACACAAAAACTGATCAGATGCAATCCTTTCTTACTGATTCTTTGCCAAGCACTGTAATTCCACACTGCACACATCCTTTTTGACTGGTAAATTCAAACCAACTGCCTCCTCTTACTGATTAAATTATAAACAATGCAAATTCAACCCGAATCTCGGAATAAACCGTAAAGTACTGTGGAATTTTAGCCTTTCTGAGAATATGCCCACAAAACCCTTAATTCTTGATTAAATGCCAAATAACGCCCGCCTGATCAAAATTGAACCAAAAATCATCCAAAACCCTAAGCCAACTGTGAAACAATCCAGAGCCCTGAAAATCAGTAAAAACCCTAATTTTGCTTGACTGTCAAGAAAAGTCCGTTTGTCCGATTCTTGAGCCAGTTAAAAAAATCAGGAAAGACTTGAAGCTGAGATTTCTTGGGGAAAAATGCGAGGGCAAATTTTGGGGTACAACAGTTGCCCCTGTTTAATCTTCTTGGACCTGAAGAGTTAGATTGGCAAGTTTGCCTTTCGCGACTTGAAGGTAAAAGGAGATTGGACACTAAAGTGCCCAAAAAATTTGCACTCGGCGATGTGATGGTAGAGGTGAATGGGCTTAAAGATGCCATTTGGTGATGGGCTTAAAGATGCCATCTGGTGCGATAGAATTTTGTCGGGGGATGGGCTTAGAGATGCCATCTGAGAATGGGCTTACGGATGCCATTCGGCGACTGTTGGTAGGAGGACGGGCTTATAGATGCCATCTGGAAATGTTGAACTGTATGTCAATGGTGAGTGGACAAGTATCAGAAGGGCATCCATGTTTTGGAACATCTCTGAATCGGGGTCCGAACAAACAACAGATTGACGTCCATATCTGGAGAATCTGTAAGCTATCTGAGATTGAATAAGCAATAGAGCAGCATCCGTTGTCGGGACGTGTCCGTAAACTATTTTCAGAAATTGTGAAGAGTCTGAACAAGTTGGTAGATTGACATCCGTTGTTGGGAAGAATCCGTAAACTATTTTCAGAAATTGTGAAGAGTCTGAACAAGTTGGTAGATTGACATCCGTTGTAGGGAAGAATCCGTAAACTATTTTCAGAAGTCTTGAAGTTGAAGAGGAACCGGTGTAGGGTTTCTTGATGATGCGTCTGAATGAATCTGGAATAAGTATCAGAATGTCGCCGTGTCCGGGTCACATCTGAACTATTTCTGGATGAATCTTGGGAGTTGATCTGTGTCTGTCGACTGATCTTACCTGAAAAGGCAAAGGGTTAGTTGTATGCAATGTTATGATGCATGATGCAACGCACGTGACATCAATGTTTATGACATGAATGCGGTGAATGTGCATGTAAGCTGATGAGCTAATCTTGCCGAGGATACATGAATCCGAGATGGCTGAAGATAAAAGCATCTCGACTGCTGCCGGGGAAAATAAATCCTTGGCTGTCGCTGGGGAAGAGAATTCCTGATGACCTCTACTGGGGGGTTCCAAACTAGTAGACTCATGCTGGGGAGGTCAGATTTGAGAATCTTCGGCTTGATGGGAAGTAACCCTGGCGACTTCACTGGGGAACTCAAGATTTGCCCTCTCCAAAACTCTGTGGGGAGAAGGTTCAATGGTCTGGCTCCGCTGGGGACAGGTTTGAAATTTTAGATCTGCTGGGGATACTGAAACTTAAACTCTGAGTGGAATTGAATTCCGGAGGATTCTCTGGCCGGGGATTTGCAAAGATAAGTTACTGCTGGGGAATTGTGACGAACTCCGCTGGGGATAGGAAGAATCTTCTGATTGCTGTAGGTGTTGGTCTGGGATAAGTTACTGAATGTCGCCATCTTTGGGTCACATCTTGAACTATATCTAGAAGCAACTCTGAATAAGTTATAGAATGTCGCCATGTCTGGGTCACATCTTGAACTATATCTGGAATGAAATTCTGAATGAGTTGCAGGATGTCGCCAAATCTTGGGTCACATCTGAACTATATCTGGAAAGTCTGAATGAGTTATAGAATGTCGCCATGTCTGGGTCACATCTTGAACTATATCTGGAATGAAATTCTGAATGAGTTGCAGAATGTCACCAAATCTTGGGTCACATCTGAACTATATCTGGAAAGTCCGAATGAGTTATAGAATGTCGCCATGTCTGGGTCACATCTTGAACTATATCTGGAATGAAATTCTGAATGAGTTGCAGAATGTCGCCAAATCTTGGGTCACATCTGAACTATATCTGGAAAGTCTGAATGAGTTATAGAATGTCGCCATGTCTGGGTCACATCTTAACTATATCTGGAATGCAATTCTGAATGAGTTGCAGAATGTCGCCAAATCTTGGGTCACATCTGAACTATATCTGGAAAGTCTAAATGAGTTATAGAATGTCGCCATGTCTGGGTCACATCTTAACTATATCTGGAATGCAATTCTGAATGAGTTGCAGAATGTCGCCAAATCTTGGGTCACATCTGAACTATATCTGGAAAGCAATTCTGAATGAGTTGCAGAATGTCGCCATGTCTGGGGTCACATCTGAACTATATCTGGAAAGTCTGAATGAGTTATAGAATGTCGCCATGTCTGGGTCACATCTTAACTATATCTGGAATGCAATTCTGAATGAGTTGCAGAATGTCGCCAAATCTTGGGTCACATCTGAACTATATCTGGAAAGTCTGAATGAGTTATAGAATGTCGCCATGTCTGGGTCACATCTTAACTATATCATGTCTTTTGAAGTGATAAGGAAATTGTTGAACACTTTTGACATTCGAATGCCCCAAGTGGTGATGAAGGAGTTTTGAATCAGATTACTCTGCATATTGAGAGATTTCTTGAAATCTTGACTGGACTGCCCCAGGTTAACTGAACTTTGAACGATCTGTTGGACCTTGACTGGATTGCCCCAGGTTAATTGAATGGTGACATGTCATGCCCCTTGTTGATAGGAGATTTGATGGAAGTGTTATCCTCTTGAAGTGATTTTGACTTACTGAGAGAGTTTTCGTTCCTTCGAACATTCGCTGTATGAATTTCCTCACTGTCAAACAAAAAGGTCAAATGCAGACAATGATATTCGAATAATGCAAAGTTTATGTTTGTCTCGAAGTTTTGAAAAATGCGTTTTTAGCAGAAAACTTTTTATAAGACAAATCAACACAAGATTTAAAGCAAAGCCCTACAGGAGTCAGGATACCTTTTGTAACAGTATGCTTTCGAACTAACCCATGCTTCAATTAGGACTTTTGAAGGGTTGTAACGTGGCCTGGTTCACGGTTTAAGAAACAAAGGATAAAGGCTCAAAGTATATTTGTACCCACCCTCTCTTCGTGATGTTCTTCAACCTAAGCTCAGTTAATTGTGCGTCACACTCTGTTTTGAGTTTTGAACGACTTTCGGGCGATGGTTCATCAGTTGAATTTGGGGAGACAGTCATCATCTCTCTTTCTTTTTCAACATTTTTCATGTTGTTGAGGATTTTGTAATGACCTCACTATTTTGATTTTGATTTGTTATCCCTAACTTTTGCCTGACTGTTACCGTTTTCCGGGATTACTGTCAGCGGGATGCCCCAGCTTTCTTAAGCCTCCTTTATAGGTTTTGGCTCAGTGGGCTTTTTCTCTTTTGAGAGATTGACTGTCTATATGATAGGGAACCACCCTTGTCTTTTTGATTCCAAGGGAATACTTTTTTTTTTGACATCGTTCGTTGTGTCACGAACCGAGAGTTTGCGACTTCAATGCGCGTTTTCTCTTGAATTAACTGAGATACTACCCTGCCCCAGGTTTATATCAAGGTTTCGATTGTTTAGAACAGAAAACTCCTACTTCTTTGGCTCGAAGGGGTTGACTAGGGATTAACTTCCTTATAACTCCAGTGTTTGGGAATTGAAAGAAATGCCTGTACATCATCAGCAAGGTCTGTTCAAAAGCATACTGTATAAGATCACGGTATTGTTTCGTCATCCTCCCTCTAAAGGCTTACAGCTTTTTATCAAGAGTTAAATATCATAAAGAAAAGCATAAGAGTAGTGAAGCGCATGGATGAATTCAAGACAAACATATGCAATGCATTAATGAAAACAGAGTTTAACACCAACAGATAATTGTTTGACAACAAAAGAGATTACAACTTTGAAAATTCAGAATGAAGCAAATACAATCTCAATAATTTGGCACAGGAGGAGTGATCATGCTGGGGTCTCTGGGGGACCAAACTCAATCTCCTTGGCATCGATCATGTCTTGGATCTTGTTCTTCAGAGGCCAACAGTTGTTGGTATCATGCCCCGGGCTATCAGAGTGGTACTCACATCTTTCATTGGGGTGATAGGTAGGAGCAGAAGTATTTGGGTTCCGGAGAGGAGCCCTCAAAGTAATCATACCCCTCTTCAACAAGTGTTGCAGTGCCTGAGACAGTGACATGTTGATCTTGGTGAACTGCCTCTTAGGTGCGACCTCCTTATGCTGATGCCCCTGTCTTTGTTGAGCAGGTATAGGATTAGGGATCAGGATTGCCCCTATATGTTGGTCATGACGACCCTTTTGACTGTTCGCAGCAATGGACTCTTTCTTCCTGTTGTAGGGAATTATCTGAGTATCGGAGGTTGTGGCTCCCTGGATCTTTCCACTCTTGATGCCAGCCTCGACCCTCTCGCCAGTCAGTATTATCTCGGTGAACCCAGCTGAGGAGCTTCCAATTAAGTGCTTGAAGAAAGGCCCTGTCAAAGTTCCCATGAAGATGTCGATCAACTCTCTGTCAGTTAAAGGAGGTTGCACCCTACCAGCCAAATCTCTCCACTTTTGGGCATATCCCTTGAAATTCTCGTCGGAACCCATGGTCATGTTTTGCAACTGCACACGAGTTGGTGCAAGATCAGCATTGTACTGGTACTGTTCGTAAAAAGCCCTGGCTAGATCTTCCCAGGTGTGGATGCGAGAACTCTCCAATTGATAGAACCACTCGAGATGAGCCCCTACTAGACTTTCTTGGAAGAAATGGATCCAAAGCCTCTTATCAGCCGTGTATGGTTGAATCTTGCGGACATAAGACCTTAGATGCATCTTAGGGCAAGAAACTCCGTCGTATAGAGCAACAGTAGGAACTTTGAATTTTTGAGGGATGACCAACCCAGGAACCAACCCCATGTCTCCTAAATCCAAGCCAGGTATTTGTTGGATCTCCATAGCATTGAGGCGATCCTCCAACTCTTTGTACTTGTCATCAGTGAGAGGATATTGCTCTTCGGAGTAATCAGTTTCCTCTTCATCAATCTCCACATTGTGGTTTTCCTCAGGACTAACCACTGTGTTGGATGGAGTTGCAAGGTCTTGGGTCTTAGGCCTTCTCCCCAAGTTCAGGATGCGGGCTGCCTTCTTGGACTTCTTCTTATTGTCTTTGAGAAGGAGAGCTGTCAGATCTTCTTGCCCTTTCCCCATAGCCAGAAGCATTTGCTGGAATTGAGCATTTTGAGCCTGGAGATCTTTCACTGTTTGTTCCATATCCATCTTACTGAAATAAACAATAGGAAGAATAAGGAGACCTGTAGGGGAGAAACCTGTTATGCAATGATATGTGTGATATATATGCAATGTTTTCAAGGATCTCTTGGGGTAAACACAAGAGAATGTTAGAGGTTGAACTTCGATCTTTGATTGGAGAACTTTGTATCGGTGGATGTTTTCCACTAGAATCAAGCTCACCATGTCGAGTGGGTCATAGCTACTGATTCAAGTTGTTGCACTTGATTTTTGATTGCATTGGTTAGAGGAGAAACCCCTTGCCCCTTGATAGACGTCTGGTTCAACGTAATCCTGCATCAACAGAACCCTCGAGATCCTTGAAATGGTTATTGAAAATGCTAAAATGCTATGGTATGGCGTTATGATGTTATGTACATGTATGCACAAACAAGTGAGTGTATATACAGGCAAACATATTCATACAAAGCACACAAGGCCTTAGGTTTAGGCTTGCATGGGGTTTAGGTACTACCCTCTTTCAGTTTGTTGGTTAAAACCTGTCCTACCAAAAGTAACCGGGTTCTAAGGGTCCCAATATCACTGAATTGCTTTCATTGTTCATCGTTTTGATTTAGCCACTGAACTGGCGACCGAAATATTCCAGGAAAGCAATCCTCAATTGAGTGTAGTATCGAGTATCAACCAACCTCGGACTGCACCAAAGTCAGTTATCTCACTACCCTAAAAAAGGCCAAGATGGTTCGATTAAGGTTCCTAAGGTCAGTTGATGCTTCGCGACACCACGCGGCGGCCCCGTACTCTCCTTGACTGAACTCAAGGGTTACCGGTACGCACCAAAGTGCCACATCAACGTAGCAGACTGCTTCAACCATGTCGGTATACCCCGCACAGTTCCCTCACAGCCTTGTTGCTACCTAAAAGGGTTTCCCCAGATCCGGGTTAGGATCTATAAAACTCCGATACAAAGCCCACAAATGTAAAGCAAACAAAGCAATCAATTGAAAGTAAAGGTGATCTAAACCCTAAGGTAACCCCACTTCAAAAAGAAATCCCCAGCAGAGTCGCCAGTTCTGTGATACGGTGGGAGAACTGACTAGTGTTTTGCGTTCGTATTCGCACTTGTGCGGTTGAGCAAGAGTCGCCACCGACTTTTTATTTTATCCTAAAGGAAAGGTTTAAAAAGCACAGCAAAAACCTTTTGAGATATTTCGTGGGTCCGGGGGGTAGATTATGAAAAGGGAAGGTATTAGCACCCTTTTCATCCATGGTTATCCATGGGCTCTTAGTTACTTGGTTTTTTAGATTACTTGCCTTGATTTTTGATTGCTTGAAAGAATGGTGTGTGTGTGAGTGCTTTTGAAAATGTCTTGGAAGAAGATGCCTTGTCTTAGGCTAACCTTGTAACAATTCTTTACTCGAATGTTTTACAAAGGCGTGTATCTTTTCGAAAAGATGTTTCAAAATGTTTTGAGAATTTGTTTGGAAAGTGTTGTGGTTTTTGAAAAGAAGGCAAGTGTTTTTGCAAGTTTGATCTCAAGTAACTAAGAGTTTTGTCTACCCTATTGTACTCAAAGGTTTTTGTTATGTTTTAACCCCTTTTAACAATTTTGTTCCACCATTGAATTTGGTGGACAATCTTGCGTTTAGGAAGTTTATTCGGGACGGGCTCGGGTCATTGTATGGACCATGAATGCAATGATGCCAAGTGTCTTTGGCGATTTGCTTTGAAGGGACTATGATCATTCCGTTTAGGCAACACTTTGAGACTTATGATCATTTGATTTCGTTTTGCCAAAGATACTCGACGTGCAAGCATGGCCCATTTTGGAAGGCAACATGTGGGATTACCCTAGAGGGTGCAAGTGTGATTGTGTATTGATTACATGTATTTGTCTTGTATTAGGTTATCTAGCGTTTGATTTTATGTACATACAAACCCTAGGTCTAACCATGGTATAATTGGAAAACTGTAAATTGCGGAAATGTAAAATCTACGCTATTACAAAATAGTATCCGGGAGTGGGGGTACAAGTGTATGAATGGGGATGAGACTTATAGTATCCAATAAGTTACAACCAAATCGAATTTGAGATCAAATGTAAATAACAAATATCAATGTATAAGATAAACAAATGTGTATAAGGGCAATGTATTGTGTATTTGTGTAAGTGTACATGTATATGTATATGTGATTATTTACAGGTGCGACGATATGAAATTAAATGTGTATTAAGGTATTTGACCTAGATATGTGTTTTTAGACTTTGATTTGTATATTTAATTATGTATAAAAGAAAAATGTTTTAACTTAAATGTTCTTATTTCTAATTAAATTATGAAATGATGTTTTTTAAGAAAAGAAACTATTTCTAGGTTTTCATTATGTAAAAAAAGTATGTAAATGTCAAGAATTGAATTTTGTATAAAAAGGAGTGTATTTTTTATATTGTTATATACAAAGATATTTCAAGAAATCAAATTATACAAAAAAAGTTTATTTACTTATTATGTGCAAAATGTATTTTAATTAAAAGAATGGAAAGATATTTCAATTTTTAATATATAAGGTAGAAAAAATATATTTTAATTAAGTTATGTACAAATGTATTTTAATGTGTATTAAAAATGTTTTCAAGTTAATTGAATTAAGTATATATATAAAAAGTGTTTTAATTATATTGTAAATAGTAAAGAATGTAAAAAAAAAATATATTTTGTCTATTAAAAAGATTTTGTAAAGAAAAGAAAAAAAATGTTTATGTAATATAAAGAAAAAAAGGTTAGTGTTTAATAAAAATGTTCGGTTAGAAAAGAATTAGAATAATGGGCTTTAGAGAGGGGGTGCAGAATGGGCAAAGCCCAAGTTGATCCAAAAGCAAAATTAGGGTTTCACGTTTTGTTTGTTCAGTTTGGGTGACGCATAGGGTTTGAACGGCGCCGCGTTCGCATGTTCGTTCATCAACGTCTTCTTCTGATCAGCTCCTCCGTCCAGCCACCAGTGTCGTTCCCAAAACCTCTCTTCCCTCCGTGGCACGGGCTCAGTGTCTTTGGCACAAGGTTCGTTTCAATATTTATGTTCCTTTCTCTTTTACTAACTTGCGTGCGTTTCTGATTTGAATCTTACTTTTATCTTTTACTATGAGATGAAGGAGAAAAGAAGAGGGAGAGAGCTTACTACCTGGCCTTGGAGAAGGAGGAGAGAAAAAGGATGCGGCGCTCAGGGGGCTGGAACAGTCGAGGAGGACAGATGTTCGCGCTTTGAACTCCCGGTATCTTTTATCTGGTTGTTATTTTTTGCCTATGGTTTTGATGATGATGTTCTGAAAAAACCTCTTTCCAAAAGATTCCTTTTTTTCTTCTTCTTCTATGCCACTGTATATTGGTTGCTTTTGATGCTTCTCTTCTCCTTCTGGCCTGTGTTACCTTGAGCTTGCCTTTGATATTTTTGTTGAGTTGGATGCCTTCTGAGATTTTGCCCAATGATGTTGTATTGAGGGCCTAGGGTTTGGACACTGAGTTGCTTGCTTGATATATGTGATTGCTTGCTCTTGAATATTTGTACGCTTTAGAACATTTACTGCCTTGGTGTTGCCTTGAATGGCCTTCTGAGATGCCTCTTCTGTATGCTCTTTTTTGCCTAATGATGAATCTAAGATTCTGAAGGACTTGTGGGGTTGGGAACTAGTATGCTTTGATGTTTGTTGCCTATGTTGTTGCCTATGTTGTTGAGATTCTGAGGCCTGGGTTTAGTTTTGATTCAGGTGAGATAAGCTTGTGCAGATTTGTTGTTGGATCAATGGTTTTCTGGTTTTGGATATCAGGCCAGGTTTGAGTTTGACAGGTTGAGGCTCATGCTTCAGGTTTGAACTTAGTTTTTGGTTTGGATGTTGTATATACAGGTTAAAGGCTTTGGGATGGTGTTTGATGGTTTTGAGCTATGCTGGCTTTTGACAGGTTTATGTGGTTAGTTTTAAGGTTTCAGCAGGTATTGTTTGACAGGGGTTTAGGTTCAGCAGGTTTTATGTTATGCGTTTGTAATGGTTCAGGCTTTGAGCTCATCAGGTTTTAAGGCTTGGATAATGCAGGCAGCAGGTAAGCTTCAGGCTTGCTTCAGAGCTTTTAAGTTCTGGACAGGTTTTGTGCTTGGTTGGTAACTTAGTTTATCAGGTTATGTATTTGTTCAATCTGATGACAGGCAGGTTTTTGAACATTAGCAGGTTTGATGTTTGAAACTTGTTTTTTTTGGGTTTTTTGGTAAAGCTTAGGAAAGTTCACTTAGGCTTCAAAATGCTTAGCAGGTTTTGTATATTTTCTTGCCTTTGGTAAGAAGTCCTGCCCTCCTCTGCTTGCTGAACTGTATTCTCTTTTTGTATATCTTTTCTGTCTTTTCTGCCTAAGCCTAAGGCCTGCCTATGCTTACTTTATCTCTCTTCTCTTTCTCTCCATAGTACAGTTTATATATTATAATATGATTCTGCTGTACTTTTTGTCCTGAAGGGGCCCTGGGAAATGATGATAGAGATCTTGCTTGCATAACACATTTTTCTCTGCATCTTTTTCTTTCTTTTGACAGCTTTGTGTGCTTTTATTGATATCTTTCCAAAATCGTTGTCAAATCTTTTTTGACAGCCTTGAGTAGATTTGTACTTTGACAGTAAATTGCTCTTTTGGCTTTTGATAGAAAGTGGAATTGGATTTTCAGTTTGACTTGGATTTGAACTATGCAGTTTGAACTTTGGATTTTATGCATTTTGCATTCATGAATAAAAATGGAATTCTTCCCTCTTTGTGAACCGGGAGAAATCCCGTGATTTGCAGAGAGGGTCAACTGATCCCAGTCAGTGGCCTCTAATGATGAGCAAATTTTATCAGTCTTTTTTAATTCAACTGCTTTCTGACTTTCTCTTTTCTTTTGCAGATGAATAATGGAACACCGGAGCGGAGTGAGGAATGAAGAAATTAGAAATAGGATAGAATTTTTTATTTTCAATTTAATTTTTGTACACTATTATTATTTTAAATACTTCGTAACAAATACTTGTATCCAAATAATAACAATTGTAACAATTATTAAATATGAAATAAAAATTCCATTGACATTTAATTCTTTTCAATTCCTTTTCTTTATTTATTTGTTATTTATAATTCCTTAAATTAAATAAAATGAAAGTTAAATTTCAAGTATTTAATTCTTAGAACCATAAATAATCAACTAAACCTTGTTGATCAAAATAAATGAACTGGACGTCTCCATCATTCAAAGCAACGCACAGTCGAACACAAAAACTGATCAGATGCAATCCTTTCTTACTGATTCTTTGCCAAGCACTGTAATTCCACACTGCACACATCCTTTTTGACTGGTAAATTCAAACCAACTGCCTCCTCTTACTGATTAAATTATAAACAATGCAAATTCAACCCGAATCTCGGAATAAACCACAAAGTACTGTGGAATTTTAGCCTTTCTGAGAATATGCCCATAAAACCCTTAATTCTTGATTAAATGCCAAATAACGCTCGCCTGATCAAAATTGAACCAAAAATCATCCAAAACCCTAAGCCAACTGTGAAACAATCCAGAGCCCTGAAAATCAGTAAAAACCCTAATTTTGTTGACTGTCAAGAAAAGTCCGTTTGTCCGATTCTTGAGCCAGTTAAAAAATCAGGAAAGACTTGAAGCTGAGATTTCTTGGGGAAAAATGCGAGGGCAAATTTTGGGGTACAACAGAAGGCAACTTGTGAGACGCTCTAGCAATTTTTGTGAGGGACGAGATCGTTTTATCGAAGGCAACATCGAGGGTCATCAAGGGACTACGATCTTTGTTTATCGAAGGGTCATTTGCTAGAGTGTCTCATATTCGAGGGACATGATTGTATTTCTGAGGAAACAAGCGAGGTTACCCTAGAGGTTCACGTGTAAGAAGTGTGTTGATTTCAAGTTATTTATTCTTGGATTAGGTCATCTAGCGATTGATTTTTGAATCTTGCCATACACGCCTAATTATTACACAATATATAGAAAGCAATAAATTGCGGAAATTAAAAGTCTAAGCTATTACAAAAGTATCCAGGAATGGGGGTACAATTATTACAAATGGGGATAAATCACATAAGAATATCAATGTCCCAAATAATACAACCAAATCGAATTGTTGTGCGATTTAATACAAAGCTATGACAATTTATGAAATAAAGAAATCAATAAAGTATGAAATGCAATGTATTTACTTAAAAAAAAGAAAAATAAAACATAATCTAATAAGAAAATGATTTAAATTAAATTAAAAAAAATCTTTATTATATTTTTTGTGTACTTTATTAAATGTAATGAATTAATAAACATAAGTTATAAAAGAAGAAAATGGGCTTAAGGATTTGAAGAGTTATTGGGCCCAAGGAAATTATTATCTTGCTGAAACAAAAACAAGGCAAAGGGGGGTGGGAACCAGGAAACGTGTGTGGGCCTAAGGGTTTTGTGAAAAAGACTTGGCCAAAATCTCCTAAGCTTTCTTAATGTTTCGGATTAGGGGAAACAGAAAAAATTAGGGTTTGTGTTTCCCTTGGTACAGCGGCGCCGCTCTGTTCGTCTCTCTCACTTCTCTCAAATTCATTCATCTTTCTCGTTAACCATCCATATTCTCTTCCTAATTTCGCGAATAGAATGTCCCTTGGCCCCTTTGATTCAACCTGGTTTACGTTATTCTTTTTGGAAATCCCTAATTTGAAAAGAAATCATCTAAAGGGTTTGACATGCATTCTCTGATTTTCCTCTCACCCTTGTTACCGGAGCATCCTCCCTCTCACATCCCAAGCGCTAATGTTTTTACTTCTGAAAGGGTATGATTTTGTTCTTTTTTGTTACGATTTTGTTTGATGTTTAAGCGAGTTTTTGTTGTTGGTTTTGTCTTATTCATGTTTTCTCTATTAACCTATTGTGCTATATGTCTCAGATGCAGTAAATAGTTTGAAGGGATACGAAAAATCCATACCTTTGGGGCTTTTCTGTGAGAGGATAGTGAGATTGGGATGAGGTGCTCCCTGGTGACGGGCTTGGCAAGGAGGAAGAGATAATGACGAGAAATGCGCGCTTTTGGTACTTTTTATTTGTCTATCTTCTTTACTGAATGAGGATGATGTTTGTTTCTGACTTAATTCTCTTGTAAGTTTGCTGGATGTTTGGGACTTCCTTTTGACAGTTTTGTTGTTTTGGATTTTTGGTTACTAGACTTGATGGTTATAGTTTGGTATTGAAGATGATTTTTGTTGTTTACTGGTTTTTGAACTGTGTAGTTTTGTTACAGTTGGGGGATTCTTTGAACCGTTCTGCAGTTTTGGATTTTTTTGTGAGTTTGACAAAATGTTCTGAGTTGTTGGTTTACAGGTTTTGAATGTTTGAACTTGGTGTTTTTTACAGTTTGATTTGAGAATTGGTTTTTTAGGCTTGTTTGGTTTGAGAACTGGGTTTGAATTATTTTCTTTTTTTTACAGTTTTTGGTTGTTTGAAAATGGTTATGCAGGTTTGGATTTTTCTGCAGTTTTGGGATTTGAATGCTTTTTTTTTTGTTTTGGTTACAGTTGAAGGTTGGTTGAGGAAGATGGCAGTTTGTGTTTTTTGTATGTTTGAAACTTGTAACAGTTTGCAATGGTTTTGAACTGTTTGGGATGTTGGTTATGGTTTAAGAGGTTTGAAAATTGGTTTGGAGGTTTTGTTTTGGGTTGATGCAGGGAGTTTTGATGAGTTTGGGATTTTTGAAATGAGTTACAAGTTTGTGTTGGTGTTGAACTGAGTTATGCAGGTTTGGAATGTTTTAGAAGTTTTAACAAGTTTTAGTTGTTTGAACTTGTTATGTTTTGGAGGTTTGGTGGCAGTTTGTGTTTGATAATTTTTTTGTCCTCCCTCTCTTACACCCTTTCTACTGTTATATTGGCTTCTTTACAGTTTTGCAGCTTATTCAAAATGGTGGGAAACCACCAAATTTTGAATACTTTGGGATTTTCTTCTTAGGCTCTTTTCCTTGCAGTTTTGTGTGCTAGCATTTTTGGTGCAATTGTGACAGCAGGGCAGCATCCCCTAGGTGACTTATTTCCTCTTCCTCTCTTAATGACCCTAAGCCAAGTACTTTTTCTGAAAAGTTTGCAATTTTAATTGGAAAATGATGAAATGGCTTATGAACAAGCCCCTTTCTTGTTGACTTAGTTTTATATTTTCTTCTTGCTGATGCTCTTTTGTCTGCTTATGCTGCTTGCCATTTTGCTGTTTATATTTTGTTTACATCTGTTTTTGCTGATGCTGCTGCCCCGTTTGCATTATTCTGTTTGTTTGCCTTTTGCTTTGGCCATGCTGCTGTATATCTTGGGCAATTTGCGCGCCTGCTGCCTGTTTATTTTCACTTGTTTGGGCAGCTTTGCTTGTATTTGGATAAATTGCTTGCATTCTTTTTTTATTTGGATAACTTTGCTTACATTTTTATTTTTCTTTTTGTGAACCAAGAAGAACAATCTTCTTATGATTTACAAAAATAGAAAAATAAAAACGTGATGAATTAAAAGTAGCCCTCTGATTCCAAATTGCAAACTTTAATGATGAACACATTTTTTCTTTTGAAAATTCTTAACCATGTCCAATTAAATGTACTGGTCAATTTTCTGTCTTTTGTTTTTCATGTGAGCGCAAACTGGATGGTGGCAAAGCAGAGGAAACAAGAGATTCTATGGCGTGCATGGAAGCAATGGAAGCTTAGTCATTCTTAGGCTTAGATTTTTCCTTTGTAATTTAGATAGGAATACTCAAATAATTGTACTAATTTATTTTTTCAAATACAATAAGTTGTAAAACTTAAAGCATTTAAATAATAATTGTATTGTAACAATTTTTTGAAAGAAATGAATGAAAGTCTTATGAGGTATTATGATGTCCATGAAAATCTTTTACTATCAATAACTTGCAATTTTCTCTTCGCATCTTCACTAATTCTTTAAGATTCCTGATTAAGATAATTGAAACTGTATTCCAATAATTCCAACCAAGATAACTTAAATTCCAGTGATCATGTAATCTTGCCACTGCATTCCAAATGAACACGCACTGTGTATTCCTCAAACAAATGTTTATTCCATAAACAAACAAATAATTATTCCATTAACAAGCAAATGTCTTAACAGACACAAATTATCTGGTTAACCTGGATCAAACCGAACACGAATGCTCCCAATGACAGTCTTTGATCCCATCTCTTGTCCCAAATGAATATGCCTTGAAAACAAACAGTAACCTTTCCGTAAACTTAAAAATCATGAAAAGGTGTGAAAGCCAATTGGATCTTTGTGTGTTTATTTCTTCTAAGAACTGCAAGTAAAAACCCTAATTGCTGGTTTATTGCCAAAGGAGAGAATCTGTCTGATCGATTCCTGAGCCGATTTTGAATATCTGAGAAACCCTAGGGTTGTGATTTCTGTGAAAAATGGGAGGGAAAATTTTGGGGTACAACAGTATGTGTGATACGGTGGGAGAACTGACTTGAAGTTTTGCGTTTTGTGTTCGCAAATGTTTCGGTTTAGCAAAAGTCGCCACCAACTTTTTATTTTATCCTAAGGAAAGGCCAAAAAGCACAGGAAAGACCTTTGAGATGTTTTCTTGGGTTCGGGGAGTAGATTATAGAAAGGGAAGATATTAGCACCATTTCTATCCATGGTTATCCATGGGCTCTTAGTTACTTGTTTAGATCACTTGCTTTGCTTTTTAATTGTTTGAAATGGTGCTCTTCAATTGTTTGAAATGGTGCTTTGTGTGTGGTTTTGAAGGATATTTTGAAAACAGGCCATCGTTGTGGCAACCTTTGTAATGATTCTTGTTTGAATGTATACAAAGGTGTTTTTGTCTTTTGAAAAGTTTTCAATGTTTGAAAGTAGGGTTTTGAAATTGTGTTGTGAAGTGTGTTTGAAAATAGCAATGATGTTTTTGCAAGCTTTTGATCAAGTAACTAAGAGTTATCTACCCTATTTTACTCAAAGATCTTTCTTATGTTTTTAACCCTTTTAACAGTGTTGTTTCACCATTGCATTTGGTGAACAACCTTGTGTTAGGATGTTAAACGGGACAGGCGCGGGTCATCGTATAGACCATGATAGCAATTGTGTCAAGTATTTTTGGCAATTTTCTTAAAGGACTTGATCATTTTTGTTTAGGCAACTTAGATAGCGTCATCGAGGGACTATGATCTTTTGTTTGTTTTTGTTTTGTCAAAGTACTTAACATGCATACCATGGCCCATTTTTGAAGGCAACAAGTGGATTGTAACCCTAGGGGTGCAAGTGTGCATTGTGTTTGTTTTTCATGCATTTTTGTCTTTGATTAGGTCAAACTATTTGTTGGTTTTGATTTTGGCATACAAACCCTAATTCTCTAATCATGGCATAATTGAAAGCATTTAAGTGCGTAAGAATAAATCTAAGCTATTACAACTTTGATATAGGAAGGGGGTACAATTTTGAATAGAGGATTATTTTGCAAGAAATTTAAATCCTAAGTTATTACAACCAAATTGAATTTACAATGCAACAATATTTAAATGTACAATATTTAAATAAACACAATAAATATATATAGAATAAAAATGTATTATGCAAAAAAGAAGTTTTTTTTATGTATGTAAAAATATTTTCAATGTAAAGAAATATAAAGAAATAAATAAACAAAAAAAGGTTATTTTTATTTATTTTAGGATAAACCCTAATTCTTTTAAGAAAATAATACTATATATTATTTATATACAAAAGTATATTAATATTGTACAAAAATAAAAATATATTAAAAAAAGTGTTTTTTAATGCAAAATAACAATAAAAATAAAAATGTACTATTTTTTTGTATTTTTATTCTATGTTCTATATATATATATATATATATATATATATATATATATATATATATATATATATATATATATATATATATATATATATATATATATATATATATATATATATATATATATATATATATATATATATATATATATATATATATATATATATATATATATATATATATATATATATATATATATATATATATATATATATATATATATATATATATATATATATATATATATATATATATATATATATATATATATATATATATATATATATATATATATATATATATATATACATACATATACATACTTTAAGTATGTATAAAAATATATAAAAGTATGTATAAAATAAAATAAATATTTACAAAAATAAAATATATTCAAGAAAATATTTTTAATGTGAATAAAATTAAGAAATAAAAAATAAAAGTATTATTTACATTATTTTTAAATTTAAACAAAATAATATAAAAGTATATAAAATGTTTTAATGCTAGTAATAATTAAAATAAATACCAAATAAATGTAAAAAATTATGAAAATATTTTTTAAGCATTTTTTATGGTTGGAAATAAATAAACAAAGTCAGAAATGAAATTAAAATACAAAAATGACAAAATATAAAGGAAACGGGCCAGGGGGTGCATTTAGAAAAAGGAGGGTGTAAGAAGCAAGAAAGCCAAGCCCAGCCCATCAGCTTTATCTTCTTCCTCCAGACTTTTGAAAACACGCGCATGTTATACAAACTTGAACATCCTGGAAACGTGATCTTTTGCCAAAACTAAAAACATGAAACTTGTAGAGAATTTAAATACGAATCTAACCATATAAAGCATTGAATCTAACTCTCAAAGACCAGAGAGAATTTCTCTGGCCCTAAAATCTAACCTAACTTTTTTAGCATGTTCATGGATGAAATTCTCCTAGAACACTTAATATATATGAAAACTGAGCATATGTATGGTTTCAGGGCAATGAGTATTACATCTTTCATTCACAAACCTAAGGCTAAATGTTCCTAAATAGAGAGATATAAGTTGATAAAAAACCTGTTTCAGTTGGACACGAGTATGGCAATGCAGCAACTTTCAATGGGGCCTGAGATGCCTGGTAGCTTGCCTGAAGTTCACTTGGTCTTTTCCAATAGCTAGTTTGCTTCGAATGTTCCTGAATCAGCCTCTAGAAGTCAACCTGCACAAGCTTGAAATGAAAATGGTGAACAATGTAAATGGAGTTAAAGTTGGCAATGGAGGTTTGGGATAGCTTGAGTGAGTTGAATGGAAGGTATTGGAACAAGTTTGGTGCAAAACGCACGAGGCAATGTGAAGATGGTAGTGATTCTGCAGGGCCTGCCCTATTTTGCAAGAAAATGTGGTTTTTGTGTACAAGGGTGTTTGAGGGATGAATGGCTCGTGTTTCTGGCTCCAAGGGATGTGCAAAACCTCTTTTGAATTTTGGCTTCACTTGGTTATATCAGATTCACAAGATATGGACTTTTGGCACAGTGACTTGTTTTGAAAGAAAAGTGTGAAGTGAAATGAGACAGGCCTGTAAAGGCTATCTCCAAGCATGAACAAGTTTCTTGTACATTTGCCTAAGTTTATGGAACTTTTTTTCTGCAAAGAAAGAGGTCCAAGGCTTAAGAGAAACAACTTTGCAAAAGTTATGCTTTATGAAAATGGATGTGTTATCTTTATGCCCAAAATGGAATTATTCATTGTATAATGCTCCCTTGATCAGAACAATGCCTCTAACCAATGTGTTTGCATTCAATTTTTGAGTGTTGAAGGGTTTAGAGACCTGTAATTATGTACTAAGCTAGTTTTGTCAGATTTTGCAACTTGTATGAACATGTATTGGCCATGGTTACAAAGTGAGTTTTCGCCAACTTCAAGCATTCGATTATCCCTAACCATAAATGTGTTTGAGGAGTTCTTGGACAATTTTGAAAGCTTGCAACATGCACTATAATCCATATTTGAAATGCAACTTGAGATTCTAAGTGTAACTATGTGAAAAATGGCCAAGAAGATGGGTCAAAATCCTGCCTAAATTAGGGCAAAATTTCTCTAAGTTAAAAGTTTAAGGGACCCTTGTTCCAAAAATTATAACTTAAGATCCAAGCTTCTTTTGAGAAAACTTTGTGAATAAAAGTTGTAGACTTTGTGATGGACTACAACTTTCATTTTGTAAGTTTTGTTTGAATCCATTTGCATCTTGGTGAAAATGTGGGACAAATTTAAGAAAAATTAAGAAAATTTCATAACTTAGAAAATTTCTAAGTTATGAAAATTTTCAATTTCAAAACCCTAATTTGTAATTTTGGGTTTCTTGATGAACAAGTTTCATAATTTGACACATATTGATGAAAAATGACCCTTGGCACTTGATTTTGACCAAAAAGTCAAAGTTTGACTTTTCAGTATACAATCAAATTTTTGATCAGTTGACTGAAAAATTCATCTATCAATCCTATGCATTTGAGATCTTTTGAACTTGTTGAATAGGGAAAGATAATGTCATTGAGTCCTTGAGCCTATGGTTGAACTTGATTTGCCATTTTCTAGGTCAAACAATCAAAAATTGCCTTTGTATAGTCAAAACCCTAAAAATGACTATTTTGCCCTTTTGGTGATCTGATCAAATTTCTTGTGGATTTGTGGTCCAAACTTGATCAAATGGTTCATATGAGTTCATAATGTTGATGTGGGTCAAAATTAATGAGGTTTGACTGTAAATTGGCCGCAATTGACTTTTTCCCCAATATAGTTGATTTCTAGGCCAACTGTCCAATTGACTGGGCAAAAATTTGATTCAAGGCTTGAAACTTGGTATGGGAAAACTTATGAGTCCAACATGAAGTATGAAAGTAAATTTGGGCATTGAAGGTCCAAAAATCCCTGTGCAAACTCAAACCCTAATTTAGGTCAATAGTGCAAGGAGGTGTCTTGAGCAAAGCAAACCCTAGCTTGATCCTGAGTTCCAAGAGTTTTGTGATGAGAAATGTTGATAAAATGAGAGGGAAAATTTTGGGATACAACAGTTTCCCCTGTTCAATCTTGTTGAACCTGAAGAGTTAGATTGGCAAGTCTGCCTTTCGTGACTCGGAGGTAAAAGAGGATTGGACACTAGAGTGCACGTAAATTTGCACTCGTCAAAATATTATTGAGGGAATGGGCTTAAGGATGCCATTTGGAGATGGTAGAATCTTGCTGGAGATGGGATTAAAGATACCATCCAAGATTTATTTGTTGAAAATTAGTAGAATGAACATCAGAATGGTATCCGTATTTGGAACGTATCTGAGTTGTATCTGGAGACTGGATTTGTATGAGCAAAGGAATGGCATCTGTGTCTAGAGCATATCCGAGCTGTAACCGTATTTGATTCTTGAATGAATATCAAAATGACTACCGTGTCTAGAGTGTATCTGTATTCTGAATGGGTGACAGAGAGACATATGTGTATGGAGCCTCTATGTGTTGGGGATAAATTCCGAATGAGTGACAGATTGGCAACCGTGTCTGGAGCGTATCTGGACTGTATCTGAAATTGAGACCTGTATAAGTAGCAGAATGACTTCCGTGTCTGGAGTATATCCGTACTGTAACTGGGATCTGAATAAGTGACATAATGACTTCCGTGGCAACTGCACTGGGGAGAATCAAAATTCTGGTGTAAGGGCCAGAAAGGCATTCGTGTTTGGAGCATATCTGAACTTGAAGTTGACAATTGAATCTGAATGAGAGATAGAATGGCCGCTGTGTCTGGAGCGTATCTAGTCTGTATCAGATTGCTGAAGTCTGGATGAGTAGTAGAATGACCGCCGTGTTTGGGGTGTATCTGTACTGTATTTTGACTTGGAATTCTGAATGAGTAATAGAATGACCGCCGTGTCTGGGGTGTATCCATACTGTATCTGAATAATTGTTAACGATAGCCTTTTAATCTTATCCTGAAAAGGGTAAAATGTTAGCTAAAACACAAAGTTATGTTGCATGATATGTATGATGCAATGAACTGTGTTTCATCCATGTTTATGATATATGAATGTAATGGTTATGCATGTAAGCTGAGTAGCTGTCTTGCTGAGGAGAATAAATCCTTGATAACTGGAGATAATGAAATCTTTGACTGCTGCCAGAGAAAGTAAATTCTTGACCGATGTTGAGGATTCAAAAAACCTTTGATTGTTGAAGATGAGAAATCCTTGCTGACTGCTTGGGGATTAAAGATCTTTGATTGTTGAGAATGAGAAATCTTGGGACCACCGCTGGGAATTGAAAATCCTTGTTGACCTGTGGGGATTTAACAAGAGCTTTGACAACTTCTGCGGGGAATGAGAATCCTTCATGACTTTCCTGGGAAATAAGGAAAATTCTGAAAATCTCTACTGGGAGTTAAAACCTGGGAGGCTTCTGCTGGAGAAATGAGACCGAGAATCTTCGATCTGCTGGGAAATAACTCTGTGGGGAGAATGCTTACTCGGCCGGTGAAATAAGGAGCTTGGGTTGTACGCCAATCTACTGGGGAAGTTGGGGAATACTGAATGGTTCTCACTGGGGATTGATAGTTGGAAATTTGACTTCGCTGGGGAATAATGTTTTAGAATATTCTAACTCCGCTGGGGATATGTGTTTCAGGGTTTTCGGGCTCCACAGGGGATCGGGAGTTTGAACTCTGATGGGAACTTTGGAACTTAACTCCGCTGGGGAATAGAGTTTAAAATATACTGGCTCTGCTGGGGATCTTGAAGTTTAACTTCGTTGGGGATATACTCCAAGGTTTTAGCTTTGTTGAGGAGCTGAATGACATATTGCAGGGGATTTCTTTTGGAATAGCACAAGGATATCTTCCTACACCTTCAAACCATCAGTAATTATCCTTTCTCAAATTCGTTTTATTTGTAAGCAGTGATTATATTCAAATGAATATGCCTATTTAACAAAACATTGGACGTTTTCAAATAAAACATAAGTGTAAAAAGAATGAAAGGCAAGCAAATTTCTGCACTTTGAAGTATCTTTGTATTAACTTTTGTAAGTATCTTTGTACAAAGGAGACAAACATCCTAGTAAGAGAATGTTGTCGTAAATTGAGAAAAATTTTATACAAAAGAAAGATGGCTATGTGCAATAATTCCATGAAATTCCCATTCTGCTATAGCTTTCACGACTCTAGGTATCTGTCCATTCGTTGCTTCGTCCGCCGATGATTGGATTGATCAGAAGCTTGGAAGTTGTTGGTGAAAAGATTGCCCTTAAAGTGATCCGACGAGACATAGTCATACGCTTTAATTCCCTAACTTTTGCCTGGACCGCCCTTTCGGGTTTTCGATCCACCGGGAAACCCTTTTTTGCCCAACTCGCCCTTTCAGGTTTTCAACTTTCTGGGTGTACAGATTTTTTTTTGTTTATCCCTAATTTTTGCCTGAACCGCCCTTTCGGGTTTTCAATTCACCGGGATGCCCATTTTTGCCCAAGTCGCCCTTTCGGTTTTTCAACTTGTCGGGTCGTTTTATGCGTAGTATCTTTTGACTATGTCTGTGTTCGCAGGGTGCGACAAGTCGTCGCTGTCCATGGTGGTTAGAATCATTGCCCCACCAGAAAAAATGCTCTTGATCACAAATGGTTCTTTGTAAGTAGGAGTCCACTTGCCCCTGGGATCACTTTGCGGTAAGATGATCCGCTTGATTACAAGATCTCTGACTTGATATACTTGACGCCTGACTTTCTTGTTGAAAGCCTTGATCATCCGTTTCTAATACGTCTGACCATGACAACCAACAGTAAGTCGTTTCTCGTCGATCAAGTTAAGTTAATCAAGTCGGGTCTGAATCCAATCGTCTTCACTCAAACCGACATCCTTCATAATCCTCAAGGAAGGAATCTGAACTTCCATAGGTAGAACAGCTTCCATGCCATATACCAAATAAAAGGGGATCGCCCCTGTTGAAGTACGTGCCGTGGTACGATATCCATGTAGAGCAAACGGTAACATCTCATGCCAGTCCTTGTAGGTGACTGTCATCTTTTGAATGATCTTCTTGATATTCTTGTTCGCGGCTTCAACAACACCGTTCATCTTCGGCCGATAGGGAGATGAATTGTGATGATAAATCTTAAACTGCTCGCACAGAGTGGTGATCATAGTGTTGTTCAAATTTGTACCGTTGTCCGTGATAATCCTGTCGGGGATACCGTACCGGCATATGAGATTCTGCTTGATGAAGCGGGAAACCACATTCTTTGTAACAGAGGCGTAGGAAGCTGCTTCAACCCACTTGGTAAAATAATCAATAGCCACCAGGATGAAGCAATGTTCGTTGGATGCCGTAGGCTTGATCTCTCCAATCATGTCGATGCCCCATATTGCGAATGGCCAAGGAGCCGTTAGAATGTTGAGAGGAACAGGAGGAATATGTACTTTGTCGGCGTAGACTTGACATTTGTGGCACGTACGGGAATGTTGATGACAATCAGCTTCCATGGTAGACCAGTAGTAGCCTGCTCTTAGAATCTTCTTAGCCATTGTATGTCCGCTTAAGTGGGTGCCAAATGTGCCACTATGTATCTCGGTCATGATCAACTCTGCTTCAACCTTGTCCATACAACGAAGTAGAACACAATCATGGTTGTGCTTGTAAAGGATGCCATTGCTTAGGAAGAACTTGGCAGAAAATCTCCTTAAGAACTTTTTGTCATTGACGGAAGCTCCTTCAGGGTATTCTCGAGTCTGGAGATACCTTTTGATTTCATGAAACCAGGGTTGTTCCACTACTTCTTCGGTATTAATCTCATGACAGTGCGCAGGTTCGTCCATTCGCTCGATGGTGATTTGGGGAGCCTCGTTATCCCAGTTGAGTTTAAACATGGAAGACATTGTAGCAAGAGCATCTGCTAGCTGATTTTCTTCTCGCGGGAAGTGCTCGAAAGTAATCTGCTCGAAATGAGGCAACAATATCAAGACATGTTCTTTGTATGGGATAAGATTAGGATGTCTAGTGTCCCACTCTCCTTTGATCTGACTAATAACCAAAGCCGAGTCCCCAAATACGACCAAAGATTTGATTCCCAAGCCTATAGCAGCCTTGAGACCAAAGATGCAAGCTTCATATTCAGCCATGTTGTTGGTACAGCTGAAGCAAAGTCGGGCAGTGAAGGGTGTATGGAAACCTTCCGGAGAAATGAGTACCACACCGATACCCTTGCCAAGTGCATTTGAAGCACCATCAAAGTATAGGGTCCATCGGGATCCTTGTTCAGGTCCGTCTTACGGTCCTTTACCTTCAATGTTGTCTAATGTCATGATGTCCTCGTCAGGGAAGTCAAATATCATAGATTGGTAATCTTCGATGGCTTGATGATCTAGATGGTCAGCTAGTACACTCCCCTTTATAGTTTTTTGGATAGTATACTGGATATCATACTTAGTCAGGATCCTTTGCCATCTAGCGATTTTTCCAGATAAAGCAGGCTTCTCGAAGATATACTTGATCGGATCCATCTTGGAAATCAGCAAAGTGGCATGAGTCAACATATAGTGCCTTAGCCGGCGAGCAGCCCATACCAAAGCGCAACAATTTTTCTCGAGCAGTGGGTAGCGAGTCTCACAGTCGGTAAACTTTTTGCTAAGGTAATAAATGGCATGCTCTTTTCGGCCAGACTCGTCATGTTGGCCCAGTACGTACCCCATTGAGTTATCCAAAACAGTTAGATACATGATTAACGACCTTTCTTCGACGGGTGGCATTAAGATAGGAGGTTCCAGTAAATACTGCTTGATCTTATCAAAAGCAACTTGACAATCATTGTTCCATTCAACTACCTGATCTTTCTTCAACAGTTTGAAGATTGGCTCACAGGTAGATGTTAAGTGAGAGATGAACCTTGCAATATAGTTTAAGCGTCCCAAGAAACCTCTAACCTCCTTTTCAGTGCGGGGGGCAGGCATTTCTTATATAGCTTTGACTTTAGCATGATCAACTTTAATGCCTTTGTTGCTAACGATAAATCCCAAAAGTTTACCAGACCTGACTCCAAAAGTGCACTTGCTTGGGTTCAGTCTGAGCTTATACTCCTTCAACCTGACAAACAGCTTTTGCAGATGATCAAGGTGTTCTTCTTCTGTCTGTGATCGGACTATCATGTCGTCTACGTAAACTTCAATCTCATGGTGTATCATGTCATGAAATAAAGCTACCATGGCGCGTTGATAGGTTGCCCCGACATTCTTCAGTCCAAATGGCATCACTTTGCAGCAGAAGGTACCATATTGCGTAACAAAAGTAGTCTTCTCCATGTCTTCAGGGGCCATTTTGATCTGGTTGTATCCCGAGAATCCATCCATGAAGGAAAATACCTTGTGTTGAGCTGTGTTGTCAACCAAGATGTCGATGTGTGGTAGTGGAAAATCATCTTTAGGGCTAGCCTTATTTAAGTCCCTATAGTCCACACACATTCCGACTTTGCCGTCCTTCTTAGGTACGGGCACAATGTCATCAACCCATTGTGGATAGGAAGTAACAGCCAGAAAGCCAATGTTGAATTGCTTCATTACCTCAGCTTTGATCTTCTCAGACATGTCGGACCTTATTCGGCGGACCTTTTGCTTGATCGGTGGACAGTCTTCTCTTGTAGGGAGACGGTGAACCACGATATCTGTGTCTAATCCCGGCATGTCTTCATAGGACCAGGCAAAGATCTCAACATATTCGTTCAACAACTGCACTAAGCGCTCTTTGACACCTGGTTCCAAGTTGGCACCCACCTTAACCTCTTTCTTGTCTTCCTCTGTTCCCAAGTTGATGGTTTCTAGCAACTCTTCATGAGGCAGAATAGCCCTCTCTTCTTGTTGCAAAAGTCTGGCTAACTCTCCCGGCACTTCACAGTCTTCATCAACTTCGTACTCAGCATGATTGACCAAATCTTCAGAGTCATCGAAGGCTAAAGCAGAATAGTCACCCATGGAATCCAGAGTGGATGGGTACCTGCATTTTGTGAGTGTGGGTGTGTGTAAGGGATAGCCATCCTTAAACAAAACAAGATGCAAAAGGAAAGAAAATGAACACAACAATTTATAGATGAAAACGTCCAATGATTCATTAAAACATGGCATATGATAATGAAGAAAATCAAGCCCTTACAAATGGACCTATATGCCCCGGGCAAGGCATAAGGTGAAAATAGTGTACGAATTATTTAGTTATTACAGACCAAAATAGGAAATTGTTCAAAGATAAATTACTGGTTGATGAAGGTGATGGGAATAAAGTCCTTTGCTTCCCAGTTGCTTAATCCTCCTTCGACGGTTGGAAAGATCCAATCTTCAAAGTTGTCTTCTTCATCATCATCTTCTAAGGCATTAATTCCATGGTGAGTTATTTTTACGGGTGGTCCTCCAGCCTTTGAGCGACGCATGGCTTTCTGGCCAGCAGCAGTAAAACCTAGTCCGAACTTGTCCGTCTTGTGAGGAAAATCAGGCAGTTTCCCCCACAATGTACTCCATCCTTCTTTGACTACAGCCTCTGCATCCTTGAGAGATGCCATCCTAGACCCAGGCTTGGAAATGATAGGCACATCAACCATTGTCTTTGCAACTGCGACTTCAAGAGGAACCTCTTCAAAATGTTGGAAAGGCGTTTCCATGAATTCGCCATCCAACTCCACATAGCGGAAGGAGTTGAGGTGACTTATCATGTACTCTTCCTCTCCGTGCACCGTTATAATCTTACCCTAAACAGGATACTTTAGCATTTGGTGTAAAGAGGAGGTAATTGCCCCGGCATAATGGATCCACGGCCTTCCCAACAAACACGAATATGAAGGACGGATGTCCATCACATAAAAGGTAGAGTTGAAGGTCTCGGTGCCCACTTTAATAGGGATGTCCACCTCTCCGTGAACCATCCTTTTGGACCCGTCAAAGGCCCTAACCACGATATTAATGGGCTTCAGCACTAAACCTTCACAGTCTAAACGGTCTAACGCTTTCTTCGGTAGCACATTCAAGGATGAACTGGTATCCATCAAGACATGGGCAAGTGTGGTTCCCCTGCGTTCTACTGAGACATGCAACACGTTGTTGTGTTTCCTTCCCTCAGGGGTCAAATCAGCATCGAAAAAACCAAGACCATTATCAGCAGTGAGGCTAGCCACGCACTCTTGAAACTGGTCAGCCGAAGTTTCTTGAGGCACGTGTGTCGTCTTTAAAAATTTGATTAAGGCCTTAGCATGAGCCTCAGAGCAGAGTAGAAGAGCCAACATGGAGATTTTAGAAGGGGTCTGCCCTAGCTGTTCCACGATGTCGTAGTCGCTCTTTTTGATTATCTTTAAGATTTCTTCCATTTCTTTCTGGGTGGTTTCGGGGATTACCACAGTCTGAGCCTTCATCTTGACAGGCGCTTCTAGTATCCCCTTACCCTTATCGGTAGTATCAACAGAGGGTCTAACTTCAGGAGTATCCAATTCTTCAATTATCGGGCCTTGCACAAATGGCTTAACAGGCACAGAAGCTTTCGAGGGTCCGAAAACTGCTCGGGGGGGAGCAATCTCTGAAGAGAAAATCCGTCCGCTGTGAGTTATCTTGCTTGTTCCCGCAATGTTCCCTATATCAGGGATTTCATCATCAGAGTTCTCTTGGACTGATTCAATCTGTTTGATACCATGATAGAAGATTTCTCCTCCATAGTTCCATGGTATCGTCTTGTTAGATTCATACGGGACAGGCCCCGATATGGTGATTTTTAACGGCACAAACTTAGGATCAGGCGTAATCTTGACAGGCCTTTTGCAAGCCTTGGGAAGATTGTCGGAGATGGTTATTATTGCAATGTCATTGGTTGAAGTAGAAAAAGTAACAGGAGTAACAAGAGTGAAGGTATCAACAAGAGTCTTTTGGAAGAGTATCTCTTGGGTATCCATCAGGCGTTGGATGCTTGATTTCAACATTGGGCAGTCAACTCGTATGTTTAAACAAAAGTAACAGTCTTTTCCACAGCCTGGGAATATCCCGACTCTCATCAAATTCACTTTAATAACTGGTAACGGAGTCAAAAGGTCAGCAACATTGGTAACATGAAGGTCTTCCATAATGGCATGAACATTATGACCGTGCTTAGGCATTGGGGAAGAAATCACATTCGGCTTTTCGGGCGCATCGAATTCTACCTCCTTGGCATCGATCAGGTCTTGAATTTTGTTCTTAAGAGCCCAACAGTTGTTGGTATCATGCCCTACATTGTCACAGTGGTAAGCACATTTTGCATTGGAGTGGTAATATGGAGAAGAGGTATTAGGGTTCTTTGGCGCTTCCTTCAAATTGGTGAGTGTTGTACCCCAAAATTTTCCCTCCCATATTCTTCAAAATGTGCAAAGAGCATGCTTCAAAATTCCCCAAGAATTGCACAATCAAAAACCCTAATTGCTCAACAGTCAACTGCAGGGGCAAAATGGTCATTTGACAGTCAAAAGTTCAAATTTTTGGTCAACATCTCATTTTGAAGCCACAAACATCATTTGATCAAATCTTGATCATGATTTTCAAGGCATGGCTAAAAAAGTCTCAAGATGCAAAAGTTTCCATATTTGGACAGTTGAAAAAGTCAACTGTAACTTGACCAAGGCATAACTTCCACATGGTTTATCAGAAAAATTCCATCCAAAGCTCATTTTGAAGATAAAGACATTTCCTACAACTCCTCCTCACACTTCAAGTCCAAGAAATGCTCTCACAAAAAGTTATCAATTTCAACATTATAGGTCATTTTCAAAAGTCAACAAAAAGGGACTTTAAGTCAAACGCCATAACATGAGATTGGTAAATTAAAATGACATGGGACCAAAGGCATTGGTTATAGGACTTCAAGACCTTTCCAAAATGTCCAAGAACATGATCAAAGCTTAAAAATTGAGCAAGATATGCCTTGTGGAAGTTGGGAAATGTTTGGGCATTTTGAAAAGTCAACTTTGCTTCAAATGCCTTAAAATTGCTAATGGGCCACATTTTCTTCCAAGATTCATCATCCAAAGACTATGCACGACCATTTGGCCCAAAGGGGATTTATTTCATCATTTTTATTTATTTATTTGAATTTTTAATTACTATTAATTCATTTAATAAAATAAAATATGACAAAAATACTAAAATAAGGTTTTCAAATCTTTTTGTGCAGAATAAACTCTCCTTAAAGGTTCAAGATTCGTGCATATCCAAAATTGGAAGGTTTGGCCATGATTGACATCAAAATCACATGAAAAAAAGATTTGAAAATATGCCATGAAAATCAAATATCTTATACATCAATGCATTGATCCTTTGGCTCAAGATTTAACCCTAATCCATCACATACATAAGCCAGAAGCTAGACCTAATGAAAAGGACCTGAAAGCTGCGCTAAAAACCACACATACACTTTGCACTTTTGTGAAAATTTTCAAAACTGAAACCACGACTCCAAAGCATTTCAAGGCAAGAAAACTATCCCATTGCATTCCTGAGGCTTCAAGGAACGTTTCTGGATCAAAATCATTATCTCTAACGCAAGGAATTGGTAGAACGACCTTGTCCTGTTCACACTTTTTCTCATATTCTTGCATCATGATTCACGCGTTATTTTCAATTTTTAATGTTTGGTTTATATCAAATTAATCATTCTGAAGCTAACCATGTATGTTAATTGAGTTTTTGTGCATTATATGAGAATCCACCATTGGAGCATTCTAGGTTTTCAGAGGTCACGAATTAGGGGTTTCCTCTTCAGGAAAAATTGAGACATGAGACTTAGGCCATTAGAACCAGGAGCTTCGGACGAATTCAATGCATAGGTCGCGCCCAATTTCTGATCAACGACGGCATATTCGCTATTTTTCCCTGTATCATATAGTGGGGGTTTAAAACCCCCGCAATCTTGTTTTATATTTTCAGGCCAAAAGCAAACCAACGAAGAAGAAGGCATGCTGTCTCAACGCCAATGGTCAATTCAAGTTTAGCGCGTTTTTTTAATTAACAGCATCATCGTTTGTTTTTTATATATTATTTATCGTCCATTAATATTACAAAGAAAGCAAATGGCACGGTTGGTTAGTGCGTTGTCCTCTGAACATTGGGACCTGGGTTCGATTCCCAGGTCCCCTCACTCTCTTAATATATTTTGCTTCTATGTGATTCCATACAGATTCAATCCAAAAGCCTACCATACAACCTCAGATCCAAGCGCGCCACATGTCTCAGAGATCCAACCAAGGGCCTTGATCTGAGGAGTACCATGTGCGTCAGTCAACGAATCCACACGTGATTGCCAAAGTCAACAGGGCCAGGAATCAAATGGGCCTAATTGCTGGCCAGACACCTCCAAGTTGGGACAACAAACCCCCCATTGTTTGCTTTCTTTCACTCTTTTTATTTTTCTATTTTTATTTGCTTAATTTAGTTTTGATTTAATTCTTCAAATTAATATTTTTATAAAACATAAAAAATAACAAAAAAATCAGAAAGTCACAAAAATATAAAAACATATTTTATTTAAATGTTTTCTTGTAAATAAATGATATTAATTAATTTAGTTTTTTAATTCTAGGATTAATTTTAACGTTTTTCTTAATAAACTTAAAAATTGGTAGAATTAGGGTTTTAAACACTTTTATATTTTTATCTTTTCTTTTTTCACCATATTAATTATTAATTATTTATTTTTGTAAATAAAATTGTATTAAATAATTAGGTTAATTTTAGGTTCAACTTTAACATATTTCTTAATAAATAAAAATAGTTAGAATTAGGGTTAATTAACTTTTTTTAATTTCATTTAATTCTCTCATTAAAATCTTTAAATACAAAAAACTCCAAAAAATCTCTTTTATTTTAATTTAATTAATTTGTTAATCGTAATTTAATTTCATTAAAAAGGGTCCAACGCCCTCGCTTTCGATTATCAGTTCGTTTCGCGCATTTATTTCCTTTCTTATAATATTCATGTAATTCTCCCAAAGCCATGTAAATCAGACATTTATCTTTTCCGCATTCTTTATTTTATTTCAAATCGGGTCCTGGATTAATTTGGCGATGTGGACCCGCGCCTTTGTAATAGCGTAGGAATTTTAATTCTCGCATCTTTTAAACTGTTAACTATTGCATGAAAGAATGAATGTCAAAATAAAAGCAACGCGTAGATCACCCACGACATGAACAAGATAAATGCAAATGAACATGACACACAAATCACACACCACCCCTAAGGTACGCCTCACTGTTGCCTTGCCCCTCGAAAGGTGATCGTCGAGTAGAGGACGTTTTAGTAAGTCCTCATGTTCCGGGAACCTGGCATGAGGGTAGCTTCTAAGGTATCTTCCTGTTGCTCTGGTGATCACCATGTCCCGAACCTTCGAATTGACCCGAATACCTCCAACGGTGGTGCTACCTACCTCTCAATGGTGGGATGGCACTACTTTAAGGACATTTACACAAACGAATTCCTTAGGGTAGGTAGACGACTCTAGATACTTGCTCTAATTTCAAAACAAATCAAAAAAATACTTTTCACACCGACACCTTTTCAAAAAGCTTTCGAAAGCAATTTTTTTCAAACACTCTTGAGGACCGATACAAGAGTCGAACTGATATCTTCAAAGAAACTTTTTAAAACCCACAGTTGAAAAGCAAACAAACCATTTTGAAAACACAAGTGAGCAAGTATCTAAGAGCCCATGGATAACCATGGATAGAAAGGGTGCTAATACCTTCCCTTTCTATAATCTACCTCCCGAACCGAGAGCAATCTCTATAAGGAATTTTTCTGTGCTTTTGTCCTTTCCATTTGGAGAAAATAAAAGACGGTGGCGACTCTTGCTTCCGTGACATTTCGCGAACCAGCGTTAAATAGTCAGTTCCAGATCCACCGATCACAGAACTGGCGACTCTGCTGGGGAATACTAATAAAGTGAGGTGTACCTTAGGATTAGTTCATAACTGTGTTTTCAATTGTATTGATTTGCTTGCTTTAAATTGTGGGACTGTCTTGGGAGTTCTATAGATCCTAACCCGGATCTGGGGGATACCTTCTTAGAAAGTAGCAACAAGGCTGTGAGGGAACTGTGCGGGGTATACCGACATGGTTGAAACAGTCTGCTACGTTGATGTGGCACTTTGGTGTGTACCGGTAACCCTTGAGTTCAGCCAAGGAGAGTACGGGGCCTCCGCGTGGTGTCGTGAAGCATCAACTGACCTTAGGAACCTTAATTGAACTATCTTGGCCTCTTTAGGGTAGTGAGATAACTGACTTTGGTGCAGTCCAAGGTTGGTTGATACTCGATACTACACCCAATTGAGGGTTGCTTTACTGGAATATTTCGGTCGCCAGTTCAGTGGCTAAATCGAAACGATGAACAATGAAAGCAATCCCGTGATATTGGGACCCTTAGAACCCGGTTACTTCTAATAGGACAGGTTGAACCCACCAACTTCAAGAGGGTAATACCCAAACCCCATGCTGGCCTAAACTCTAAGGGTTTGTCTTGTGTGACTTGTGTGCCTTACATGTTTGCCTTTGTAAATATCTGTGGTGTGTTTAATCATAGCATCATGACATCATCCAGCATCATATGCATTGACTAACCATTTCAGGGGTTCGAATTTTCATCTTTGTTCTTGTTTTGTAGGACATGGAAACTGTTCGCAGAAAGACAATTCAAATCAGCCTTGTAAGGATCCCTCCTCAGCTTAAGGAGCTTATATCCAGGATTCCCGAGAGCTCTTCATTCAGTGAAAGGCATGGAAGACTCATCAGCTTGGTCAATACCAACATTGAGGAAGATATGATAAAGGTCCTGTTCCAGTTCTTTGACCCTCTGCATCACTGTTTCACCTTCTTGGATTATCAGCTGGTACCTACATTGGAGGAGTTCTCCCGGCTTCTGAAGATTCCTATCCTTGATCAACTACCCTACAACGGTACAGAAAAGGAACCCAAGCTTGAAGAGATTGCTAAAGCCTTACACCTACAATCATCTGACCTCAAGGGACATTGGGAAGTTAGAAGTGATATCAAAGGGTTCTTAGCCAGGTTTCTGTTTGAGAAGGCCCATGAATGTTGGAACTCCCTTGACTTACAAGCTTTTGAAGAAGTTGTGGCCCTCCTTGTCTATGGTTTGGTGTTGTTCCCTAACCCAGATCAGCTTATAGATATCAGTGCTGTCCAGATCTTCATGTCCAGGAATCCTATACCTACGTTGCTGGGGGACATCCTTCACTCATGTTACACTCGAACCATGAGAAAAAGAGGTGTCCTTATGTGTTGCACTCCTCTCCTGGGAAGGTGGTTTATTTCGCACCTTCCACAATCAGTTTTGAAGAACGAGCGGGGTTTGAGATGGTCACAACGGTTGATGACTCTTACACATGCAGATATACATTGGTGCCCTCGGTCCAGAGAGGATGTCACTATCATTGATCGTTGCGGGGAGTACCCTAATGTTCCTTTACTTGGAATCAGAGGAGGTATTACTTACAACCCCTGCCTGGCTTGGAGACAGTTTGGTTATGCTCGAAGGGACGGCCCTTATGACATGTTAATTCCTGACATAGTTTTTGACTTCGACAACGATGCACAAGGACTTCGCCAGAGATTTATCAGAGCTTGGAGGATGCCAAGTAGGATAGACAGCAAGACACTGGGGCACAGGAACTCCATCCCATTGGAACCTTATCTCAAGTGGGTACGGGCCCGCTCCCAAAAGTTAGTGATGCCATATCCTCATATGCTCCCTGTGATTAAAGAGCCAGTCTTGGAAGGAGAAGTGTCCTACACCATTCAGCATCCTGACATGCCCACGTCCTGGGAAGAGATGCAGAAGAGCTGGATCCAGCTTAAGGAGGAACGAAATTCTCTTGAGACCAGTCTACATGCTAGTGAGAAGAAGGTCTTGGAGCTCACCCGCCTATTGCATGAGGAGAGGAATCTCAACACCTACATAGCTCCAAAGAGGATGCGTAGTGTCTTTTGGGATTGATTTGCTTTGTAATTTGTGCCCATGAGGCTTTGATGTACTAAACCATTATTTCCTTAATGATAACGTGTGTTCCTTTTTGTCTACAACAAATTTGAACTTTCAAACCCTTGAATGCATTGCATAAACACATATCATTCATCATGTGCATAGCAGGTTTTCCTCTTTTCAGGCTGCTTACTGTTCTTCACTGTTTATTTCAGCATCATGAACCCTGACTCATCATCAACCGAGATGTCTATCAAGGCTCTTCAGGCGCAGAATGCGCAATTTCAGGAACTAATCATGGGTCTGGCTCAAGGCCAAGAAGAGCTGAAGGCTTTGCTCCTGAAGAAGGAGAAGAAGAGAACTGTTCTTTTCAACTCGGGCCGAAGGTTTGGCAACACTCTGCAGAATGAAGAGGCTGGTTCTTCTATAGGCAAGAGCAGTCCCCAAGGGGGAAAAGGTCCTAGTCCGGTAGTCTCTGATAACGAGACTGATTTTGATGAGGAACAGTATCCTCCGGCTGAAGACAGATACAAGCAGTTGGAGGACAGACTGAATGCAATGGAAATCCAACAAGTGTCTGGGCTGGATTTCGGAGACTTGGGCTTATCTACTGGTGTGATCATTCCTCACAAGTTCAAAGCACCATCTTTCACCAAGTATGACGGGGCGTCTTGTCCCAAGCTACACCTCAGGTCTTATGTGCGGAAGATTCAGCCGTATTCAGTGGACAAGAATTTGTGGATCCACTTCTTCCAGGAGAGTCTTTCAGGGACTCACCTCGAATGGTTCTATCAGCTGGATGGGACCAAAGTTCGTAACTGGGAGGAGTTGGCTACTGCTTTTTACAAGCAGTATCAATATAATGCCGACCTTGCCCCTACACGTACCCAACTCCAGGGTATGTCGCTAGGGTCAAGTGAAGGTTTTAAAGAGTATGCACAGAAGTGGAGGGATCTGGCTGGCAGGGTGCAGCCTCCGTTAACTGACCGGGAGTTGGTAGACATGTTCTTGGGGACCCTATCTGGGCCGTTTTTCAATCATCTGATCGGTAACTCATCTGCCAGGTTTACTGATATTATTCTGACTGGAGAGAGAATAGAGGCTGGGATGAAGTCTGGTAAAATTCAGAAGGGTACATCGTCAAATTCAGAGAAGAAACCCTTTAAGAAGGAGGCCAGTGCTGTATATGGGTCTAGAAGACAAGAGAAACCTGAGCGCCGCCAATCTGTCAACACGGTGATGATTGCTAAGCCTGCTGCCGCTCCTCGGCAAACCAATCCTCAAAGGGCTGAAAGACCCAGAAGAGAGTTTACCCGTTTGAGTATGACCCTATCACAAATCTTGCCATAGTTGCTGTCCACCAACCTAGTGGATGTCAGAGAGGCCCCGAAGGTTGTAAACACTGCCTCTCCGAAATACAATCCAAATGCCCGTTGTGCTTATCACTCCGATAGCCCGGGGCATTCCACTGATGACTGTTGGGCCTTAAGGAATAAGGTGCAAGACCTTATTGACGCAAAAGAGATACAGTTTGAAGCGCCTGAGAGGCCAAATATGGTGACTGCTCCTATGCCCCAGCATGGAGTAAATGTCGTTGATGAAGATGTATACGCTGTTTCTGTGAATGATGTAGCTACTCCCTTAATGACTGTCAAGAGGAACCTACTGCTGGCCGGTTTATTTCCGGGTTGTAGTGAGGGTTGCCTTTTCTGTGCTGTTTCCCTTTCTGGTTGTCCTTTGCTGAAGTTGGGCATCCAAAGCCTAATGGACAGCAAAGAGATTCTGTTCAAGAAGACCGTTGTTCAGTTGGTTCCGGTAGAAGAAGTTTCTGTTGTTACAATCTTTAATAATCCGATCAAGGCTCTCCCAAGGAAGCCGGTTCAAATCATGACTGTCGCACCCGTTGTTATTACTGTTCCTGGGCCTCTCCCCTACGAATCTGATAAGGCTGTCCCCTGGCATTATGGGGCAGACGTGTATGTACATGGAATCAAGCAAGAGTTCAACATTGGCACTAGCATCAGCAACATCACTGGTCCAGCCAAGGTTACCCGCAGTGGCAGGCTCTTCTCGCCTGACATTGCACCACCAGCTATTCGAAGACCCCTCACTGTAACACCTGCAAGTGTACCTGTTCCCAGTTCTGATCCAGTTGTTTCCCCTGCTGCCGAGTCATCTAATGCTCGGGGCAAAGGGATTGAAGATGAGCCTGCCCGGATGGAGGCGCCAAAACCTGTGAATGCTGAGGCCTCCCAACAAGAGATGGAGGAAATTCTAAAAATAATCAAGAAGAGTGACTTTAATGTTGTCGAGCAGCTGGGGCACACCCCCTCCAAGATCTCCATGCTCTCCTTATTACTGTGCTCAGAGGCCCATGCTAAGGCCCTGATTTCATTCCTCAAGATGACCCATGTGCCACAAGAGAAATCTGCAGTCCAGTTTACTGATTGCGTAGCAAATCTGACAGCGGACAATGGTTTGGGTTTCTCAGATGCTGACCTTACTGCTAAGGGAAAGGACCACAATGACGCCCTGCATGTCTCTATTGAATGCAGGGGCACAACTCTTGCGCACGTATTGGTGGACACTGGTTCTTCCCTGAATGTGCTACCCAAGAAGGCCTTAGACCGTTTGGATTGTGAAGGCCTGGAGCTGAAACCTAGCAATATCATCGTCATAGCCTTTGACGGTTCTAAGAGGATGGTTCATGGAGAGGTGGACATTCCTATTCGGGTGGGTTCTCAAGTATTCGACTCTACTTTCTATGTGATGGATATCCGTCCATCGTATTCTTGTCTACTGGGTCGACCTTGGATCCACAAAGCTGGGGCAGTGACCTCTACCTTGCACCAGAAGCTAAAATACCCTGTCAGAGGGAAGATTGTCACTGTGCAGGGAGAGGAGGAGTATATGGTGAGCCATTTGAATTCCTTCAGGTATATTTAGATGGACGGGGAGTTTATTGAAACCCCCTTTCAACATTTCGAAGAGGTACCTCCAACTTTAGCAGCAGCAGAAACAGTGGTCGAAGAGGATGTTCCTTTGAAGATGGCTTCCTTGAAGGATGCCCGGGCTGTGGTCAAGAAAGGTGAATGTGCTAACTGGGGCAGGCTCCCTGATTTTACACAGAAAACTGACAAGTTCGGACTGGGTTTTACTGCAGAGGGTCAGAAGGCTATGCGGAAGGCAAAGATCAGAAGACCTCCTGTGCTCATTACCAATCCAGGGGTGAATGCTGTTGGGGACGAATATGAAGTGGGAGAGTCAGAGTTCAATAGCTGGATCTACCCGACGGCTGATGGCGGATTGACCAATTGGATTGCTAAGGACCATACTCTTCTTACTTTTGTTACGCAGTAATAAACTTCTTTGTTTTGTTATTTGTAATAAACAATTAAAACTCTATGGCCCGGTGTCTTACCCGGGGCACCGTGGCTTCATTTGTGAGGGCATATAAATTGTCATTTCATATATCATGAATAAAAATCTTGGACGTTTTCTCGCATTTCAAATCTTATGCTCCTTTTCTTTCGTTCCTTTCTTTATATATTACAAAACAGCTGTATTTACACACACTCACTCATACAGGTTTCAATCCACTATGGATCTCACTGGTAACGACTCTACTACTGCCAGTTATGACTTCGAAAATCCGATCAACTTAGCCGAAGACGAAGGTGAAGATGATTGCGAAGTGCCTGGTGAGCTCGCAAGACTGTTGCTCCAGGAAGAGAGGGCAATTCAACAACATGAAGAGCCAGTGGAAACAATAAATCTGGGTACTGAGACGGACAGGAAGGAGGTAAAGATTGGTGCCAACCTAGAGCTCAGCGTGAAGCAACGGTTGACTCAGATGCTACATGATTATGTGGAGATATTTGCCTGGTCCTACGAAGATATGCCCGGATTGGATACCGACATCGTGGTCCATCACTTGCCTACCAAGGAGGATTGCCCTCCGGTCAAGCAAAAGGTCTGCCGTATGCGTCCAGAGATGTCTGAGAAGATCAAAGCCGAGGTTATGAAACAGTTTGATGCTGGGTTCCTTGCAGTGACTTCTTACCCTCAGTGGGTTGCTAATGTGGTGCCGGTACCTAAGAAAGATGGAAAGGTCAGAATGTGTGTCGATTACAGGGATCTGAACAGGGCCAGCCCCAAGGATGACTTCCCCCTACCTCACATCGATGTCCTTGTTGACAATACTGCTCAACATAAGGTGTTCTCTTTCATGGATGGTTTTTCAGGTTACAACCAGATCAAGATGGCTCCTGAAGACATGGAAAAAACTACCTTTGTTACTTAGTGGGGCACCTTCTGCTACAAGGTCATGCCTTTTGGACGTCAACCGGGGCAACTCCTTTCTCCTTGGTCTACGGTATGGAGGCAGTCTTACCGATTGAAGTGAAAATACCCTCTCTCCGGATAATGAAGGATGCAAATCTGAACGAAGAGGATTGGATCCAGACATGACTTGATCAGCTAAACCTTATTGATGAAAAGAGACTTGCTGCTATCTGTCATGGTCAGACGTACCAAAAACGAATGATCAGGGCATTTAACAAAAAGGTCAGACCGCAAGAATATCAAGTTGGGGATCTGGTAATCAAGCGAATCATCCTTCCTCAGAGTGATCCAAGGGGCAAATGGACCCCTACGTACGAAGGGTCATTCGTGGTTAAACATGTGTTCTCAGGAGGAGCCATGATTCTAACCAACATGGATGGTGACGACCTTCCTCACCTCGCCAATGCAGACATAGTAAAAAGATACTACGCATGAAAAAGAACCGCTAGGTTGACATGCCTAGGCAAAAATTAGGGCTTCCTGGCGAACCAAAAGGGTTCGGGCAAAATGAAGGGATGAAATGAAAAAAATCTGTACACCCGGCAAGTCGAAAACCTGAAGAGGCGGCTTGGGAAAAAATGGGTATCCCGGTGGACTGAAAACCCGAAAGGGCGGTCCAGGCAAAAGTTAGGGATAACGCGTAATACTATGTCTCATTGGTCACTTTGCATCCAGAATCCGGTATCTACATCAAGTTCAGACGGCATCGATCAGTCAGCTTCATCTTCAACCAAGGTCATCAAGTGATGAGACGCTCGGAGATATAAAGGCAATAGCAGAGTTGAAACCCAGTGGAATCATTCATTTTACACAGCTGTTTTATTTTCTCTTATACAAATTTGTATAAACTCTTTTGTTCGGCGGCGTTCTCTTACTAGGACGTCAGCCTCCTGTACATAAACGCCTATTTACAGGCAAATTCAAAAATCAATATAAATTCACTTTTCAGCTAAAATTGCCAATTGTTTTTCCTTTTTTCTGTTTTGTTTTGCGAAGAACGTCCAAGGTTCAATTTGTGATATATGCATTGACAATAATTTGCTAACTCATGAATATTTGCATACGAAACAAAGGGTTAATTACAGGTAACATTAGAAACAGGGGCAATAAAGAGTTGTCTAAAAGTGATCTAATTGTTCCGTCCACCCAGGTACCAAGGTGATTTCAGCTGAAGAACATAACCAGATATCTTAATTCCCCAGAGAGTGAGCCAGCAAGTCAGTGCACTCTCCCCAAGCTATATTATCAAACCTTAAGGAAATTGGGTAGCCTCCAGCAGATCTCAATATTCCCCAGCAACATACAGGCATTCCTAACAAGCATCCCCGACAGTCTTGGTCTAAAGATTGTTCCCCGGCGGTATATCAAACATTCAATGGAATCACTTCCCCGATACAGCTCAAAACTTCCCCAGGAGAGTCCAATCTAGTTCCCCAGGAAAGTTGGAATCCATCTCCCCAAGCAGTAAGCTTATCCCCAGTAGATTCTGGAAGCTTACCCTCGCAGAGCACGAACGCGTCTCCTGGCTTTATTCAAAGAGTTATTTCCCTACCAGGATATAACTGGGTTATCCTCAGCCAAAAGCCACGGAAAGATCGTCCTCGACGAAGTCTTCTTATCCCCAGCGAAGTCTATTAACACTTCCAACACAACAATGGTATCCCCAGCGAAGTTACCATCAGCATTTCAGCAAAGTACCTCGTTCCCCACAGAGTATTGCCCCCCCAGCAAGATCGTTAGAGTACTTTTCTCCCCGCAGAATATTCCATTCTCCAAGTTTATTCCCCAACGGAGTTATCTTCTCCTACCGGTACTCTTGCAACTATCATCCCCAGCGGAAACAAATATTTCTTCTCTTCAACATCAGCCCAGGATACGACTTCCCAGCACCCGTTAAAGATTTATTTTCCTAAGACGAAAAGATACATTCATAAACATCACATTTTCATACATTATAGCATGCATATACGCATCATATCTTACAAATCTCATTTATGTTGAGAACATCATCGCTTGATTCATATCATGCCTTGCATATGACTGACCTTTACCTTGCAGGAAAGATCCAGTTAAGTTCTCAGCTAGATTTCAAGACTTTAGTCTGGTTCAGTTAAATCGGCCCTAAGATTTTCCTGATTCTTATCCAGTCAAAGGCCTTCTCTGGTTCAGTCAGATCGACCCTAAGATCTCCCTGATTCTTATCCAGTTGAAGATTCCAAGACCTTGACCGGTTCAGTTAAATCGACCCTAAGATTTTCCTGATGCTTATCCTGTCAAAGGCCTTCGCTGGTTCAGTCAGATCGACCCTAAGATCTCCCTGATTCTTATCCAATTGAAGATTCCAAGACCTTGACCGGTTCAGTTAAATCGACCCTAAGATTTTCCTGATGCTTATCCTGTCAAAGGCCTTCGCTGGTTCAGTCAGATCGACCCAAAGATCTCCCTGTTTCTTATCCAGTTGAAGATTTCAAGACCTTGACCGGTTCAGTTAAATCGACCCTAAGATTTTTCTGTTTCTTATCCAGTCAAAGGCCTTCTATAGTCCAGTTAAATCGACCCCTAAAAGATTTTCCAGATAAAGACTCAGTAGAAGATATCCAAGATTCTCTCAGCGTTACTGTTGAGGTTGAAGTCGCCCAAGATTCTCTCAGCGTTCCTGTTGAGGTAGTAATCGCCCCAAGATTCTCTCAGCGTTCCTGTTGAGGTAGTAATCGTCCAAGGTTCTCTCACCGTCCCGTTGAGGTAGTAACCATCCCTGGTTCATTCATCACATTTTGAAGCTCCAGATCCAGCTCCTGTAACCAAGCAGGACACATCTACACAAAGAAGTTGAAAACCAGCTCCTGTAACCAGTCAGGACACCTCTATAAAAAAGAGTTTGAAGACTAGCTCCTGTAACAGGTCAGGTACTCATTTTCTTTTTCAGGTACGCAAGTTCTCGCTAAGGAATCTCTTACGCGATCGACACCCAGATGGCATCTATAAGCCCATCCACCTTCCATCATCTCTTAAGCATGGCATCTATAAGCCCATCATCCTATCCATCAATCTCCAAATGGCATCTATAAGCCCATTCCCACCATCACACTGCTAACATGTGAGCGCAAATTTCTGGGCACTCTAGTGTTCAATCATCTTCCACCTTCGGACTACGAAAGGCACGACAGCCAATCTACATCCTCAGGTCTAAGAAGATTGAACAGGGGCAACTATTGTACCCCAAAATTTTCCCTCCCATATTCTTCAAAATGTGCAAAGAGCATGCTTCAAAATTCCCCAAGAATTGCACAGTCAAAAACCCTAATTGCTCAACAGTCAACTGCAGGGGCAAAATGGTCATTTGACAGTCAAAAGTTCAAATTTTTGGTCAACATCTCATTTTGAAGCCACAAACATCATTTGATCAAATCTTGATCATGATTTTCAAGGCATGGCTAAAAAAGTCTCAAGATGCAAAAGTTTCCATATTTGGACAGTTGAAAAAGTCAACTGTAACTTGACCAAGGCATAACTTCCACATGGTTTATCAGAAAAATTCCATCCAAAGCTCATTTTGACGAGAAAGACATTTCCTACAACTCCTCTTCACACTTCAAGTCCAAGAAATGCTCTCACAAAAAGTTATCAATTTCAACATTATAGGTCATTTTCAAAAGTCAACAAAAAGGGACTTTAAGTCAAACGCCATAACTTGAGATTGGTAAATCTAAATGACATGGGATCAAAGGCATTGGTTAGAGGACTTCAAGACCTTTCCAAAATGTCCAAGAACATGATCAAAGCTTAAAAATTGAGCAAGATATGCCTTGTGGAAGTTGGGAAATGTTTGGGCATTTTGAAAAGTCAACTTTGCTTCAAATGCCTTAAAATTGCTAATGGGCCACATTTTCTTCCAAGATTCATCATCCAAAGACTATGCACGACCATTTGGCCCAAAGGGGATTTATTTCATCATTTTTATTTATTTATTTGAATTTTTAATTACTATTAATTCATTTAATAAAATAAAATATGACAAAAATACTAAAATAAGGTTTTCAAATCTTTTTGTGCAGAATAAACTCTCCTTAAAGGTTCAAGATTCGTGCATATCCAAAATTGGAAGGTTTGGCCATGATTGACATCAAAATCACATGAAAAAAAGATTTGAAAATATGCCATGAAAATCAAATATCTTATACATCAATGCATTGATCCTTTGGCTCAAGATTTAACCCTAATCCATCACATACATAAGCCAGAAGCTAGACCTAATGAAAAGGACCTGAAAGTTGCGCTAAAAACCACACATACACTTTGCACTTTTGTGAAAATTTTCAAAACTGAAACCACGACTCCAAAGCATTTCAAGGCAAGAAAACTAACCCATTGCATTCCTGAGGCTTCAAGGAACGTTTCTGGATCAAAATCATTATCTCTAACACAAGGAATTGGTAGAACGACCTTGTCCTGTTCACACTTTTTCTCATATTCTTGCATCATGATTCACGCGTTATTTTCAATTTTTAATGTTTGGTTTATATCAAATTAATCATTCTGAAGCTAACCATGTATGTTAATTGAGTTTTTGTGCATTATATGAGAATCCACCATTGGAGCATTCTAGGTTTTCAGAGGTCACGAATTAGGGGTTTCCTCTTCAGGAAAAATTGAGACATGAGACTTAGGCCATTAGAACCAGGAGCTTCGGACGAATTCAATGCATAGGCCGCGCCCAATTTCTGATCAACGACGGCCTATTCGCTATTTTTCCCTGTGTGATACGGTGGGAGAACTGACTTGAGTTTTGCGTTTGTATTCGCAAATGTGCGGTTGAGCAAGAGTCGCCACCGACTTTTTATTTTATCCTAAGGAAAGGTTAAAAAGCACAGCAAAAACCTTTTGAGATGTTTTCTTGGGTTCGGGGAGTAGATTATAGAAAGGGAAGGTATTAGCACCCTTTCTATCCATGGTTATCCATGGGCTCTTAGTTACTTGCTTAGATCACTTGCCTTTTGTTTTCAATTTGTTTGAAATGGTGCTTTGTGTGTGGGTTTGAAAATGTTTTGAAAAGAGGCCAATGTAGTGGCAACCTTTGTAATGATCCATGTTGGGATGTATACAAAGGTGTATGTCTTTTGAAAAGGTTTTCATTTGTTTTTGAAAGTTTGTTTTGAAAGTGTTGTGATGTGTGTTTTTGAAATTAGGCAAGTGTTTTGTTTTGCAAGTTTGATTCAAGTAACTAAGAGGTTGTCTACTCCTAAATTTCTCAAAAGATTATTGCTATGTTTTAACCCTTTTAACAAGTTTATTCCATCATTGTATTTGGTGGACAATCTTGTGTTTAGGATGTGAAAGGGACGGGCGCGGGTCATCGTTTAGACCATAATTGCAATGGTGCCAAGCATCTTTGGGCATTTTCCTTAAGGGACTTGATCATTTTGTTTTTAAAAAAGGTTATCGAGGGACTATGATCATTTAAATTGTTTGTTTTGCCCAAAGAGACCTAACATGCAATATGGCCCAATTTTGGAAGGCAACAAAGTGGAGTACCCTAGGGGTGTTAATGTGCAAGTGTGTTTTATTACATACAAGAGTTTTTCTTTGAATTAGGTTTTTTCTATTTCATTGAGTTTTATCTTGCCATACACGTCCTAATTACTAGCAATAAGAAGCGGGAATGTAAAGTCCTACGCTATTACAATAGTTAGGGGAGGGGGATACACATTTGTACATGGGGGGTTCAACGAGAAAAATAGACAAAAAAGAAAATAGCGAAAAACAAGATATATAGAGAGAGGGAGGGAGGCCGCGCGCTGTTGGGAGGCCATCAGAAGTTCTGACCCAGATCCGCTGTCAGATGATCAACCTGTTGGTGAAACTGGATGAGTCAGAACTTCTGACTCTAGAACCTGCAAAACAGAATCTGGTTAGTGGGGAAACCAGAGGTTCTGATTTCCCTGCGCTGCAAGACAGAAGTTTGTTAGTGGAGAACCCAGAAGTTCAGATTCTGCTGAAAAGGCAATAACTCTCAGAGGTTCTGAGGTCATTGGCAGCAAAACAGGCTTCAGATGTGCTAACGTCAAAGTCAGCACTTGGCTTTTCCCTGTACTAATCAGAACATCTGCAATTTCGTTATTATTCCACAAAACAGGAAACATATTTGGAACAGATCCAGCAAAATAGCAAAATGTCCCAGAGGTCAGAATCACCAAGGTCACAGGCAAGTCCTAAACTGGCTCAGAACGTCCTGAGGTATGAGAGTCCTCAGAACATAAACAGCGATAACATGAATATTTACATTATGTTATTTGAATATGCACAGCTGATGATGCTTAACAGTGTGGTGAGGGTCAGCAGGTGCTTACCTGACTTTCTGGAAAATGGTGAAGGTTAGCTTTTGGTTCTGGTGGTGTTCTGGACAGATTTGGAAAAGGGGAAGTGGAGGTGTAAACGTGTATAGGGTCAGAAGTTTTGGAAAGAACGCTTTGGTTTACAGAAAAGAGCTGGGTGTTTGATGAGGTTGAAGGTGAGAAACTTAAAGTTATGAAACAAAACTGGAAATTTTGGCAGAGTTTCAGAATGTTATGTTGCTAGGAGTTTTGTTTCTCTCTTAGCAATTTTTCTGTTTTTCTTGAACTTCTTGAACGTCTTTTGCAGTGGTGAAAGCTTTCTATTTATAGGCAAAGTTCTTGTGGATATCTTGAACATTTAAGGCGCCAACAGAGTTTGAACTGGTTCTTTGACAGAAATTCCTGGGAAGTTGTGATAACAGCTATTTTTCAGCCTAGGTAGCAGCAGCAGGCGTGGATTGGGGGAAGTGACCTCTGAAATGGGCGGTGGCGTGAAGACCCATGCCAGAATCTGTGCAAAAGCATTTTCCAAGCCACACGTGATCGCTCAGGAGTGGTTGGAAGAATTAATGGGCATTAAATGGTGACAAGACCTGTCAATACCAACATTCTGGTTGTTGAATCAGCAGCGTAAACCATGCTCTGGCCTTGGCTACCTGTTGTCTTAGCAAGCTCTGGAAATTTTCCTGGTCTTCTGGTACGTTCCTTGGGTCTACTTCTGGACAATCTGGACTTAGAGATTCTGTATCAATGTGACACCTATCCCTCTGACCTTTCATCTTCTGACTTCAACCTGTTCTGAAGGAGCCTTTATACTTTCATGTTTCTCTTGCATTCCTTTAGCAAGTTCTGACTGAGCTTGTGTAACTGCTGAAGGGGTATGTTCTGTTTGAGGCTTACACTCTGAACCACGTTTACAACTTCTGATTGAACTGATGTAGCTGTTGAAGAGGTAACTTCTGACCACGCTGAGCCAAGCTTGCAACTTCTGACCGTCTTCATCTGGAATGGATCCAGAAGTTCTGAAGCGCTGATTTTTTTCTAAAAAACACTTTTTTTAAAGAAACATTCTAAGCACTTAGAATTTGATTTTCCTCAAGATGGAAGCGTTGTTCCCGGAGTTTGTGAGATCGTCTTGCTCTTGTAAGTGGCTTGCTTGGGCAAAAGGATAACCCAGGACTTGGATTTGTTCCAGGGGACTTTGAAAAATCTAAGATGGTTTCCTGAAGAAAGGGAAGGCAAATTTTGGGGTACAACAGTTGCCCCTGTTCAATCTTCTTGAACCTGAAGAGTTAGATTGGCGAGTTTGCCTTTCGCGACTCGAAGGTAAAAGAAGATTGGACACCAGAGTGCCCTGAAATTTGCACTCGCATGGTAGAGTATCAGCAATGGGAATGGGCTTATAGATGCCATTTGGAGAGGCGGTAGATAGGGAGATGGGCTTACAGATGCCATCCGGAGACGTGACAGAACCTTGTCGGGAATGGGCTTATAGATGCCATTCGGAGACGTGACAGAACCTTGTCGGGAATGGGCTTATAGATGCCATTTGGAAGTGTCGATCGCATAAAAGATTCCTTTAGCGAGAAACTTGTATATTTGAGAAAGACAGATGCTTTCCTGGCTTGTTACAGGTGTTTGATCTTCAATCTCCTCATGCAGATGTGCCCTGGCTGGATACAGGAATCGAGTCTGGAAACATGACAGTTGATAGATGTGCCCTGGCTGGATACAGGAATCGAATCTTTGAACTCTTCAGACGTGCCCTGGCTAGATACAGGAATCGAGTCTGGAAATGTTGTAGTTGATAGATGTGCCCTGGCTGGATACAGGAATCGAATCTTCGGACTCTTCAGACGTGCCCTGGCTAGATACAGGAATCGAGTCTGGAAATGTTGTGGTTGATAGATGTGCCCTGGCTGGATACAGGAATCGAATCTTTGAACTCTTCAGACGTGCCCTGGCTAGATACAGGAATCGAGTCTGGAAATATTGTAGTTGATAGATGTGCCCTGGCTGGATACAGGAATCGAATCTTCGGACTCTTCAGACGTGCCCTGGCTAGATACAGGAATCGAGTCTGGAAATGTGGTCAACAGATATGCCCTGGCTGGATACAGGAATTGAATCTGGAGCTGTTGTAGTTGATAGATGTGCCCTGGCTAGATACAGGTATCGAATCCGGAATTGCGACAGTTGACGGTAATTGTTTTTGGGATTGTCTTTTTCCTGAAAAGGCAAAAATGTAAGTTGTATGCGATGTCATGATGTATGATATGCATGATGTCATGATGTTCAACATTTATATGCATTTCATCATGTATGTAAGCAAGATGTATGAAAATGTGAAATGTTTATGAGTGTAATTTCATCTTAGGAAAATAAATCCTTGACGAACGGCCGGGAAGCTGCTCTGCGGAAGAGATACTTGGCCGAAGTTTTGATGAGAGGCCTGCTGAGGACTTTAATGATGGATTCCGCTGAGGATAATGATGATAAACTCCGCTGGGGAACTCCAAAGATAAACTCTGCTTGGGAATACCAAAGATAGACTCCGCTGGGGTTTGAAGGAACTTTGCCGAGAGCGGTCTTCCGTGGCCTTTAGCTGAGGATAACCCAGTTATATGTCCTTGTGAGGAAATAACTCTAAATAAAACTTGGGCGAGACGTCCGTTCTTCGCAGGGGATAAGCTTCCAGAATCTACTGGGGATGAGCTTTAAGACCTGCCGGGGAATGTTGGGCTTCTTCAGGATCGACGGGGGATCAACTTCTCTTGGGGAAAGTATTGCTGAACCTTGTTTTTACTCTGCGGGGAGTTAAGATGATTTGGCCACATTCTTCAGTTGAACCTACCTTGGTGCCTTGGCGAACAAAACAACCAGACGGCAATAGACAAACCCACATTGCCCCTGTCTTTGATGTCACCTGTAATTAATCTCTTGTTTCATATGCGAATATTTATGAATCAGCAATTTTAATGTCAAATGCATATATCAAAAAATGAACATTGGACGTTCTTCGCAAGACAAAACAAAAAGAGGAAAACAATGGCAATTTGTATGGATAAGTGAATTTGTATTGATTTAAATTTTGCCTGTGAATAGGCGTTTTTTGTACAAGAGGTTGTCATCCTAGTAAGAGGACATCGCCAAAAAGTATAGAGTTTACAATTTGAAAAAGAAAACAAAACAGCTATGTGAACAATCCCACTGGGTTCCAACTCTGCTATTGCCTTTATGTCTTCGAACGTCTCATCGCTTTGCTGCCTAATTTGAAGATGAAGCTGATTGGTCAATGTCGAAATCTGGAGCCAGATAGTTGATGCTGAATTCCGGATGCGAAGTGATCCAATGAGACATAGTGTTACGCTTTCATCCCTAACTTTTGCCTGGACCGCCCTTTCGGGTTTTCAGTCCAACGGGATACCCATTTTTGCCCAAGCCGCCCTTTCAGGTTTTCGACTTGCCGGGTGTACAGATTTTTATTCATTTCATCCCTTATTTTTGCCCGAACCCTTTTGGTTCGCCGGGAAGCCCTTATTTTTGCCTAGGTATGTCAACCTAGCGGGTCTTTTATTTATGCGTAGTATTTTTTCACTATGTCTGCATTGGCGGGGTGAGGAAGGTCGTCACCATCCATGGTGGTTAGGATCATGGCTCCTCCTGAGAACACACGCTTAACTACAAATGGCCCTTCGTAAGTAGGGGTCCATTTGCCCCGGGGATCACTTTGAGGAAGGATGATGCGTTTGATTACCAGGTCCCCAACTTGATACTCTTGCGGTCTGACTTTCTTGTTAAATGCCCTGATCATCCGTTTCTGATACGTTTGACCATGACAGATAGCAGTGAGCCTCTTTTCGTCAATCAGATTTAGTTGATCAAGTCGAGTTTGGATCCAATCATCTTCATTCAAGTCTGCATCCTTCATTATTCGGAGAAAGGGTATCTGGATCTCGATTGGCAAGACTGCCTCCATGCCATAGACCAAGGAGAAAGGAGTTGCCCCGGTCGATGTCCTTGCTGAGGTGCGGTACCCATGAAGAGCGAACGGTAACATCTCGTGCCAATCTTTATAGGTCACTGCCATCTTCTGCACAATTTTCTTGATATTTTTATTGGCTGCCTCTACAGCCCCATTCATCTTCGGCCGGTAGGGGGAAGAATTATGGTGCTGTATCTTGAATTGTTCACAGAGTTCAGTGATCATTTTGTTATTGAGATTGGTACCATTATCCGTAATGATTCTTTCTGGGATGCCGTACCGACAGATCAAATTATGCCGGATGAAGCGCGCCACGACGCTCTTGGTTACTGTGGCATAGGAAGCTGCCTCAACCCATTTCGTGAAGTAATCGATCGCCACCAAGATGAAGCGATGCCCATTGGATGCCGTTGGTCGGATCTCACCGATCATATCGATGCCCCACATTGCGAAAGGCCAAGGCGCCGTTAGGACATTCAAAGGAACTGGAGGGATATGCACCTTGTCAGCATAGATCTGGCACTTATGACAAGTTCGGGAGTGTTGGTAACAATCGGCTTCCATCGTGGACCAGAAATATCCTGCCCGAAGGATTTTCTTAGCCATGGTGTGTCCACTGGAATGGGTCCCAAATGTACCTTCATGCAGTTCCATCATAATTTTCTCTGCTTCAGCCTTATCCACACAACGTAACAGAGTTGAATCATGATTCCGTTTGTAGAGAATGCCGTTGCTGAGGAAGAATTTTGCAGCAAACCTCCTCATGAACTTCTTATCATTGACAGATGCACCTTCAGGGTATGCCTGGGCTTCCAAGTACCTCTTCACCTCGTGATACCAGGGTTTTTCAGTCACCTTCTCAGCCTCGAGCTCGCAGCAGTATGCCGGTTCATCCAACTTCCAGATTATGATTCGGGGAGCCTCATTGTCCCATTTAACTTTGAACATTGAAGACATCGTGGCTAGTGCGTCTGCTAGCTGATTCTCCTCTCTGGGGAAATGCTCAAAAGTTATCTCTTCAAAGTGAGGGAGCAAGGTCGACACATACTCCTTGTAAGGAATGAGATTCGGGTGTTTCGTATCCCACTCGCCTTTGATCTGATTGATCACAAGAGCGGAATCTCCGAAGACACTTAGAATTTTGATCCTCAAATCGATTGCAGCTTGTAAACCCATGATACATGCCTCATATTCTGCCATATTGTTGGTACAGCTGAAACATAATCGGGCGGTGAGGGGAGTATGAGTTCCCTTGGGAGATATGATTACAGCGCCAACGCCGTTACCCAAAGCATTGGAGGCTCCATCAAAATGCATAGACCATCGGGATCCTTCCTCAGGTCCTTCATCCGGTCCAGGTACTTCACAGTCAGTTACCACCATGATATTTTCGTCCGGAAAATCGAAGTTCAATGATTGGTAATCGTCCACAGGTTGGTGTGCCAAATGATCGGCCAGTACACTTCCCTTAATTGCTTTCTGAGTTGTATATTGGATATCATATTCTGTTAAGATCATTTGCCATCTCGCTATCCTTCCAGACAGAGCGGGCTTTTCAAATATGTACTTGATGGGATCCATCTTTGAAATCAACAAAGTAGTGTGAGTCAGCATATACTGTCTTAGCCGGCGAGCAGCCCATACAAGAGCGCAGCAAGTTTTCTCAAGCAGTGAGTAACGAGACTCACAGTCGGTAAACTTTTTGCTCAAGTAATAAATAGCGTGCTCTTTTCGGCCAGACTCGTCATGCTGCCCCAGCACACACCCCATTGATTTGTCAAGTACCGTCAAGTATAGTATCAGAGGTCTCCCTTCAACCGGTGGCATAAGAATGGGTGGCTCTTGGAGATATTCCTTTATTCTTTCAAAGGCGGCCTGACATTCATCATTCCAGCGTACCACTTGATCTTTCTTTAGTAATTTGAAGATTGGCTCACAAGTAGCAGTCAGATGTGAGATGAATCGGGCAATGTAATTCAGTCGTCCTAGGAAACCTCTGACTTCTTTCTCTGTTTTTGGAGTCGGCATCTCTTGTATGGCTTTTACCTTGGCAGGATCCACCTGAATACCTTTATCACTTACGATGAAACCTAACAATTTTCCGGATCTTACCCCAAAGGTGCATTTGTTGGGATTCAACCTCAGCTTGTATAACTTGAGTCGATCAAACAACTTCTTCAGATGGTCAAGGTGCTCCTCCTCAGTTTGAGACCTTGCAATCATGTCATCTACGTATACCTCAATTTCATGATGGATCATATCATGAAATAAAGCAACCATGGCACGTTGATAGGTTGCCCCAGCATTCTTCAATCCGAATGGCATGACCTTATAACAGAAGGTACCCCACTGAGTCACGAAGGTAGTCTTCTCCATATCCTCTGGAGCCATCTTGATCTGATTATACCCTGAAAAACCATCCATGAAGGAGAACACCTTGTGTTGAGCTGTATTGTCAACAAGGACATCAATGTGAGGTAGGGGGAAGTCATCCTTGGGGCTGGCCCTGTTCAGATCCCTGTAGTCGACACACATTCTGACTTTACCGTCCTTCTTCGGCACTGGCACAACATTGGCAACCCACTGAGGGTAAGAAGTTACTGCAAGGAAACCCGCATCAAACTGTTTCATCACCTCGGCTTTAATCTTCTCAGACATCTCTGGGCGCATCCGTCGAACTTTTTGCTTTACTGGAGGGCAATCTTCCTTGGTTGGCAGGTGGTGAACTACAATGTCGGCATCCAAACCAGGCATATCTTCATAGGACCAAGCAAAAATCTCCATGTAGGCTTGTAGCATCTGGATCAATCGTTGCTTCACGCTGAGCTCTAGATTGGCACCAATCTTGACCTCTTTCTTATCTGTCTCAGTACCCAGGTTAATGGTCTCCACAGGCTCTTCATGTGGTTGAATAGCTCTCTCTTCCTGGAGTAGCAGTCTTGCGAGTTCACCAGGCACTTCGCAATCATCTTCACCCTCGTCTTCGGCCAAGTTGATCGGATTTTCGAAGTCATAACTGGCGGTAGCAGAGTTGTTACCAGTGAGATCCAGAGTGGATTGAAACCTGTATAAGTGAGTGTGTGTAAATATAGCTGTTTTGCAATATGTATAACACAGAAAGAAAAAGAGCACAAGATTTGAAATGCAACAAACGTCCAATGTTTTGATTGATGATATATGAAGATGTCATACAAAAAGCCCTCACAAATGGAGCTACGATGCCCCGGGCAGGACACCGAGCCAACAAAGTTTTAACATATTGTTTGTTACAAATTTGGAAATCAAAAGAAATCAATTACTGCGTGACAAATGTGATAGGGTTAAAATCCTTTGCTGTCCAGTTGCTCGGTCCGTCGCTGGCAGTCGGGTAGATCCAACTGTCAAACTCAGCTTCCTCCACATCCTCCTCGATAGCATTCACCCTTGAGCTGGAAATAAACACCGGAGCCTTTCCGATCTTCTCTTTGCGCACCGCCTTCTGAGCCTCTGCAGTAAAGCCTAGCCCAAACTTGTCGTTCTTCTGAGTGAAGTCAGGAAGCTGACCCCAGTGTGCACAATTGCCTTTCTGAACTACAGCCCGGGCATCCCTTAGGGAAGCCATCTTCAAGGAATCAATCTCTTCGGCCGTTGTCTCTGCAGCTGCTGAAATTGGATGCACCTCCTCGAAATGCTGGAAGGGGGTTTCAATGAACTCTCCGTCCATCTCGATGTACCTGAAGGAATTCAAATGGCTCACCATATACTCCTCTTCTCCTTGTACAGTGACGATCTTCCCCCTGACGGGATACTTCAGCTTTTGGTGCAAGGTGGAGGTCACTGCCCCAGCTTTATGGATCCAAGGTCGACCCAACAGACAAGAGTATGATGGACGTATATCCATCACGTAAAAGGTAGAGTCAAACACTTGAGAGCCCACACGAATAGGGATGTTAACCTCTCCATGAACCATCCTTTTGGAACCGTCAAAGGCCCTGACGATGATATTGCTGGGTTTCAACTCCAGGCCCTCATAATCCAGACGATCTAAAGCCTTTTTCGGAAGAACATTCAAGGAAGAACCAGTGTCCACCAATACATGTGCCAGAGTAGTGCCCCTGCATTCAATAGAGACATGCAGGGCATCATTGTGGTCTCTCCCTTTTGCGGTCAGGTCAGCATCTGAAAAGCCCAAGCCGTTGTCCGCCGTCAGATTTGCTATGCAGTCAGTGAACTGAACTGCAGACGTCTCCTGCGGCACGTGGGCCGTCTTGAGAAATGAGATTAAGGCCTTAGCATGAGCCTCGGAGCATAGCAATAGGGAGAGCAGGGAGATTTTGGAGGGCGTATGCCCTAACTGCTCGACAACATTAAAATCGCTCTTCTTTATGATTTTCATAATCTCCTCCATTTCTTGTCGGGAGGCCTCAGCATTTATGGGTATTGGTGCCTCCATCCGGGCAGGCTCTTCTTCAATCCCTTTGCCCCGAGCATTTGATGACTCGGTAGCAGGGGAAACAACTTGATCGGCAACAGGACCAGGTAAACTTGTAGGTTTTATGAGGAGGGGTTTTTGAATAGCGGGCGGCGCAATGTCAGGCGAGAAGAGCCTGCCACTGCGGGTGACTTTAGCTGGACCGGTGATATCGCAGATACTGGCACTAGCATCAAATTCTTGCTTGATTCCATTTACATATACGTCTGCCCCATAATGCCAGGGGACAGCTTTATCAGACACGTAGGAGAGGGGTCCTGGAACAGTAATGATCACAGGCGCAACTGTCAAGATTTGAATAGGCTTCTTTGGGGGAGCCTTGATTGGATTTTTGAAGATGGTAATCACGGAAACTTCTTTCATCGGAACCAATTGAACAGCAGTCTTTTTGAATAGAATCTCCTTGCTATCCATTAGGCCTTGGATGCCTAACCTTAGCAAGGGACAATCAGATAGGGAAATAGCACAGAATGGGCAACCTTCGCCGCAACCCGGAAATAAACCGGCCCGCAGTAGGTTCTTCTTAACAGTCTTCAAAGGGGTAACAACTTCATCTACCGAAACAGCGTACACTTCTTCCTCAATGGCATTTACCCTATGCTGGGGCATAGGAGCCGTTACAACATTCGGTCTTTCCGGCGCTTCAAACTGAATTTCTTTTGCGTCAATTAGATCTTGCACTTTGTTTCTCAAGGCCCAGCAATCGTCAGTAGTGTGCCCGGGACTATCAGAATGATAAGCACACCGGGCATTTGGGTTGTATTTAGGGGACGCAGTGTTGACGACCTTAGGAGCTTCTTTGAGGGTCACCAGGTTGGTGGATAATAGTTGGGGTAAAATTTGAGATAATGTCATACTCAGTCGGGTATACTGCCTCTTGGGCCTTTCACTTCTTTGTTGATTGTACTGCTGAGGAGCAGCAACAGGTTTGGAGATGACCAAAGCATTGACGGCTCGGCGACTTTCGGGCTTGACTTGCCTTCTAGGACCATAGACGGCGCTTGCTTCTTTCTTAAACGGCCTCTTCTCAGCACTTGTAGAGGCAGCCTTCTGTATCTTGCCTGACCTGATGCCAGCTTCAATTCTTTCTCCCGTTAATATCAAATCTGTGAACCCAGCGGAGGAGTTACCAACCAAATGATTGAAAAACGGACCAGATAAAGTCCCAAGGAACATATCAACCAGCTCTCGGTCAGTTAATGGAGGCTGCACCCTGCCAGCCAAATCTCTCCATTTTTGAGCGTACTCTTTGAACCCTTCACCCGTTCCTAGAGACATACCCTGAAGTTGGGTACGCGTAGGAGCGAGATCAGAATTGTATTGGTATTGTCTGTAGAATGCGGTTGCCAAATCTTCCCAGTGTCGGATGCTAGTTCCATCTAATTGGTAGAACCATTCAAGCTGAGACCCCGAGAGGCTGTCTTGGAAGAAGTGAATCCAGAGGTTCTTATCCGCCGTGTAAGGTTGGATTTTCCTTACATACGACCTCAGATGCAGCTTTGGGCAGGAGACCCCATCATACTTGGCGAAGGCAGGCGCCTTAAACTTGTGTGGAATGACTACCCCAGAAGATAACCCCAAATCTCCGAAATCCAGTCCCGGCACATTCTGAATCTCCATGGCGCTCAAGCGGTCCTCCAATTGTTTGTATCTGTCAGCAGCAGGTGGGTATTGCTCGTCGTTATAGTCCGTCTCGTTGTCGGAGACTGCGGGACTAGGAGCTCCTCCCCCCTGGGGACTATTTTTCTCGGCAGAAGAAGTGGTTGGATCAGCTTCATTGTGGAGTGTGTTCCCAAATCTGCGTCCGGTGTTGAACAATGCAGTCCTCTTTTTCTTCTTCTTCATGAGGAGTAGAGTCTTCAACTCTTGCTGACCTTGGGCTAGGCTTAGGACCATCTCTTGAAACTGTGCACTTTGGGCCTGAAGGGCCTTGATTGCTTGCTCACTGGATGAGTCTGGATTCATGATGACTGTGCACACAAACAGCGAAGAAAATTAAGCAACCTGTGAAATAGGGTACCTGCTATGCATATGGTGCAATGGAATGCGTATGTATGCAATGCATTCAAGGATTTAGAACATTCAAACTTTGTTGTAGACAAAAAGGAACGCACATCATATTAATAAGGAGAAATTCGTTAGTACATAAATGCCTCATGGGCCAAATATTACAAAACAACTCCTTAAGGTAAAAAAACATTGCGCATCCTCTTTGGCGCGATGTAGGTGTTGAGATTCCTTTCCTCATGCAGCAGGCGGGTGAGTTCCAGGACCTTCTTTTCACTAGCACGTAGACTGGTTTCAAGAGAATTCCGTTCTTCCTTAAGTTGGATCCAGCTCTTCTGCATCTCTTCCCAGGAGGTGGGCATGTCAGGATGTTGAATGGTGTAGGACGCCTCTCCTTCCAAGACTGGTTCTTTGATCACAGGAAGCATATGAGGATAAGGCATCACTAATTTCTGGGAGCGGGCTCGTACCCACTTGAGGTAAGGTTCCAACGGGATGGAGTTCCGGTGCCCCAATGTCTTGCTGTCTATCCTACTTGGCATCCTCCAAGCTCTGATAAATCTCTGACGAAGTCCTTGAGTATCGTTGTCGAAGTCGAAAACTATATCAGGAATTAACATGTCATGAGGGCCATCCTTCCGAGCATAACCAAACTGTCTCCAAGCCAGGCATGGGTTGTAGGTAATACCTCCTTTGATTCCAAATAAAGGAACATTAGGGTACTCCCCACAACGATCAATGATAGTGACGTCTTCCCTGGACCTAGGACACCAATGTATATCTGCATGCGTGAGAGTCATTAACCGTTGTGACCATCTCAAACCCCGCTCGTTCTTCAAAACTGATTGTGGAAGATGCGAAATAAACCACCTTCCCAAGAGAGGAGTGCAACACATAAGGACACCCCTTCTCCTCATGGTTCGAGTGTAACATGAGTGAAGGATGTCCCCCAACAGTGTAGGTATAGGATTCCTGGTCATAAAGATCTGGACAGCACTGATATCAATAAGCTGATCTGGGTTAGGGAACAACACCAAACCATAGACAAGGAGGGCCATGACTTCTTCAAAAGCTCGTAGGTCAAGAGAGTTCCAACATTCTTGAGCCTTTTCAAACAGAAATCTAGCTAAGAATCCTTTGATACCACTTCTAACTTCCCAATGTCCCTTGAGGTCAGATGTCTGTAGGTGCAAGGCTTTAGCAATCTCTTCAAGCTTGGGTTCCTCTTCCATACCGTTGTAGGGTAGTTGATCAAGGATAGGGACCCTCAGAAGTCGGGAGAACTCTTCCAATGTAGGCACCAACTGATAATCCGGGAAGGTGAAGCAGTGATGCAGAGGGTCAAAGAATTGGAACAGGACCTTTATCAAGTCCTCCTCAATGGGTATGAAATGAAAAAAATCTGTACACCCGGCAAGTCGGAAACCTGAAGAGGCGGCTTGGGAAAAAATGGGTATCCCGGTGGACTGAAAACCCGAAAGGGCGGTCCAGGCAAAAGTTAGGGATAACGCGTAATACTATGTCTCATTGGTCACTTTGCATCCAGAATCCGGTATCTACATCAAGTTCAGACGGCATCGATCAGTCAGCTTCATCTTCAACCAAGGTCATCAAGTGATGAGACGCTCGGAGATATAAAGGCAATAGCAGAGTTGAAACCCAGTGGAATCATTCATTTTACACAGCTGTTTTATTTTCTCTTATACAAATTTGTATAAACTCTTTTGTTCGGCGGCGTTCTCTTACTAGGACGTCAGCCTCCTGTACATAAACGCCTATTTACAGGCAAATTCAAAAATCAATATAAATTCACTTTTCAGCTAAAATTGCCAATTGTTTTTCCTTTTTTCTGTTTTGTTTTGCGAAGAACGTCCAAGGTTCAATTTGTGATATATGCATTGACAATAATTTGCTAACTCATGAATATTTGCATACGAAACAAAGGGTTAATTACAGGTAACATTAGAAACAGGGGCAATAAAGAGTTGTCTAAAAGTGATCTAATTGTTCCGTCCACCCAGGTACCAAGGTGATTTCAGCTGAAGAACATAACCAGATATCTTAATTCCCCAGAGAGTGAGCCAGCAAGTCAGTGCACTCTCCCCAAGCTATATTATCAAACCTTAAGGAAATTGGGTAGCCTCCAGCAGATCTCAATATTCCCCAGCAACATACAGGCATTCCTAACAAGCATCCCCGACAGTCTTGGTCTAAAGATTGTTCCCCGGTGGTATATCAAACATTCAATGGAATCACTTCCCCGATACAGCTCAAAACTTCCCCAGGAGAGTCCAATCTAGTTCCCCAGGAAAGTTGGAATCCATCTCCCCAAGCAGTAAGCTTATCCCCAGTAGATTCTGGAAGCTTACCCTCGCAGAGCACGAACGCGTCTCCTGGCTTTATTCAAAGAGTTATTTCCCTACCAGGATATAACTGGGTTATCCTCAGCCAAAAGCCACGGAAAGATCGTCCTCGACGAAGTCTTCTTATCCCCAGCGAAGTCTATTAACACTTCCAACACAACAATGGTATCCCCAGCGAAGTTACCATCAGCATTTCAGCAAAGTACCTCGTTCCCCACAGAGTATTGCCCCCCCAGCAAGATCGTTAGAGTACTTTTCTCCCCGCAGAATATTCCATTCTCCAAGTTTATTCCCCAACGGAGTTATCTTCTCCTACCGGTACTCTTGCAACTATCATCCCCAGCGGAAACAAATATTTCTTCTCTTCAACATCAGCCCAGGATACGACTTCCCAGCACCCGTTAAAGATTTATTTTCCTAAGACGAAAAGATACATTCATAAACATCACATTTTCATACATTATAGCATGCATATACGCATCATATCTTACAAATCTCATTTATGTTGAGAACATCATCGCTTGATTCATATCATGCCTTGCATATGACTGACCTTTACCTTGCAGGAAAGATCCAGTTAAGTTCTCAGCTAGATTTCAAGACTTTAGTCTGGTTCAGTTAAATCGGCCCTAAGATTTTCCTGATTCTTATCCAGTCAAAGGCCTTCTCTGGTTCAGTCAGATCGACCCTAAGATCTCCCTGATTCTTATCCAGTTGAAGATTCCAAGACCTTGACCGGTTCAGTTAAATCGACCCTAAGATTTTCCTGATGCTTATCCTGTCAAAGGCCTTCACTGGTTCAGTCAGATCGACCCTAAGATCTCCCTGATTCTTATCCAATTGAAGATTCCAAGACCTTGACCGGTTCAGTTAAATCGACCCTAAGATTTTCCTGATGCTTATCCTGTCAAAGGCCTTCGCTGGTTCAGTCAGATCGACCCAAAGATCTCCCTGTTTCTTATCCAGTTGAAGATTTCAAGACCTTGACCGGTTCAGTTAAATCGACCCTAAGATTTTTCTGTTTCTTATCCAGTCAAAGGCCTTCTATAGTCCAGTTAAATCGACCCCTAAAAGATTTTCCAGATAAAGACTCAGTAGAAGATATCCAAGATTCTCTCAGCGTTACTGTTGAGGTTGAAGTCGCCCAAGATTCTCTCAGCGTTCCTGTTGAGGTAGTAATCGCCCCAAGATTCTCTCAGCGTTCCTGTTGAGGTAGTAATCGTCCAAGGTTCTCTCACCGTCCCGTTGAGGTAGTAACCATCCCTGGTTCATTCATCACATTTTGAAGCTCCAGATCCAGCTCCTGTAACCAAGCAGGACACATCTACACAAAGAAGTTGAAAACCAGCTCCTGTAACCAGTCAGGACACCTCTATAAAAAAGAGTTTGAAGACTAGCTCCTGTAACAGGTCAGGTACTCATTTTCTTTTTCAGGTACGCAAGTTCTCGCTAAGGAATCTCTTACGCGATCGACACCCAGATGGCATCTATAAGCCCATCCACCTTCCATCATCTCTTAAGCATGGCATCTATAAGCCCATCATCCTATCCATCAATCTCCAAATGGCATCTATAAGCCCATTCCCACCATCACACTGCTAACATGTGAGCGCAAATTTCTGGGCACTCTAGTGTTCAATCATCTTCCACCTTCGGACTACGAAAGGCACGACAGCCAATCTACATCCTCAGGTCTAAGAAGATTGAACAGGGGCAACTATTGTACCCCAAAATTTTCCCTCCCATATTCTTCAAAATGTGCAAAGAGCATGCTTCAAAATTCCCCAAGAATTGCACAGTCAAAAACCCTAATTGCTCAACAGTCAACTGCAGGGGCAAAATGGTCATTTGACAGTCAAAAGTTCAAATTTTTGGTCAACATCTCATTTTGAAGCCACAAACATCATTTGATCAAATCTTGATCATGATTTTCAAGGCATGGCTAAAAAAGTCTCAAGATGCAAAAGTTTCCATATTTGGACAGTTGAAAAAGTCAACTGTAACTTGACCAAGGCATAACTTCCACATGGTTTATCAGAAAAATTCCATCCAAAGCTCATTTTGACGAGAAAGACATTTCCTACAACTCCTCTTCACACTTCAAGTCCAAGAAATGCTCTCACAAAAAGTTATCAATTTCAACATTATAGGTCATTTTCAAAAGTCAACAAAAAGGGACTTTAAGTCAAACGCCATAACTTGAGATTGGTAAATCTAAATGACATGGGATCAAAGGCATTGGTTAGAGGACTTCAAGACCTTTCCAAAATGTCCAAGAACATGATCAAAGCTTAAAAATTGAGCAAGATATGCCTTGTGGAAGTTGGGAAATGTTTGGGCATTTTGAAAAGTCAACTTTGCTTCAAATGCCTTAAAATTGCTAATGGGCCACATTTTCTTCCAAGATTCATCATCCAAAGACTATGCACGACCATTTGGCCCAAAGGGGATTTATTTCATCATTTTTATTTATTTATTTGAATTTTTAATTACTATTAATTCATTTAATAAAATAAAATATGACAAAAATACTAAAATAAGGTTTTCAAATCTTTTTGTGCAGAATAAACTCTCCTTAAAGGTTCAAGATTCGTGCATATCCAAAATTGGAAGGTTTGGCCATGATTGACATCAAAATCACATGAAAAAAAGATTTGAAAATATGCCATGAAAATCAAATATCTTATACATCAATGCATTGATCCTTTGGCTCAAGATTTAACCCTAATCCATCACATACATAAGCCAGAAGCTAGACCTAATGAAAAGGACCTGAAAGTTGCGCTAAAAACCACACATACACTTTGCACTTTTGTGAAAATTTTCAAAACTGAAACCACGACTCCAAAGCATTTCAAGGCAAGAAAACTATCCCATTGCATTCCTGAGGCTTCAAGGAACGTTTCTGGATCAAAATCATTATCTCTAACGCAAGGAATTGGTAGAACGACCTTGTCCTGTTCACACTTTTTCTCATATTCTTGCATCATGATTCACGCGTTATTTTCAATTTTTAATGTTTGGTTTATATCAAATTAATCATTCTGAAGCTAACCATGTATGTTAATTGAGTTTTTGTGCATTATATGAGAATCCACCATTGGAGCATTCTAGGTTTTCAGAGGTCACGAATTAGGGGTTTCCTCTTCAGGAAAAATTGAGACATGAGACTTAGGCCATTAGAACCAGGAGCTTCGGACGAATTCAATGCATAGGCCGCGCCCAATTTCTGATCAACGACGGCCTATTCGCTATTTTTCCCTGTGTGATACGGTGAGAGAACTGACTTGAGTTTTGCGTTTGTATTCGCAAATGTGCGGTTGAGCAAGAGTCGCCACCGACTTTTTATTTTATCCTAAGGAAAGGTTAAAAAGCACAGCAAAAACCTTTTGAGATGTTTTCTTGGGTTCGGGGAGTAGATTATAGAAAGGGAAGGTATTAGCACCCTTTCTATCCATGGTTATCCATGGGCTCTTAGTTACTTGCTTAGATCACTTGCCTTTTGTTTTCAATTTGTTTGAAATGGTGCTTTGTGTGTGGGTTTGAAAATGTTTTGAAAAGAGGCCAATGTAGTGGCAACCTTTGTAATGATCCATGTTGGGATGTATACAAAGGTGTATGTCTTTTGAAAAGGTTTTCATTTGTTTTTGAAAGTTTGTTTTGAAAGTGTTGTGATGTGTGTTTTTGAAATTAGGCAAGTGTTTTGTTTTGCAAGTTTGATTCAAGTAACTAAGAGGTTGTCTACTCCTAAATTTCTCAAAAGATTATTGCTATGTTTTAACCCTTTTAACAAGTTTATTCCATCATTGTATTTGGTGGACAATCTTGTGTTTAGGATGTGAAAGGGACGGGCGCGGGTCATCGTTTAGACCATAATTGCAATGGTGCCAAGCATCTTTGGGCATTTTCCTTAAGGGACTTGATCATTTTGTTTTTAAAAAAGGTTATCGAGGGACTATGATCATTTAAATTGTTTGTTTTGCCCAAAGAGACCTAACATGCAATATGGCCCAATTTTGGAAGGCAACAAAGTGGAGTACCCTAGGGGTGTTAATGTGCAAGTGTGTTTTATTACATACAAGAGTTTTTCTTTGAATTAGGTTTTTTCTATTTCATTGAGTTTTATCTTGCCATACACGTCCTAATTACTAGCAATAAGAAGCGGGAATGTAAAGTCCTACGCTATTACAATAGTTAGGGGAGGGGGATACACATTTGTACATGGGGGGTTCAACGAGAAAAATAGACAAAAAAGAAAATAGCGAAAAACAAGATATATAGAGAGAGGGAGGGAGGCCGCGCGCTGTTGGGAGGCCATCAGAAGTTCTGACCCAGATCCGCTGTCAGATGATCAACCTGTTGGTGAAACTGGATGAGTCAGAACTTCTGACTCTGGAACCTGCAAAACAGAATCTGGTTAGTGGGGAAACCAGAGGTTCTGATTTCCCTGCGCTGCAAGACAGAAGTTTGTTAGTGGAGAACCCAGAAGTTCAGATTCTGCTGAAAAGGCAATAACTCTCAGAGGTTCTGAGGTCATTGGCAGCAAAACAGGCTTCAGATGTGCTAACGTCAAAGTCAGCACTTGGCTTTTCCCTGTACTAATCAGAACATCTGCAATTTCGTTATTATTCCACAAAACAGGAAACATATTTGGAACAGATCCAGCAAAATAGCAAAATGTCCCAGAGGTCAGAATCACCAAGGTCACAGGCAAGTCCTAAACTGGCTCAGAACGTCCTGAGGTATGAGAGTCCTCAGAACATAAACAGCGATAACATGAATATTTACATTATGTTATTTGAATATGCACAGCTGATGATGCTTAACAGTGTGGTGAGGGTCAGCAGGTGCTTACCTGACTTTCTGGAAAATGGTGAAGGTTAGCTTTTGGTTCTGGTGGTGTTCTGGACAGATTTGGAAAAGGGGAAGTGGAGGTGTAAACGTGTATAGGGTCAGAAGTTTTGGAAAGAACGCTTTGGTTTACAGAAAAGAGCTGGGTGTTTGATGAGGTTGAAGGTGAGAAACTTAAAGTTATGAAACAAAACTGGAAATTTTGGCAGAGTTTCAGAATGTTATGTTGCTAGGAGTTTTGTTTCTCTCTTAGCAATTTTTCTGTTTTTCTTGAACTTCTTGAACGTCTTTTGCAGTGGTGAAAGCTTTCTATTTATAGGCAAAGTTCTTGTGGATATCTTGAACATTTAAGGCGCCAACAGAGTTTGAACTGATTCTTTGACAGAAATTCCTGGGAAGTTGTGATAACAACTATTTTTCAGCCTAGGTAGCAGCAGCAGGCGTGGATTGGGGGAAGTGACCTCTGAAATGGGCGGTGGCGTGAAGACCCATGCCAGAATCTGTGCAAAAGCATTTTCCAAGCCACACGTGATCGCTCAGGAGTGGTTGGAAGCATTAATGGGCATTAAATGGTGACAAGACCTGTCAATACCAACATTCTGGTTGTTGAATCAGCAGCGTAAACCATGCTCTGGCCTTGGCTACCTGTTGTCTTAGCAAGCTCTGGAAATTTTCCTGGTCTTCTGGTACGTTCCTTGGGTCTACTTCTGGACAATCTGGACTTAGAGATTCTGTATCAATGTGACACCTATCCCTCTGACCTTTCATCTTCTGACTTCAACCTGTTCTGAAGGAGCCTTTATACTTTCATGTTTCTCTTGCATTCCTTTAGCAAGTTCTGACTGAGCTTGTGTAACTGCTGAAGGGGTATGTTCTGTTTGAGGCTTACACTCTGAACCACGTTTACAACTTCTGATTGAACTGATGTAGCTGTTGAAGAGGTAACTTCTGACCACGCTGAGCCAAGCTTGCAACTTCTGACCGTCTTCATCTGGAATGGATCCAGAAGTTCTGAAGCGCTGATTTTTTTTCTAAAAAACACTTTTTTTAAAGAAACATTCTAAGCACTTAGAATTTGATTTTCCTCAAGATGGAAGCGTTGTTCCCGGAGTTTGTGAGATCGTCTTGCTCTTGTAAGTGGCTTGCTTGGGCAAAAGGATAACCCAGGACTTGGATTTGTTCCAGGGGACTTTGAAAAATCTAAGATGGTTTCCTGAAGAAAGGGAAGGCAAATTTTGGGGTACAACACCCTGTATCATATAGTGGGGGTTTAAAACCCCCGCAATCTTGTTTTATATTTTCAGGCCAAAAGCAAACCAACGAAGAAGAAGGCATGCTGTCTCAACGCCATTGGTCAATTCAAGTTTAGCGCGTTTTTTTAATTAACAGCATCAGCGTTTGTTTTTTATATATTATTTATTGTCCATTAATATTACAAAGAAAGCAAATGGCACGGTTGGTTAGTGCGTTGTCCTCTGAACATTGGGACCTGGGTTCGATTCCCAGGTCCCCTCACTCTCTTAATATATTTTGCTTCTATGTGATTCCATACAGATTCAATCCAAAAGCCTACCATACAACCTCAGATCCAAGCGCGCCACATGTCTCAGAGATCCAACCAAGGGCCTTGATCTGAGGAGTACCATGTGCGTCAGTCAACGAATCCACACGTGATTGCCAAAAGTCAACAGGGCCAGGAATCAAATGGGCCTAATTGCTGGCCAAACACCTCCAAGTTGGGACAACAAACCCCCCATTGTTTGCTTTCTTTCACTCTTTTTATTTTTCTATTTTTATTTGCTTAATTTAGTTTTGATTTAATTCTTCAAATTAATATTTTTATAAAACATAAAAAATAACAAAAAAATCAGAAAGTCACAAAAATATAAAAACATATTTTATTTAAATGTTTTCTTGTAAATAAATGATATTAATTAATTTAGTTTTTTAATTCTAGGATTAATTTTAACGTTTTTCTTAATAAACTTAAAAATTGGTAGAATTAGGGTTTTAAACACTTTTATATTTTTATCTTTTCTTTTTTCACCATATTAATTATTAATTATTTATTTTTGTAAATAAAATTGTATTAAATAATTAGGTTAATTTTAGGTTCAACTTTAACATATTTCTTAATAAATAAAAATAGTTAGAATTATGGTTAATTAACTTTTTTTAATTTCATTTAATTCTCTCATTAAAATCTTTAAATACAAAAAACTCCAAAAAATCTCTTTTATTTTAATTTAATTAATTTGTTAATCGTAATTTAATTTCATTAAAAAGGGTCCAACGCCCTCGCTTTCGATTATCAGTTCGTTTCGCGCATTTATTTCCTTTCTTATAATATTCATGTAATTCTCCCAAAGCCATGTAAATCAGACATTTATCTTTTCCGCATTCTTTATTTTATTTCAAATCGGGTCCTGGATTAATTTGGCGATGTGGACCCGCGCCTTTGTAATAGCGTAGGAATTTTAATTCTCGCATCTTTTAAACTGTTAACTATTGCATGAAAGAATGAATGTCAAAATAAAAGCAACGCGTAGATCACCCACGACATGAACAAGATAAATGCAAATGAACATGACACACAAATCACACACCACCCCTAGGGTACGCCTCACTGTTGCCTTGCCCCTCGAAAGGTGATCGTCGAGTAGAGGACGTTTTAGTAAGTCCTCATGTTCCGGGAACCTGGCATGAGGGTAGCTTCTAAGGTATCTTCCTATTGCTCTGGTGATCACCATGTCCCGAACCTTCGAATTGACCCGAATACCTCCAACAGTGGTGCTACCTACCTCTCAATGGTGGGATGACACTACTTTAAGGACATTTACACAGACGAATTCCTTAGGGTAGGTAGACGACTCTAGATACTTGCTCTAATTTCAAAACAAATCAAAAAAATACTTTTCACACCGACACCTTTTCAAAAAGCTTTCGAAAGCAATTTTTTTCAAACACTCTTGAGGACCGATACAAGAGTCAAACTGAAATCTTCAAAGAAACTTTTTAAAACCCACAGTTGAAAAGCAAACAAACCATTTTGAAAACACAAGTGAGCAAGTATCTAAGAGCCCATGGATAACCATGGATAGAAAGGGTGCTAATACCTTCCCTTTCTATAATCTACCTCCCGAACCGAGAGCAATCTCTATAAGGAATTTTTCTGTGCTTTTGTCCTTTCCATTTGGAGAAAATAAAAGACGGTGGCGACTCTTGCTTCCGCGACATTTTGCGAACCAGCGTTAAACAGTCAGTTACAGATCCACCGATCACAATGAGATTCAGCTTTAGTAAATGAGGGAGTACTTGAGCCGGTGTCATGTTGATTCGGGTGAACTGCCGTTGTGGCCTTTCTACCCTTTGATGATTAGATCTTGGCTGATTGCTGCGAGGTTGATCATTTGAAGAGTTTTGGATCATCACAGCCCCTACAGTTGGCCGACGCTCGGTTCTTCCTTGGCTTTTCTGAGAATAAACAGCAGAAGCTTCCTTTTTAGCTGGGAAGGTCTTCTTAATAGCAGTGGACGCGGAGGCATCTTTCTGAATCTTACCACTTTTAATGTCGGCCTCAACCCTTTCACCGGTCAAAATTAACTCAGTGAATCCTGCAGAGGAACTCCAAATTAAATGATTGAAGAAAGGGCCAGACAGGGTCCCTAAAAACATGTCAACCAGCTCTCTATCCGACAATGGTGGCTTCACCCTTCCAGCAAGATCACGCCACTTCTGGGCATACTCTTTAAATCCCTTGTTAGAAGCCATACCCATACTCTGTAGTTGAGTACGAGTGGGCGCTAAATCAGCGTTGTATTGGTATTGTTGATAGAAAGCAGCAGCTAAGTCTTCCCAGTTATGAACCTCCGATCTCTCGAGTTGATAGAACCAGTCCAATTATGTGCCTGACAAACTATCTTGGAAAAAATGGACCTAAAGATCCTTATCAGATGAGTGGGGTTGGATCTTTCGGACGTAGGATCTTAGATGCATCTTTAGACACGACATACCATCATACTTAGCAAATATAGGAACTTTGAACTTGGGAGGAATAACGATCCCAACGAACAACCCTAGTTCTTCGAAATCTAAACCAGGTACCCTTTACAACTCCATGGCTTCCAACCGATCCTCAAGATTTTTAAACTTAACATCCTCCGGGGGATATTGTTGTTCGGAGTAATCTTCGGCTTCTTCCTCTTCCTCTTCTTCTCCTTCAACTTCAGATTCAGAAGGCATTGCAGTTCCTTTTCCTTTGCCAGCCCCTTCATCAGACGTCGAGGGGAACTCAAGAAATTTTCTAGCATTACTTTCAAACCTTCTTCCCATGATGACTACACCGGGCCTTTTCTTCTTTTTCTCTTTATCTTTCTCCAACAGTGCTTTAAGGTCCTCTTGACCCTTTGCTAAGGTCATGAAGAGTTGCTGGAATTGAGAGTTATGTGCTTGCAGATCCTTAACCGTCTACTCCAAATCCATCTTGCTGAAATAAACAACAGAAAGATAAGGAAATCTGGTGTGAAGACCTGTTTATGCATATGATGAATGATATGTTATTCATGTAATGCATTCAAGGATTCAGAAATTCAAATTTGTTGCAAACAAAAGGAACACACGTCATATTAAGAAGAAATTTGTTAGTACATAAGTGCCCCATGGGCAAAATATTACAAAATTCTTAATGTAAAAAGACATTGCGCATCCTCTTTGGTGCGATGTAAGTGTTGAGAGTTTCCTCCTCATGAAGTCGGCGGGTAAGCTCCAAAACCTTCTTCTCACTGGCATAGAAGCTGGCTTCAAAAGTATTTTGTTCCTCCTTGAGTTGGATCCAACTCTTTTGTAATTCTTCCAATGATGTTAGCATGTCAGGATGTAGGAGGGTGTATGGGACCTCTCCTTCCATAACAGGCTCTTTGATCACGGGGAGAATGTGAGGATATGGCATCATAAGATTCTGGGCGCGAGTTTGTACCCACTTGAGATAAGGTTCAAGAGGGATGGAATTCTTGTGCCCTAGTGTCTTACTATCCACTTTGTTGGGCATCCTCCAAGCTCTGATGAACCTTTGTCGAAGTCTTTGCGCATCATTGTCGAAGTCAAAAACCAAGTCAGGAATCAGCATGTCATGAGGGCCATCCCTTCTAGCATATCCAAACCGTCTTAGTGCTAAACAAGGGTTGTAGGTAATGCCTCCCATAATGCCAAGTAGTGGGATATTAGGGAATTCCCCACAATGATCAATGATGATGACATTTTCTCTGGATCGAGAACACCAATGAACATCAGAATGTGTGAGGGTCATCAACCGTTGTGACCACCTTAAACCCTTCTTATTCTTCAAAACTGATTGTGGAAGGTGAAAAATAAACCACCTTGCTAGGAGAGGAGTACAACACATGAGAACACCTCTTTTCCTCATTGTTTGTGTGTAAAATGAGTGTAGGATGTCCCCAAGCAATGTAGGTATAGGATTCCGAGATATGAAAATCTTGACAGTATTCACATCTATAAGCTGATCAGGGTTTGGGAACAAGACCAACCCATAGATGAGAAGTGCTACAATCTCTTCAAAAGCTTGTAGATCTAGAGAATTCCAGCAGTCTTGTGCCTTCTCAAACAGAAACTTTGCCAAGAAAACCTTAACACCACTTCTGGTTTCCCAATGACCTTTGATATCAGATGGTTGCAAGTGTAAGGCTTGAGCAACATCTTCAGGCTTTGGTTCCTTTTCCGTACCGTTGTAGGAATCCTCAGGAGTTGATAAAATTCCTCTAAAGTAGGTACTAGTTGGTAATCATGGAATGTGAAACAATGGTGTAGGGGGTCAAAGAACTGGAAGAGCACTTTCACCATGTCTTCTTTAATGTTGGAGTTGACCAAGTTGAGAAGTCTACCATGTCTTTCACTGAAGAGAGAATTCTCTGGAATCTTGGAAGTAAGCTCTTTGAGTTAATGAGGGATTCTCACAAGGTTGACTTGAATTGTTTTCCTGCGAAGAGATTCCATGACCTACAAAACAAAAACAAATATGAAGATCCAAACCCTTGAAATGGTTAGTGGATGCATATGATGCTTTATGATGTTCATGATGTATGCACAAACACATGTACAGGAAAGTCACACAAGATCCTAGTTTCAAGCTTGCATGAGGTTTCATAGTTAAGTACCCTCTTGAGTTTAGTTGGCTCATACCTATCCTATAAATAGTAACCGGGTTCTAAGGAGCTCAATATCACTGGATTATTTTCTGTGTTCATTGTTTTGGTTTAGCCACTTAACTGACGACCAAAATATTCTAAGAAAACAACCCTCAATGAGTGTAGTATCGAGTATCTACCAACTTCGGACTGTACCAAAGCCGGTCATCTCACTACCCCTAAAAAAAGGCCAAGATGGTCAAGTAAGGTTCTAAGAGTTCATTAGTGCTTCATGACATCACTCAGTGGCCCCATATTCTCTTTGATTGACTCAAAGGCTACCGGTACTCACAAATATGTCGCACTAATATAGCTATTGCTTCAACCATGTCGGTATACCCCGCACAGTTTCCATAATGTATTGTTATTTACCTATGAATGTTTCCCAAATTTGGGTAGAGGATTTTCAAGCCCAAACAAGAGAACCAAATGTAAAACAATCAAAGCAATCAAGATAAGCATGCAAAGGTGATCTAAGCCCTAAGGTTACTCCACTTTTAAAGTAGTCCCCAGCAGAGTCGCCAGTTCTGTGATACGGTGGGAGAACTGACTTGAGGTTTTGCGTTTTGTGTTCGCAAATGTTTCGGTTTAGCAAGAGTCGCCACCGACTTTTTATTTTATCCTAAGTAAAGGCAACAAAGCACAGGAAATACCTTTGAGATGTTTTCTTAGGTTCGGGGAGTAGATTATAGAAAGGGAAGGTATTAGCACCCTTTCTATCCATGGTTATCCATGGGCTCTTAGTTACTTGTTTAGATCACTTGCTTTGCTTTTCAATTGTTTGAAATGGTGCTCTTCAATTGTTTGAAATGGTGCTTTGTGTGTGGTTTTGAAGAATATTTTGAAAAGAGGCCATCATCGTGGCAACCTTTGTAATGATTCTTGTTTGAATGTATACAAAGGTGTTTTTGCCTTATGAAAAGTTTTCAATGTTTGAAAGTAGGGTTTTGAAATTGTGTTGTGAAGTGTGTTTGAAAATAGCAAGGATGTTTTTGCAAGCTTTTGATCAAGTGACTAAGAGTTATCTACCCTATTTTACTCAAAGATCTTTCTTATGTTTTTAACCCTTTTAATAATGTTGTTTCACCATTGCATTTGGTGAACAACCTTGTGTTAGGATGTTAAACGGGACAGGCGCGAGTCATCGTATAGACCATGATAGCAATTGTGTCAAGTATTTTTGGCAATTTTCTTAAGGGACTTGATCATTTTTGTTTAGGCAACTCAGATAGCGTCATCGAGGGACTATGATCTTTTGTTTGTTTTTGTTTTTCCAAAGTACTTAACATGCATACCATGGCCCATTTTTGAAGGAAACAAGTGGATTGTAACCCTAGGGGTGCAAGTGTGCACTGTGTTTGTTTTTCATGCATTTTTGTCTTTGATTAGGTCAAACTATTTGTTGATTTTGATTTTGGCATACAAACCCTAATTCTCTAATCATGGCATAATTGAAAGCATTTAAGTGCGTAAGAATAAACCTAAGCTATTACAACTTTGATATAGGGAGGGGGGTACAATTTTGAATAGGGGATTATTTTGCAAGAAATTTAAATCCTTATTACAACCAAATTGAATTTACAATGCAACAATATTTAAATGTACAATATTTAAATAAACACAATAAATATATATAGAGTAAAAATTTATTATGCAAAAAAGAAGTTTTTTTTATGTATGTAAAAATATTTTCAATATAAAGAAATATAAAGAAATAAATAAACAAAAAAAGGTTAATTTTATTTATTTTACGGTAAACCCTAATTCTTTTGAGAAAATAATACTATATATTATTTATATACAAAAATATATTAATATTATATAAAAATAAAAATATATTGAAAAAAGTGTTTTTTAATGCAAAATAACAATAAAAATAAAAATGTACTATTTTTTTGTATTTTTATTCTATGTTTTTTAATAAAATATATATATATATATATATATATATATATATATATATATATATATATATATATATATATATATTTATTAGTATATTTAGACAATGATATCCCACTATGAAGGAATAGGTAGCACTGTCGTTGGAGTTTTCGGGTCAATTCGATTTTAGGGATGTGTGGTCACTAAAGCAACGTTAGGACGCCTTAGTAGTAACCCTAATGTATTAGATCATTTTTATCCGAGGCAACTGTTTCGAGGCAACTTTGATCTTTAGACAGGAGGGCGACCCCTAAAACATCCTATACTCAATGACCACGTTCGAGGCAACCAAGTGAGGCGTACCCTAGGAGTGGCATGTGCAAGTGTGTCAATTTTCAGTTATGTTATCTTTACATGTCATGGTGAGCTACGGTTGATTTTAATTTAAGATGGATCTTGTCATGCCTAGCCTAGTTAGCATACATCTAGCATTTAGTGGTTGCGGAAAATAAAACTAAGCTATTACAAGGCGTCGGGTATTTACATTGCCAAAAACAAACCCTTAAAAGTAAATGCGGAAAGAATAAATAAACGCGATAAATAAAAAATCCTAAGTTAAAACTATTACATCCTCGGAGCAATTACAATATATGGATCAAAATAATACGCGCGAGAAAAGTTGAATCAGATTGTCCTTTAGGGTTTTGACCCTTTTTGAAGAAAGCATGTTTTTGGTCTTTTTTGAATTAAGAATCAAGTCTAAATTAATAATTGATTTAAAGAAAAGGTGTTTTTGAGCTTTATTTTAATTAAGGCAGTACAATAGGAGTGATTAAAAAGTTAATAAAATCCTAATTTTAACTAAATTTTAATTTAATGCAAAATTGTTAAAATTAAACCTAATTAAAACTAAATTAATTGGTCACAATTTATTTACAAAAATAAGTAATAAAATTAAAATAAAAGTATTTTTGTTGTTTCTGATTTTTTTTTATGAAAAAGAGTTAATTAATTAATTATGGTGATAAAATAAAAAACAGTGAAAAGAAAAAATAAGGAAAACAAACTCAGGGGTGCTGGGCTCGAAAAGGGAGTATGAATTGCAGTTTCTAAGCCCAAACGTCCAGCCTGTTGGACTTTCAGATTGCCTGGGAATTCGTTGGCCAAGGTTCATGGTGAACCTCATCCTGGACCACAAGATCTGGATCTGGGACCACCTGGAGCGTGAGATCTGGAGGTGTATGATGCTCCCTGCTTGGAGCGCTGCATCTGAGCACCTGTAGAAAAATGTAACAAAGTTTTGGGGGGACCTGGGATTCGAACCCAGGTCCAAAGGGGTTTTGCCATAGCGTGCTTGCCAACTCGTCCAATCTGCTTCATTCGTTAGTTAAATAGAACATAAATATTATATCAAACAATAATTATGCTTGACCTAAAAAAATAAAAAGACGCGCAATTGGTTCAAACGAACCAATCACGCCCAGCCACGTTATCATCTTCCTCACAATAGCCTGGTTCGTTTACCTGCAGATTTTGTTCTGCAGGAAGTTTCGTGGGGTTGTTCGAACGTCTCTCCTAGGCCATGAAAATAAAATCTAAGAGTACCAATGTACTCGTTTCTTCCTCCTGGTCATCCCTGTAACCATGGTTTGCATTGATTTTCCCTGTGACATAAATGCCTAAAAAACCAGAACCGGAACCCTAGGTTCTATATATGGGGTTAGAAGCCATGAAAATTAAATTGGATAATGCCAAAACATTCTAAATCAAGTAACAATCACAAATATGTCAATATTTTAAAGAAAAGATGCAACCATGGATGTTTTCGATTTCATGTTCAGAGGCATTTTCTAGAACACTTACAGTGCGATTTAGATGATGAAAAGCTTGGTTTTTGATTGGCCTCGCTTCAGGAGGTTGATGGCAAGAGAGTTGTGTCTTTCTTTGGGTCAGAATGTGCCTCCAAACCAAAACCTGATCACCACTTTTCAAGCTTTTCTTTTCAAGGTTGGGGCGCCGTTTCTGCAGAGTTTGTGTAGGTGTTTTTCACGTGTCTTTCTGCAAGGGTTTTTTCGTGTGATTTGTTTATGAGCAGCAGGTTTATATAGGCAAAGAAATTAGGTCAACAAATGTGTATCAAATCTTGGTCCATTATGGTGGAGAGATTTGATTTGATCTTCATGAAAACTTGCCAAATTTGATTCAATCATGCGTTTCTGCCAGCTTGCTCTGAGTTGTTTGGGCCTCCAACTTGATGGAAATCAAAAACTGACTTACCCCTTCGATTTTGCCTTCTTTTCCAGTTTCGATTGCTTCAAAGTCCCCATTCGAATCTATTCCTTATTAAACAACCTCGACCAGCCCTTGGCCTTGTGATGAGTCTAAGTTCTGATTCGAAGTGTTCAGAACTTCCTTTATCAGATCATCTTAGGTTGAGGGAAACTCTGCACTGAAATTCCATTCGAAAATCATTTCGTTCTGATGTTCTTATTCAGGGAAATTCTGCACTGAAATTCCATTCGAAGGGCATTTATCCATATACCATTCGAAGGGTACTAATTGAAACTTCAATCGAAAGACACTGTTAACAGGCCAATCGAAAGGTCTCGTTCATGCTAATCGAAGGGTCTTGTGTTGCTAGTCGAAGGGTTCCAAATGCTCAATCGAAGACTGGTGAACCAAACCTGATCGAAAGGTTCCAAACGCTTCATCGAATCCTGGTGAACCAAACCTGATCGAAAGGTTCTGAACGCTTAATCGAAGCCTTTTCCCAGATGCCGATCGAAAGACACTTTGTATATCTTCAGAAACTTTATTTTTGTTAGGAAAGTGTTTGTGACTAACTATGTAAGGGAAGACCTTTGGAAACATGAGAGGGCAAATTTTGGGGTACAACAGTATGGTTTCAGGGCAATGAGTACTACATCTTTCATTCACAAACCTAAGGCTAAATGTTCCTAAATAGAGAGATAGAAGTTGATAAAAAACCTGTTTCAGTTGGACACGAGCATGGAAATGCAGCAGCTTTCAATGGGGCCTGAGATGCCTGGTAGCTTGCATGAAGTTCACTTGGTCTTTTCCAATAGCTAGTTTGCTTCGAATGTTCCTGAATCAGCCTCCAGAAGTCAACCTGCACAAGCTTGAAATGAAAATGGTGAACACTGTAAATGGAGTTACAGTTGGCAATGGAGGTTTGGGATAGCTTGAGTGAGTTGAATGGAAGGTATTGGAACAAGTTTGGGGCAAAACGCACGAGGCAGTGTGAAGATGGTAGTGATTCTGCAGGGCCTGCCCTGTTTTGCAAGAAAATGTGGTTTTTGTGTACAAGGGTGTTTGAGGGATGAATGGATCGTGTTTCTGGCTCTAAGGGATGTGCAAAACCTCTTTTGAATGTTGGCTTCACTTGGTTATATCAAATTCACAAGATATGGACTTTTGGCACAATGACTTGTTTTGAAAGAAAAGTGTGAAGTGAAATGAGATAGGCCTGTACAGGCTATCTCTAAGCATGCACAAGTTTCTTGTACCTTTGCCTAATTTTGTGGAACTTGTTTGCTGTAAAGAAAGAGGTCCAAGGTTTAAGAGAAACAACTTTGCAAAAGTTATGCTTTATGAAAATGGAAGTGTTATCTTTATGCCCAAAATGAAATTATTCATTGTATAATACTCCCTTGATCAGAACAATGCCTCTAACCAATGTGTTTGCATTTAATTTTTGAGTGTTGAAGGGTTTAGATACCTGTAATTATGTACTAATCTAGTTTGGTCAGATTTTGCAACTTGTATGAACATGTATTGGCCATGGTTACAAAGTGAGTTTTTGCCAACTTCAAGCATTCGATTCTCCCTAACCATAAATGTGTTTGAGGAGTTCTTGGACAATTTGGAAAGCTTGCAACATGTAATATAATCCATCTTTGAAATGAAACTTGAGATTCTAAGTGGAACTATGTGAAAAATGGCCAAGAAGATGGGTCAAAATCCTGCCTAAATTAGGACAAAATTTCTCTAAGTTAAAAGTTTAAGGGACCCTTGTTCCAAAAATTATAACTTGATATCCAAGCTTATTTTGAGAAAACTTTGTGAATAAAAGTTGTAGACTTTGTGATGGACTACAACTTTCATGTTGTAAGTTTTGTTTGAATCCATTTGCATCTTGGTGAAAATGTGGGACAAAGTTAGGAAAAATTAAGAAAATTTCATAACTTAGAAAATTTCAAAACCCTAATTTGTAATTTTGGGTTTCTTGATGAACAAGTTTCATAATTTGACACATCTTGATGAAAAATGACTTTTGGCACTTGATTTTGACCAAAAAGTTAAAGTTTGACTTTTCAGTATACAGTCAAATTTTGATCAGTTGACTGAAAAATTCATCTGTCAATCCTATGCATTTGAGATCTTTTGAACTTGTTGAATAGGTCAAGATAATGTCATTGAGTCCTTGAGCCCATGGTTGAACTTTATTTGCCACTGTCTAGGTCAAACAATCAAAAATTGCCTTTGTATAGATAAAACCCTAAAAATGACCATTTTGCCCTTTTGGTGATCTGATCAAATTTCTTGTGGATTTGTGGTCTAAACTTGATCAAATGGTTCATATGAGTTCATAATGTTGATGTGGGTCAAAATTCATGAGGTTTGACTGTAAATTGGCCACATTTGACTTTTTTCCCAATACAGCTGATTTCTAGGTCAGCTGTCAAATTGACTGGGCAAAAATTTGATTCAAGGCTTGAAACTTGGTATGGGCAAAATTATGAGTCCAACATGAAGTATGAAAGTCAATTTGGGAATTGAAGGTCTAAAAATCCCTGTGCAAACTCAAACCCTAATTTAGGTCAACAGTGCAAGGAGGTGTCTTAAGCAGAGCAAACCCTAGCTTGATCCTGAGTTCCAAGAGTTTTGTGATGAGAAATGTTGATAAAATGAGAGGGAAAATTTTGGGGTACAACAGTATGCATGATAGGTATCTTGGAAAAATCAAACAAAAACAAAAGATCATAGTCCCTCGATGACGCTATCAAAAGTTTCCTAAAAACAAATGATCTTAGTCCCTCAAAACTTGCTAAGATACTTGGCACCATTGCTATCATGGTCATACGATGACCCACGCCCGTCCCTTTTAACATCCAAAGATAGGGTTGTTACCAAATGCAATGGTAAAACAACAATGTCAAAGGAATAAAAATGTACAAGAAAGACTTTTGAGTAGGTAGATAGCTTCTAGTTACTTGATCAATTTGAAAACCATCCTTGCTATTTTCAAACACACACAACACATTTCAAAACATTTTCAAACAACTTTCAAAACATTGAAACATTTTTCAAAAGACAAACATCTTTGTATACATTCTTACGAACAAGAATCATTACAAAGATTGCAAAAAAAAAGGCCTCTTTACAAAATACTTTCAAAACCACACAAAGCACCATTTCAAACAATTGAAAAAGCAAAGCAAGTGATCTAAACAAGTAACTAAGAGCCCGTGGAAAACCATGGATGAAAAGGGTGCTAGCACCTTCCCTTTTCATAATCTACCCCCCGAACCCAAAAACAATCTCAAAGGTCTTTCCTGTTCTTTTTTACCTTTCCTTTTGGATAAAATAAAAGTCGGTGGCGACTCTTGCTAAACCGCGACATTTGCAAACACAAACGCAAAACCTCAAGTCAGTTCTCCCATCATATCACAGAACTGGCGACTCTGTTGGGGAAATAAATAAAGGTGGGGTTACCTTAGGGTTTTAGATCACCTTTACATGCTTATCTTGCTTGACTTGTTTGCTTTACACTTTGGTTCTATTGTTTGGGTTTGAATCCTCTACCCGGATTTAGGAAACATTCATGGGTAAATAACAATACGTTGTGGAAACTGTATGGGGTATACCGACATGGTCTAAGAAATAACTATATTAGTGCGACATATTTGTGGGTACCAGTAGCCTTTGAGTCAATCAAAGAGAATAAGGGGCCGCTGAGTGATGTCATAAAGCACTAATGGACTTTTAGAACCTTTACTTGACCAACTTGGCCTTTTAGGATGTAGTGAGATGACCGACTTTGGTGCAGTCCGAAGTTGGTAGATACTCGATACTACACTCATTGAGGGTTGGTTCCTTGGAATATTTCGGTCGCCAGTAAAGAGGCTGAATTGAAACAATGAACAAGGAAACAATCTGGTGATATTAAGCTCCTTAGAACCCAGTTACTATTTCTAGGACAGGTTGAGCCAACTAAACTTCAAGAGGATACTTACCTATGAAACCCCATGCAAGCCTAAACTAGGAACTTGTGTGATTTGCTTGTACATATACTTGTGCATAACATCATGGTCATCATGAAGCATCATATGCATCCACTAACCATTTCAAGGATTTTGGAATTTCATCTTTGTTCCTGTTTTGTAGGTTATGGATTCACTTCGCAGGAAAACTGTCCAAGTCAACCTTGTAAGAATTCCTCCTCAACTCAAGGAGCTAGCTTCAAGGATTCTTGAGAATTATCCATTCACCGAGAGACATGGTCGTCTTCTCAACTTGGTCACCACCAACACTGAGGAGGATATGCTGAAAGTTCTCTTCCAGTTCTTTGACCCTTTTCATCACTGCTTCACATTTCCTGACTACCAACTTGTGCCTACTTTGGATTAATTTTATCAAACTCTTGAGGATTCCTATTCTCAATAAACTACCCTTCAACGGTACGGAAAGAGATCCAAAGCCAGAAGAGATTGCTCAAGCCTTACACTTGCACTCATCTGATGTCACAACACATTGGGAAACTAGAAGTGGTGTCAAAGGCTTCTTGGCAAAGTTTTTGTTTGAGAAGGCCCAAAGCTGCTGGAATTCTTTGGACTTGCAAGCTTTTGAGGATATTTTAGCTCTTCTCATCTATGGGATGGTATTATTTCCTAACCCTGACCAACTCATAGATGTGAGTGCTGTCAAAATCTCCATGACTCGCAACCCGGTGCCTACATTGCTTGGGGATATCCTCCACTATTTTCACACTCGAACAATGAGGAAAAGAGGTGTTCTCATGTGTTACACTCCTCTCTTGGCAAGATGGTTTATTTCTCATCTTCCCCAATCAGTCTTGAAGAATGAGCAAGGTTTGAGGTAGTCACAATGGCTGATGACTCTTACACATTCAGACATTCATTGGTGTTCTCGATCCAAAGAGAATGTTATCATCGTCGACCATTGTGGGGAATTCCCTAATGTCCCTCTACTTGGCATTAGGGGAGGCATCACCTACAACCCCTGCTTGGCTCTGAGACAATTTGGTTATGCCCGAAGTTATGGCCCACATGATATGTTGATTCAAGGCTTGGTTTTCGACTTCGACAACGACAATCAAGGGCTTCGACAAAGGTTCATCCGAGCTTGGAGGATGCCTAACAAGGTGGACAGTAAGACCTTGGGACACAAGAATTCCATTCCCCTTAAGCCTTACCTTAAGTGGGTACGAACCCGCGCCTAAAGTCTTATGAAGCCTTACCCCTCCATTCTGCCAGTGAGTATAGAGCCTTTCATGGAAGGAGAGGTTCCATGCACCCTCCTACATCCTGACATGCCAACATCACTAGAAGATTTACAAAGGAATTGGATACAGCTCAAGGGAGAGCGCGACACTTTCAAAGCCCAATTCTACGCAAGCGAGAAGAAGGTTTTGGAACTCACTCGTCAACTTCATGAAGAGCAGACTCTCAATACCTACATTGCACCAAAGAGGATGTGCAACGTCTTTTTACCTTAGAATTTTGTATTATTTTGCCCAAGGGGCATTGATGTACTAACAATTCTATCTTATTAATAAGACGTGTGTTTCTTTTTTTTGTTTAAAACAAATTTGAATTTCTGAATCCTTGAGAGCATTACATAAATACATATCATTCATCATATGAATAAACAGGTCTTCACACCAAGTTTTCTCATCTCTCTGCTGTTTATTTCAGCAAGATGGATATTGAACAAACAGTCAAAGACTTACAAGCTCAAAATTCACAATTTCAACAGCTACTCTTGACCTTGGCTAAGGGGTAGGAGGAGCTCAAGACTCTACTAGAGAAGGAAAAAGAGAAAAAGAAGAACAAGAGAGCTGGTGTGGCTATCTTGGGCAGAAGGTTTGAAGGACAAGCCAAACGGACTTTGGAATTCCCATCAACATCTGAAGAGGGGGAAGGAAAAGGAAAGGGAACTGCAGTGCCATCTGATTTTGAAGCAGAAGAAGAGGAAGATGAGGACTATTCTGAACAGCAGCACCCTTCGGCTGATGACAAATACAAGAACTTGGAAGAACGTCTAGCTGCTATGGAGATACAGAGAGTGCCTGGGCTAGACTTTGAGGAGTTAGGGTTGGTTTCTGGAATAGTAATCCCTCCTAAATTTAAAGTGCCACTGTTTGCTAAGTATGATGGGGTGTCTTGCCCAAAGATGCACCTACGATCTTATGTCAGGAAAATTCAACCATATTCTTCTGACAAAGACCTGTGGGTCCACTTTTTCCAAGACAGTTTATCGGGGACGCAGCTGGATTGGTTCTACCAGTTGGAGAGGTCTGATGTGCATAATTGGGAAGATTTGGCAGCCGCCTTCTATAAACAGTATCAATACAATACCAACTTGGCGCCAACCCGTACTCAGCTAAAGAGTATGGCTATGGCTACCAATGAGGGCTTCAAAGACTACACCCAAAAGTGGAGGGATTTAGCCGGAAGGGTTCAACCACCATTATCTGAAAGAGAGCTAGTTGATATGTTCTTGGGGACTCTGTCGGGTCCTTTCTTTAATCACCTAATTGGAAGCTCCTCTGCAGGTTTCACTGAGTTGATTTTAACTGGCGAGAGGGTGGAAGCCGGTATTAGAAGCGGGAAAATTCATAAAGATGCATCTACCTCTACTGCTGTAAAAAAGCCCTTCACGGGAAAGAAGGAAGTGTCTGCTGTCTATGCCTAGAGAAATCAGGGAAGAACCGAACGACGACCAACAGTGGGGGCCGTTATGATTCAAAAATCTGCATCAGACCAGCCAAGAAACAACCAGCCGAGAAATGATCAGCCGGGAAATAACCAGCAAAGGGTGGAAAGGCCTGTAAGGCAATTTACCAATATTGATATGACTCCTACTCAAATCCTACCACATCACTTGAAGTTGAATTTGGCCATGCTAAAAGAGGCCCCTAAAAATCCCAATACTTCATCTCCACATTACCATCCCAACGCCAAATGTGCTTACCACTCAGAAAGTCCAGGGCGCGACACCAACAACTGTTGGGCCTTGAAGAATAAGATTCAAGATCTGATTGACACAAAGGAAGTTAAATTTGAAGCTCCTGAAAAGCCGAATGTTATTTCCGCCCCAATGTCGAGGCATGGACACAATGCCAATGCCGTGGAAGAAGATCTGTTTGTTTCTACTGTGGATAAACTGTCAACTACTCTTCTAACCATCAAGCTGAATTTGTTGAAGGCTGGGTTGTTCCCAGGTTATGACCAAGAATGCCATGCTTGCCTGTCCTCCCCATTTGACTGTCCTCTATTGAAGAAAGGAATCCAACAATTGATTGATAACAAGGAAATTTTGATTGAGAAAGCTTCTGTCTCACCCATTCCAGTTCCAAAAGTTTCAATAATAACCATATACACCAATCCTTCCAGGGTTCCTAAAAAACCCGTTAGGATTACATCCGCTCCAGTGACTACTCCGTTGAAGATAACAATGCCATGGCCAACCCCTTACAAAACCGATAAAATGGTACCATGGAACTATGATTGAGAAATCTACTACCATGGTGTCAAACAGATTGAACAGACCATTGAAGAAGAAATCTCTGAGGAAGATAATCCTGACATCAGTAACATTGCCGGAACAAGCAAAATTACTCATAGTGGGAGAATCTTTTCTCCAGAGATTGCTCCTCCAACAGCAGTCTTTGGATCAGCGGCCATCCCGAAGATTACCCCTGTGATTGTACCTACAAGTGTACCCGCCAACAATGATAATACAATTCCCATCCATGTTTCTGCTGCCGAGAAAAAAAGAAAGAATGTCCAAGAGGAGCCTGTCTTGACGAAGGCTCAATCACTAGTCATTCCTGAAACATCCCAGAAAGAGATGGAAGAAGTTCTGAGGATTATTAAGAAAAGTGATTTTGATGTTGTTGAGCAACTGGGGCAGACCCCCTCCAAAATATCTATGTTAGCCCTGTTGCTGTGCTCTGAGGCACATGCTAAAGCTTTGGTCAAGTTTTTAAAGACGGCCCACGTGCCGCAAGAAACCTCCGCTGATCAGTTCTAGGAATGTGTGGCTAGTTTAACAACTTACAATGGTCTAGGATTCTCCGATGCAGATCTAACTTCGAAAGGGAGAAAACATAATGATGCTTTGCATGTCTCGGTGGAATGCAGAGGGATAACCCTAGCACATGTACTGGTAGACACTGGTTTGTCTTTAAACGTATTGCCGAAGAAAGCATTGGATAGTGTGATACGGTGGGAAGAACTGACTGTTTTTTTTCTTAGAATGCTGGTTTGTGTTTTGCGTTTGTGTTCGCAAAATGTCGCAGTAAGCAAGAGTCGCCACCGACTTTTATTTTATCCAACAAGGAAAGGAAAAAAGCACAGAAAAATTCCTTTTTCGAGATATTTCTCGGGATCAGGGGGTGGATTATAGAAAGGGAAGGTGTTAGCACCCTTTCTATACGTGGTTATCCACGGGCTCTTTGGTACTTGCTCATATTGTTTTCAAAATATTGCTTTCTTTGTGCTTGTGGGTTTGAAAAAGTTTTTGTTTTGAAACTTCGATTTAACTCTTGCTTCTGTCCTCAAGAGTGTATGAAGTGTTTTTGAAAACTTTGTTCGAAAAAAAGTGTAAGTGTGAAGAGTTTTTGTTTTTAAAAGAGCAAGTATCTAAGAACCATCTACCTACTCGAAAAAGGAATCGTTCTATGCTAATGTCCTTTAGACAATGCTATCCTACTATTGATGAGTAGGTAGCACCGTCGTTGGAGTTTGAGGGTTAATTCGAATGAGGGACATGCGATCACTAAAGCAATGTTAGGACGCCTTAGCGGTAACCCTAATGTCTTAGATCATTTGTTTTGAGGCAACAATATCCGAGGCAACCGTTTGGAGGCGACTATGATCTTTAGACAAGAGGACGACCTCTAAAGTGACTATACTCAATGACCGGGTACGAAGGCAACTAAGTGGGGTGTACCCTAAGAGTGCGCATGTGCGAGTGTGTCGTTTTCAGTTTACTTTTATCTTTGTACATGTTAAGAGTGATCTAAGTTGATTTTAGTTTAGAACATTCAGTCTTGTCATGCATCCCTATTATCAAACATCTAACAATTATAATTTGCGGGAAATAAATTGCGGAATTTAAATTACAAGGCGTCGGGTATTTACATCGCCAAAGACAAACCCTTTAAAAATAAATAAAGCGATAAAAAATAAATAAAGGTCCTATTAACTATTACAAATCGGAGGCAAGTACATTAATATGATAAAAGAAAATAAATCGCGGCGGGAAATTAAGTCGAGCGCAAATTAGGGTTTTGACCCTTTAAAGAAAATATCTTTTTTTTGTTGTTTTTTATTTTAAGAAAGAAATTAACCTAAATTAATTACTAAATAAAATTAAATTAATTAATTAGTTGAATGGAATTATTTTTGTTTTTTTTTTTGTATTTTAAGAAAGAAAATAAAATTAATTGAATTAGTAAAACCTAATTAAATCTAATATAATTTTAATTATTTACAAAAATATGTCAAAGTTATTCTAATTAAAACCTAAGTTAATTTAATTAGTGTTTATTAATAAAAAATAAAAATAAAAATTTGATATGATAAAGAAAATATTTTTGTGATTTTATTTTATAAGAAAAGAATTTTTGATTGGTTAGAATTTAATAAAACAATTAAATCAATAAAACAAATACTAAATAAAATAAATAAACAGAAGAGGTTTGGGCCTGATTTTGGTGGTCTGAATAACAATCATGTGGCCTAAAACACGCTGGCCTTGTTGACTTTTGAGATCAGGTGTGCATGTGGTGACTTGGACCGTGGTAGACCTTCAGATCTTGGCCACCAGACCTGGCCAATGGCCATCTGACCACTGAATGGACGAGGGCGTATGGTGTTCTGCGCGCTTGAATATGCACAGGAGTACCTGAAGAAGAAAAATATCAAAGAAGTGGGGGACTTGGGATTCAAACCCAGGTCCTGATGGATCTTACCAATGCGCGCTTGCTACTAGGCCACTTGTCCTTGTTTATTAATATGCGTGCGTGATTTGTATGGGCCAACGATGGCGTGACACGCCTTCATCTTCTTTGTTGAACCGTTGCTAAAGGTTCCAAGACCTTTACCTACGGACAGAGGTCCGTCACTACAAGTCAGGCATCTCTAAAATCCTATAGGCGCCATGGAAATGCATTCTAAACCCATGGTTGAGTTCGTCTCGGCCAGCTAGTCATAACCATAGCCATTATTATGGCCAATTGTACCTAAAAATAAAAGCCCCAAAAACAAGGACGAAACCCTAGCAATGGAAGATCTTCATATTGGTCATATAAATGAAATTGGTTAATGTCAAAAGCTTGCAAATGGCATGGTGATTACAAATATGCAATTATTTCATTGTAACAATGCATAAATATTGAGATACGAAACCAAGTACCTGAGGGGATCGCGTGACACTTACAGCACTTTGTGGTGTGTGAGGGAGCTTGCTTTTGATTGGTTTCGCTTCAGTGAACGTCCAGGAAGCGATTGGGATGCTTTCCAAGTCCTGAAAATGTCTTTAGCTATGAATTCGATCCCACACTTTTTAGTGAATTTTCCAACTTTTGTATTGCCTCTTTCTGCAGCCTCCAACCCTTACTCACGTCCCTTTGGCTTGTTTATGTAGTGTGGAATGTATTAGGGTAACAAACTTGATTCAAATCTTGCTCCAATAATGATTGCCAATTTGATTTGATTCTCCATTACTAAACCTTCCAAATTTGCCAATTTTCAATCTTTTTGTACATGGATTGCTGTGATACGAATTTGATGATGTTAATGATGATGATCCAATCCTGAAATAGCCAAAAGATCTCATGTAATCAAAGTTTGGGATTTTATATGATTTTATTTGATTAAAAATGAATAAATTCAATAAAAAATCAAATAAAATAATAAAAATAAAATATGAACTCATGTCTGAATCTAGGACACGTGGACAATTATGCAAGCTCAAATCAAGTGGAAAAGAATGGGCCCATTTGACAAAATTTGAAGTTTTGGGGATAGTTGACTTTTGGCAATTTTGCAAAAATGTCCAACTTCAACAAGGCATAACTTCTTCAATTTTGAACTTTTGGAGGTTTTCTTGGACTTTTTAGAAATCTTGAGATGTCCTATAACAAACCCTTTTTGTCTCATCTCATTTTGATATTCCATGCTCAAGTTATAAGCTTTGGAACAAAAGGTGTTTTTGTTGACTTTCAAAAATGACCTATAATGTCCAAATTTGTAACTTCTTGTGAGTGAATTTCCTGATCTTTGGGTATGAAGATAGATTGTAGGAAATTCCATCCTATTCAAAATGGGCTTTGGATGGGTCATTTCTCATAAAGTATGAGAAAGTTATGCTTGGTTAAAGTTAAGTTGACTTTTCCTACAAAACCCTAATTTAGCAATTTTTGAGTCTTGATGAATTTTGAGCAATCCTTGATGAATCATGATCAACCCTTGATAAAATAATGAAATATCCTTCAAAATGAGAATGTTGACAAAAAAATCTTGAAGTTTGACTGTATTTGGGTCATAGTTGACTTTTGCCCTAGCACAGTCGATTTTTGGACCCTTTGAGCAATTGACTGAGCAAACTTCCTCTGCAAGGCTTGAATTTTGACATGGATGATCTTGAGAACATATTAGGACATTGGGGAGCATTTGAGATCATTTGTATTCAAAGATCTTGATGCAACACAAAACCCTAATTTGGGGTTGACTGCCTTAGGAGATAGCTTGTCTGTCCAACTCTTGAGCAAACTTTGAGCAACTTGGAGATTTTTCTTGCAATGTTTTGAGGAATATGAGAGGGCAGATTTTGGGGTACAACAGCTTCCCTTGTTCAATCTTCTTAAACCTGAGGATGTAGATTGGCTTTCCTGCCTTTCGTGATCCGAAGGTGGAAGATGATTGAACACTAGAGTGCCCAGAAATTTGCACTCGCATGAAGTAGTATCAGCCTTATGATGTCGGGAATGGGCTTACAGATGCCATTTGTAGATTGCTGGCAGGAGGATGGGCTTAAAGATGCCATCTGCATGAGTGTCGATCGCATAAGAGATTCCTTGGCGAGAACTTGTATACCTGTTGCTGTAGAAGATTCTATTGGGGAAGCGTGATCTTTGTTGAGATTTAGGAACTTGCTCGTACCTTAGCTGAGAGAACATCTCTGCTGAGTTTTAAGAACTTGTCCATAATTCAACTGGGGGAAATCTGTCGAGATTAAAAACCTTATCTGTAATTCAACCGGGGATAATTCAGTTGAGATTTAAGATTTGGTCAGTTCTTCGACTGAGGGAAGCATCTTCAACGAGATCTAAGACTGCCTGTTTTTCAACGGAGGATAATTCTGTTGAGATTTAAGAACTCGTCCTCACTACGACGGAGGAAAATTGTCGAGATTGAGAACCTTATCTGTAATTCAACCGAGAATAATTCAGTTGAGATTTAAGAACCGGTCAGGTCTTCGACTGAGGGAAACATCTTCATCAAGATCTAGGACTGTCTGTATTTCAACAGAGGATAATTCTATTGAGATTTTAGAACTCGTCCACACTACGACGGAGGAAAATTGTTGAGATTTAGAACCTTATCTGTAATTTAACCAAGACTAATTCAGTTGAGATTTAAGAACCGATCAGGTCTTCGACTGAGGGAAACATCTTCATCAAGATCTAGGACTGTCTATATTTCAACGGAGGATAATTCTGTTAAGATTTAAGAACTCGTCCACACTGCGACGGAGGAAAATTGTCAAGATTTAGAACCTTATCTGCAATTCAACCGAGACTAATTTAGTTGAGATTTAAGAACCGGTCAGGTCTTCGACTGAGGGAAACATCTTCATCAAGATCTAGGACTGTCTGTATTTCAACGGAGGATAATTCTATTGAGATTTAAGAACTCGTCCACACTACGACGGAGGAAAATTGTCGAGATTGAGAACCTTATCTGTAATTCAACCGAGAATAATTAAGTTAAGATTTAAGAACCGGTCAGGTCTTCGACTGAGGGAAACATCTTCATCAAGATCTAGGACTGTCTATATTTCAACGGAGGATAATTCTGTTGAGATTTAAGAACTCGTCCACACTATGACAGAGGAAAATTGTCGAGATTGAGAACCTTATCTGTAATTCAAATGAGAATAATTCAGTTGAGATTTAAGAACCGGTCAGGTCTTCGATTGAGGGAAACATCTTCATCAAGATCTAGGACTATTTGTATTTCAACGGAGGATAATTCTGTTGAGATTTAAGAACTCGTCCACACTACGACGGAGGAAAATTGTCGAGATTGAGAACCTTATATGTAATTCAACCGAGAATAATTTAGTTGAGATTTAAGAACCGGTCAAGTCTTCGACTGAGGGAAACATCTTCATCAAGATCTAGGATTGTCTGTTTACTTGAACGGAGAATAATTCTGTTGAGATTTAAGAATTCGTCCACACTACGATAGAGGAAAATTGTCGAGATTTAGAATCTTATCTGTAATTCAACCGAGGATAATTCAGTTGAGATTTAAGAATCGGTCAGGTCTTTGACTGAGGGAAACATCTTCATCAAGATCTAGAACTGTTTGTTTACTTCAACAGAGAATAATTCTGTTGAGATTTAAGAACTCGTCCACACTTCGACGGAGGAAAATTGTCGAGATTGAGAACCTTATCTGTAATTCAACCGAGAATAATTCAGTTGAGATTTAAGAACTGGTCAGGTCTTCGACTGAGGGAAACATCTTCATCAAGATCTAGGACTGTCTGTATTTCAACGGAGGATAATTCTGTTGAGATTTAAGAACTCGTCCACACTACGACGGAGGAAAATTTTCGAGATTGAGAACCTTATTTGAAATTCAACCGAGAATAATTCAGTTGAGATTTAAGAACCGGTCAGGTCTTCGACTGAGGGAAACATCTTCATCAAGATCTAGGACTGTCTGTATTTCAATGGAGGATAATTCTGTTGAGATTTAAGAACTCGTCCACACTACGATGGAGGAAAATTGTCGAGATTGAGAACCTTATCTGTAATTCAACCGAGAATAATTCAGTTGAGATTTAAGAACCGTTCAGGTCTTCGATTGAGGGAAACATCTTCATCAAGATCTAGGACTGTCTGTATTTCAACGGAGGATAATTCTATTGAGATTTAAGAACTCGTCCACACTACGACGAAGGAAAATTGTTGAGATTGAGAACCTTATCTGTAATTCAACCGAGAATAATTTAGTTGAGATTTAAGAACCGGTCAGTTCTTCAACTGAGATGAGAACTTAACCGCATCCTTCCTGAAAGGTAAAGGTCATTCGTATGTAATTCATGATATATATCAGGCAATGATGTTCTCAAAATAAATGAGATTGTGTTGTATGATGCGTATATGCATGTATCATGATGTATGGAAATGTAATGTTTTAGCTGGGGAAAATAAATCCCGGGTAGCTGCTGTAGAAAAGAGTTGAATTCTTTGTCTCCGCTGGGGATAGCGAATGAAGATGATTGCGAGAATAAACCTGCAGGAGAGGATAACTCCGTTGGGGAATAAACTGATGAGGAGATTACTCTGTGGGGGAAGAGATGCTATGTTGGGGATTCCACCGATAAAATTCCGCTGGGGATGAATTACCGCTGCTGGTGATACTGAATCCTGTTGGGGATTGACTTCTTGTTTGTGAAAGGAAAGAACTTCGCTGGGGATGATATTTCAGTCGCGACTTCACTCGGGGTAACCTTTTAGACTCTTATGGGGATAATCCTTTGAGCTCTGCTGGGGACAATCTTCTGAAGTCTACTGGGAATGATTCTCCTAATTCCACTGGGGAAGCTTTTTCAGACTGCGCTGGGAAAAATTCAAACTCCACTGGGGATATCTTGTATTCTGCCGGGGAATATTCTTATACTCCATTGGGGAATATTAAGACTGCTGGGGGTATTAAACCTTTTTAGTGTTGACGGTAGATAAACTCTACTTGGGGGAGAATATTACCGATTCATTCACAGTTGCAAGTCTCAGCTGGGGAGAGCTGTCATTACTGTCTTTTCTTACTCTGCGGGGAGTGAATGTACCTTGGTCATATTCTTCAGTTGAATATACCTTGTACCTGGTGGACAGAGCAACTGTACAACTTGGACAAATCTTATTGCCCCTGTTTCTGATATTACCAGTAATCGTCTTTTGTTTCTCATGTAAATATTCATGAGGAGAAATTAATGTCAAATGCATATATCAAAAATGAACATTGGATGTTCTTTGCAAAACAAAACAGAAACAAGAAAAACAGTTTGAAATTTCTTTGAAAATGAATTGTATTAATTTTGAAGTTTGGCCTGTAAATAGGCGTTTTTGTACAAGAGGCTGACGTCCTAGTAAGAGAACGCCGCCGAACAAATAGTTTATACATTTTGTGTAAAAGAAAAACAAAACAACTATGTGAATAATCCCACTGGGTTCCAACTCTGCTATTGCCTTTATGTCCTCGAGTATCTCATCACTTTGCTACTTGGTTGAAGGTAGATCAGATTGATTAGTGTCATCCGAGCTTGACAATTGATACCGAAGTCTGGTTGCAAGGTGATCCAATGAGACATAGTGTTACGCTTTGATCCCTAATTTTTGCCTGGAGCGCCCTTTCAGGTTTTCAGTCCACCGGGATACCCTTTTTTTCCCAAGCCGCCTTTTCAGGTTTTCGACTTGCCGGGTGTACATTTTTTTTCTTCATATTCATCCCTTATTTTTTCCCGAACCCTTTTGGTTTGCCGGGAAGCCCTTATTTTTGCCTAGGCCAGTCAACCTAGCGGGTCTTTGATCATGCGTAGTATCTTTTCACTATGTTTGCATTGACGGGGTGAGGAAGGTCGTCACCATCCATAGTGGTTAGAATCATAGCTCCTCCTGAGAAGATGTTCTTAACCACAAATGACCCTTCGTAAGTAGGGGTCTATTTGCCCCTGGGATCACCTTGAGGTAATATGATGCGCTTGATTACCAGATCCCCAACTTGATACTCTTGTCGTCTGACTTTCTTGTTAAATGCCTTGATCATTCGCTTTTGATACGTTTGACCATGACAAATAGCAGTAAGTCTCTTTTTGTCGATTAAGTTCAACTGATCAAGCTGGGTCTGAATCCAGTCATCTTCGCTCAAACCTGCATCCTTCATAATCCGAAGAGAGGGTATCTGAACTTCAATGGGCAAGACGGCCTCCATACCATATACCAAGGAATAAGGGGTTGCCCCTGTTGACGTCCTCACTGAGGTACGGTACCCATGACGAGCAAACGGTAACATCTCGTGCCAGTCTTTGTATGTCACCGTCATCTTCTGCACAATCTTCTTAATGTTCTTATTAGCCGCTTCAACAACCCCATTCATCTTCAGCCGGTAGGGAGAAGAGTTGTGATGCTACATCTTGAACTGCTTGCAGAGTTCAGTGATCATCTTATTGTTGAGATTTGTACCATTGTCCATAATGATCCTTTCTGGTACACCGTATCGACAAATCAGATTGTGCCGGATAAATCGTGCCACGACGTTCTTGGTTACAGTAGCAAAGGAAGTTGCTTCAACCCACTTCGTAAAGTAATCAATAGCTACCAGGATGAAACGATGCCCGTTGGATGCCGTAGGTCTGATCTCTCCGATCATATCTATGCCCCACATTGCAAAAGGCTAAGGTGCCGTCAAGACGTTCAGAGGTACTGGAGGTATATGCACCTTATCAGCATAGACTTGACACTTGTGACATGTCCGAGAATGCTGATAACAGTCGGCTTCCATTGTGGACCAATAGTATCCTGCCCGTAGGATTTTCTTCGCCATGGTGTGTCCACTGGAATGAGTCTCGAAAGTACCTTCATGTAAATCTACCATGATCCTTTCTGCCTCGTTCTTATCCACACATCGCAGTAAGGTTGAATCATGGTTACACTTGTAAAGGATACCATTACTGATGAAGAACTTTGCTGCGAACCTCCTTAGAAACTTCTTATCATTAACAGAGGCACCCTAGGGGTATTCCTGAGCCTCAAGATACCTCTTCACCTCATGAAACCAGGGTTTATCTGCTACCTCTTCAGTCTCAATGTCACAGCAATGTGCAGGTTCGTCCAATATTTCGATGATAATTTGGGGAGCTTCGTTGTCCCAATTGACTTTGAACATAGAAGACATCGTAGCCAGCGCGTCCGCTAACTGATTCTCCTCTCTAGGGAAGTGTTCAAAGGTTATCTCCTCGAAATGTGGAAGCAACGTCAATAATTACTCCTTGTAGAGGATAAGATTTGGGTGTTTCGTACCCCACTCGCCTTTGATCTGACTGATCACGAGAGCGGAATATTCGAAAACACTTAAGAACTTAATCCTTAGGTCAATTACTGCTCGAAGACCCATAATGCATGCTTCATACTCCGCCATGTTATTGGTGCAATTGAAGCATAGTAGGGCGGTGAACGGAGTATGAGAGTCTTTAGGAGATATGATCACGGCGCCAATGCCATTACCCAAAGCGTTTGAAGCTCCATCAAAGTAGATAGACCATCAGGATCTTTCCTCAGGTCCTTCATCCGATCCAGGTTCTTCACAGTCAGTCACTATCATGATATTCTCATCCAGGAATTCGAAGTTCATAGACTGGTAATCATCCACTGCTTGATGTGCCAAATGATCCGCCAATACACTTCCTTTGATTGCCTTTTGGGTTGAGTATTGGATGTCATACTCCTTCAAGATTATCTTCCATCTCGCGATTCTTCCGGATAAGGCGGGCTTCTCGAAGATATACTTGATTGGATCCATCTTTAATATCAATAAGGTGGTGTGAGTTAGCATATACTGTCTCAGCCGACGAGCATCCCATGCCAAAGTGCAACAAGTTTTCTCGAGCAACGAGTATCGGGTCTCGCAGTCGGTAAATTTTTTTCTAAGGTAATAAATAGCATGCTCTTTTCGGCCAGACTCGTCATGATGACCCAACACACACCCCATTGAGTTGTCTAGTACTGTCAATTATAAGATCAAAGGTCTCCCTTCAACTGGTGGCATCAGAATAGGTGGCTCTTGGATATATTCTTTGATCCTTTCGAAGGCGGCTTGACATTCATCATTCCATCTTACCACTTGATCTTTCTTCAGTAGCTTGAAGATTGGCTCACAAGTAGCAGTCAGGTGCAAGATGAATCGGGCAATATAGTTCAAACGTCCCAAAAAGCCTCTGACTTCTTTTTCTGTCCGGGGAGCTGGCATTTCCTGTATAGCCTTCACCTTTGCAGGATCCACTTGAATACCTTTATCGCTTACGACGAAACCCAGCAGTTTACCAGATCTCACCCTGAAGGTGCACTTGTTCGGGTTTAGCCTCAACTTGTATAACTTCAACCTGTCAAATAACTTCTGAAGATGGTCCAAATGTTCCTCCTCAGTCTGGGATCTTGCAATCATGTCGTCGACGTACACCTCAATCTCATGATGGATCATGTCGTGGAACAAAGAGACCATGGCGCGCTGATACGTTGCCCCATCCAAAAGGCATGACCTTGTAACAAAAGGTACCCCATTGAGTAATAAAGGTTGTCTTCTCCATATCCTCGGGAGCCATCTTAATTTGATTATAACCGGAGAAACCATCCATGAAGGAGAAAACCTTATGTTGTATGGTGTTGTCAACCAAAACGTCGATATGAGGCAGAGGGAAATCATCTTTGGGACTCGCCCTGTTCAGATCCCTATAGTCAACACACATCTGAACTTTACCATCCTTCTTCGGCACTAGAACCACATTGGCCACCCACTGAGGGTAAGAGGTAACTTCTAGAAAACCGGCGTCAAACTATTTCATAACTTCAGCCTTGATTTTCTCAGACATCTCTGGGCGCATTCGGCGGACTTTCTGTTTCACTAGAGGACAGTCTTCCTTGGTAGGCAATAGATGAACCACAATATCGGTATCCAACCCAGGCATATCTTCATAAGACCAGGAAAAGATCTCAACGTAGTCACGCAACATCTGAATCAGCCGTTGCTTAACACTAGCTTCTAGATTTGCACCGATCTTGACCTCTTTCTTGTCTACCTCTGTACCCAAATTCACTGTTTCCACGAGCTCTTCGTGTGGCTGTATGGCCCTCTCTTCTTGAAGTAGCAGTCTAGCAAGTTCACCAGGCACTTCACAATCATCTTAACCTTCGTCTTCGGCTAAGTTGATCGGACTTTCTATGTCATAACTGGAAGTAGCAGAGTCGTTACCAGTGAGTTCCATAGTGGATGTAGACCTGTATATGTGAGTGTGTGTAAAATAGCTGTTTTGCAATATGTAATAAAAGAAAGACAAGGAGCGCAAAATTTGAAATGCAAGAAACGTCCAATGCTTTTATTAATGATATATGTAGATGACACACATAAAGCCCTCACAAATGAAGCCACGGTGCCCCGGGTAAGACACCAGGCCATAAAGTTCAAAACATTGTCTGTTACAAATACAAAACAAAAGTCTCATTACTGGGTGATAACAGAAATGGGCATAGAATCCTTCGCTGTCCAGTTGCTTAATCCACCATCGGCAGTTGGGTATATCCAGCTGTCAATATCAAACTCTTCATCATCGTCATCCCCGATAGCATTCACCCCTGCGTCATGTTTAGGTTTTTCTGGTGCTCCGAACTCGATCTCCTTGGCATCAATCAGGTCCTGTACCTTATTCTTCAAAACTCAGCAATCATCTGTATCATGCCCCGAGCTATCAGAGTGAAAAGCACAGCGGACATTCGGATCGTACTTCGGTGATGTTGTATTGGGAGTCTTCGGGGCCTCCTTCAGAATCACCAAGTTGGTCTTCAATAATTATGGAAGAATTTGGGATAAAGTCATGTTGAGCTGAGTGAATTGTCTTCGCGGTCTCTCAGCCCTCGATTGATTGTTGCGCTGAGGAGCACCAGCAGGTCTTGATATAACCACCGCATTAACAGCTTGGCAGCGTTCAGGTCTATTCTGGCTTTTTGAACTGTAAACAGCACTGGACTCCTTCTTAAAAGGCTTCTTCTTAGTGCTCGATGAAGCACCTTTCTGTATCTTACCGGATTTGATACCAGCCTCAATCCTCTCCCCGGTCATAATCAGCTCTGTAAACCCAGATGAAGAACTCCCAATCAGAAGGTTGAAATACGGACCAGACAAGGTCCCCAGAAACATATTCACTAGCTCCCTATCAGCCAAGGGAGGTTGCACTCTTCCAGTAAGGTCCCTCCACTTCTGAGCATAATCTTTGAAACCTTCGCCTGCACCCATTGACATACCCTGGAGTTGGGTACGCGTGGGAGAGAGGTCGGCATTGTATTGGTACTGCTTGTAGAAAGCAGCAGCCAAGTCTTCCCAATTGCGGATACTAGCTCCTTCTAACTGGTAAAACCATTCAAGCTGAGTCCCTGAGAGACTGTCTTGAAAGAAGTGGATCCAGAGGTTTTTGTCAGTGGTGTATGGCTGAATCTTCCTAACATACGACCAGAGGTGCAGTTTCAGGCAAGAAACTCCGTCGTATTTAGCAAAGATTGGTGCTTTAAACTTATGGGGAATCACCACCCCAGATGACAGACCTAGATCTCCAAAGTCCAACCCAGGGACCTTCTGAATCTCCATCGCACTTAACCGGTCTTCCAGTTGCTTGTATCTATCCTAAGCCGAAGGATACTGGTCTTCATCGAAGTTGGTCTCGTTGTCAGAAACCACAGGGCTAAGAGCCCTCCTTTCTTCCTGATTATCTTTCCCTCCAGATGAGGGGGTCAAATCAACCTCTTCTCACAAATCGTTTCCGAATCTGCGACCCATATTGAATAGGACCGTCTTCTTCTTCTTCTTCTTCTTCTTCTTCTTCTTCTTCTCTTTCAAGATAAGGGTCTTCAGATCTTGCTGACCCTTAGCCAAACTCATGAACAATTCCTGGAACTGGGCGTTTTGAGCCTGTAGAGCTTTGATTGCTTGTTCAGTTGATGGTTCGGAAGACATGATGCTGAAATAAACAGCGAAGAAGATGAGAAAACCTGTAAGGGTACCTGTTATGAGGTGCATGGAATGAAATGCGTATGATATGATTTCAAAGACGTCGAGAGATTCAAATTCGTAAACAAAAAAAGAAACATACTTTTATTAGATAAACTTGAAATTCAATTGTTCAACAGATGCCTTTAAGGCGTTACAAGAAAGAAAAGCTGAAAAGTAAAGAAAAACTAGAAATAATCAAAAGACAATCAGTGCTCCCATGGTCGTTTCTTATCGGTGCGGACATAGTCATTGAGGATCCGCTCGTTCTCCAGCTGCCTAGTCAACTTCTGAATCTTTTGCTCTTGCTCGTGATACTTTTCTCTATAAGTATCCCTCTCTTCTCTCAGCTGCATCCATGATCTCTTTAATGCCCCAATGTCAATAGGCATGTACGGGTGGAGAATGGTAGGAGGAACTCCTTCCTCATCAGCAACTTCAACAATGATAGGAAAGAAGGCTTCATACGACATTCCCAACTTTTGGGCACAGGTACGAACCCATCAGAGATATGGCTCCATTGTTAGAGAAGTCTTTGCACCCAGCTCGTGCGGATTAGACTTGTGAACTTTATCCCAAGATCTTATGAATCTGCGGCGTTGCTCATTACTATCCCCTTGGAAATCAAAGACAATACTTGGCATTAGAAACTCATGAGGTCCTTCTCTTCTAGCTCTCCCAAACTGACGTAAGGCCAAGCACGGATTATAAGTGATCCCTCCACTGGTTCCTATCAGTGGAACATTGGGGTATTCCCCACAGCGGTCAATAATGGCCACATATTCCATACCCTTGATAGTCCAATTGATGTCATTATGAGAGAGAGAGACATAATCCTATAAGCCCAGCCCATGCCTTCTTTGTTCTTCAAAACTGATTTGGGGAGGTGAGAAATAAACCACCTCGCCAGCAATGGAGCACAGCTCATAAGGGTTCCCCGCTTCCGAGAAGTACGAGCATAAAGAGAATGAAGAATGTCACCCAAGAGAGTGGGAACAGTGTTGTACCCCAAAATTTTCCCTCCCATGTTTCTCAAGGCATGTCAAGAATAATCTTCAAAGTTGCTCAAGTTGGCTCAAGGGTTGGACACTCAAATCACCTCCTAAGGCAGTCAAGTCAAAATTAGGGTTTTGTGTTGCATCAAGGTCCTTGCATCCAAATGACCTCAAGTGCTACCCAATGTCCTAATATGTTCTTAAGTTCATCCATTGTCAAATTTCAAGCCTTGCAGAGGAAGTTTGGTCAGTCAATTGCTCAAGAGGCCCAAAAATCGATTGTGTTAGGGCAAAAGTCAACTGTGTCCCAAATACAGTCCAACCTCAATATTTTTTTGTCAAAATTCTCATTTTGAAGGATAATTCATCATTTGATCAAGGGTTGATCATGATTCATCAAGGATTTCTCAAGATTCATCAAGATTCAAAAGTTGCTAAATTAGGGTTTTGTAGGAAAAGTCAACTCAACTTTGACCAAGCATAACTTTCTCATACTTTATGAGAAATGACCTATCCAAATCTAATTTTGAATAGAATTCAATTTCCTACAATACATATTCACACCCCAAGATCAAGAAATGCTCTCACAAAAAAATACAAATTTGGACATTATAGGTCATTTTTGAAAGTCAACAAAAACACCTTTTTTGCCAAAGCTTATAACTTTAGCATGGAACATAAAAATTAGATGAAACCAAAATGGTTCATTAGAGGACATCTCAAGGTTTCTAAAATGTCCAAGAACACCTCCAAAAGTTCAAAATTGAAGAAGTTATGTATTGTTGAAGTTGGACATTTTTCCAAATTTGCCAAAAGTCAACTATCTTCAAAACTCCAATTTTTGACAAAAGGGCCCACTTTTTTCCACTTGATATGGTCTTGTCATGCCACAAACGTGTCCCATATTTGATTTCATGGCCATTCATTTATTTTTCTATTTTATTTAATTTTTATTGATTTAATTCATTTTTAATCAATATTAAATCAAATAAAATCTAAAAATTGATGAAATCATATCTTTGTGATTGTACAACTTTCAATTGGCATGATTCATCAAATCAATTCGTATCAAGGCTCATTCATGCACAAAAAATCAGATTTGGCCTTTATTTGGAAACTTGATAATGGTGATCAAAATCAAATCCTCCATCTTCAATGCACTTGGATTATGGCCCATGTTTTGACCTAAATTCATTCTATAACACTCACACAAGTCACACAAAGCAAGAACACGCACAAAGCACTGCTGAAACGGCCAGAACAACTTTGGAAAAAAGCTTGGAAACTTGAATTCTGAAATCCATCTTGGAGCTCGATACAAAGCAAAAGCTTGACATAGCTCTCTTCTCTGACATCCAGTGAAGCGATACCAATCAAAACCAAGTCTTTTCATTGCCTAAAACTCACTGTAAGTCTCCACGAACCTTGCTCTGAACATGGCATCGTGAAATCATTTTCTTGCATCCTCTTGCCAATTTTCTTGTATATTCATAATGGCCGTTCAATTTCCAATGATTCTGTAATATTTAATTTCATTTTCATAGCTTATAACCCCGTGTCCAGAGCTAGGGTTCTTGTTCTTGCTTTTTGGGTATTTTTGATGCAGGATAAATTGAGGCTAATGATGGGTATAGGAATGATCAGGGGAGAGAGACGAATGCAATGATGGTTTCCATAGGAATTTATATGGCCTGTAGCTCTTGATAGGATGATGCCATGGATTTAGTTGCGGACTAAAATCCGCAGGTAAACGAACCAGTCTTCGTTGAAGAAGACGAAGACGTGGCTTAGCGTGATTGGTCCATTCAAACAAATTGCGCGTTTTTTATTTATTTTTCCAGGCATAATTAATTGTTTATCATATAATGTTTGTTGTACATTCCACTAACAAAGAAACAGCGCAGTAGAGTTGGCAAGGCAGGCGTGTCATTGAGCATTGAGACCTGGGTTCGAATCCCAGGTCCCCCAAAACACTTTATTTGTTTTTTCTTCAGGCATTCATGTGCAATTCTCAAAGGGTGGTCCATCATGCACCTCAAAAGATCCACTTGCCAGATGGATTTCAGATCAGATCCAGGGGCCCAGATTGCACGCCCATCATACTCCCTGGTCAAAGGCACACATTGGATTCCAAAAGTCCAACAAGGCTGGACGTTCTGGGCCTGGGAATTTCCATTCAAATACCCTCTTCAGGCCCACACCCCTCTGAGTTTGTCCCTTTTTTATTTTTCTTTTCATTATTTTTCTATTTCTATTTTATTATTATTATTATCTTAATTAATTAATTAGCCAATTAACTTTTTCATAAAAAAATCAGAAACGACAAAAATAATATTTTTATTAATTCCATTAATTTTATTATTTATTTTTGTAAATAACAATTAATTTATTTATTTAGTTTAATTAGGTACAATTTTAATATCTTTTGCATTAAATTAAAATTAATATAGAATTAGGATTTTTATTAACTTTTTAATCATTCTTATTTTTTTTCCTTAATTAAAATAAAAACCCAAAAATATTTTCATTTAATTAATTAATTCAATTATTAACTTAGACTAATTTTTAATTCAAAAAAATAACAAAAATATGCTTTATTTAATAAAAGGGTCAAAACCCTAAGACACTCCGATTTAATTTTCCCGCGTGCGTATTATTTTTGATCCATATTTCAATATTGTAACTGCTTCAGGAATGTAATAGTTTTTAACTTAGGACTTTATTTATTTATTTATTGCTTTTATTTATTTTTCGCAATTTAATTTTAAAGGGTTTGTCTTTGGCGATGTAAATACCCGACGCCTTGTAATAGCTTAGATTTATTTTTCGCAATTTACATTCCGCAACTATTAACTGTTAGATGTTTGATAGGAAATGCATGACAAGATCAATTTTTAATCTAAAATCAACAGTAGCTCACCATGAACATGTACAAAGGCAAATAATTGAAAAACAATACACTCGCACATGCGCACTCTGAGGGTACACCTCACTTGGTTGCCTCGAACGTGGTCATTAAGTATAGGAAGTTTTAGAGGTTGCCCTCTTGTCCAAAGATCAAAGTTGCCTCGAAACGGTTGCCTCGGATAAAATGATCTAAGAAATTAGGGTTACCGCTAAGGCGTCCTAACATTGCTTTAGTGACCATACGTCCCTTAATCGAATTGACCCGAAAACTCCAACGATGATGCTACCTACTCCTCAATAGTGGGGTAACACTGTCTAAAGGACATCTGAACAGTCTAATTCCTTTTTGAGTAGGTAAATGTTCTTAAGTACTTGCTCCTTTTAAAACAAAAACAAAACTTTTCGCACTTACACTCTCTTCAAAACAAAAACTTCTTTCAAACCCACAAACACAAAGAAAAGCAAATTTTTGAAAACATAATGAGCAAGTACCTAAGAGCCCGTGGATAACCACGGATAGAAAGGGTGCTAACACCTCCCCTTTCTATAATCTACCTCCCGAACCTGAGAAATATCTCAAAAAGGAATTTTTCTGTGATTTTGTCCTTTCCTTGTTGGATAAAATAAAAGACGGTGGCGACTCTTGCTCACCGCGACATTTTGCAAAAACAAACGCAAACGCGAACCAGCATTCCAAAACAGTCAGTTCTATTCCCACCGATCACAGAACTGGCGACTCTGCTGGGGAAATATATTAATAAGTGAGGTGTACCTTAGGATTAGATCATTATGTTTTCAATTGTATGCTCTGTATGCTTTAATTTTGTGGGCTTGTATCGGAGTTCTATAGATCCTAACCCAGATCTGGGGATACCCTTTAGGTAAGTAGCAATAAACTGTGAGGGATCTGTCCGGCGTAGACCGACACGGATGAAGCAGTAGCTATGTTGGTGTGGCACCTTAGTCTGTACCGATATCTCTTGTGTTGGAACGAGGAGAATATGGGTCTTATAAGGAGTCATTAAGCACCAACTGACCTTAGAACCTTAAATTGACCAACTTGGCCATAGGACAGTAGCAGCATGCTACACTCATTGAGACTAAACTCTCGCGATGATTCTGGCTGCAAGAAAAGGTTGCTAAACTGGAATTATGATCGATTGAGGGTAGTCAGTGATATTGAGATCCTCTAGAACCCGGTTACTATTTTTTAGGACAGGTCTTAACTAACTGAACTGAAAGAGGGTAGTACCTAAGCTTCATGCTAGCCTGAAATCTAAGGGCTCTCAGTGTGACTTGTGTGCCTTTAACATGTTTGCCTTTTGTGGATACTTGTGGTGTGCCTTTACCATGACATCATGACATCATAACATTGCATACATTTTGCATAAGGACTAACATATTTCAAAGACAAGAGGGTTTCATCTTTGCTCTGTTTTGTAGGCCATCATGATGCCCATGCGTAAGAATACCATCCGGATCAACTTTGTCTAAGTCCCTACCTTGCTTAAAGAGTTGGTTGTCAGGATTCCAGACAATACTTCCTTCATCAGAAGGCATGGTTCTCTTCTCAGTTTGGTCACCTCAAAATTGGACGAACAAATGACGAGTGTTCCGGTCCAATTATATGATCCGCTGTACCATTGTTTTACTTTCCAGGACTTCCAGCTGGTTCCTACCCTAGAAGAGTTATCTGAGTTGCTCGGTATCTCCGTCCTGGAACAGACTCTGTTTACTGGTTGGGAAAAGACTCTTAAGCCCAAAGAAATTGTTGCAGCCCTTCACTTGACCAAAGAGGAGGTAATGGCTAACTGGGAGACTAGAAGTGGAGCTAAGGGTTTTCTGACTAAGTTTTTGGTTGACAAAGCTAATTATTTCTGGGACAGCTTAGACTTCAAGGCGTACGAGGACATTCTGGCTCTTTTGATTTATGGTCTAGTATTGTTTCCGAACCTTAAAACTTTTGTTGATATTAATGCCATAAATATCTTCATCTCTCAGAATCCGGTACCCACTCTCTTGGGTGATATCCTTCACCAGCTCTATGCTCGTACTGCCCGAAAGCGGGGAACTTTGATGTGTTGTGCTCCTTTATTGTCGAGGTGGTTTATTTCGCACCTCCCTAAGTCCGTACTGAAGAACAAAGAAGGAATGGGCTGGGCTTATAGGGTGATGTCTCTTTCTAATAATGACATTATCTGGACTCTCAAAGGTATGGATGAGGTGACTGTCATTGATCGCTATGGAGAGTATCCTAATGTTCCATTGATCGGAACCCATGGAGGCAATTCTTACAACCCATGTTTAGCTCTCCGTCAGTTTGGGAGAGCCAGAAGAGAAGGGCCTCATGAGATGTTGATGCCTCATATCATCTTTGATTTTCAGGGAGATATCGACGAGCTGCGTCGTAGGTTCATAAGGGCTTGGGACAGAGTTCACCAATCTGACCCACATGAGTTGGGACCAAAGACTTCTCTGCCAATGGAGCCATATCTCATATGGGTCCGCATCCGTGCCCAGAAGCTAGGTATTCCATATGAAGTTGTCAGGCCTGTCACTCTTGAAGTTGCTAATGAGGAGGGGGTTCTTCCAACCATTCTCCACCCTTATATGCCCACGGATATTGGGACACTGAAGAGGTCTTGGATGCAACTGCGGGCAGAGCGGGATTCTTATCGGGAGAAGTTCAATGAGCAGGAGCAGAAGATCCCGAAGCTGACTAGGCAACTGGAGAACGATCGGATCCTGAATGATTATGTCCACACTGAGAAAAAGAGACCATGGGAGCATTCATGGACCTTTGATGATTTCTTTTACAGTTTTTATTTACTTTTCAGTATTTCCATTCTTGTAACGCCTAAGGGCAGTTTGTTGAACAATTTAAATTTTGAAGTTTAAATCCAATAAAGTGTGTTTCCTTTCTTGTTTACAAATTTGAATCTCGGTTGTCTTTGAAATCATAAATCATACGCATTTCATCCCATGCACTTCATAAACAGGTACCCTTTACATGTCTCTTATCTTCTTCGTTGTTTATTTCAGCAATCATCATGTCTGCTGAACCTTCACTGAGCAAGCTATCAAGGCCCTCCAGGCCCAATTTCAAGAGTTGTTCATGAATCTAGCTAAGGGTCAGCAGGACCTAAAGACCTTGATTCTAAAAGAGAAGAAGAAGAAGAAGAAGAGGACCATCCTGTTCAATACTGGACGCAGGTTTGGAAACGGGCTGCAGAATGAAGTTGATATGACCACCTCATCTGGAGGGAAAGATAGTCCACAAGAAAGGAGGGCTCCTAGCCCTATGGTCTCCGACAACGAGACAGAGTATGATGAAGAACAGTATCCTCCTACTGAGGATAAGTACAAACAGCTGGAAGACTGTTTGAGCGCTATGGAAATACAGAAGGTGCCCGGTCTGGACTTCGGAGATCTGGGTCTATCATCTGGGGTGGTGATTCCCCATAAGTTCAAGGCACCTGCCTTTGCCAAGTATGACAGAGTTTCCTGTCCGAAGTTGAACCTCCGGTCATATGTGAGAAAGATCCAGCCTTACACTGCTGATAAGAACTTATGGATCCATTTCTTTCAAGACAGTCTCTCAGGGACTCAGCTCGAGTGGTTCTATCAGTTGGACGGAGCCAGTATCCGTAGCTGGGAAGATTTGGCTACTGCATTCTATAGGCAGTATCAGTACAACTCCGACCTCACTCCTATGCGTACCCAACTCCAGGGTATGTCAATAGGAACGGGTGAAAGATTCAAAGAGTATGCTCAAAAATGGAGAGACCTTGCTGGAAGGGTGCAACCACCTTTGGCTGATCGTGAGCTTGTGGACATGTTTCTGGGGACCCTGTCTGGTCCGTTCTTTAATCATCTGATTGGAAGCTCTTCAGCTGGGTTTACAGATCTTATTTTGACTGGTGAAAGGATTGAAGCTGGTATTAAGGCTGGAAAGATACAGAAGGGTGCCTCATCGAGTACCGAGAAGAAACCGTTTAAGAAAGAGGCCAGTGCTGTCTACAGCTCGAGAAGACAGAATAGACCTGAACACCGCCAAGCTGTCAATGCGGTTGTTATTTCAAAACCTGCTGGTGCTCCTCAGCATCACAATCAACAAAAGGACGAGAGACCTCGAAGGAAATTCACTCGTCTCAGCATGACTTTGTCTCAGATTCTGCCACAGTTGCTGAAGACCAATCTGGTGACTCTAAAAGAAGCTCCGAAGAATCCAAGTACCACATCACCAAAGTACAACCCTAACGCCCGCTGCGCTTTTCACTCTGATAGCCCGGAGCATAATACAGATGATTGTTGGGTGTGATCGGTGGATCTGGAACTGACTGTTTAACGCTGGTTCGCGAAATGTCGCAGAAGCAAGAGTCGCCACCGTCTTTTATTTTCTCCAAATGGAAAGGACAAAAGCACAGAAAAATTCCTTAAAGAGATTGCTCTCGGTTCGGGAGGTAAGTTATAGAAAGGGAAGGTGTTAGCACCCTTTCTATCCATGGTTATCCATGGGCTCTTAGATACTTGCTCATTGTGTTTTCAAAAATGGTTTGTTTGCTTTTCAACTGTGGGTTTTAAAAAGTTTCTTTGAAAATTCCAGTTCGACTCTTGTATCTGTCCTCAAGAGTGTTTGAAAAATTGCTTTCGAAAGCTTTTTGAAAAGGTGTCGGTGTGAAAAGTATTTTTGAATTTTTGTTTGAAATTTAGAGCAAGTATCTATGAGAACCTACCTACCCTAAGGAATTCGTCTGTGTAAATGTCCTTTAAAGTAGTGCCATCCCACCATTGAGAGGTAGGTAGCACCACCGTTGGAGGTGTTCGGGTCAATTCGAGTTTGTAGGGACATGGTGATCACCAGAGCAATGGGAAGACACCTTAGAAGCTACCCTCATGCCAGGTTCCCGGATCATGAGGACTTACTAAGACATCCTCTACTCGACGATCACCTTTCGAGGCAAGGCAACAGTGAGGCGTACCCTAGGGGTGGTGTGTGCGATTTGTGTGTCGTTTTCATTGCATTTATCTTGTCATGTCATTGGTGTTCTACGCTTGATTTTATTTAAGGCCATTCATTCTTGCATGCTTTGTTTAACAGTTAAAAGTTGCGAGGAAAATAAAATCTAAAGCTATTACAAATGGCGCGGGTCCACATCGCCAAAATTATCCAGGACCCGATTTGACGGAAAATAAACAAAAGAATTAAAAGTGCGAAAAGTAATTACAAGGCTTCGGGAGAGGTACATAATTATTTAAGCAAAATAAAATAAATATGCGAAATTAAACAATTAAGTCGAAAGGAGGGCGTTGGACCCTTTTGCAAAATATTAAAATTACATGAATTAATTAATTAAGAAAAGAAATTGTCTTTGTTTTTGGTATTTTTATGTATTTTAAGATTTAATAGAAAAAATTAATTAAAATTAAAATAAAATACTAAACCTAATTCTAATTATTTTTAAGTTATTAAGAAAAATATTAAAGTTTTTTAACCTAAATTAACCCTAAGTTATTTTCATGCAAATTTAATTATAAAAATAAATAAAATAAATGAATATTATTATAAGAAACAAAAAAAATTAAAAAGGAATAAAAAAACATTAATTAAACCTAATTCTACTTCTTTTTAGATTTTTTATTAAAGGTATTAAAATTAAACCCTAATTTATATTAAATTTAATTATATACAATTTGTTTATGAAAATAATTAAAATAAAATACTTATTATATTTTGCTCTTTTTCTGATTTTTTTGATGTTTTTATATTTTGTAAAAGATAATATATTAATTAAACAAGTAATAATTAAAATAAAAATAGAATTAAAAATAAAGAAAACAAAAATTATGCAAACCTTGGGGGGTGGTAGTCCCCAATATGGAGGTATGATTATGGAAATTCTGGCCCAACAAGCATGGTCCATTTGACTTTTTTCAGACAACCTGCTGGCGTATTGACTAGGGTTTAGGGTGTCCTTTCAATCTCAGCCTTTGGTTTGATTCCACTAGGCACGTGGACGATCTGATCTGGAGGATGTATGGTATGCTCCAACCTGGAAATTGCATATGAACATGTTTTACAAAATAATATGGAAATAACGTAGACCTGGGGCTTGAACCCAGGTCATGAGGGTTAACAACACTACACTTTGCCAGCTGAGCCACTACAATGCATTTGTTATATAATAAACAAACAAATAATATAAAAGAAAGTGGGTTAATAGCTTGGAAGCGCGCGCGCATTTTTGAACTGGCCTATCATCATTTGACACGATTTCGTCTTCTCCACCTTCCCTGAAATACAAAACATTGAGCAACGGTTTTATACGCGTTTCGTTAGGTGGCTTTTGGAAAAAATAGCGAATAGGTCTTAGAGGGTCAATAAATTAGGCGCGATGGGTGGTTTGTGATCGTTCAGGCTTGCTGATTACAACCATGGCATTCTTGAAGGCCAATTTTTCTTGGTGTTAAAATCCCCAATTGGAGGTCCTGTAAACCCTAAAAATCAAACATGGGGGAATCGTACACAACGCATAATAATACAATTCAATATAATGGTTAGCTTCAGAACTTCACAAGGAATGTAAATCAAGTATTAGAAATCACAAAGGATGTGTAAATCATGATGCACGATTATGAATTTTTCTCTGTACAGTTAATGTTCGTTTTACCAATTCTTGGCGTTGTGATGGGTCTTCTTGATTGGAAATCGTTCAGGGGACCTTGAGGAAGCTATTGAAACCAGTTTTGTGCTTTGAATCGACCTAAAAAGTGTTTTTCAGATTTGAGTTTTTAGAGAAAAAATTCAAGTTTGATTTGTGTTCTTTTGCGCAGCTTAGTCTCTATTCTGATTAGGGTTGTGTTCTAGCATATGTAGTGAGTCCATTAGGTTAACAAAAGTAGAACAAATCCAATGCAATGATGGTTTTTGGAAATTTCATATCTTTTCCATGTGTTCTTTGTTCTCAATCATGATCAATCAACCCAAATCTTTCCATAATTGTACAAGCACGAAATCTTGAGGCTAAAACATGTATAAAAAGATTGGTTAGGGTGAGTTAAATATTTTTCATATATTTAAATGATTTAAATGAATTAATATAAATAAAAATTCAAATAAATAAATAAATAATGAGAAAATACTTCCCTTTGGGCCAAGTGGTCGTGCACATGCTTGGAATGATGAATTGTGGAAGAAAAATGGGCCCATTAGCAATTTTAGGTCATTTGAATCAATGTTGACTTTTCAAAATATCCAAAAATTTCCTAACTTCCACAAGGCATAACTTGCTCAATTTTTAAGCTTTTCTCATGTTCTTGGACAATTTGGAAAGGTCTTTGAGTCCTCTAACCAATGCATTTGGTCCCATGTCATTTTGATTTACCAATCTTAAGTTATGGCCTTTGACTTAAAGTCCCTTTTTGTTGACTTTTGAAAATGACCTATAATGTTGAAATTGATAACTTTTTGTGAGAGCATTTCTTGGACTTGAAGTATGAAGATGAGTTGTAGGAAATGTCTTTCTCTTCAAAATAAGCTTTGTATGGAATTTTTATGATAATCCATGTGAAAGTTATGCCCTGGTCAATTTCAGTTGACTTTTTCAACTGTCCAAATAAGGAAACTTTTGCATCCTTGATGATTTCTGAGCCAAATTTTGAGAATCATGATCAAGCATTGATCAAATGATGTTTGTGGCTTCAAAATGATATGTTGACCAAAAATTTGAACTTTTGACTGTCAAATGACCATTTTGCCCCTACAGTTGACTGTAGTGCAATTAGGGTTTTTGACTGTGCAATTTTTAGCTGAATGTCTTGAAACTTGATATGAGGATGCTTGACCATATTTGTAGGCATATGAGACTTAATTGGGCCTTTGGAAACTTCCTTTTCTTGATCAAAACACAAACCCTAGTTTTGACTGTATGGGAGACCTTTGACTGTGCAACCCTTGGGGAATTTTGTAGCTTGACTTGGCAATTTCTTGGAGAATATGGGAGGGCAAATTTTGGGGTACAACAGTTGCCCCTGTTCAATCTTCTTAGACCTGAGGATGCAGATTGGCTGACGTGCCTTTCGTAATCCGAAGGTGGAAGATGATTGAACACTAGAGTGCCCAGAAATTTGCGCTCACATAGTAACAGTGATGGTGGAATGGGCTTATAGATGCCATTTGGAGATTGATGAATAGGGTGATGGGCTTATAGATGCCATCTGGATGTTGATCGCGTAAGAGATTCCTTAGCGAGAACCTGCATACCTGCAAAAGAAAAATAATGAGTACCTGACACGTTGCAGGAGTTGATTTCAGATGCTTGGCATAGATACGTCCTGACTGGTTACAGGAGCTGAGTCTGGAGCTTCACAAGATGATGAATGAACCAGGGATGGTTACTACCTTAGCATGAATGGTAAGAGAACCTTGGGCGACTTTAACTTCAACAACGCTCGTTGAGAAAAATCTTAGCGGGAATTACCATCTTTGCAGTATCGGGAAGAAAACCATAGGCAATTATAATCTGAAAGGGAATTGTCACCTCACTCACCGTCGGAGAGGGAACCATAAGAAAAAGAATTATCACCTCACTCACCGTCGGAGAGGAAAACATCTGAAAAGTAATTATCACCTCACTCACCGTCGGAGAGGGGACCATAGGAGACTATCACCTCACTCACCGTCGGAGAGGGAAACATCTGAAAAGGACTTACCACCTCACACTCACCGTTGGAGAGGGAACCATAGGAGACTATCACCTCACTCACCGTCGGAGAGGGAAACATCTGAAAAGGACTTACCACCTCACACTCACCATCGGAGAGGGAACCATATGAGACTATCACCTCACTCACCGTCGGAGAGGGAAACATCTGAAAAGGACTTACCACCTCACACTCACCGTCGGAGAGGGAACCATAGGAGACTATCACCTCACTCGCCGTCGGAGAGGGAAACATCTGAAAAGGACTTACCACCTCACTCACCGTCGGAGAGGGAACCATAGGAGACTATCACCTCACTCGCCGTCGGAGAGGGAAACATCTGAAAAGGACTTACCACCTCACTCACCGTCGGAGAGGGAACCATAGGAGACTATCACCTCACTCGCTGTCGGAGAGGGAAACATCTGAAAAGGACTTACCACCTCACTCACCGTCGGAGAGGGAACCATAGGAGACTATCACCTCACTCACCGTCAGAGAGGGAAACATCTGAAAAGGACTTACCACCTCACTCACCGTCGGAGAGGGAACCATAGGAGACTATCACCTCACTCGCTGTCGGAGAGGGAAACATCTGGGATAACTTCTACTGAGTCTTCATCAGGAAAATCTGTTGGGAGTCGATTTAGCTGGACTAGAGAAGGCCTTGAAATATGTTTGAGAATTTTAACTGTATCTTTCCTGAAAGGTAAGGGTCAGTCATATGCAATGCATGATATGGATCAAGCAATGATGTTCTCAACATAAATGAGATTTGTATGACATAATGCGTCTATGCATGCTATAATGATGTATGTGATGTTTTATGAATGTGTTTTTCGTCTAGGACAGTAAATCCTTGACGGGTGCCGGGAAGTCATATCCTGGGCTGATGTTGGAGAATAGATTTTGCTTCCGCTGGGGATGATAACTGCAAGAATACCGGTAGGAGAAGATGACTCCGTTGCGGAATAAACTTGGCAAATGGAAGATTCTGTGGGGAGAAAAGATACTCTAGCGACCATGCTGGGAAGCAATACTCTGTGGGAAGAGGGATGCCTTGCTGAGTGTTGATAATAATTTGCTGGGGATACCCTTGTTGTTGGAAGTGTTGATGGACTTCGCTGGGGTAAGAAGACTTCGTCGAGGACGCTCTTTCCGTGGCTTTTGGCTGAGGATAACCCAGTTATATCCTGTTAAGGAAATAACTCTTTGAATAAAGCCGGGAGACGCGTTCGTGCTCTGCGAAGGATAAGCTTCCAGAATTTACTGGGGATAAGCTTACTGCTTGGGGATATGAATTCCAAATTTCCTGGGGAACTGGATTGGACCCTTCTGGGGAAGTTTTGATATATTGGGGAAATGATCCTTTGAACGTTGATATGCCGCCGGGGAACAATCTTTAGACCAAGACTGCCGGGGATGCTTGTTAAGAACATGTATATTGCTGCTGAGGAAGGTTGAGATCTACTGGAGGATACCCAATTTCCTTGAGATTTGATGGCTCTACTTGGAGAAGAATGCACTGACTGCTGACTCTCTCTGGGGAATTAAGATGTACTGGTCATGTTCTTCATCTGAACTTATCTTGATACCTTGATGGACAGAGCGATTAGATCGTTTGGACAACTCATCATTGCCCCTGTTTCTGAGGTGGAAGGCACCTGTGGGGTGCTGATAGTTGTTGATGAACCAACCTTCTTCTGGTAGGCAGGTGACAAGATGACAGGACATAGTCGTACGCTTTGATCCCTAACTTTTGCCTGGACCGCCCTTTCGGGTTTTCAGTCCACCGGGATACCCATTTTTGCCCAAGCCGCCTTTTCAGGTTTTCGACTTGCCGGGTGTACAGGTTTTTTTCATTTCATCCCTTCATTTTGCCCGAACCCTTTTGGTTCGCCGGGAAGCCCTAATTTTTGCCTAGGCATGTCAGCCTAGCGGGTCTTTGATTTTGCGTAGTATTTTTCGACCATGTCCATGCTCTTAGAATGTAGGGAGTTGCCCCTGTTAGAAGTGTTTTGTCACGCCACCAGAAGATTTTCGACCAGGCAAGATTCGTTGTTGAAATGCCCCAGGTGGCTCATGCGGAGATTTGCCCCAGGCTATTTGACTTTTGAGAGATTCTCCGAATCTTGATTGGATTGCCCCAGATGATGGACCATGGTCATGCCATGCCCCTTGATTGGAGATACTCTTGCTCATTAGACTTTCATTGTGCGAATTTCCCTGCTGTTCAAACAAAAGGTCATACGCAAACAAAGTTATGTTAAAAATGCAAAGTCTATGTCTGTCTTGAAGGTTTTTTTTTTAAAAAATGCATTCTTTTTTCATAAAACAAGTGAATGTTTGTAAAACGTGATGTCAACTCCGTATTTACCATAGGCCTTAAGGAGTCAGGATACCTTTCGTAACAGTATGCTTTCGAACTAACCCATGCTTCAGCTAGGACTTTTAAGGGTTATAACGTGGCCTGGTTCACGGTTTAAGAAAAAAAGGATAAAGGCTCAAATTATTTGTACCCACCCGTTCTTCGTGATGTTGTTCAGTCCTATACTCAGTTGATCATACGTTAGACCTTGTTCGAGTCTTTGCTCTGATTTTCCGGTGATGATTCGGATGTTGATAACTTATTTTGAATGGGCAATCACTCCTTTCTTGTAAGACCTCTTTCTTTTTTTTTGATTTTTGCTATCCCTTTCTTTTTTGCCTGAACTGTTTCCTTTTTTTGGAATTACAGTCAGCGGGATGCCCCAGTTTCGTAAGTCTCCTTCATGGATTTTGACTTAATGGGCTTCTTTCTTTTTTTATTTTATTTTGAGAGATATAATGACTGCCTATCCTTGTGATTGTTCGGAATCATCATTGTCTTTCTTTGTTTTGTAAGGACCTCTTTTGGTGCCATTCGTTATGCACTCGGATCAACTGAGAGACTACCCTGCCCCAGGTTATAATTAAGGGTTTTAATTTTCGAAAAGAAAACTCCTACTTCTTTGGCTCAGAGGGGTTGACGAGGGATTATCTTCCTTATAACTCCAGTGTTTAGGATTTGAAACAATGCCTGTACTTCATCAGCGGGGTCTGTTCAAAAGCATACTGTAAAGGTTGTGGTATCGTTTTCGTCATCCTCCCTCAAGAGGCTTTAGAATTTTTAGATCAAGAGTTGACATCAGAAAAAATATGAAAACAGTTTGCATATAGTGAATACGAATATATTGTTTCAGAACAGACATATGCGATGCATTAATGAAATAACAATGTTTAACATGAGTAAATGTTTGAACAAAAGAGAATTGCAACTTGAACATTCGAATGAACAAAAATTTTCCAGTCTCAGGATTTGTCACTTCAAATGGTGAGTGATGGTAGAAAAATTTAGCCTGACCATCTTGTGTGAATTCCAGTGCTCCTTCATCAATCAGGTCCTGAATCTTATTCTTCAAAGCCCAACAATCCTCTGTAGCATGCCCCAGGCTATCAGAATGATAAGCGCAGTGAGCGTTGGGGTTATACCTTGAAGGTGTCCTGTTGGGATTCTTAGGAGGATCCTTTAGAGTTACCAAGTTCAACCTCAGCAGTTGTTGTAAGGCTCGAGGCAGCGACACGTTGAGCTTGGTGAATTGCCTTTTGGGCTTGTCTGGTTGAAGCTGGTGGGGTTGATACTGAATTGGTGATACTGAAGCCATATGAGGAGCTTTCTCCTTGCCTCTTTGTCTCAAAGATGGTCGAACGATGATTGGATTTTTACCCTTAGAAGTTTGCCCCAGTTGGTTACCCTGAAGCAATTGGTTGACGAGAAACCAGTGCTCATCTTGTCTTTGAGCTAGCCCTTGAATGGCAGTCACCTGCCCCAGCATCTGGACCTTTAATGCATCCATCTCTGTTTGTAGGTGTTTCAGCCTTTCATCCTCAGCACTGTTCCTGACAAAGGTCTCCATGAGAAGTGTCCTTAGTTCCTCCTGCCCCTTGGATAGATTCAGAAGGATTTCCCCGAAGCGAGTCTCTTGAGCAAGAAGGTCCTGGTTGTCTGGTTGGAAGGCCATTGCTGAAATAAACAGCGAGAAAGGTAAGTGACCTGCAACAAAGATACCTGTTATGTAATGATGTGTATGACATGCATGCAATGTTTTCAAGGACCTCGCGGGGTAAACAAGAAAATTGTTAGAGTTTGCATTTTGTAGCTTGATTGAAGGAACTTCCATATTTGTTGAGAGTCTCTCTTCCAAGGGTCAAAGGCTCACCATATCAAGTGGGTCATAGCCTCTGACAACCTTAGCTAGAGGAAAATAAATCCTCTTTGCCCCTTGCTAGATGTTTGATTTATCATGACCTGCATCACAAGCCCTTGAGCTCCTTGAAATGGGTTAGGATGTATGCAATGGTATGATGTCATGCTATGCATGGGGTGATGTAAGTAGCCCTGTTATGAGTCCCAATTAAGGACTGCAAACCAAAACCTGCAAGAAACTCGGTAAAACCTATCATGAGTCCCTATTAAGGACTAAAACAAACCCTGCAAGAAACTTGGTAAACCTTATTATGAGTCCTAGCTAAGGACTTTAAACAAAAACCTGCAAGAAACTTAGTGAGCCTTGTTATAAGTCCTAGTTAAGGATTATGAACAAAACCTGCAGGAAATTCAGTAAACCCTGTTATGAGTCCCAATTAAGGACTATAAACAAAACTTGCAAGAAACTCAAGTGTTAGACAACAAGCATGCAAATAGCCAAGTACGAAGGCACACAAGTCACACAAGAGAAACCCTTAGAGTTTAGGCCAACATGGGGTCTGGGTAGTACCCTCTTGAAGTTGGTGGGTTCAACCTGTCCTATCAAAGTAACCGGGTTCTAAGGTTCCCAATATCACGGGATTACTTTCATTGTTCATCGTTTCGATTTAGCCACTGAACTGGCGACCGAAATATTCCAGGAAAGCAACCCTCAATTGAGTGTAGTATCGAGTATCAACCAACCTCGGGCTGCACCAAAGTCAGTTATCTCACTACCCTAAAGAGGCCAAGATAGTTCAATTAAGGTTCCTAAGGTCTGTTGATGCTTCACGACACCACGCGGAGGCCCCGTACTCTCCTTGACTGAACTCAAGGGTTACCGGTACACACCAAAGTGCCACATCAATGTAGCAGACTGTTTCAACCATGTCGGTATACCCCGCACAGTTCCCTCACAGTCTTGTTGCTACTTTCTAAGAAGGTATCCCCCAGATCCGGGTTAGGATCTATAGAACTCCCAAGCAACCCACAATTTAAAGCACACAAGGAAAGCAATTGAAAACACAGTGATCTTAGTCCTAAGGTACACCTCACTTTAAGTTTATCCCCAGCAGAGTCGCCAGTTCTGTGATCGGTGGATCTGGAACTGACTGTTTAACGCTGGTTCGCGAAATGTCGCAGAAGCAAGAGTCGCCACCGTCTTTTATTTTCTCCAAATGGAAAGGACAAAAGCACAGAAAAATTCCTTAAAGAGATTGCTCTCGGTTCGGGAGGTAAGTTATAGAAAGGGAAGGTGTTAGCACCCTTTCTATCCATGGTTATCCATGGGCTCTTAGATACTTGCTCATTGTGTTTTCAAAAATGGTTTGTTTTCTTTTCAACTGTGGGTTTTAAAAAGTTTCTTTGAAAATTCCAGTTCGACTCTTGTATCTGTCCTCAAGAGTGTTTGAAAAATTGCTTTCGAAAGCTTTTTGAAAAGGTGTCGGTGTGAAAAGTATTTTTGAATTTTTGTTTGAAATTTAGAGCAAGTATCTATGAGAACCTACCTACCCTAAGGAATTCGTCTGTGTAAATGTCCTTTAAAGTAGTGCCATCCCACCATTGAGAGGTAGGTAGCACCACCGTTGGAGGTGTTCGGGTCAATTCGAGTTTGTAGGGACATGGTGATCACCAGAGCAATGGGAAGACACCTTAGAAGCTACCCTCATGCCAGGTTCCCGGATCATGAGGACTTACTAAGACATCCTCTACTCGACGATCACCTTTCGAGGCAAGGCAACAGTGAGGCGTACCCTAGGGGTGGTGTGTGCGATTTGTGTGTCGTTTTCATTGCATTTATCTTGTCATGTCATTGGTGTTCTACGCTTGATTTTATTTAAGGCCATTCATTCTTGCATGCTTTGTTTAACAGTTAAAAGTTGCGAGGAAAATAAAATCTAAAGCTATTACAAATGGCGCGGGTCCACATCGCCAAAATTATCCAGGACCCGATTTGACGGAAAATAAACAAAAGAATTAAAAGTGCGAAAAGTAATTACAAGGCTTCGGGAGAGGTACATAATTATTTAAGCAAAATAAAATAAATATGCGAAATTAAACAATTAAGTCGAAAGGAGGGCGTTGGACCCTTTTGCAAAATATTAAAATTACATGAATTAATTAATTAAGAAAAGAAATTGTCTTTGTTTTTGGTATTTTTATGTATTTTAAGATTTAATAGAAAAAATTAATTAAAATTAAAATAAAATACTAAACCTAATTCTAATTATTTTTAAGTTATTAAGAAAAATATTAAAGTTTTTTAACCTAAATTAACCCTAAGTTATTTTCATGCAAATTTAATTATAAAAATAAATAAAATAAATGAATATTATTATAAGAAAGAAAAAAAATTAAAAAGGAATAAAAAAACATTAATTAAACCTAATTCTACTTCTTTTTAGATTTTTTTATTAAAGGTATTAAAATTAAACCCTAATTTATATTAAATTTAATTATATACAATTTGTTTATGAAAATAATTAAAATAAAATACTTATTATATTTTGCTCTTTTTCTGATTTTTTTGATGTTTTTATATTTTGTAAAAGATAATATATTAATTAAACAAGTAATAATTAAAATAAAAATAGAATTAAAAATAAAGAAAACAAAAATTATGCAAACCTTGGGGGGTGGTAGTCCCCAATATGGAGGTATGATTATGGAAATTCTGGCCCAACAAGCATGGTCCATTTGACTTTTTTCAGACAACCTGCTGGCGTATTGACTAGGGTTTAGGGTGTCCTTTCAATCTCAGCCTTTGGTTTGATTCCACTAGGCACGTGGACGATCTGATCTGGAGGATGTATGGTGTGTTCCAACCTGGAAATTGCATATGAACATGTTTTGCAAAATAATATGGAAATAACGTAGACCTGGGGCTTGAACCCAGGTCATGAGGGTTAACAACACTACACTTTGCCAGCTGAGCCACTACAACGCATTTGTTATATAATAAACAAACAAATAATATAAAAGAAAGTGGGTTAATAGCATGGAAGCGCGCGCATTTTTGAACTGGCCTATCACCATTTGACACGATTTCGTCTTCTCCACCTTCCCTGAAATACAAAACATTGAGCAACGGTTTTATACGCGTTTCGTTAGGTGGCTTTTGGAAAAAATAGCGAATAGGTCTTAGAGGGTCAATAAATTAGGCGCGATGGGTGGTTTGTGATCGTTCAGGCTTGCTGATTACAACCATGGCATTCTTGAAGGCCAATTTTTCTTGGTGTTAAAATCCCCAATTGGAGGTCCTGTAAACCCTAAAAATCAAACATGGGGGAATCGTACACAACGCATAATAATACAATTCAATATAATGGTTAGCTTCAGAACTTCACAAGGAATGTAAATCAAGTATTAGAAATCACAAAGGATGCGTAAATCATGATGCACGATTATGAATTTTTCTCTGTACAGTTCATGTTCGTTTTACCAATTCTTGGCGTTGTGATGGGTCTTCTTGATTGGAAATCGTTCAGGGGACCTTGAGGAAGCTATTGAAACCAGTTTTGTGCTTTGAATCGACCTAAAAAGTGTTTTTCAGATTTGAGTTTTTAGAGAAAAAATTCAAGTTTGATTTGTGTTCTTTTGCGCAGCTTAGTCTCTATTCTGATTAGGGTTGTGTTCTAGCATATGTAGTGAGTCCATTAGGTTAACAAAAGTAGAACAAATCCAATGCAATGATGGTTTTTGGAAATTTCATATCTTTTCCATGTGTTCTTTGTTCTCAATCATGATCAATCAACCCAAATCTTTCCATAATTGTACAAGCACGAAATCTTGAGGCTAAAACATGTATAAAAAGATTGGTTAGGGTGAGTTAAATATTTTTCATATATTTAAATGATTTAAATGAATTAATATAAATAAAAATTCAAATAAATAAATAAATAATGAGAAAATACTTCCCTTTGGGCCAAGTGGTCGTGCACATGCTTGGAATGATGAATTGTGGAAGAAAAATGGGCCCATTAGCAATTTTAGGTCATTTGAATCAATGTTGACTTTTCAAAATATCCAAAAATTTCCTAACTTCCACAAGGCATAACTTGCTCAATTTTTAAGCTTTTCTCATGTTCTTGGACAATTTGGAAAGGTCTTTGAGTCCTCTAACCAATGCATTTGGTCCCATGTCATTTTGATTTACCAATCTTAAGTTATGGCCTTTGACTTAAAGTCCCTTTTTGTTGACTTTTGAAAATGACCTATAATGTTGAAATTGATAACTTTTTGTGAGAGCATTTCTTGGACTTGAAGTATGAAGATGAGTTGTAGGAAATGTCTTTCTATTCAAAATGAGCTTTGTATGGAATTTTTCTGATAATCCATGTGAAAGTTATGCCCTGGTCAATTTCAGTTGACTTTTTCAACTGTCCAAATAAGGAAACTTTTGCATCCTTGATGATTTCTGAGCCAAATTTTGAGAATCATGATCAAGCATTGATCAAATGATGTTTGTGGCTTCAAAATTATATGTTGACCAAAAATTTGAACTTTTGACTGTCAAATGACCATTTTGCCCCTACAGTTGACTGTAGTGCAATTAGGGTTTTTGACTGTGCAATTTTTAGCTGAATGTCTTGAAAATTGATATGAGGATGCTTGACCATATTTGTAGGCATATGAGACTTGATTGGGCCTTTGGAAACTTCCTTTTCTTGATCAAAACACAAACCCTAGTTTTAACTGTATGGGAGACCTTTGACTGTGCAACCCTTGGGGAATTTTGTAGCTTGACTTGGCAATTTCTTGGAGAATATGGGAGGGCAAATTTTGGGGTACAACATTGGGTTTTGAGGAACAGAGTGCAAGACCTAATTGATGCAAAGGAGATTGAGTTTGAGGCGCCTGAGAGGCCTAATGTTGTGACTGCTCCCATGCCCAAACATGGAGTAAATGCTGTAGAGGAAGACTTGTTTGTAGTTTCCGTGGATGATATTGTTACCCCTCTGATGACTGTCAAGAAGAACGTGTTGCTAGCCGGTTTATTTCCGGGTTGTGGTGAAGGTTGCCATATGTGTTCTGTTTTACCTACTGGTTGCCCATTTCTGAAGTCAGGTATCCAAAACCTGATGGATAATAAAGAGATCCTATTTGAGAAGATTGTTGTTCCTTCCATTCCTACTGAAGAAGTCGCCATCATTACCATTTTCGACAATTCTTCCAAGGCCCCCTCGAGGAAGCCTGTTAGAATTACATCTGTTCCGAAGATCGCACCTGTAATCATCACTGTTCTGGGGCCCATCCCCTACACCTCTAACAAAGTTGTCCCCTGGCACTATGGGGCTGATGTTTATGGTCTTGGAGTTAAGTAAGAGTTGGATGTTGATACCGGCGTCAGTAACATTACTGGACCTGCTAAAGTCACCCGCAGTGGTAGGCTTTTCTCACCTGATATTGCTCCACCAATTGTCCTAAGACCTGTTGTCATTACACCTGCAAGTTCTTAGTCCTACCTCGGGGCAAAGGGATCACCACTGATGTGCCTTCCCGGACGGAGGCACCGAAGACCATTACTGTTGAAGCTTTCAAACAGGAGATGGAAGAGATTTTGAAGATTATCAAGAAGAGTGATTATAACGTAGTTGAGCAGCTGGGGCAAACCCCATCCAAGATTTCTATGTTGTCACAGTTGTTGTGTTCAGAGGCCCACGCCAAGGCTCTGATTACCTTCCTGAAAACTGCCCACGTGCCACAAGAGACATCAGCTGATCAGTTTACCGATTATGTGGCTAATCTAACTGCTGATAATGGTTTGGGTTTCTCCGACGCCGATTTGACTGCTAAAGGGAAGAACCACAACGACGCCCTGTACGTCTCCATTGAATGCAGGGGCACTACTCTTGCACATGTATTGGTTGACACTGGTTCCTCATTGAACGTCTTACCCAAGAAAGCTCTAGAACGGTTGGATTGCGAAGGGTTGGAGTTAAAGCCAAGTAACATCATTGTCAGGGCCTTTGACGGGTCTAAAAGGATGGTGCACGACGAAGTTGATATTCCAATTAAAGTTGGTTCTCAGGTCTTCAGTTCTACATTCTACGTGATGGACATTCGGCCATCCTATTCTTGTTTGCTGGGTCGTCCATGGATCCACAAAGCTGGAGCTGTAACCTCAACACTCCATCAGAAGCTGAAGTACCCGGTCAGAGGTAAGATTGTGATAGTTCAAGGGGAGGAGGAGTACATGGTCAGCCACCTCAACTCGTTCAGATACGTAGAGATGGATGTGGAGTTCATTGAGACCCCATTTCAGCACTTTGAAGAGGTTCCTCAGACACTGGCATCAGCTGAGACTGTGATTGAAGATTCTCCTATGAAGATGGCTTCCTTAAAGGATGCCCGGGCTATTATTGAGAAGGGTGAGTGTGCAAATTGGAGCCGACTCCCTGATTTTACTCAGAAGACTAACAAGTTTGGTTTGGGTTTCACTGCAGAAGCTTAAAGGGCTGTTTGAAGTGCAAGGATTGGAAGACCTCCTGTGTTCATCAGCAACTCAGGAGTAAATGCCATTGAAGATGATGTGGAGGAGTCTAAATTCGACAGCTGGATCTATCCTATGACCAATGGTGGACCAAGCAACTGGACAACAAAGGACTTCATCCCTATTACTTTTGTTACCCAGTAATGAACTCTTTGTTCTGAATTTGTAATAGACAATGTTTTGAAACTTTATGGCCCGGTGTCTTACCCGGGGCACCGTGGCTTCATTTGTGAGGGCTTTTGTGTGCCATTTTCATATATCATTAATAAAAGAATTGGACGTTTCTTGCATTTCAAATTTTGCGCTCCTTGTTTTTCTTTATTATATATTGCAAAACAGCTATTTTACACACACTCACATATACAGGTCCGCATCCACTCTGGTTCTCACTGGTAACGGCTCTGCTACTGCCAGTTATGACTTCGAAAATCCGATCAACTTAGCCAAAGACGAAGGTGAAGATTATTGTGAAGTGCCTGGTGAACTTGCAAGACTGCTGCTCCAGGAAGAGAGGGCCATTCAGCCACATGAAGAGCCGGTGGAATCAATGAATCTGGGTACCAAGACAGACAAAAAGGAAGTCAAGATCAATGCAAACTTGGAGCTTAGTGTGAAACAACGGTTGATTCAGATGTTGCGTGACTACGTGGAGATCTTTGCTTGGTCTTACAAAGATATGCCTGGTTTGGATACTGATATTGTGGTTCATCGCCTGCCTACCAAGGAAGACTGCCCTCCGGTAAAACAGAAGGTTCTCCATATGTGCCCAGAGATGTCTGAGAAAATCAAGGCTGAGGTTATGAAACAATTTGACGCTGGTTTTTTAGCAGTGACTTCTTACCCTCAGTGGGTGGACAACATGGTTCCTGTGCCGAAGAAGGATGGTAAGGTTCGAATGTGTGTTGACTACATGGATTTGAACAGGGCAAGCCCTAAGGATGACTTCCCTCTACCTCACATCGATGTTCTGGTTGACAATACTGCTCAGCACAAGGTATTCTCCTTTATGGATGGTTTCTCTGGATATAATCAAATTAAGATGGCTCCCGAAGATATGGAGAAGACCACTTTTGTTACTCAGTGGGGTACCTTTTGCTACAAGGTCATGCCTTTTGGGTTGAAAAATGTTGGGGCAACGTATCAACGTGCCGTGGTTTCTTTGTTTCATGACATGATCCACCATGAGATTTAAGTATACGTCGACGACATGATTGCAAGGTCCCAAACTGAGGAGGAACACCTTGACCATCTGTAGAAGCTGTTTGACAGGCTGAAGTTGTACAAACTGAGGTTAAACCCGAACAAGTGCACCTTCGGGGTGAGGTCTGGTAAGCTACTGGGTTTCATCGTGAGTGACAAAGGTATTCAAGTTGACCCTGCCAAAGTGAAAGCCATACAAGAGATGCCAGCTCCCAGAACAGAGAAAGAGGTCAGAGGCTTTCTAGGACGTCTGAACTACATTGCCCAATTCATCTCACACCTAACTGCTACTTGTGAGCCAATCTTCAAGTTACTGAAGAAAGATCAAGTGGTACGTTGGAACGATGAATGCCAGGCTTCTTTCGAAAGAATCAAAGAGTATCTCCAGGAGCCACCCATCTTAATGCCACCAGTTGAAGGGAGACCTCTGATTTTATACTTGACAGTACTTGACAACTCAATGGGGTGTGTGTTGGGGCAGCATGACGAGTCTGGCCGAAAAGAGCATTCTATTTATCACCTTAGCAAAAAGTTTACCGACTGTGAGACCCGATACTCACTGCTTGAGAAAACTTGTTGCGCTTTGGCATGGGCTGCTCGCTGGCTGAGACAGTATATGCTGACTCACACTACTTTGTTGATATCAAAGATGGATCCAATCAAGTATATCTTCGAAAAGCCTGCCTTGTCCGGAAGAATAGCAAGATGGCAGATGATCCTGTCTGAGTATGACATCCAGTACACTACTCAAAAATCAATCAAGGGAAGTGTATTGGCAGACCATTTGGCACATCAGGCAGTGGATGATTACCAGTCTATGAACTTTGAATTTCCGGACGAGAATATCATGTTGATAACTGACTGCGAGACACCTGGACCAGATGAAGGACCTGAGGAAGGATCCCGATGGTCTATGTACTTTGATGGAGCTTCGAACGCTTTGGGTAATGGAATTGGCGCTGTGATCATATCTCCTAAAGGCTCTCATACTCCGTTTACCGCCCGACTGTGTTTCAATTACACCAATAACATGTCGGAGTATGAAGCGTGCATCATGGGTCTTCGAGCTGCAATTGACCTAAGGATTAAGTTTCTAAGTCTCTTCGGAGATTCCGCTCTCGTGATCAGTCAGATCAAAGGCGAGTGGGATACGAAACACCCAAATCTTATTCCTTACAAGGAGTATGTATTGACGCTGCTTCCCCATTTCGAGGAAATAAACTTTGAGCACTTCCCTAGAGAGGAGAATCAGTTAGCGGACGCGTTGGCTACGATGTCTTCTATGTTCAAAGTCAATTGGGACAACGAGGCTCCCCGGATCATTATTGAAAGATTGGAAGAATCGGCACATTGCTGTAATCTTGAGATTGAAGAGGTAACAGAAAAGCCCTGGTATCATGAAGTGAAAATGTACCTTGAAGCTCAAGAGTATCCCGAGGGTGCATCTGTTAATGACAAGAAGTTTCTGAGGAGGTTCGCGGCGAAGTTCTTCATCAGCAATGGCATCCTTTACAAACGTAATCATGATTCAACTTTACTGTGTTGTGTGGATAAGACTGAAGCAGAAAGAATCATGGTAGAGCTGCATGAAGGTACTTTCGGGACTCATTCCAGTAGACATACCATGGCAAAGAAAATCCTCCGGGCAGGATATTACTGGTCTACAATGGAAGCCGACTGTTATCAGCATTCTCGGACATGTCACAAGTGCCAAATCTATGCTGATAAGGTGCACATACCTCCAGTTCCTCTGAACATCTTGACGGCGCCTTGGCCTTTTGCAATGTGGGGCATTGATATGATTGGCGAGATCAGACCTACGGCATCCAACGGGCATCGTTTCATCCTCGTAGCGATTTATTACTTTACGAAGTGGGTTGAAGCAGCTTCCTTTGCTACCGTAACCAAGAACGTCATGGCACGATTCATTCGGCACAATCTGATTTGTTGATACGGTGTACCAGAGAGGATCATTACGGACAATGGCACCAATCTTAACAACAAGATGATCACTGAGCTCTGCGAGCAATTCAAGATACAGCATCATAACTCTTCTCCCTACCGGACGAAGATGAATGAGGTCATCGAAGCGGCAAATAAGAACATTAAGAAGATCGTGCAGAAGATGACAGTGACATACAAAGACTGGCACGAGATGTTACCATTTGCTCTTCATGGGTACTGTACCTCAGCACGGACATCAACAGGGGCAACACCCTATTCCTTGGTTTATGGCATGGAGGCAGTCTTGCCCATCGAAGTTCAAATACCCTCTCTCAGAATCATGAAGGATGCAGGTTTGAGTGAAGATGACTGGATCCAGACCCGGCTTGATCAACTGAACCTAATCGACGAAAAGAGAATTACTGCTATTTGTCATGGTCAGATGTATCAAAAACGGATGATCAAGGCATTTAACAAGAAAGTCAGACGACAAGAGTATCAAGTTGGGGACCTGGTAATCAAGCGCATTATTCTACCTCAAGGTGATCCCAGGGGAAAATGGACCCCTACTTACGAAGGGCCATTTGTGGTTAAGAACATTTTCTCAGGAGGAGCGATGATTCTAACCACCATGGATGGTGACGACCTTCCTCGCCCCGTCAATGCAGACATAGTAAAAAGATACTACGCATAATCAAAGACTCGCTAGGTGGACTGGCATAGGCAAAAATAAGGGCTTCCCGGCGAACCAAAAGGGTTCGGGCAAAAATAAGGGATGAAAATGGAAAAAATCTGTACACCCGGCAAGTCGAAAACCTGAAGAGGCGGCTTGGGCAAAAATGGGTATCCCGGTGGACTGAAAACCTGAAAGCATGGTCCAGGCAGAAGTTAGGGATCAAAGCGTAACACTATGTCTCATTGGATCACCTCGCATCCAGACTTCGGTATCAACTATCAAGCTCGAACGGCACCAATCAAACAGATTCATCTTCAACTAAGAAGCAAAGTGATGAGATGCTCGAAGATATAAAGGCAATAGCAGAGTTGGAACCCAGTGGGATTATTCACATAGCTGTTTTATTTCCTTTTCACAAATTGTATAAATTTTATTTGTTCGGCAGCGCCCTCTTGCTAGGACGCCAGCCTCTTGTACAAAAACGCCTATTTACAGGCAAACTTCAAAATCAATACAAATTCATTTTCAAACAAATTTCAAATTGTTTTTCCTTTATCTGTTTTATTTTGCAAAGAACGTCCAATGTTCATTTTTGATATATGCATTTGACATTAATTGCTGCTCGTAAATGTTTACATGCGAAACAGAAGTCAAATTAATGGTAATATCAGAAACAGGGGCAATAAGAATTGTCCGAGCTATCTAGTTGCTCTGTCCACCAAGGTACCAAGGTAGGTTCAGCTGAAGAATATGACCAAGATATCGTTACTCCCTGTAGAGTAAAACAGTAATGGTAGCTCTCCCTACTGAGACTTGCAACTATGAACGAATCAACAATGCTTTCCCCAAGCAGAGTTAATCTACCATCAGCCCTAAAAAGTTTGGGTATCCCCAGAAGGTCTTAATCTTCCCTAGAGGAGTATAAGGATATCCTCCAGCAAGTATAAGAGCATCCCCGACAGTCTTAATATTCCTCAACAGAATATAAGAATGTTCCCTGGCGGAATACAAGATACCCCTGGTGGAGCCATTTCCCCAGCGTAGTCTAAAAAAGGCTTCCCCGCCAGAGTTGAATCATCTTCCCCAATAGATTCTGGAAGCTTATCCCCTGCAGAGCGCAAATAAATCTCCCCAGCCAAATTCAGAAGGTTATCCTCACAAGAGTCTAACTGGGTTATCTTCAGTAAGTTGAAACTGAAAGATCATCCCCAGCGAAGTTCTTTCTATCCCCAGCGGAGTCCATCATTAAAATCCCCAACAGAGCTTATCAACGGAATCCCCAGCGAAGTTATCGTTAAAATCTTCAGCAGAACGTCTCTTCCCCACAGAGTAATTCCCCTCGGAGTAATCTTTTCATCAGTTTATTCCCCCAACAGAGTTTTTCTCTCCTACAGGTTTATCATCTTCGTTCATCATCCCCAGCAGGAAACGAAGAACTCAACTCTATTCTCCAGCAGCTCCAGGATTTATTTTCCCCAGCTAAAACATTATATCCCCATACATCATGATACATGCATATACACATCATACGAATACAATCTCGTTTATTTTGAGAACATCATTGCTTGATCCATCTCATGCATTGCATATGACTGACCTTTACCTTTCAGGAAAGATGCAGTTAAGTTCTCAGCTTAGTCGAAGACCTGACCAGTTCTTAAATCTTAATTGAATTATCCTCGGTTGAATTTCAGATAAGGTTCTCAATCTCGACAGTTTCTCTACGTCATAGTGTGGACGAGTACTATAACCTCAACGGTATACTCCATTGAGCACGAGTCAGTTCCTAGATCTTGATGTTTTCCTCCGTCATAGTGTGGACGAGTACTATAACCTCAACGGTATACTCCTTTGAGCACGAGTCAGTTCCTAGATCTTGATGAATATGTTTTCCTCCGTCATAGTGTTGACGAGTACTATAACCTCAACGATATACTCCTTTGAGCACGAGTCAGTTCCTAGATCTTGATGAAGATGTTTCCCTACGTCATAGTGTGGACGAGTACTATAACCTCAACGATATACTCCATTGAGCACGAGTCAGTTCCTAGATCTTGATGAAGATGTTTCCCTACGTCATAGTGTGGACGAGTACTATAACCTCAACGATATACTCCATTGAGCACGAGTCAGTTCCTAGATCTTGATGTTTTCCTCCGTCATAGTGTGGACAAGTTCTATAACCTCAACGGTATACTCCATTGAGCACGAGTCAGTTCCTAGATCTTGATGTTTTCCTCCGTCATAGTGTGGACAAGTTCTATAACCTCAGCGGTATACTCCGTGGAGCACGAGACAGTTCCTAGATCTTGATGAAGATGTTTCCCTATGTCATAGTGTGGACGAGTACTATAACCTCAACGGTATACTCCATTGAGCATGATTCAGTTCCTAGATCTTGATGTTTTCCTCCGTCATAGTGTGGACAAGATCTATAACCTCAGCGGTATACTACGTTGAGCACGAGACAGTTCCTAGATCTTGATGAAGATGTCCCCCCCCCAGTTGGATTATGGACAGGTTCCTAAGACTCAGCCGAGGCATTCCCTCAGTTGAAGTACAAGCAAGTTCCTAAATCTCCACAAAGGTTAGGCTTCCCCAGCGGAATCTTTTACAACAACAGGTATGCAAGTTCTCGCTAAGGAATCTCTTATGCAATCGACACTCCTGCAGATGGAATCTGTAAGCCCATCCTCCTACCAACAATCTCCAAATGGCATCTGTAAGCCCATTCCCGACATCACAATGCTGACACTACACCATGCGAGTGCAAATTTCTGGGCACTCTAGTGTTCAATTATCTTCCACCTTCGGATCGCGAAAGGCTCGAAAGCCAATCTATATCCTCAAGTTTAAGAGAATTGAACAGGGGCAACTGTTGTACCCCAAAATTTTCCCTCCCGTGTTTCTCAAGGCATGTCAAGAATAATCTTCAAAGTTGCTCAAGTTGGCTCAAGGGTTGGACAGTCAAATCACCTTCTAAGGCAGTCAAGTCAAAATTAGGGTTTTGTGTTGCATCAAGGTACTTGCATCCAAATGACCTAAAGTGCTCCCCAATTTCCTAATATGTTCTTAAGTTCATCCATGTCAAATTTCAAGCCTTGCAGAGGAAGTTTGGTCAGTCAATTGCTCAAGAGGCCCAAAAATCGATTGTGTCAGGGCAAAAGTCAACTGTGTCCCAAATACAGTCCAACCTCAAGATTTTTTGTCAACATTCTCATTTTTAAGGATAATTCATCATTTGATCAAGTGTTGATCATGATTCATCAAGGATTGCTCAAGATTCATCAAGATTCAAAAGTTGCTAAATTAGGGTTTTGCAGGAAAAGTCAACTCAACTTTGACCAAGCATAACTTTCTCATACTTTATGATAAATGACCCATCCAAATCTCATTTTGAAAAGGATGCAATTTCCTACAGTCCATATTCACACCCCAAGATCAAGAAATGCTCTCACAAAAAGTTAAAAATTTGGACATTATAGGTCATTTTTGAAAGTCAACAAAAACACCTTTTTTTCCAAAGCTTCTAACTTGAGAATGGAACATCAAAATTAGATGAGAAAAAAAGGGTTGATTAGAGGACATCTCAAGGTTTCTAAAAAGTCCAAGAACACCTCCAAAAGTTCAAAATTGAAGAAGTTATGTATTGTTGAAGTTGGACATTTTTCCAAATTTGCCAAAAGTCAACTATCCTCAAAACTCCAATTTTTGACAAAAGGGCCCACTTTTTTACACTTGATATGGTCTTGTCATGCCACACACGTGTCCCATATTTGATTTCATGGCCATTCCTTTATTTTTCTATTTTATTTAATTTTTATTGATTTAATTCATTTTTAATCAATATTAAATCAAATAAAATCTAAAAATTGATGAAATCATATCTTTGTGATTGGTACAACTTTCAATTGGCATGATTCATCAAATCAATTCATATCAAGGCTCATTCATGCACACAAAAATCATATTTGGCCTTCATTTGGAAACTTGATAATGGTGATCAAAATCAAATCCTCCATCTTCAATGCACTTGGATTATGGCCCATGTTTTGACCTAAATTCATTCTATAACACTCACACAGGTCACACAAAGCAAGAACACGCACAAAGCACTGCTGAAACAGCCAGAACAACTTTGGAAAAAAGCTTGGAAACTTGAATTCTGAAATCCATCTTGGAGCTCGATACAAAGAAAAAGCTTGACATAGCTCTCTTCTCTGACATCCAGTGAAGCGATACCAATCAAAACCAAGTCTTTTCATTGCCTAAAACTCACTGTAAGTCTCCACGAACCTTGCTCTGAACATGGCATCGTGAAATCATTTTCTTGCATCCTCTTTCCAATTATCTTGTATATTCATACTGGCCGTTCAATTTCCAATGATTCTGTAATATTCAATTTCATTTTCATAGCTTATAACCCCGTGTCCAGAGCTAGGGTTCTTGTTCTTGATTTTTGGGTATTTTTAATGCAGGATAAATTGAGGCTAATGATGGTGTTGTACCCCAAAATTTTCCCTCCCATATTCTTCAAGATTTGTCAAGATCAATCTTCAAATGGATCAAGGGGTTGCCCAGTCAAACATCCTCCTAAGCCAGTAAAAATTAGCGTTTTGTTTCCTTCAAGGAATTTTAGGTTTTCAATGGCTCAATCAAGTCCCATAGGCCTATATACATTGCCAAGCATCTACATGCCAAGTCTCAAGACTCACAGGGTCAAATTGCACAGTCAAAATCTTCATTTGCTTCACAATCAACTGCAGGGGTAAAATGGTCATTTGACAGTCAAAAGTCTGAATTTTTGGTCAACATCTTATTTTGAGTACAAAATAATCATTTGATCAAGTCTTGATCATGATTCCTCAAGCATGGATCAAAAATCATCAAAGATGCAAAAGTTACTATTTTTGGACAGTAGAAAAGTCAACTGTATCTTGACCAAGGCATAACTTTTTCATGGTTCATAATAAAAATCCCATCCAATGCTCATTTTGAAGGGGATGACATTTCCTACAACTCATATTCATATTTCAAGTCCAAGAAATGCTCTCATAAAAAGTTATCAATTTCTACATTATAGGTCAATTTCAAAAGTCAACAAAAAGGCATTTTAAGTCAAAGACCATAACTTGAGATTGGTAAATCAAAATGACATGGGACCAAAGGAATTGGTTAGAGGACTTCAAGACCTTTCCAAAATGTCCAAGAACATGTTCATAGGATCCAAATTGAGCAAGATATGCATTGGAGAACTTGGGAAATTTTCATGAATTTGCAAAAGTCAACTTTGCTCAAAACACATCATTTTTGCTAATGGGCCTCAAATTTCTTCTTGAAACTTTGTCCAAGGCCTATGCACGACCCATTGAGATTAAATTGAATTATTTTCTTATTTTTATTAATTATTTGGATTTTTAATTGATTATTAATTCATTTAATTCATTTAATTGTAGGAAAATATCAAGATAGGGTTTTGCAATCTTTTCATGAAGCAAATATGACCTACATGTGCTGAAGATTTCGTGTACACATCGGACAAAATCTCCCAATTTGGCAAGGTTTTTCAATCAAAAATATGCAAAAAGATTTGATTGAAAATCAAATATTGAAAACATGAATTCCATGGATCTTTGGGCCAAGACTTGACCTAATTCCCTTCCATTACATATGCATAACCAAACCCTAATGCCATTCATGTGAAAATTCTGCAAGAAAGGCCATAACCAATTCCAAAAAATTCAGAGAAAACTAAAAACTGTTTTTCATATTTCAGACCAATTCAAAGCCTTAGAGCGATTCAAACATATTGCTGGAGGTTTCAGGGTTGATTTGGAATCAAAACCACGTGCTAGAACTCAAGAAACGCGCAAGAACAGGCTCACGGTTTACCACTTTTTTCCAAAATCATAATCATTGATTCATGCATATTTAACATCTTTTTGTGATTGTTTTGTGTTCATAGGATTCATATGAAGCTTTTGGTGTGGTTCAATTGGATTAAAATGCCCTGAATCACAAATCACCATCGACAAATATTAGGGTTCTTCAGTTTCAAAATTGCGGCTTTCCCATACAAGAAAAAATAAGCCTCATGATGCCCATGGTTGAATTCAGGAGATTCAGACGAATCTAACAGGACCCTCGCGAACAATTTATGTTAATCCTAGACGTAATCGCTATTATTCCTCGTTTTGCTTTGTGGGGGTTAAAAACCCCCTCTATCTCTTTATTCTTTTGCAGGAAAACGAAGAAGACGAAGGACGTGTTCTATCCTGATTAGTCCATTCAAACTTACGCGTGTTTTGTTGGTTTTCCAGCATGTTATTTATTTTCCATATATTATTTTCATTGTTTATCCTATTAACAAACGCGTTCAAGTGGCCTAGTGGAAGACGTGCTGGCATGCAACCATTGGGACCTGGGTTCGATTCCCAGGTCCACCCAAACATTGTTTCTATTTTTTCTAATGTGATTGCATGTAGGATTCCCAATGATTTCCACCATGTGCCTCCAACCAACAACGCGCCATATGTCCACAATACCCAATCCAAAGGCCAAAAGGTGATGAACACCATGCTCCTGGTCAACCCACGCTCTAGGCAATTCCAAAAGTCCAAGCAGGCTTGCAGCTTAATGGGCCTCAGATTTCTAAACTCACCTCCAAAAAAGGCCTGGCACCCCCTGGTTTCTATTTTCTCTTTTATTTTCTTTCTTTTTATTTTCTTTTTATTATAATAATTATTATTATTATTATTATTAACTAACAAATTATTTTTTATAATAAATTCAGATAATCAAAAGATGTAAATATTTTTATTATTTATTATTTTTACTATTAATTATTATTTTTGTAAATAAATGTAAATTAATTAATTTAGTTAAATTAGGTTAACTTTAATCCTTTTTTACAATAAATAAAATTAGCTTAGACTTAGGGTTTTTTACTAACTTTTTAATTCCTTTTATTTTATTTTATTAAAAAACATAAAAAACACAAAAAAAAACTTTTTTTTAATTATTTAATTAATTAGGTTTAGGTTTAATATTTAATTAATTGCAAAAAAGGACAAATTACTTTCTTTTCTCAAAAAGGATCAAAACCCTAAGACGTTCCCGATTTAATTTCTTTCGCGCTTTAATTCCTTTTGATTATATTGATGTAACTGTTTTCGAGGATGTAATAGTTAATTAGGTCTTTACCGCTTTCTTTACTTTTCTCGCATTTATTTTCCAAACGGGTTATGTTTTTGGCGATGTATATACCCGCGCCTTGTAATAGCGTAGATTTACCTTTCCGCACAATTATTAACTGTTAACTATGCATGCAAGACTTACCTGAAAAATAAAATCAATCCGTAGCTCACAATGATACATGTGCAAAGATAATATAAACTGAATCCTGACAGACATGCACATGCCACTCCTAGGGTACGCCTCACTTGGTTGCCTCGACGTGGTCATTGAGTATAGGGTGTTTTAGAGGTCGCCCTCCTGTCTAAAGATCCAGTTGCCTCGAAACGGTTGTCTCGGATAAAAAGGATCTAGGACATTAGGGTTACCGCTAAGGTGTCCTACTATTGCTTTGGTGACCACACATGTCCCTATAATCGAATTGACCCGAATAACTCCAACGACGGTGCTACCTACTTCTCAATAGTGGGATAGTACTGTCTAAAGGACTCTTACACAACTTAATTCCTTAGAGTAGGTAGATTTCTCCTGGGTACTTGCTCTTTCAAAAACAAAAACAACTTTTCGCACCTACACTTTCAAAAAGTTTTCAAACAAATACTTCATACACTCTTGAGGACTGATACAAGAGTTACCTAGAAGTTTTTCAAACTAAACTTTTTCAAAACCCACAAACACAAGAAAAGCAAACATTTTTTGAAAACATAATGAGCAAGTACCTAAGAGCCCGTGGATAACCACGGATAGAAAGGGTGCTAACACCTTCCCTTTCTATAATCTACCTCCCGAATCGAGAAACATCTCGAAAAGGAATTTTGCTGTGCTTTTGTCCTTTCCTTGTTGGAGAAAATAAAAGACGGTGGCGACTCTTGCTTACCGCGACATTTCGCGAACCAGCATTTCAAAACAGTCAGTTCTATTTCCACCGATCACAGATGGGTATAGGAATGATCAGGGGAGAGAGACGAATGCAATGATGGTTTCCATAGGAATTTATATGGCCTGTAGCTCTTGATAGGATGATGCCATGGATTTAGTTGTGGACTAAAATCCGCAGGTAAACGGACCAGTCTTCGTTGAAGAAGACGAAGACGTGGCTTAGCGTGATTGGTCCATTCAAACAAATTATGCGTTTTTATTTTATTTTTCCAGGCATAATTAATTGTTTATCATATAATGTTTGTTGTACATTCCACTAACAAAGAAACAACGCAGTAGAGTTGGCAAGGCAGGTGTGTCATTGAGCATTGGGACCTGGGTTCGAATCCCAGGTCCCCCAAAACACTTTATTTGTTTTTTCTTCAGGTATTCATGTGCAATTCTCAAAGGGTGGTCCATCATGCACCTCAAAAGATCCACTTGCCAGATGGATTTCAGATCAGATCCAGGGGCCCAGATTGCACGCCCATCATACTCCCTGGTCAAAGGCACACATTGGATTCCAAAAGTCCAACAAGGCTGGACGTTCTGGGCCTGGGAATTTCCATTCAAATACCCTCTTCAGGCCCACACCCCTCTGAGTTTGTCCCTTTTTTATTTTTCTTTTCATTATTTTTCTATTTCTATTTTATTATTATTATTATCTTAATTAATTAATTAGCCAATTAACTTTTTCATAAAAAAATCAGAAACGACAAAAATAATATTTTTATTAATTCCATTAATTTTATTATTTATTTTTGTAAATAACAATTAATTAATTTATTTAGTTTAATTAGGTACAATTTTAATATCTTTTGCATTAAATTAAAATTAATATAGAATTAGGATTTTTATTAACTTTTTAATCATTCTTATTTTTTTTCCTTAATTAAAATAAAAACCCAAAAATATTTTTATTTAATTAATTAATTCAATTATTAACTTAGACTAATTTTTAATTCAAAAAAATAACAAAAATATGCTTTATTTAATAAAAGGGTCAAAACCCTAAGACACTCCGATTTAATTTTCCCGCGTGCGTATTATTTTTGATCCATATTTCAATATTGTAACTGCTTCGGGAATGTAATAGTTTTTAACTTAGGACTTTATTTATTTATTTATCGCTTTTATTTATTTTTCGCAATTTAATTTTAAAGGGTTTGTCTTTGGTGATGTAAATACCCGACGCCTTGTAATAGCTTAGATTTATTTTCCGCAATTTACATTCTGCAACTATTAACTGTTAGATGTTTGATAGGCAATGCATGACAAGATCAATTTTTAATCTAAAATCAACAGTAGCTCACTGTGATACGGTTGGAGAACTGGCTTGAGGTTTTGCGTTTGTTTTCGCAAATGTTTCGGTTGAGCAAGAGTCGCCACCGACTTTTTATTTTATCCTAAGGAAAGGTTAAAAAGCACAGGAAAGACCTTTGAGATGTTTTCTTGGGTTCGGGGAGTAGATTATAGAAAGGGAAGGTATTAGCACCCTTTCTATCCATGGTTATCCATGGGCTCTTAGTTACTTGCTTAGATCACTTGCTTTGCATTTTCAATTGTTTGAAATGGTGCTTTGTGTGTGGTTTTGAAAGATGTTTTGAAAAGAGGCCACTGTTATGGCAACCTTTGTAATTACTCGTGTTTGAGTATATACAAAGGTGTTTTTATCTTTTGAAAAGTTTTTCAATGTTTTGAAAGTTGTTTGGAAATTGTGTTGTGATGTGTGTTTTTGAAAAGTAGCAAGGATGTTTTCTTTGCAAGTTTGATCAAGTAACTAAGAGTTGTCTACCCTATTTTTACTCAAAGATCTTTCCTTATGTTTTTAACCCTTTTAACAGTGTTGTTTCACCATTGTATTTGGTGAACAACCTTGCGTTAGGATGTAAACGGGACGGGCGCGGGTCATCGTATAGACCATGAAAGCAATAGTGTCAAGTATTTTGGCAATTTTCTTGACGGACTATGATCATTTTGTTTAGGCAACTCCGATAGCATCATCGAGGGACTATGATCATTTGTTTGTTTTTGTTTTGTTTTTGTTTTGCCAAAGTACTTGACATGCAAACATGGCCCATTTTTGAAGGCAAGAAGTGGATGTAACCCTAGGGGTGCAAGTGTGCATTGTGTTTGTTTTTCATGCATGTTTATCTTGAATTAGGTCAAGCTATTTGTTGATTGATTTTGCATACAAGCCCTAAGTCTAAGCATGGCATAATTTGGAAACTTTTAAATGTGCGAGAATTTAAAGTCCTAAATTATTACAACATGAATATAGGGATGGGGATACAAGTTTGAATTGGGGGATATTTGACAAGGAAATAAAATTTAAATTATTACAACCATATCGAATATACAAATTAATATTTAACATTTAAATAAATACGAATATCAAATAAAAATGTATTATGCAAAAAGAAGATTGTTTATGTATGTAAAAAAGGTTTTCATGTTTGAAATATAAACAAAATAAAAAAAGTCAATTTTTAGTTATTTTTGTTATTTAGGGTTAAACCCTAATTCTTGAATAAATAGTATTATTTATCGATTATTTACAATATATATTAATTTATACAAAAATAATAAAAAAGGAAGTATATTGTAAAAAAAGTATTTTTGATGTCAAATATTAAATAAAAAAAATAAAAGTATGTTATTTTTGTATTTTTGCCCTAAATATTTAATAAAATATGTATATGTATATGTTATATGTATTTAATATGCTAAATATGTACAAAAAATAAAATATTAATTATTTACAAAAATGTATATTTTAGAAAATGTTTTCAAAATGTAAATAAAAAATAATAACTAAAAAAAATAAATATTTTTGTATTATTTCTAGGGTTTTAAAATGAAAAGGAAATATGTTTATTTACATACATATGTTTAATAAAGTAAATAAATGCCAAATAAATGTAAAAAAATGTGGAAAAATATTTTTGGTGTTTTTTATGTTTGAGCAAAAAATATAAAATCAGAATCAAAAAGAAAAATGCAAAAATGTCAAATATTTCACATAATGGGCCAGGGGGGTGCAAATGGAAAAAAGGGGTGCAAAAAGCAAGCTGACTCAGGCCCAGCCCACGTCAACTCTGTCTTCAACCTCCAGCATCTGTTTGAATCAAAAACGCGCGTTTCCCTTGCTCCATACAAACTCCTGATTCTTTGATTTTTAGCCAAAACTCATAAAACAAACAATGTAGAGCATCAAACCACGATTCCAAACATATAAAAAACTTGACCTAACTCTAAGAAACCAGGGAGAATTTCATCATCCCCAATTCCTGACCTAGCTTTTTTCAGATATTCATGGTTAAAATTCTCACAGCATGCTTAATATAAATGAAAAGTGAACACATGTATGGCTTCAGGGCTATGAGTAGAACATGTTTCATTCACAAACCTAAGCTTAATCATGCCTGGATAGAGAGATAGAGGTCCATGGATTACCTGTTTCAGCTTGACTCGAGCAGAGCAATGTGGCAACTTTCAATGGATTTTGAGCTTCTGTTGAGCTTGCCTGAAGTCCAAGGATGCTTCCCAAGTACCTAGCTTGCTTTGAAACAGCCTGTGTCGTGCTATAGAAGTTCACCTGCACAGCTTGAAAGTGAAAATGGCAAACGAGGTTAGGGGTGTTACAGCTTGAGTTCAAGGCTTGGAATAGTTTCAGTGGATGGTATGGAAGGTGTTTGAAAGGTTTTTAGCCAAAGTGCACGAGTGGATTGAGTTGTGGACCTCAATCTACAACAGATGCCCTGTTTTTGCAGCAAGGTGGTGTTTTGGTGTATTAGGAGGTATGAAGGGTGGAAGAGTCGTGTTTTAGGTCAGTTGGGATGTATGGAAGATGAGTACAAACTTTGTTTTGGCTTGTGCTTGCAGGAAATGAAAGTTGCATATGTTTTGCAAAGTTACTTGTTTTTGAAGTAAGAAAGTTCAACTTTACAATGCAGGCCTGTGACCTCTATCATGTATGCTGCAACATTTGCTCTTGGTAAATGGGATTTGTGTACAAAGTTTTGCCTCAAAGATCTGGCCCCATATCTCAAAGATTTGGAATTTGACATAAAGTATCACTTTACCAAAATGGAAACTTTGCTTTTTCTAGTTAAGGGTTAGTTTAGCATGTATTGTCCAAATGAATGAAATAACACCTTAACAAAATGGTTAGGCATTAAATTATTTAGTGTGAAGGGGTTTAGAGGCCTGCAAGCTAGCATAAACCATGCTGATTTTAAAAATGCAATTGTTATGAACAAGCCTTGGCCATGAACAAAAGTGAGTTTTGGCCAACTTTGTGAATTCGATTCTCTCTAACCACAAGGGTGTTTGAGAAGTTCTTGGACAATTTAGAAAGCTTGGAACATGTACTACAATCCATCTTTGTAATGAAAATTGAAACTCCAAGTGGAACCATGTGAAAAATGGCCAAGAATATGGGCCAAAATCCTGCCTAGAATAGGGCAAATTTTCTCTAAGTTAAAAGTGTTTGGCACCCTTATTCCAAAAATCATAACTTGAGATACAAGCTTCCTTTGAGAAAACTTTGTGAATCAAAGTTGTAGATTTTGCAATGGAATACAACTTTCATGTTTCAAGTTTTGTTTGAATCCATTTGCATCTTGGTGAAAAAATGGGACAAAGTTAGGCAAAAATAATAAAATTTCACAACTTAGAAAATTTTCTAAGTTATGAAATTTTTTCATTTTAAACCCTAATTTGCAATTTTGGGTTTCTTGATGAACAAGTTTCATAATTTGACATGTCTTGATGAAAAATGAATCTTGGAACTTGATTTTGACCAAAAAGTCAAAGTTTGACTTTTCAGTATACAGTCAAATTTTGATCAGTTGACTGAAAAATTCATCTGTCAATCCTATGCATTTGAGATCTTTTGAACTTGTTGAATGGGTCAAAACAATGCCATTGAGTCCTTGAGTCCATATGTGAGCTTGGTTTGCCATTGGCTAGGTCAAACAATCAAAAATTTCCTTTGTGCAGTCAAAACCCTAAAAATGACCATTTTGCCCTTTTGGTGATCTGATCAAATTTCTTGTGGAGTTGTGATCCAAACTTTACCAAATGGTTAATATGAGTTCATAATGTTGACGTGGGTCAAAATTCATGAGGTTTGACTGTCAATTGGCCACAGTTAAATTTTTTCCCAATACAGTTAATTTTCAGGTCAACTGTCTAATTGACTGGGCAAAAATTTGAATCAAAGCTTGAAACTTGGTATGGATAAACTTGTGAGTCCAACATGAAGCATGAAAGTCACTTTGGGCATTTTAGGTCAAAACATCCATGTGCAAACTCAAACCCTAATTTGGGTCAACAATGCAAGGAGGGGTCTTGAGCAGAGCAAACCCTAACTTGATCTTAAGTTCCAAGAGTCTTGTGGTGAGAAAATGTTAATGAAATGAGAGGGAAAATTTTGGGGTACAACACTCACCATGAACATGTACAAAGGCAAATAACTGAAAAAAAAAATACACTCGCACATGCGCACTCTGAGGGTACACCTCACTTGGTTGCCTCGAACGTGGTCATTGAGTATATAAAGTTTTAGAGGTCGCCCTCTTGTCTAAAGATCAAAGTTGTCTCGAAACGGTTGCCTCAGATAAAATGATCTAAGACATTAGGGTTACCGCTAAGGCGTCCTAACATTTCTTTAGTGACCACACGTCCCTTAATCAAATTGACCCGAAAACTCCAACGATGATGCTACCTACTCCTCAATAGTGGGATAGCACTGTCTAAAGGACATCTGCACAGTCTAATTCCTTTTTGAGTAGGTAAATGTTCTTAAGTACTTGCTCCTTTTAAAACAAAAACAAAACTTTTCGCACTTACACTCTCTTCAAAACAAAAACTTATTTCAAACCCACAAACACAAAGAAAAGCAAAATTTTGAAAACATAATGAGCAAGTACCTAAGAGCCCGTGGATAACCACTGATATAAAGGGTGCTAACACCTTCCCTTTCTATAATCTACCTCCCTAACCTGAGAAATATCTCAAAAAGGAATTTTTCTGTGCTTTTGTCCTTTCCTTGTTGGATAAAATAAAAGACGGTGGCGACTCTTGCTCACCGCGACATTTTGCAAAAACAAACGCAAACGCGAACCAGCATTCCAAAACAGTCAGCTCTATTCCCACCGATCACACACAGGATTACCGGATATGAAGATCTTCACCGCGTTCACGTCGACAAAGGAATTTGAGTTAGGAAACAACACCAAACCATATATAAGAAGAGCCAGAATGTCTTCAAACGCCTGAAAGTCTAGACTGTCCCAAAACTGATTAGCCTTACCAACCAAGAATTTAGTCAAAAAGCCATTTGTTCCACTTCTAGTTTCCCAATTAGACATTACCTCGGCCTTTGTCAGATGGAGGGCTGAAGCAATCTCTTTTGGCCTAAGGATCTTCTCCCAACCTGTGAACGGGGTCTGCTCCAAAATAGAGATACCAAGCAGATTACAGAACTCTTCCAAGGTAGGGACCAACTGGTAGTCCGGAAAAGTAAAGCAATGGTACAGTGGATCAAAGAACTGGACTAAGACACTCATCATCTGCTCTTCCAATTTGGAAGTGACCAAACCCAAGAGGTGACCATGTATTCTGATAAAGGAAGTAGTATCTGAAATCTTTGCAACCAATTCCTTGAGCTGAGTGGGAATCTGGACAAAGTTGATCTGAATGGTGTTCCTACGCATGGGTGCCATGACCTACAAAACAAAATAAAGATGAATCCCTCCTGTCTTTGAAATAGGTTAGTCCAATGCAAGATGCATGCAATGTTATGATGTCATGATGTCATGATAGAAAACACACCACAAGTATCCACAAATAGCAAACATGGTAAAGGCACACAAGTCACACAGATAGCCCTTAGATTTCAGGCTGGCAAGGAGTCTAGGTACTACCCTCTTTCAGTTCAGTTGGTTCAAACCTGTCCTAAAAATAGTAACCGGGTTCTAGAGGATCTCAATATCACTGACTACCCTCGATCGGTCATAATTCCAGTTTAGCAACCTTTTCTTGCGGCCGGAATCATCGCAAGAGTTTAGTCTCAATGAGTGTAGCATACTGCTACTGTTCTATGGCCAAGTTGGTCAATTTAAAGGTTCTAAGGTCAGTTGGTGCTTAATGACCCCTTAGCAGACCCATATTCTCCTCGTTGCGCCACAAGGGATATCGGTACATACTAAAGTGCCACACCAACGTAGTTACTGCTTCAACCGTATCGGTCTACGCCGTACAGTTCCCTCAAAGTTTATTGCTACTTACCTAAAGGGTATCCCCCAGATCCGGGTTAGGATCTATAGTAACTCCGATTCAAGCCCACAAATATAAAGCATACAAGTCAAGCAATTGAAAACATTATGAACTATTCCTAAGGTACACCCCACTTATTAAGCATCCCCAACAGAGTCGCCAGTTCTGTGATACAGTGGGAAGAACTGACTGTTTTTTTTCTTGGAATGCTGGTTTGCGTTTTGCGTTTGTGTTTGCAAAATGTCGCGGTAATCAAGAGTCGCCACAGACTTTTATTTTATCCAACAAGGAAAGGAAAAAAGCACAGAAAAATTCCTTTTTCGAGATGTTTCTCGGGTTCGGGGGGTGGATTATAGAAAGGGAAGGTGTTAGCACCCTTTCTATCTGTGGTTATCCAAGGGCTCTTAGGTACTTGCTCATATTGTTTTCAAAATATTCCTTTCTTTGTGCTTGTGGGTTTGAAAAAGTTTTTGTTTTGAAACTCCGATTTAACTCTTGCTTATGTCCTCAAGAGTGTATGAAGTGTTTTTGAAAACTTTGTTCAAAAAAAAGTGTAAGTGTGAAGAGTTTTTGTTTTTAAAAGAGCAAGTATCTAAGAACCATATACCTACTCGAAAAAGGAATCGTTCTATGCTAATGTCCTTTAGACAATGCTATCCTACTATTGATGAGTAGGTAGCACCGTCGTTGGAGTTTGAGGGTCAATTCGAATGAGGGACATGCGGTCACTAAAGCAATGTTAGGACGCCTTAGCGGTAACCCTAATGTCTTAGATCATTTGTTTTGAGGCAACAATATCTGAGGCAACCGTTTCAAGGCGACTATGATCTTTAGACAAGACAACGACCTCTAAAGTGACCTATACTCAATGACCGCGTACAAAGGCAACCAAGTGGGGGTGTAACCTAAGAGTGCGCATGTGCGAGTGTGTCATTTTCAGTTTACTTTTATCTTTGTACATGTTAAGAGTGATCTAAGTTGATTTTAGGTTAGAACATTCAGTCTTGTCATGCATCCCTATTATCAAACATCTAACAATTATAATTTGCGGGAAATAAATTGCGGAATTTAAATTACAAGACGTCGGGTATTTACATCGCCAAAGATAGACCCTTTAAAAATAAATAAAGCGATAAAAAATAAATAAAGGTCCTATTAACTATTAAAAACCGGAGGCAAGTACATTAATATGATAAAAGAAAATAAATCGCGGCGGGAAATTAAGTCGAGCGCAAATTAGGGTTTTGACCCTTTAAAGAAAATATCTTTTTTTGTTGTTTTTTATTTTAAGAAAGAAATTAACCTAAATTAATTACTAAATAAAATTAAATAAATTAATTAGTTGAATGAAATTATTTTTGGTTTTTTTGGTATTTTAAGAAAGAAAATAAAATTAATTGAATTAGTAAAACCTAATTAAATCTAATTTAATTTTAATTATTTACAAAAATATGTCAAAGTTATTCTAATTAAAACCTAAGTTAATTTAATTAGTGTTTATTAATAAAAAATAAAAATAAAAATTTGATTTGATAAAGAAAATATTTTTGTGATTTTATTTTATAAGAAAAGAATTTTTGATTGGTTAGAATTTAATAAAACAATTAAATCAATAAAACAAATACTAAATAAAATAAATAAAGAGAAGAGGTTTGGGCCTGATTTTGGTGGTCTAAATAGCAATCCTGTGGCCCAAAACACGCTGGCCTTGTTGACTTTTGAGATCAGGTGTGCATGTGCTGACTTGGACCATGGTAGACCTTCAGATCTTGGCCACCAGACCTGGCCAATGTCCATCTGGCCACTGAATGGACGAGGGTGTATGGTGTTCTGCGCGCTTGAATATGCACAAGAGTACCTGAAGAAGAAAAATATCAAAGAAGTGGAGGACCTGGGATTCGAACCCAGGTCCTGATGGATCTTACCAATGCGCGCTTGCCACTAGGCCACTTGTCCTTGTTTGTTAATATAATACAAAGAAAATATAATAAAACAAAACAATGATTATTGGTCAGAAAAAAAAATATACGCGCGTGATTTGAATGGGCCAACGATGGCGTGACACACCTTCATCTTCTTTGTTGAACCGTTGCTAAAGGTTCCAAGACCTTTACCTATGGACAGAGGTCCATCACTACAAGTCAGGCATCTCTAAAATCCTATAGGCGCCATGGAAATACATTCTAAACCCATGGTTGAGTTCGTCTCGGCCAGCTAGTCACAACCATAGCCATTATGATGGCCAATTGTACCTGAAAATAAAAGCCCCAAAAACAAGGACGAAACCCTAGCAATGGCAGATCTTCATATTGGTCATATAAATGAAATTGGTTAATGTCAAAAGCTTGCAAATGGCATGGTGATTACAAATATGCAATTATTTCATTGTAACAATGCATAAATTTTGAGATATGAAACCAAGTACAGGGGGGGGGGGGGGGGTCGCGTGACACTTACAGCGCTTTGTGGTGTGTGAGGGAGCTTGCTTTTGATTAGTTTTGCTTCAGTGAACGTCCAGGAAGCGATTGGGATGCTTTCCAAGTCCTGAAAATGTCTCTAACTATGAATTCGATCCCACACTTTTTAGTGAGTTTTTCAACTTTTGTATTGCCTCTTTCTGCATCCTCCAACCCTTATTCACGTCCCTTTGGCTTGTTTATGTAGTGTGGAATGTATTAGGGTAACAAACTTGATTCAAATCTTGCTCCAATAATGATTGCCAATTTGATTTGATTCTCCATTACTAAACCTTCCAAATTTTCCAATTTTCAATCTTTTTGTACATGGATTGCTGTGATACGAATTTGATGATGTTAATGATGATGATCCAATCCTGAAATAGCCAAAAGATCTCATGTAATCAAAGTTTGGGATTTTATATGATTTTATTTGATTAAAAATGAATAAATTCAATAAAAAATCAAATAAAATGTGAGCTCATGGATGAAGCTAGGACACGTGGACAATGATGAAAGCTCAAATCAAGTGGAAAAGAATGGGCCCATTTGACAAAATTTGAAGTTTTGGGGATAGTTAACTTTTGGCAATTTTGCAAAAATGTCCAACTTCAACAAGGCATAACTTCTTCAATTTTGAACTTTTGGAGGTGTTCTTGGACTTTTTAGAAATCTTGAGATGTCCTCTAACCAACCCTTTTGGTATAATATCATTTTGATATTCCATGCTGAAGTTATAAGCTTTGGAACAAAAGGTGTTTTTGTTGACTTTCAAAAATGACCTATAATGTCCAAATTTGTAACTTCTTGTGAGTGCATTTCCTGATCTTGGGGTATGAAGATAGATTGTAGGAAATTGCATCATCTTCAAAATTATATTTGGATGGGTCATTTCTCATAAAGTATAAGAAAGTTATGCTTGGTCAAAGTTGAGTTGACTTTTCGTACAAAACCTTAATTTAGCAATTTTTGAGTCTTGATGAATTTTGAGCAATCCTTGATGAATCATGATCAACCCTTGATAAAATGATTAAATATCCTTCAAAATCAGAATGTTGACAAAAAATCTTGAAGTTTGACAGTATTTGGGTCACAATTGACTTTTGCCCTATCACAGTCGATTTTTGGACCCTTTGAGCAATTGACTGAGCAAACTTCCTCTGCAAGGCTTGAATTTTGACATGGATGATCTTGAGAACATATTAGGAAATTGGGGAGCATTTTAGATCATTTGGATTCAAAGATATTGATGCAACACAAAACCCTAATTTGGGGTTGACTGCCTTAGGAGATAGCTTGTCTGTCTAACTCTTGAGCAAACTTTGAGCAACTTAGAGATTTTTCTTGCAATGTTTTGAGGAACACGAGAGGGAAAATTTTGGGGTACAACAGATAGACTATATTGTGAAGGCTTAACCCTGAAACCCAGCAATATAATTGTCAGAGCCTTTGATGGTTCTAAGAGGATGGTCCTTGGAGAGGTGGACATCCCGATCAAGGTGGGTACCCAGACGTTCAATTCAACATTCTATGTGATGGACATCCGTCCTTCCTATTCTTGCCTGTTGGGAAGACCTTGGATCCACCATGCTGGAGCTGTCACTTCCACTCTGCATCAAATGCTCAAGTACCCTGTCCAGGGGAAAATCATAACTATTCATGGCGAAGAGGAATACATGATCAGTCATCTAAATTCTTTCTGTTATGTAGAATTGGATGGTGTATTCATCAAGACTCCTTTCCAGCATTTTGAAGAGTTAGCTCAGGAGATAGCGGCGAACAAGACAGTGTCCTCAACTCCCGTGATCGCAAGACCTCTGCCTCAGATGTCGTCTCTCAAGGATGCTAGGGCAGTGGTGGAAGAAGGCGAATCCATAATTTGGGGGCAGCTTCCCGACTTTCCTTTCAAATCAGACAAATTCGGCTTGGGATTTACTTCGATTGGTCATAAGGTTGTGCGCCGCTCCTGTGCCGGAGGGCCACCTGTGAAGATCAGCCACCAAGGGGTTAATGCGCTAGAGGACAGTGAAGAAGAAGGCAGCTTGGAAGACTGGATTTTCCCTACTGTTGGCGGAGGGCTGTGCAACTGGGAAGCGAAAGACTTTGTTCCGATTACTTTCATACCGCAGTAATTTATCTTTTCCATTTCTGTTGGACTGTAATAATTCACAAACAATTCGTACTTTTTCAACCATGTGTCTTACCCGAGGCACATAGGTCCATTTGTAAGGGTTCTTATTTCATTTTCATATGTCATTTTAATGAATCATGGGCGCTTTTCATATTTAAACCTTTTGTGCTCATTATCTTTATTTTATATTTTGTTGTTTTAAGATGGCTATCTCTTACACACACCCACACTCACAAATGCATGTACCCTTCCATTCCGGAACCCATGGGTAACTATACTGCTATAGCCTTCAGTGACTCTGAAGATCTGATCAACCAAGCCGAATACGAAGGTGAGGAAGATTGTGAGGTGCCAGGGGAATTGGCCAGATTACTATAGCAAGAGGAAAGAGCAATTCAGCCTCATGAAGAGCAGTTGGATACAATCAACTTGGGAACTGAGGAAGACAAAAAAGAAATCAAGATAGGTGCCAATCTAGAGCCGAGTTTCAAGGAGCGCCTAATTCAGCTACTGCATGATTATGTTGAAATCTTCGCCTGGTCATACGAAGACAGGTCGGGACTTGATACAGACATTGTGGTTCACCGTCTACCCACAAGAGAAGACTTTCCACCAGTGAAACAAAAGGTCCGCCGCAAGAGACCTGACATGTCCGAGAAGATCAAAGCAGAAGTTATGAAGCAGTTCAATGCTGTATTTCTGGCTGTTACTTCCTATTCACAATGGGTTGCTAACATTGTGCCCGTGCCAAAGAAGGACAGCAAAGTGAGAATGTGCGTGGATTATAGAGATTTAAACAGGGGAAGCCCTAAAGATGACTTTCCACTTCCACACATCGACATCCTGGTTGACAACATAGCTCAACATACAATATTTTCTTTCATGGACAGATTCTCAGGCTATAACCAGATCAAAATGGCACCTGAGGACGTGGAGAAAACTACTTTTGTCACACAGTGGGGTACGTTCTGCTACAAAGTGATTCCATTCGGACTGAAGAATTCCGGGGCAACCTATCAACGCGCCATGGTAGCTTTGTTTCATGATATGATACACCATGAGATATAGGTCTACGTAGATGACAAGATAGCCCGATCATAAATTGAAGAAGAACACCTTGATCACTTGCAAAAGCTGTTTGTCAGGTTGAAGGAGTACAAGCTCAGATTGAACCCAAACAAGTGTACATTCGGAGTCCAGTCCGGTAAACTCTTAGGTTTCATTGTCAGCAACAAAGGCATCGAGGTTGATCTTGCCAAAGTCAAAGCTATACAAGAAATGTCTGCCCCTCGCACTTAGAAGGAGGTCAGAGGTTTATTGGGACGCCTAAACTACATTGCAAGGTTCATTTCTCACCTAACATCTACCTGTGAACCAATCTTCAAGTTATTGAAAAAAGATCAGGTAGTTAAATGGAATGATGACTGTCAAATTGCTTTCGATAAAATCAAGGAGTATTTGCTAGAACCTCCTATCTTGATGCCACCCGTCGAAGGAAGACCGCTAATCATGTATCTGACCGTCCTAGAGAATTCAATGGGGTGCATATTGGGCCAACATGACAAGTCTAGCCGAAAAGAGCATGCCATTTATTACCTTAGCAAAAAGTTTACCGATTGTGAGACCCGATACTCACTGCTCGAGAAAACTTGATGCGCTTTGGTATGGGCTGCTCGCCGGCTAAGGCAGTATATGTTGACTCATACCACTCTGTTGATATCTAAGATGGATCCGATTAAATACATCTTTGAGAAGCATGCTTTGTCTGGAAGAATAGCTAGATGGCAGATGATCCTAACGGAATACGATATACAGTACATGACCCAAAAATCTATAAAGGGGACCATCTGGCTCATCAAGCTGTCGAAGATTACCAATCCATGAGGTTCGACTTCCCCGACGAAGACATCATGACATTGGACAACGTTGAAGATTTCAGACCATATGACGGACCTGAACAAGGATCCCGATGGACCCTGTACTTTGATGGGGCCTCCAATGCACTTGGCAATGGTATCGGCGCGGTACTCATCTCCCCAGAAGGATGCCATACTCCTTTCACCGCCAGACTTTGCTTCAATTGTACGAACAACATGGCAGAATATGAAGCTTGCATATTTGGACTCAAGGCTGCCATAGACTTGGGAATCAAATCTTTGATTGTGTTTGGGGACTCAGCTTTGGTCATCAGTCAGATCAAAGGAGAGTGTGTGATACGGTGGGAGAACTGACTTGAGGTTTTGCGTTTGTGTTTGCAAATGTTTCAGTTTAGCAAGAGTCTCCACCGACTTTTTATTTTATCTAAAGGAAAGGTCAAAAAGCACAGGAAAGACCTTTGAGATGTTTTCTTGGGTTCGGGGGGTATATTATGAAAAGGGAAGGTGCAAGCACCCTTTTCATCCATGGTTTTCCATGGGCTCTTAGTTACTTGTTTATATCACTTGCTTTTGCTTTTCAATTGTTTGAAATGGTGCTTTGTGTGTAGTTTTGAAAATGTTTTGAAAAGAGGCCATCGTTGTGGCAACCTTTGTAATGATTCTTGTTTGAATATATACAAAGGTGTATTGTCTTTTGAAAAGATTTCAATGTTTGAAAGTTTGTTTTTGGGAAATGTTTTGAAATTGTGTTGTGGAGTGTGTTTGAAAAATAGCAAGGATGTTTTTGCAAGTTTTGATCAAGTAACTAAGAGTTGTCTACCCTATCTACTCAAAGATCTTTCCTACATATTTTTAACCCTTTTGATAGTGTTGTTTTACCATTGCATTTGGTAAACAACCTTGTATTAGGATGTTAAACGGGACAGACGCGGGTAATCGTATGTACCATGATAGCAATTGTGCTAAGTATCTTTAGCAATTCTTGAGGGACTAGATCATTTTTGTATAGGCAACCAAGATAGCGTCATCGAGGGACTATGATCTTTTGTTTTGTTTTTGTTTTGCCAAGATAGTCAACATGCATAACATGGCCATTTTAAGGCAACAAGTGGATGAAACCCTAGGGGTGCATGTGTGCATTGTGTATTGATTTCAAGTTGTTTATTCTTGGATTAGGTCATCTAGCGATTGAATTTTGAATCTTTCCATACACACCTAATTACTATACAGTATATAGAAAGCAATAAATTGCGGAAATTAAAAGTCTAAGCTATTACAAAAGTATCCAGAAATGGGGGTACAATTATTACAAATGGGGATGAGTCTCATAAGAATAGCAATGTCCAAATATTAAGTATTACAACCAAATCGAATTGTCGCAATTCAATATAAAGCTATAACAAATTATGAAATAAAGAAAATCAATAAAGTACGAAATGCATGTATCTACTTGAAAATAAATAAATAAAAATCTATTCTAAAAAAGAAATATTAAATATTATATTATTATTATTCTTTGTATGTGTTTTTTATTAAATAATAAAAAAAGTTTAAAGGAAGCAAACTAATTAAATCAATTTAAAAGTTTTGTTTTTTTAATATTTTCATTATGTGCAAAAATATAATAAAAAGAAAATTAACTAAGCTAATTTAATTTGATAATAAAATAAAAAAAGTATTGAGTTTTTTTTATCATGAAATTGTTAACAAAAATAAATAAATAAAAATGAAAAAAATGGGTTTTAAGAGAAGATATTGATGTTGGGCCCAAAACAAAAAGAAGAAAACAAAAGAAGTAAGGCCAGAAAAGGGGGGGTACGAGCCAGCAATTCGTGTGGGCTTTGATTTGGATGGCCCAATACACAAATTATTTCGTTTAGGGTTATGGGATACAAAGAGAAATAATTAGGGTTTGGGGTTCGTCCCTTACAACGGCGCCGTTTCTTCGTTCTCCCTCTTCACCTCTCTCTCACTCAACGTTCTGATCCTCCTCTAAGCCTAAGCCGTCGGAGCGCTATCCCTCACTCTCTAATCTCTTCCTAATGATCCATGGCTTTGTTGTAAAATGGTATGGTTCGTCTCTTTGATTTAGCATTTTTCAGTTTTCAAGCTTGTTTGATTTTACAGTTTTATTAATCTATTGTATTGTATGGCTTATTGAGGTGCAGAAAAGGGCTTGAGAAGAAACGTACCTTGGGTTTTTTCTGAAAAAATGGAGAGGAAAGAGATTCGAGCTGGCGGCGTTCCTTGGTGGCTAGAGGCGGAGGAGAGGAAATGATGACAATGGTAATGCCTCTGATTCTTGTTGATAATTTGGCTTTTGAAACTTTGATGATGATTTCGCTTCTGAACCCTTTGATTTTATTGGTAGTTGTTTGCTTCTGAAACTCTTTTCTCTCTCTTGAACTATGATGATGCTAGTGTGTGATACGGTGGGAGAACTGACTTGTGGTTTTTGCGTTTGTTTTCGCAAATGTTTCGGTTGAGCAAGAGTCACCACCGACTTTTTATTTTATCCTAAGGAAAGGTTAAAAAGCACAGCAAAAACCTTTGAGATGTTTTCTTGGGTTCAGGGAGTAGATTATAGAAAGGGAAGGTATTAGCACCCTTTCTATCCATGGTTATCCATGGGCTCTTAGTTACTTGCTTAGATCAACTTGCCTTGATTTTCAATTGTTTGAAATGGTGCTTTGTGTATGTGGTTTTGAAAATGTTTTGAAAAAGATGCCTTGTCTAGGCAACCCTTGTAACAATTCTTTACTCGAATGTTTTACAAAAGGTGTTTGTCTTTTTTAAAAGATGTTTCAAGGTTTTGAAAATTGTTTTGAAAGTTGGTGTTTGTGATGTGTGTTTTGAAAATGGGCAAGTGTTTTTGTTTCACAAGTTGGCAAGTAACCAAGAGCTATCTACCCTAAATTTCTCAAAGATCTTTGCTATGTTTTAACCCTTTTAACAATTTTGTTCCACCATTGTATTTGGTGGACAATCTTGTGTTAGGATGTGAACGGGACGGGCGCAGGTCATCGTTTAGACCATGATTGCAATGGTGCCAAGTATCTTTGGCAACTTTTCCTTTAAGGGACTTGATCATGTTTTAGGCAACTTTCGAAAGCGTCATCGAGGGACTATGATCATTTGATTGTTTTGTTTTTGCCAAAGATACCTAACATGCAATATGGCCCATTTTTGAAGGCAACAAGTGGAGTACCCTAGGGGTGCAAGTGTGATTAGTGTTGTCCATTTTCATGCTTGTTTATCTTGAAATTAGGTCAAACTATTTTTTGGTTAATTTTGCATACAAAACCCTAATTCTAACATGGCATAATTAGAAAGCTTTTAAATGCGAAAAATAAAAGGTCCTAAGCTATTACAACATAATATATGGGATGGGGGGTACAAATGTTCAAATGGGGATATTTTAGCAAGAAATTAAACCTAAACTATTACATCCAAATTGAATTATACAAATTAATTAATATACAACAATCAAATAAAAATAAAAATATAATAAATATGCAAGATGCAAAAAATGTTTTTTTATATGTATGAAAAAATTTTTTTTTTATGTGTCAAATAAACAAAAATAAAATTAATTAATTTTTGGTATTTTTATGCACTTAGGGGTAAAACCCTAATTTTATGAATAAAAGGTATTAATTATATAGTATATGCAATATTTATTAATTATGTACCAAAAATAAATAAAAGAAGGTATATTGTAAAAAAAGTATTTTTGAGGTCAAAATATTAATAAAAATAAAATGTATTAATTCTTTGTATTTTCCCTAAATATACTAATAAATATATGAGTATTTACATTATTTATTAAATATATATTATATGTATAAAAAATAAAATATTTAATATTATAAAAAAAAGTATATTTTATGTAAAATGTTTTCAAGAGATAATATAAAATAAAAATCAGAAATAAAATATGTTTGTATTATTTTTTGTATTTTAAAATAATAGTATATTCATGTTTATTTATATACAAAACTAAATAAAGCCAAATAAATATCAAAATAAATGAAAAAAATATGGGTAAAATAAATTTAATATTTTTCATGCTTAAATAAAAATATGGAAACAAAATCAAAAAGAAAAAATGGAAAATGACAAGCAAAACTCAAAAAGGGCCAGGGGGTGCATGTGAAATGCAATGGTGTGAAAAGTAAAACAACTCAGGCCCAGCCCATGAAAAGGTTGTCTTCAACCTTCAGACAAAATATTTGAAAAAAACGCGCCTTCTCTTACTTCAAACACAACTCCTGATTCCTGGACTTTTAGCACAAACTCATAACATGAAAGATGTCAAGCATCAAGCCACGATTCCATACATATAAAAAACTCAACCTAACTCTCAGAAATGAGAGAGAATTTCTCCATCCCTAATTCTTAACCTAAGTTTTTGTCAATGTTCAGGTGCAAAATACTCTCAGCATATGCAATATAAATGGAAAGTAAAGATATGTATAGCTTCAGGGACATGAGTAGAACGTTTTTCATTCACAAGCTTAGAGCTAAATCTTCCTATATTGAGAGATAGAAGTCCACGAACTTACCTGTTCAGCTTGGATCGTATCTGACAATGGAGGCACATTCAAGGCAAAATGAGGATTGGTACAGCTTGCTTGAAGTTCAGAGATGCTATTCCAACCTTTAGTTTGCTTTGAAACCAAGTGAATCAAGCTATAGCAATCCACCTGCAAAACAGAAAATGTGAAAATGGTGAAGTTGGTTAGAGGTGTTACAGTCTGCTTCCAAGGCTTGGGACAATTTATATGGATGGTAGGGAATGTGTTTGAACTGGTTAGGATGAAAATGCACGAGTGGATTGAGCTATGGGATTCAAACTGCAGCTTATGCCCTGTTTTTGCAGTTTTATGGTGTTTCTGTGAATGGAGAGATATGGAAGGTGATAGGCTCGTGTTTCAGCTTAGTTATGTTATTTGGAAGGTGTACAACAACTTTGCTTAAGCTTGTGCTTGCTGAAATGAGAGTTGGTGTGTAATATGCAAGTTTCTTCACACTTAAGCAAGAAATGTCAACTTGGTTTTCTGGACTTGTACAGGCCCCTATCTATGCTGCACATTTGAGTCTTGATTAGTGGGATATGCCTATGCCTTTGTGCCTCAAAGATCTGCATTGTATCTCATAGATTGCAAAGTTGACATAAAGTAACACTTTACAAAAATGGATAATATGCTTTTTCTTATTAAGGCTTAATCTTGTATGCAATGCTTAAACACACAAGATAAGACTTAAACATGAAGGATTGGCATTAAATTTATGAGTGTGGATGGGATAAAAGACCTGCAATCTAGCTTAGAGCATGCTGAGTTCAAAAATGCAAAGTTATGGACATGTAAATTGGTCATGAACAAAGTGAGTTTTTCCCATATTGCCAAATTCGATTCTCCCTAACCACAAGGTTGTTTGATGAGTCCTTGGACATTTTGGAAAGCTTGTAATGTGTACTACAATACATCTTTTTAATGCAAATTGAAATTCCAAGTGGAAGCATGTGAAAAGTGGCCATGAAGTTAGGCAAAAATCCTGCCTAAAATAGGTCAAAATTTCTCTAAGTTAAGAATGTTTTGCACCCTTGTTCCAAAAATCATAACTTGAGCTACAAGCTTCTTTTGAATAAACTTTGTGAATAAAAGTTATAGATTTTTCAATGGACTACAACTTTAATGTTTTGACTTTTGTTTGAATCCAAATGCATCTTGATGAAAAAGTGGGACAAAGTTAGAAAAAAAATTAGGGATTTTCATAACTTAGAAAAATTCTAAGTTATGAAAATTCTTCATTTCAAACCCTAATTTGTGATTTTTGATTTCTTGGTGAACAAGTTTCACAATTTGGCATGTTTTGATGAAAAATGAATCTTGACACTTGATTTTGACCAAAAAGTCAAAGTTTGACTTTTCAGTATACAGTCAAAAATTGATTAATTGACTGGAAAATTCATTTGTCAATCTTGTGCATTTGGGATCTTTTGAATTTGTTGAACATGTCAAGACAATTCCATGGGGTCCTTGAGTCCATATATGAGCTTGGTTTGCCATTGGTTAGGTCAAACGGTCAAAAATTACCTCTGTGCAGTCAAAACCCTAAAAATGACCATTTTGCCCTTTTGGTGATCTGATCAAATTTCTTGTGGAATTGTGATCCAAACTTGACCAAATGGTTCATATGAGTTCATAATGTTGATGTGGGTCAAAAATCATGAAGTTTGACTGTCAATTGACCATAGTTGACTTTTTCCCCAATACAGCTGATTTCTAGGTCAACTGTCCAATTGACTGGGCAAAGATTGGAATCAAAGCTTGAAACTTGGTATGGGTAAACTTGAGAGTCCAACATGAAGCATGAAAGTCATTTTGGGCACTTTAGGTCAAAACATCCTTGTGCAAACTCAAACCCTAATTTGGGTCAATAGTGCAAGGAGGAGTCTCGAGCAGAGCAAAACCCTAACTTGATCTTGAGCTCCAAGAGTCTTGTGGTGAGAAAATACTGATGAAAATGGGAGGTCAAATTTTGGGGTACAACAGTTGCCCCTGTTCAATCTTCTTGCACCTGAAGAGTTAGATTGGCAGGTTTGCCTTTCGCGTCTCGAAGGTAAAAGGAGATTGGACACTAGAGTGCCCTTAAATTTGCACTCGTCAGAACGATGGATGCAGGAATGGGCTTAGAGATGCCATTTGGAGATGGGCTTAAAGATGCCATCTAGAGGGGTGACTGAATCTTGTCGGGGATGGGCTTAAAGATGCCATCTGGAATGAGTATCAGAAAGGTGTCCATGCTTTGGAACATCTCTGAACTGGGGTTCTGAGCAAGCAATAGATTGACATCCGTGTTTGGAGAATCTGTAAACTGTTTTCAGGAGTCTTGAGGTTGAATAAGAAATAGAGCAGCATCCGTTGTTGGGAAGCGTCCGTAAACTGTTTTCAAAAGTTGCATCTGAACAAGCGATAGATTAACATCCAGTGTTGGGAAGAATCTTTAAACTGCTTTCAGAAGTTGCAACTGAACAAGCGATAGATTAACATCCGTTGTTGGGAAGAATCCGTAAACTGTTTTCAAAAGTTGCATCTGAACAAGCGATAGATTAACATCCGTTGTTGGGAAGAATCCGTAAACTGTTTTCAGAAGTTGCATCTGAACAAGCGATAGATTAACATCCGTTGTTGGGAAGAATCCGTAAACTGTTTTCAGAAGTTGCATCTGAACAAGCGATAGATTAACATCCGTTGTTGGGAAGAATCCGTAAACTGTTTTCAGAAGTTGCATATGAACAAGCGATAGATTAACATCCGTTGTTAGGAAGAATCCGTAAACTGTTTTCAGAAGTTGCATCTGAACAAGCGATAGATTAACATCCGTTGTTGGGAAGAATCCGTAAACTGTTTTCAGAAGTCTTGAAGTTGAATAAGCAATAGAGCAACATCCGTTGTTGGGAAGCGTCCGTAAACTGTTTTCAAAAGTTGAAGAATAAACCGGTGTAGGGTTTCCTGACGATGAGTCCGTGTAAAACTACATCTTGAATAGTTGTTAATGATAGCCTTTCATTCTTATCCTGAAAATGACAAAATGTTAGCTAAACACAAAACTATGTTGCATGAAATGTATGATGCAATATGTGTTGTATCAATGTTTATGATATGAATGTAAATGCATGCACATGTAAGCTGAAGAGCTGTCTTGCTGAGGATAAATAAATCCTGGATGGCTGGAGACAAAAGAATCTTGGTTGCTGCCGGGGAAAATAATTCCTGACTGCTTCCGGGGAGGGCGAGAATCTTTGATTGCTGAAGAGGAGACATCTCTGTGGACTACTGCTGGAGAAATAGGAGTTTTGGGTTATATACCAATCTTCTGGGGATTCTTGTCTTGAGGAGATCTTTAACTGGGGAATATCTGATTATCCCGTAAGGAACTGAGAATGAGCCTTCACTTTGCTTGGGGAAATGCAAAATCTTCAATTGTTGAATGATCTTAGAACCACTGCTGGGGAACAGGCATTCCTTGGTGACTTGCGGAAAATGAAAATTTCTGAAGATATCTATTGGGGAAGTTCAGAATCTGATAGACTCATGCTGGAGAGGTATGACTGAGAATCTTCAGTTTGGGTGGCGAGTATCTCTGTGGGGAGAAGGTTCACTAGCCTGGTTCAGCTGGGGGTTGATGGCTGGAAAGCTTAGTTCCGCTGGGGATTGGATTCTCAGATTTTTTAAGACTCCACTGGGGATTCTGAAACTTAACTCTGGGGGGAATCCGAGTTCTGGAAGGCCCTCTGGCTGGAGAATTTGGAGTTTAATTCTGCTGAGGATTCCTTCTGAAAGGGCATCAAGATATTTATCCGTACTTTTAACCTATCAGTAATCATCTTTCTTGATTCATAAGGAAATGATTATGTTCAAATGCATATGCCTATTTAACAAAACATTGGACGTTTCTCAAATAAAACATAAGTGCAAAAGAAAAGAGAAAAGGAAGACAACACAAATTTCTGTATTTGGAAAAGCATTTGTATTAACTTTTTATGAGTATATTTGTACAGAGGAGACAGTCATCCTAGTAAGAGGATGCCATCGTAAAAATTGAAAAATTTATACAAAATAAAGATGGCTATGTGAAACAATTCCATGGGATTCTATTCTGCTATAGCCTTCACAACTCTGAATATTTGTCCATTCAATGCTTTGTCTGCCGATGACTGGATTGATTAGAAGCTCGGAGCTGGTTGATGAAGAGATTATCCTTAAAGTGATCCGAAGAGCCATAGCCATACGCTTTAATTCCCTAACTTTTTCCTGAATCGCCCTTTCGGGTTTTCGATCCACCGGGAAACCCCTTTTTGCCCAAGCCGCCCTTTCGGGTTTTCGACTTGCCGGGTGTACATATTTTTTTTGTTTTATCCCTAATTTTTGCCTGAACCTCCCTTTCGGGTTTTCAGTCCACCGGGATGCCCATTTTTGCCCAAGCCTCCCTTTCGGGTTTTCGACTTGTCGGGTTATCTTATGCGTAGTATCTTTTGACTATGTCTACGTTCGCAGGGTGCGGAAAATCGTCACCGTCCATGGTAGTCAGAATCATTGCACCACCAGAAAATATGCTCTTGATCACAAATGGTCCTTCGTATGTAGGGGTCCATTTTCCCCTGGGATCACTTTGCGGCAGGATAATCCGCTTGATTACGAGATCTCCGACTTGATATACTTGACGTCTGACTTTCTTGTTGAAGGCCTTGATCATCCGTTTTTGATACGTTTGACCATGGCAGACAGCAGCGAGTCGCTTCTCGTCGATCAAATTGAGTTGATCAAGTCGGGTCTGAATCCAATCATCTTCACTCAAACCATAATCCTTCATAATCCTTAAAGAAGGAATTTGAACTTCCATGGGCAGGACAGCTTCCATGCCATATACCAAAGAAAATGGGGTTGCCCCGGTTGAAGTACGTGTCGTCGTACGGTATCCATGCAGAGCAAACGGTAACATCTCATGCCAGTCCTTGTAAGTGACTGTCATTTTCTGAATGATCTTCTTAATGTTTTTGTTCGCAGCTTCAACAACACCGTTCATCTTCGGCCGATAAGGAGATGAATTGTGATGATAAATCTTGAACTGTTCGCACAATGCGGTGATCATAGTGTTATTCAGATTTGTACCGTTGTCCGTGATGATTCTGTCTGGAACACCATACCGGCATATAAGGTTTTGCTTGATGAAGCGGGCAACCACATTTTTAGTGACAGAGGCAAAAGAAGATGCTTCGACCCATTTGGTGAAGTAGTCAATGGAAACCAGGATGAAGCGATGTCCGTTGGAAGCCGTGGGCTTGATCTCTCCAATCATGTCAATGCCCCACATTACGAATGGCCAAGGAGCGGTCAGCACGTTGAGAGGAACCGGAGGAATATGAATCTTGTCAGCGTAGACTTGACACTTGTGGCAAATACGGGAGTGCTGATGGCAATCTGCTTCCATGGTAGACCAGTAATAGCCTGCCCTTAGGATCTTTTTAGCCATAGTATGCCCGCTCAAATGGGTGCCAAATGTACCGCTGTGCATCTCTGCCATGATTAACTCTGCTTCAGCTTTGTCAACACATCGGAGTAAAACACAATCATGGTTGCGCTTATAGAGGATGCCATTGCTCAGGAAAAACTTGGCAGCAAATTTCCTTAGGAACTTCTTGTCATTTACGGAAGCTCCTTCGGGATATTCTCTATTCTAGAGATACCTTTTGATTTCGTGAAACCAGGGTTGTTCGACTACTTCTTCAGTATTAATCTCGTGACAATGCGCAGGTTCATCCTTTCGCTCAATGGTGATTTGGGGAGCCTCGTTATCCCAGTTGAGTTTAAACATAGAAGACATTGTAGCCAGAGCATCCGCTAGTTGATTCTCTTCTCGCGGGAAATGCTCGAAGGTAATTTGCTCGAAATGAGGCAGCAATGTCAGGACATGTTCTCTGTATGGGATAAGATTAGGATGTTTGGTATCCCACTCTCCTTTGATTTGACTGATAACCAAAGCCGAGTCCCCAAATACGATCAAAGATTTGATCCCCAAGTCTATAGCAGCCTTGAGACCGAAGATGCAAGCTTCATATTCCGCCATGTTGTTGGTGCAGCTGAAGCAGAGTCGAGCTGTGAAAGGAGTGTGACAACCTTCCGGGGAAATGAGTACCGCACCGATGCCGTTTCCAAGTGCATTTGAAGCACCATCAAAGTACAGGGTCCATCGGGATCCCTTTTCGGGTCCGTCATACGGTCTGTTACCTTCAATGTTGTCCAAATTCATGATGTCCTCGTCCGGGAAGTCAAATCTCATGGATTGATAATCTTCGATAGCTTGATGAGCTAGATGATCAGCTAGTACACTCCCTTTTATAGCTTTTTGAGTGGTGTACTGGATGTCATACTCTGTTAGGATCATTTTCCACCTAGCTATTCTTCCAGATAAAGCAGGCTTCTTGAAGATATACTTGATAGGATCCATTCTGGAAATTAATAAGGTGGTATGAGTCAACATATACTTCCTTAGTCGGCGAGCAGCCCATGCCAAAGCGCAGCAAGTTTTCTCGAGCAGTGAGTAGCGAGTCTCACAGTCGGTAAACTTTTTGCTAAGGTAATAAATAGCATGCTCTTTTCGACCAGACTCGTCATGCTGGCCCAAAACACACCCCATTGAGTTATCCAAGACGGTTAGATACATGATCAATGGTCTTCCTTCGATGGGAGGCATCAGAATAGGAGGTTCTAGCAAATACTCCTTGATCTTATCAAAAGCAGCTTGGCAATCGTCGTTCCATTCGACTACCTGATCTTTCTTTAATAATTTGAAAATTGGCTCACAGGTAGAAGTCAGATGAGAGATGAATCTGGCAATATAGTTCAAGCGCCCCAAGAACCCTCTAACTTCCTTTTCAGTACGGGGAGCAGGCATCTCTTGTATTGCTTTCACTTTTGCTGGATCGACCTCAATGCCTTTGTTGCTGACAATAAACCCTAGAAGCTTACCAGACCTAACTCCAAAAGTACACTTACTTGGATTCAGCCTGAGCTTGTACTCTTTCAACCTGGAAAATAGTTTTTCCAGGTGTTCAAGGTGTTCCTTCTCTGTTTGTGACCGAGCTATCATATCGTCTATGTAAACTTCGATCTCATGATGTATCATATCATGAAACAAAGCTACCATGGCGCGTTGATAAGTTGCCCCTGTGTTCTTCAGTCCGAACGGTATCACCTTGTAACAGAAAGTACCCCATTGTGTAACAAAGGTTGTTTTCTCCATGTCCTCGGGTGCCATTTTAATTTGATTGTAGCCCGAGAATCCATCCATGAAGGAAAACACTTTGTGCTGAGCTGTGTTGTCGATCAAAATGTCAATATGAGGTAGTGGAAAATCATCTTTGGGGTTGGCCCTATTCAAATCCCGGTAGTCTACACACATCCTGACCTTGCCATCTTTTTTAGGAACTGGCACGATGTTAGCAACCCATTGTGGATAGGATGTAACAGCCAGAAAGGCAGCGTTGAATTGTTTCATCACTTCTGCCTTAATCTTCTCAGACATATCGGGCCTCATTCGGCGGACTTTTTGCTTGATCGGTGGACAATCCTCTCTTGTATGGAGACGGTGAACCACGATGTCTGTGTCTAAACCCGGCATGTCTTCGTAAGACCAGGCGAAGATTTCAACGTACTCATTTAACAGCTGTATCAGGCGCTCCTTGACACTTGGTTCCAGATTGGCACCCACTTGCACTTCCTTCCGGTCTTCCTCTGTTCCTAAATTGACAGTCTCCAACGACTCTTCGTGAGGTAAGATGGCCCTTTCCTCTTGCTGTAAAAGTCTGGCTAGCTCTCCTGATACTTCACAACCTTCGTCATCTTCATACTCAGCCTGATTGACCAGATCTTCAGAGTTATTGAAGGACATAGCAGAATGGTCACCCATAGAATCCAGAGTGGATGGGTACCTGCATTTGTGAGCGTGGGTGTGTGTAAGGGATAGCCATCTTTAAACAAAAATGCAAAAGGAAAGAAAATGAACACAGCAGTTTATCGATGAAAAACGTCCAATGAATCATTAAACATGGCATATGGATATGAAGATAATCAAGACCCTTACAAATGGACCTGCATGCCCCGGGCAAGGCATGAGGTGAAAAAGTAGTGTACGGATTATTCAAAAGTAATTATTACAGACCAAAGGAAATGTTTGACAGATAATTACTGATTAATAAAAGTAATGGGGACAAAGTCCTTTGCCTCCCAGTTGCGTAGTCCCCCTTCAATGGTTGGGTAGATCCAATCTTCAATGTTGACCTCTTCGTCTTCACCCTCCAAAGCATTGATCCCATAAGGAGATATCTTGATGGGTGCTCTTTCAACCTTTGAGCGGCGCATAGCTTTCTGCCCCGCAGCAGTGAATCCTAAACCAAACTTGTCTGTTTTGTGAGGAATGTCCGGCAACTGCCCCCATGTTGAGTTCTTCCCTTCCTTCACTGCGGCCTTCGCGTCCTTTAAAGATGCCATCCTGGCCACCTGATTTGGTACCTCAGCTACCACTTTTGCTACTTCTACTTCAGGAGAGACTTCCTCGAAGTGCTGGAATGGTGTCTCGATGAATTCACCTTCCACCTCCACATATCGGAAAGAGTTCAGGTGGCTGATCATGTACTCCTCTTCACCGTGGACAGTTATGATCTTTCCTTTGATAGGGTACTTCAGCATTTGATGTAGGGAAGAGGTGACTGCCCCAGCATTGTGTATCCATGGTCTCCCGAATAAGCAAGAGTATGACGGACGGATGTCCATCACATAGAAAGTTGAGGGGAACACCTTTGTGCCAACCTTAATGGGAATGTCTACCTCCCCATGTACCATTCTCTTTGACCCGTCAAATGCCCTTACAATGATATTACTTGGCCTTAACTCCAAGCCTTCACAGTCTAAACGGTCGAGGGCCTTCTTAGGCAGCACGTTCAGAGAAGAACCAGTGTCGACTAGAACATGGTCCAGAGTAGTTCCTTGGCATTCTACTGACACATGTAATGCGTCGTTGTGTTTTCTTCCTTTTGAGGTTAGGTCAGCATCAGAGAAACCTAAACCGTTGTTTGCTGTAAGACTGGCTACACAGTTTTGGAATTGGTCGGCAGAGGTTTCCAGGGGCACATGGGATGTCTTCAGGAATTTTATCAATGCTTTGGCGTGCGCCTCTGAACAAAGTAGCAATGCTAACATGGAGATTTTCGAGGGGGTTTGCCCCAGTTGCTCTACCACGTCATAATCACTCTTTTTAATTATCTTCAAGATCTCCTCCATCTCTTTCTTAGAGGTTTCCGGGATGACCAAAGGTTGAGCCCTCGTCCTGACGAGCTCATCTTGGATCCCTTTACCCTTATCAGCAGAAGTTGGAGGGACAACAACAGGAACAACAACATCTTCAATCAATGGGGTTCTAGCGGAAAGTTTTATCGGTGCCGGAATAACTTTGGCAGCGGATGAGGGTCCAAAGATTGCCTTTGGGGGGGAAATCTCTGGAGAAAATATTCTCCCACTTCGGGTGATCTTGCTTGTGCCGGCAATGTTTCCAATGCTGGCATCTTCTTCATCAGAGCTTCCTTCGGTTACTTCAACTTGTTTAATACCATGATAGTAGATTTCTCCACCGTAATTCCATGGTATTGACTTTTCAAAACTGTAGGGGACAGGCCCTGGCATAGTTATCTTCAGAGGAACAGACCTTGTAGCAGATGTAATCTTAACAGGCTTTCTGACGGCCTTGGAAAGATTGGCGTGAATGGTGATAATTGAAACATCTTCAGTAGGGGTTGGAATAGCAGGAACTTTTTCAAACAGAATTTGTTGACTGTCCATCAGGCCTTGGATGCCTTTCTTCAGTAACGGGCAGTCAATTGGTAGAGAGTAACAACAGTAACAATCTTCTTTGCATCCCGGGAAAATCCCGGCCTTTAACAGATTTAACTTGATGGTTAACAGCGGAGTTATCAGGTCATTGACATCAGAAACATACAAATCTTCCTCAATAGCATGGACATTTTGACCGTGCTTTGGCATCAGAGCAGATATCACGTTTGGTTTCTCTAGAGCATCGAACTCAACCTCCTTCGCTTCTATCAAGTCTTGTATCTTATGCTTAAGTGCCCAGCAATCGTTGGTGTCGTGCCCGACACTGTCCGAATGGTAGGTGCATTTAGCATTGGGGTGATAATGCGGAGAAGAAGTGTTCACATTTTTTGGTGCCTCCTTGATAGTGGCGAGATTCAACTTCAACATATGGGGAAGCACTTGCGCCGGTGTCATATTGATGCGGGTGAACTGCCGTTGCGGCCGTTCCACCCGTTGCTGATTTGGCCTGGACTGGTTATAACGAGGCTGATCATTTGATGGATTTTGGATCATCACGGCCCCCACAGTCGGCCGGTGTTGAGTCTTCTCTTCTCTTCTCTGAGAATACACAGCAGCTGTTTCTTTCTTTGCTGGAAATGGTTTCTTAGCAATTGTAGATGCAGAGGCATCCTTCTGAATCTTCCCATTCTTGATGCCGGCTTCTACCCGCTCGCCAGTCAGAATTAATTCAGTAAACCCCGAGGAAGAGCTATCGATCAGATGATTAAAGAATGGACCAGACAGGGTCCCGAGGAACATATCAACAAGTTCTCTATCAAAAAGAGGCGGCTTCACTCTTCCGGCCAGACCGCGCCACTTTTGGGCGTATTCCTTAAATCCATCACCCGAGGCCATCCCCATACTCTGTAGCTGAGTACGGGTTGGCGCCAAGTCAGAGTTATACTGATATTGGCGATAAAAAGCAGCTTCCAGATCTTCCCAACTACGTATCTCCGACCTTTCCAGCTTGTAAAACCAGTCTAGCTGAGTGCCAGACAGGCTATCTTGAAAGAAATGTACCCAAAGGTTTCTGTCAGATATGTGAGGTTGGATTCTTCAAACATATGACCTTAGGTGCATTTTTGGGCAGGACAGCCCGTCATATCTTTCAAAAATTGGCACTTTGAACTTCGGGGGGATCATAATTCCAGCAATTAATCCCAAATCTTCGAAATCTAAACCTGGAACTCTCTGCAGCTCCATAGCTGCCAACCTGTCCTCCAAACTCTTGTACTTGTCATCAGCCGGCGGGTATTGTTGTTCTGAGTAGTCTTCGTCTTCTTCAGCCTCTTCTTCTTCAGCTTCGGATTCGGAAGGTACCGCAGCCCCCTTTCCTTTACTGTTTTCTTCTTCGGATGCGGAAGGAAATTCAAGAACCCTTCTAGCTTCACCCTCAAACCTTCTCCCCAAGGTAGCCACCCCGACTCTCTTCTTCTTCTTTTTCACTTGCTCTTTGTTCCCAAGCAGGGTCTTCAAATCTTCCTGACCCTTAGCCAAGGTCATCAGGAGTTGTTGAAACTGTGTGTTATGAGACTGCAAGTCCTTGACCGTCTGTTCGAGATCCATCTTACTGAAATAAACAGCAGAAAGATAAGGAAACCTGGTGTGGAGACCTGCTTATGCACATGATGAATGGTATGTTTATGTATGCAATGCATTCAAGGATTTAGAAAGTTCAAAATTGTTGCAAACAAAAAGAACGCACGTCATATTAATAAGAAGAATTTTGTTAGTACATAAATGCCCCATGGGCCAAATATTACAAAAACTTCTCAAGGTAAAAAGACGTTGCGCATCCTCTTTGGTGCGATGTAGGTGTTGAGGGTATCTTCCTCATGGAGTCGGCAGGTAAGCTCCAAAACCTTCTTCTCACTGGCATAGAAGCTGGCTTCAAAAGTGTTCCGTTCCTCCTTGAGTTGGATCCAACTCTTCTGCATCTCCTCCCATGATGTAGGCATGTCAGGACATAGGATGGTGTAGGGAACCTCTCCTTCCGTAACGGGCTATTTAATCACAGGGAGAACATGAGGATAAGGCATCATTAGACTCTGGGCTCGGGTTCGTACCCACTTGAGATAAGGCTCAAGGGGGATGGAATTCTTGTGCCCCAGTGTCTTGCTGTCAACCTTGTTAGGCATCCTCCAAGCTCTGATGAATCTTTGGCGAAGTCTTTGTGCATCGTTGTCGAAGTCAAAAACTAGGTCAGGAATCAACATGTCATGAGGGCCATCCCTCCGTGCATATCCAAATTGTCTCAAAGCTAGACAAGGGTTGTAGGTAATGCCTCCCCTAATGCCAAGTAAAGGAACATTAGGGAACTCTCCACAATGATCGACGATGATGACATTTTCTCTGGACCGAGAACACCAATGTACGTCAGAGTGAGTAAGGGTCATCAACCGTTGTGACCACCTTAGGCCTTGGTCATTCTTCAAGACAGATTGTGGAAGGTGCGAAATAAACCACCTTGCAAGGAGAGGAGTACAACACATGAGAACACCCCTCTTTCTCATTGTTCGAGTGTAAAATGAGTGAAGAATGTCCCCAAGCAATGTTGGTATTGGATTTCTGGATAAGAAGATTTTGACGGTGTTGACATCTACAAGCTGGTCAGGATTTGGGAACAAGACCAACCCATAGATAAGGAGGGCCACAATTTCTTCAAAGGCTTGTAGGTCCAATGAATTCCAACATTCTTGTGCCTTCTCAAACAAGAATTTTGCTAAGAAGCCTTTGACACCGCTTCTAGTTTCCCAATGCCCCTTGATGTCAGATGGTTGTAGATGTAGTGCTCGAGCAACATCTTCAGGCTTTGGTTCCTTTTCCGTACCGTTGAAAGGTAGTTGATTAAGGATAGGAATTCTCAGGAGTTGAGAAAATTCCTCCAAAGTGGGTACCAACTGGTAGTCGGGGAAAGTGAAACAGTGGTGAAGGGGGTCAAAGAACTGAAACAACACCTTTACCATGTCCTCTTCAATGTTGGTGCTGACTAGGCTGAGCAGTCTACCATGTCTATCACTGAAGGGAGAGCTTTCCGGAATTCTTGATGTGAGCTCCTTGAGTTGAGGATGGATTCTCACAAGGTTGACTTGGATGGTTTTCCTGCGAGGAATTTCCATGAAATACAAAACAAGAACAAAGATGAAGATCTAAACCCTTGAAATGGTTAGTGTATGCATATGATGCTTTATGATGTTCATGATGTATGCACAAACATATGTACAAGCAATTCACACCAAACCCTAGTTTCAGGCTTGCATGAGGTTTCATAGGTAAGTACCATCTTGAGTGTAGTTGGCTTAAAAACCTGTCCTATAAATAGTAACCGGGTTCTAAGGAGCTCAATATCACGGGATTGTTTTCATTGTTCATTGTTTTGGTTTAGCCACTTAACTAGCGACCAAAATATTCCAAGAAAACAACCCTCAATGAGTGTAGTATCGAGTATCTACCAACTTCGGACTGCACCAAAGCCGGTCATCTCACTACCCCTAATGAAAGGCCAAGATGGTCAAGTAAGGTTCTAGGTCATTAGTGCTTAGTGACATCACTCAGCGGCCCCGTACTCTCCTTGATTGAACTCAAGGGTTACCGGTACTCACAAATATGTCGCACTAATATAGCTATTGCTTCAACCGTGTCGGTATACCCCGCACAGTTTCCACAACGTATTGCTATCTATGAATGTTTCCCCAAATCCGGGTGTAGGATTGCAAACCCAAACAAGAGAGCCAATATGTAAAGCAATCAAAACAAACAATTAGTCATGCAAGAGGGTGATCTAAGCCCTAAGGTTACTCCACTTTTAAAATTTTCCCCAGCAGAGTCGCCAGTTCTGTGATACGGTGGGAGAACTGACTTGTGGTTTTTGCGTTTGTTTTCGCAAATGTTTCGGTTGAGCAAGAGTCGCCACCGAATTTTTATTTTATCCTAAGGAAAGGTTAAAAAGCACAGCAAAAACCTTTGAGATGTTTTCTTGGGTTCGGGGAGTAGATTATAGAAAGGGAAGGTATTAGCACCCTTTCTATCCATGGTTATCCATGGGCTCTTAGTTACTTGCTTAGATCAACTTGCCTTGATTTTCAATTGTTTGAAATGGTGCTTTGTGTATGTGGTTTTGAAAATGTTTTGAAAAAGATGCCTTGTCTAGGCAACCCTTGTAACAATTCTTTACTCGAATGTTTTACAAAAGGTGTTTGTCTTTTTGAAAAGATGTTTCAAGGTTTTGAAAATTGTTTTGAAAGTTGGTGTTTGTGATGTGTGTTTTGAAAATGGGCAAGTGTTTTTGTTTCACAAGTTGGCAAGTAACCAAGAGCTATCTACCCTAAATTTCTCAAAGATCTTTGCTATGTTTTAACCCTTTTAACAATTTTGTTCCACCATTGTATTTGGTGGACAATCTTGTGTTAGGATGTGAACGGGACGGGCGCGGGTCATCGTTTAGACCATGATTGCAATGGTGCCAAGTATCTTTGGCAACTTTTCCTTTAAGGGACTTGATCATGTTTTAGGCAACTTTCGAAAGCGTCATCGAGGGACTATGATCATTTGATTGTTTTGTTTTTGCCAAAGATACCTAACATGCAATATGGCCCATTTTTGAAGGCAACAAGTGGAGTACCCTAGGGGTGCAAGTGTGATTAGTGTTGTCCATTTTCATGCTTGTTTATCTTGAAATTAGGTCAAACTATTTTTTGGTTAATTTTGCATACAAAACCCTAATTCTAACATGGCATAATTAGAAAGCTTTTAAATGCGAAAAATAAAAGGTCCTAAGCTATTACAACATAATATATGGGATGGGGGATACAAATGTTCAAATGGGGATATTTTAGCAAGAAATTAAACCTAAACTATTACATCCAAATTGAATTATACAAATTAATTAATATACAACAATCAAATAAAAATAAAAATATAATAAATATGCAAGATACAAAAAATGTTTTTTTATATGTATGAAAAAAAAGTATTTTTTATGTGTCAAATAAACAAAAATAAAATTAATTAATTTTTGGTATTTTTATGCACTTAGGGGTTAAACCCTAATTTTATGAATAAAAGGTATTAATTATATAGTATATGCAATATTTATTAATTATGTACAAAAAATAAATAAAAGAAGGTATATTGTAAAAAAATTATTTTTGAGGTCAAAATATTAATAAAAATAAAATGTATTAATTCTTTGTATTTTCCCTAAATATACTAATAAATATATGAGTATTTACATTATTTATTAAATATATATTATAAATATAAAAAATAAAATATTTAATATTATAAAAAAAAGTATATTTTATGTAAAATGTTTTCAAGAGATAATATAAAATAAAAATCAGAAATAAAATATGTTTGTATTATTTTTTGTATTTTAAAATAATAGTATATTCATGTTTATTTATATACAATACTAAATAAAGCCAAATAAATATCAAAATAAATGCAAAAAATATGGGGAAAATAAATTTAATATTTTTTCATGCTTAAATAAAAATATGGAAACAAAATCAAAAGGAAAAAATGGAAAATGACAAGCAAAACTCAAAAAGGGCCAGGGGGTGCATGTGAAATGCAATGGTGTGAAAAGTAAAACAACTCAGGCCCAGCCCATGAAAAGGTTGTCTTCAACCTTCAGACAAAATATTTGAAAAAAACGCGCCTTCTCTTGCTTCAAACACAACTCCTGATTCCTGGACTTTTAGCAAAAACTCATAACATGAAAGATGTCAAGCATCAAGCCACGATTCCATACATATAAAAAAATCAACCTAACTCTCAGAAATGAGAGAGAATTTCTCCATCCCTAATTCTTAACCTAAGTTTTTGTCAATGTTCAGGTGCAAAATACTCTCAGCATATGCAATATAAATGGAAAGTAAAGATATGTATAGCTTCAAGGACATGAGTAGAACATTTTTCATTCACAAACTTAGAGCTAAATCTTCCTATATTGAGAGATAGAAGTCCATGAACTTACCTGTTCATCTTGGATCGTATCTGACAATGGAGGCACCTTCAAGGCAAAATGAGGATTGGTACAGCTTGCTTGAAGTTCAGAGATGCTATTCCAACCTTTAGTTTGCTTTGAAACCAAGTGAATTAAGCTATAGCAATCCACCTGCAAAACAGAAAATGTGAAAATGGTGAAGTTGGTTAGAGGTGTTACAGTCTGCTTCCAAGGCTTGGGACAGTTTGTATGGATGGTAGGGAATGTGTTTGAACTGGTTAGGATGAAAATGCACGAGTGGATTGAGCTATGGGATTCAAACTGCAACTTATGCCCTGTTTTGCAGTTTTATGGTGTTTCTGTGAATGGAGAGATATGGAAGGTGATAGGCTCGTGTTTCAGCTTAGTTATGTTATTTAGAAGGTGTACAACTACTTTGCTTAAGCTTGTGCTTGCTGAAATGAGAGTTGGTGTGTAATATGCAAGTTTCTTCACACTTAAGCAAGAAATGTCAACTTGGTTCTCTGGACTTGTACAAGCCCCTATCTATGCTGCACATTTGAGTCTTGATTAGTGGGATATGCCTATGCCTTTGTGCCTCAAAGATCTGCATTGTATCTCATAGATTGCAAAGTTGACATAAAGTAACACTTTACAAAAATGGATAATATGCTTTTTCTTATTAAGGCTTAATCTTGTATGCAATGCTTAAACACACAAGATAAGACTTAAACATGAAGGATTGGGATTAAATTTATGAGTGTGGATGGGATAAAATACCTGCAATCTAGCTTAGAGCATGCTGAGTTCAAAAATGCAAAGTTATGGACATGTAAATTGGTCATGAACAAAGTGAGTTTTTCCCATATTGCCAAATTCGATTCTCCCTAACCACAAGGTTGTTTGATGAGTCCTTGGACATTTTGGAAAGCTTGGAATGTGTACTACAATCCATCTTTGTAATGCAAATTGAAATTCCAAGTGGAAGCATGTGAAAAGTGGCCATGAAGTTAGGCAAAAATCCTGCCTAAAATAGGTCAAAATTTCTCTAAGTTAAGAATGTTTTGCACCCTTGTTCCAAAAATCATAACTTGAGCTACAAGCTTCTTTTGAAGAAACTTTGTGAATCAAAGTTATAGATTTTGCAATGGAATACAACTTTCATGTTTTGACTTTTGTTTGAATCCAAATGCATCTTGATGAAAAAGTGGGACAAAGTTAGGAAAAAAATTAGGGATTTTCATAACTTAGAAAAATTCTAAGTTATGAAAATTCTTCATTTCAAACCCTAATTTGTGATTTTTGATTTCTTGGTGAACAAGTTTCACAATTTGGCATGTTTTGATGAAAAATGAATCTTGACACTTGATTTTGACCAAAAAGTCAAAGTTTGACTTTTCAGTATACAGTCAAAAATTGATCAATTGACTGGAAAATTCATCTGTCAATCATGTGCATTTGGGATCTTTTGAATTTGTTGAACATGTCAAGACAATTCCATGGGGTCCTTAAGTCCATATATGAGCTTGTTTTGCCATTGGTTAGGTCAAACGGTCAAAAATTACCTCTGTGCAGTCAAAACCCTAAAAATGACCATTTTGCCCTTTTGGTGATCTGATCAAATTTCTTGTGGAATTGTGATCCAAACTTGACCAAATGGTTCATATGAGTTCATAATGTTTATGTGGGTTAAAAATCATGAAGTTTGACTGTCAATTGACCATAGTTGACTTTTTCCCCAATACAACTGATTTCTAGGTCAACTGTCCAATTGACTGGGCAAAGATTGGAATCAAAGCTTGAAACTTGGTATGGGTAAACTTGAGAGTCCAACATGAAGCATGAAAGTCATTTTGGGCACTTTAGGTCAAAACATCCTTGTGCAAACTCAAACCCTAATTTGGGTCAACAGTGCAAGGAGGAGTCTCGAGCAGAGCAAAACCCTAACTTGATCTTGAGCTCCAAGAGTCTTGTGGTGAGAAAATACTGATGAAAATGGGAGGGCAAATTTTGGGGTACAACATAGTGTATTCTGAAACTTTGTTATTGATGATGATTGTTTCTGAAACCTTGTTGATATGTTTAGATTTTGTTGATGATGATGGTTTTTGAAACTGACTTGTTGATGTGTTTAGATTTGTTGATTTTTGAAGCTTTTGGTTATTGGTATGGATTTGATATTGATGATTCTGAAACTAGTTGTTAATAGTTTTTGTTGGATAATTGTAGTTCTGAAACTTTTATTCTGCAAAATGAAAGTTTGGTTGATGGTGATTGTAGTTTGGTATTGAGTTGGAAGTTTTGGAAACTTGGGAAGTTTAGTTCTTGGCTGTGATGATGCTTCTGTTGAAGGTTTTTTGATTGATTGTGTAGTTTGGTAGGCTTTACAGTTTGGCAAACTTGTTTTGTTTTTGAACTGCAAGTTTGAACTGTTATGCAATGGTTATGTTATTTGGTTTACAGTTTGGAAAACTTGTTTTGTTGGGAACTGCAGGTTTTGGAAGTTTTGTTGTGAAACTATTTGCACAGGTTTTTTGCGTTTTGGTCAGCAGTTTGGCAAACTTGTTTTGTTGGGAACTGCAGGTTTTGGAAGTTTTGTTATGAAACTGTTTGCACAGGTTTTTTGTGTTTTGGCTCTGTGTTGGAACTGCTTTAACCTGTTGTATGGTTTTACAAGTTTTGGGAGAGTTGAAACTGATATGCAGTTTGGGATTTTTGTAGCTTGAAACTGTTAGCAGTTTTATGATTTGTTTTGCAGCCTGCAGGTTGGTTCTGCTGTTTGGGAATTGTAGGTTTATAGTTTGGCAGTTTCTAACTGTTACAGGTTTTGTAACTTGGTGAAGTTTGGACCAAAATGTTCTCTCTTTTACTTTGTGTTGTTTGATGGTCTTATATCCTTTTTCTTTTTGTTTTGCAACTTGTGATAGATTTTCTGTCAAACTGTACAATCTCAAAAAGGTGATATCTTTTCTCTCTTTCTCTCTCAATGACAACGCACTTTTTTTGCTTTTTCTTATTTTCTGAAAAGTTTTGCCTAAAATCCTGGAAGATGATGAAAAGATGTGACAAGCCTTTGACTTGTGATTTGGTTTACCTCCTGCATTTTAATTTTTACCTGCTATTCTGCTGCATTTGTACTTTTGGCCTACTATTCTATTGCATTTGTACTTGCTGCATTGGTTCGGTTTGGTTTGTTGTAATACTTTCATCCATTTTGCCTTGTCATGTGATGCATTTTGCTTGACAGTTTACCTTGTGCTTTAGTACAGTTTTGCGCCTGTTTGCCTTAGTTGCTGCAATGTTTTAGTTGCTTTGTAACTTGCTGCAATATTTTAGTTGCTGACTTTGTTTGGCCTTGTTGCAATTTGGCCTGCTGTGTTGTTTAGTATTTTGGCGCCTTGTGCTTTAGTTGCTGCATTGTTTTGCCATGCTGTTTGGTTTAGCTTTGCCATGCTGTTTTGCATTTGAAATTTTGCTTTTGCACTCTTCTTTTGCATTTTTTATTTTTCTCTTTATGAACCAAGAAGATCAATCTTCTTGTGATTTGCAAAGAGGAAAATAAAAACGTGATGAAAAATAGCACTCTGATTCCAGACGGAAAACTTTAATGATGAAAAATTTTCTTTCTTTTTTTGTTTGAAAATTCTATTTAATTAACTGTACTAATCCTCTTTTCTTTGTTTTTTCTTTCATGTGAGCACAACTTGGGTGATGACAAAGCAGAGGAAGCAGAAGACTTTGTGGCGAACACGGGAGCAATGGAAGCTTAGGCTTAGACTTTTTCCTTTGTAACTTAGGGATAAATATTCAAACAAATGTACCAATTTATTTTTCAAATACAATAAGTTGCACAACTTAAAGCATTTAAATAATAAACTGTATTGTAACATTTTTTGAAATAAATGAAAAAATCTTTGTGAGATAATCTGATATCCAATTCTTCTACTGTCAATAACTTGCAATTATTTCTTTGCATCTTCACTTAATCCTTTAAGATTCTCAGATCAAAATAATTGAAATTGCATTCCAACAATTCTAATACAGATAACTTAAACTTTAAGTAATCCAATAACTTTGTAGTCTCGTAACCTTGCAACAACATTCCAATTAAAATACGCACTGGGTATTCCAATAAACAAGCAAACATTTCATTCCATTAACAAGCAAACGTCTTAACAGACGCACATCATCTGGTTAAACTGGATCAGACAAAACCTGAATATTCCAAATGACCATCTCAGCTCCTATCTCTTATCCCAGATAAACAAGCCTTGAGAACAAACCAGTAACCTTTCAGCAAACTCGAAAAAGTGTGAAAACATGTGACAGTTAATTTGAATTTCTGAGAATTCAGTTTCTTCTGAGAAATGCGGGAAAAACCCTAATTCTTGATCTACTGCCATAGAAAAATCTGTCTGATCGATTCCTGAGCCAAATCTTGAAAATCTGAGAAAACCCTAGGGTTGTGATTTCTTGTGAAAAAGGGAGGGCAAATTTTGGGGTACAACAACTGCCCCTGTTCAATCTTCTTGAACCTGAAGAGTTAGATCGACGAGTTTGTCGTTCGCGACTCGAAGGTAAAAGATGATTGGACACTAGAGTGCCCATAAATTTGCACTCGTCAAAGCATAATTTGAGGGAATGGGCTTAAAGATGCCATTTTGAGATGCGACAGAATCTTGTCGGAGATGGGCTTAAAGATTCCATCCAAGAATGTTTGTTGAATTGTATGTTATGGGTGAAAGAATGAGTATCAGAAAGGTATCCATGTCTGGAACGTCTCTGAGCTGTAACTGTTTTGGATTCGTATGAGCAAAGGAATGGTGTCCGTGTCTAGAGCATATTCGAGCTGTAACTGTATTTGAATCTTGAATGAATATCATAATGACTGCCGTGTCTGGAGTGTATCTGTATTTTATCTGAATTCTGAATGGGCGACAGAAAAAAAACATCAGTGTATGGAGCATCTCTGGGCTGTATCTGAAGATATGTATGAGTAGCAGAATGACTTCCGTGTCTGGAGTGTATCTGAACTTGAAGTTGATAGTTTAATCTGAATGAGAAATAGAATGACTTCCGTGTCTGGAGCGTATCTAGTCTGTATCTGATTGCTGAAGTCTGAATGAGTAATAGGATGACCTCCGTGTCTGGGGGTGTATCCATACTGTATCTTGACTTGAAATTATGAATGATTAGTAGAATGACTTCCATGTCTTGGAGTGTATCCGTACTGTATCTGAAATCTTTGAATAGTTGTTAAAGATAACTTTTAATCTTATCCTGAAAAGGGTAAAATGTTAGCTGAAACACAAAGTTATGTTGCATGACATGTGCGATGCAATAGAATGCGTTCTATCAATGCTTATGATGTATGAATGTAATGTATGCGCATGTAAGCTGATTAGCTGTCTTGCTGAGGAAGATAAATCCTTGATAACTGGAGATAATAAAATCTTTGACTGTTGTCGAGGAAAATAAATCCATGACCGCTGCTGGAGATTCAAAATCTTTGATTGCTGAAGAGGAGAAATCCTTGGACCACTGTTGGGGATAGAAAATCCTTGACAACTTGTGGGGGTTAACAAGAACTTTGACAAACTCTGCAGGGATGTGGGAATCATTAAGTCTGCTTGAGAAACCTGCTTGGGGAATCCAAAGAACTTTGATGACCACAGCTGAGGAGTACACCAATGGGAGTCCTTACTCGGCTGGGGAATAGGGAAACTCTGAAGACCTCTACTGGGGATCAGACAAAAGAAAACCTTGATTTGCTGGAGAATAAGGAAAACTCTGATGGCTTCTGCGGCGAATAGGAATGAGAAACTTCAATCTTCTGGAGAATTGAAATCTTAGAGGCTTTACTGGAGACGTGAGAATGAGAATCTTCGATCTATAGGGGATTAAAAATTCTGACAAATTTATGCTGAGAGTAAAGAAGGCTCTGGTAACTTCACCGGAGAATCAAGGATGAGAATCTTGATTTTGTTGTGCTGTAAAAACTCTGTGGGGAATAGCTATACTGTTGGGGAGTATCTATTCTGCTGGAGAGTAATCTCAGGACTCTGGGAAAAAGATTATTCCTGTTTGGAAGAAGTTCAGGAGTTTAGGTTGTATGCCACTTTGAGAATGAGAATCTTCATTCTGTCGGGAACATCAGGAACTCGGGTTATATGCCACTTTGAGAATGAGAATCTGCATTCTGTCGGGAATATCAAGAACTCGGGTGTTGTACCCCAAAATTTGCCCTCTCATTTCATCAATATTTTCTCACCACAAGACCCTTGGAGCTCAAGATCAAGTTAGGGTTTGCTCTGCTCAAGACTCCTCCTTGCACTGTTAACCCAAATTAGGGTTTGAGTTTGCACAAAGATGTTTTGACCTAAAATGCCCAAAGTGACTTTCATGCTTCATGTTGGACTCACAAGTTTATCCATACCAAGTTTCAAGCCTTGATTCCAATATTTGCCCAGTCAATTGGACAATTGACCTAGAAATCAGCTGTATTGGGGAAAAAGTCAACTGTGGCTAATTGGCAGTCAAACCTCATGAAATTTGGCCCACATCAACATAATGAACCCATATGAACCATTTGGTCAAGTTTGGATCATAATTCCACAAAAAATTTGATCAGATCACCGAAAGGGCAAAATGGTCATTTTTAGGGTTTTGACAACACAAAGGCAATTTTTGACTGTTTGACGTAACCAATGGCAAACCAAGCTCACATATGGACTCAAGGACTCAATGGCATTGTCTTGACACATTCAACAAGTTCAAAAGATCCCAAATGCATAGGATTGACAGATGAATTTTTCTGTCAACTGATCAAAATTTGACTGTATACTGAAAAGTCAAACTTTGACTTTTTGGTCAAAATCAAGTGCCAAGATTCATTTTTCATCAAGACATGTCAAATTATGAAACTTGTTCATCAAGAAACCCAAAATTGCAAATTAGGGTTTAAGATGAGAAAATTTCATAACTTAGAATTTTTCTAAGTTATGAAACTTCCTTATTTTTCCCTAACTTTGTCCTATTTTTTCATCAAGATACAAATGGATTCAAACAAAAATTAAAACATGAAAGTTGTAGTCCATTGAAAAATCTACAACTTTGATGCACAAAGTTTTCTCAAAGGAAGCTTTTAGCTCAAGTTATGATTTTTGGAACAAGGGTGCAAAACATTTTTAACTTAGAGAAATTTTGACCTATTCTAGGCAGGATTTTTGTCCAACTTCTTGGCCATTTTTCACATGCTTCCACTTGGAGTTTCAATTTTCATTACAAATATGGATTGTAGTACACATTCCAAGCTTTCCAAATTGTCCAAGAACTCCTCAAACACCCTTGTGGTTAGGGAGATTCGAATTTGCAAAGTTGGGCAAAATTCACTTTTGTTCATAACCAAATGCATGTTCATACAAGTTCCATTTTCAAATCAGCATGCTTGGTACTTGCTTGCATGCCTCTAAACCAAGTTTTCACTCCATAATTAAATGCCTAACCATTGTGTTCAAGCATTGTTTTGTGCATTTGGTCATTACATGCAAGATTATCCCTTAAATAGAAAAAGCACATTTGCCATTTTTGAAAAGTAGTGCTTTATGTCAAATTCAAAATCCAAGAAGTACAAGCCAAATCTTTGAGGCAAGAGTTGGTAGGCAAATCCCACTGATCAAGAACAAAGTATGCAGCATGCTTGAGAACTTGGTACATGCCTATATCACAAGTTGACATCTCTTTGCTTACATTGGAAGAAAGCTTGCAAAAACTATCCAACTCTCACTTCTTGTCAACACAGTCAAACAAAAACCTTGTGAACATCTTTCATACACCCAAGCTGACCTAAAACACGATTCCTTCATCCTCAATACCCCTTCATTCACCAAAACACCATTTTTCTGCAAGAAACAGGGCATCCCTGCAGATTGAGTTGCACAACTCAGTTTGCTCGTGCGTTTTGGCCAAAGCTTGTTCAAACACACTCCCTACCATCCATTGGAACTATCCCAAGCCCTAAATACAAACTGTAACATCCCTAACCCCTGTTGCCATTTTCATTTTTTCAGTTTTACAGGTGAACTTCCATAGCACGATTCATAGTGATTCAAAGCAAGCCAGGTGTTGGAGAAGCATCCTTGGACTTCATGCAAGCTGTACCAAAGCTCAAACTCCATTGAAGATACCTCCATTGATGTACACGATTCAAGCTGAAACAGGTAAAAACATGAACTTTTATCTCTCAATATAGGAAGAGTTAGGCTTAGGTTTGTGAATGAAACATGTTCTCCTCATAGCCCTGAAGCCATCCATATATTTACTTTTCATTTATATTGAGTATGCTGTGAGAATTTTGGCCATGAACATTGAAGAAAAATTAGGTCAGAAATTGGGGATGAAGAAATTCTCCTTCGTTTCTTAGAGTTAAGTCAAGTGTTTTATATGTATGAATTCGTCTCTTGATGCTCTACATTGTTTGTGTTATGAGTTTTTGTTAAAAGTCAAAGAATCAGGAGTTTGAATGAAGCATGGAAAGCGCGCGTTTTGGTTGTTCAAACGAAGCTGGAGGTTGAAGAAGGCTGACTTGGGTTGGGCCTGAGTTGGTTCTTGCTCTTTGCACTCCCTTTTCCAATTTACACCCCCTGGCCCATTGTGTGATATATTGATCATTTTTGAATTTTTCTTTTTGATTCTGACTTATTATTTTTTGCTCAAATATCAAAAATATCAAAAATATTTTTCCACCCTTTTTTGCATTTATTTGGCATTTATTTGTTTTATTTAATATATGTATGTAAATAAATATAAAAACCTTTTTATTTAAAACCCTAGAAAATAATACAAAAATATATATTTTTTAGTCATTATTTATTATTTACATTTTGAAAACATTTTCTAAAATATACTTCTTTTTGTAAATAATTAATATTTTATTTTTTGTATATATTTAGTATATTTAATATATAATACAAATATTTGTATATTTTATTAGAATACTTAGGATAAAAAATATGAAAATAATACATTTTTATTTTATTAATATTTGACACTAAAAAATACTTCTTTTTTTTACAATATACTTTTTTTTTATTTTTGTATAAATTAATTATCAAATATTGTACATAATCAATAAATAAATACCATTTTATTCAAAAACTAGGGTTTTGCCCTAAAGGACAAAAATATTCAAATTTGACTTTTTTTATTTTTGTTTATATTTCACATGAAAAAATACTTTCACATACATAAGAAATCTTTTTGTGCATAATACATTTTGCATATTTATTGTATTTATTTTAATATTGCACAATTAAATATTTGTATATTCGATATGGATGTAATAGTTAGATTAAATTTCTTGTCAAATATCCCCATTCAAATATTTATACCCCCATCCCCATAATCATGTTGTAATAATTTAGGACTTTAAATTTCCGCATTTAAAAGCTTTCAAATTATGCCATGATAGACCTAGGGTATGTATGCAAATAAAATCAACAAATAGCTTGACCTAATTCAAGATAAATGCATGAAAAAACAAACACCATGCACACTTGCACCCCTAGGGTTCCTCCATTTGTTGCCTTCAAAAATGGGCCATGTTGCATGTTGAGTGTCTTTGGCAAAATAAAAACAAATCAAATGATCATAGTCCCTCGATGACGCTTTCTCAAGTTGCCTAAAAAATGATCAAGTCCCTTGAAGGAAAAATTACCAAAGACACTTGGCACTATTGCATTCATGGTCTAAACGATGACCCGCGCCCGTCCCGTTAACATCCTAACATAAGATTGTCCACCAAATACAATGGTGGAACAATACTGTTAAAAGGGTTAAAACATAGGAAAGATCTTTGAGAAATTTAGGGTAGATAGCTCTTGGTTACTTGACCAACTTGCAAAACAAATCCTTGCCATTTTTCAAAACACACTCCACAACACAACTTTCAAAACAACTTTCAAAAACATTGAAACATCTTTTTTCAAAAAAGACAAACACCTTTGTAAAACATTCGAGTAAAGAATTGTTACAATGGTTGCCTAGACAAGGCATCTTTTTCAAAACATCTTCAAAACCACATACACAAAGCACCATTTCAAACAATTGAAAGCACCATTTCAAACAATTGAAAATGCAAGGCAAGTGATCTAAGCAAGTAACTAAGAGCCCATGGATAACCATGGATAGAAAGGGTGTTAATACCTTCCCTTTCTATAATCTACTCCCCGAACCCAAGAAAACATCTCAAAGGTTTTTCCTGTGCTTTTTAACCTTTCCTTAGGATAAAATAAAAAGTCGGTGGCGACTCTTGCTAAACCGAAACATTTGCGAAAACAAACGCAAAACCTCAAGTCATTTCTCCCACCATATCACATCGGGTTATATGCCATTTTGAGAATGAGAATCTTCATTCTGTCGGGAATATCAAGAGCTCGGGTTATATGCCACTTTGAGAATGAGAATCTTCATTCTGTCGAGAATATCATGAGCTCGGGTTGTATGCCAATCTTCCGGGGAAGCAAAAATGAGAATCTTCATTCAGGCGTTTGGGTCAGGAGGTTGGGTGTATGCCAATCTACTGGGGAAGCAAGAATGAGAATCTTCATTCAGGCGTTTGGGTCAGGAGGTTGGGAGTATGCCAATCTACTAGGGAATCAAGAATGAGAATCTTCATTAAGGCATTTGGGTTAGGAGGTTGGGAGTATGCCAATCTACTGGGGAAGCAAGAATGAGAATCTTCATTCAGGCGTTTGGGTCAGGAGGTTAGGAGTATGCCAATATACCGGGGTTTCAAGAATGAGAATCTTCATTCTGTTAAAGGTATCAGGAGCTTGGAAGTATGCCAATCTTCTGAGGTTTCAAGGATGAGAATCTTCATTCTGTTAACGCTATCAGGAGCTTGGGAGTATGCCAATCTTCTGGGGAAGCAAGAATGAGAATCTTCATTCAAGCGTTTGGGTCAGGAGGTTGGGAGTATGCCAATCTTCTGAGGTTTCAAGGATGATAATCTTCATTCTGTTAACGGTATCAGGAGCTTGGGAGTATGCCAATCTTCTGAGGAAGCAAGAATGAGAATCTTCATCCAGGCGTTTGGGTCAGGAGGTTGGGAGTATGCCAATCTTCTGAGGTTTTAAGGATGAGAATCTTCATTCTGTTAACGGTATCAGGAGCTTGGGAGTATGCCAATCTTCTGAGGTTTCAAGAATGATAATCTTCATTCTGTTAACGGTATCAGGAGCTTGGGAGTATACCAATCATCTGAGGTTTCAAGAATGAGAATCTTCATTCTGTTAACGGTATCAGGAGCTTGGGAGTATGCCAATCTTCTGAGGTTTCAAAAATGAGAATCTTCATTCTGTTAACGGTATAACTGTTATCTGGTCAACATCCAGGTTTCACAGTGTCTTGTATTGCTATCTGGTTAACATCCAGGCTTCACGATACTTTACTTCCTATCTGGTCAACGTCCAATCTTCAGAAGGAAATGAAATGGTTATCTAGTCACCTCCGGTTTTCCCTTTGATTTTGGGGCCTACTAATATCCGGTTGAATCCGGGCTTCAAAGTAATTGGCCGAGTAAACTTCTATTTGGTCAACATCCAAGTTTCACAGTATACCTTACTGTTATCTGGTCAACGTCCAGGTTTCACAGTCTTGTATCGTTATCTGGTCAACGTCCAGGCTTCACGATACGAATTTTGGTGAGAAATTGATTGCATCTTTCCTGAAAGGTAAAGGTTAGTGGAATGACATATATCAAACAATGACGTTCTCAAAATAAATGAGATTGCGTTGTATGATGTCCTGATGTGTAATGCTTTTCAAGACAACCTCTCGCTGGGGAAAATAAATCCCGAACTGGTGATGGAGAAAAGAGTTGGTTTCTTCGTCTCTGATAGTGAAAATTTTGGCGACTTCAAAGGAAAAATTCTCAGGAATTCTTGCGGTCGACTTAGCTGGGAAGAGGTTATCAAAGATTGCAATTCTGGATGGGAGCCATCTTACGAGAGGGATTTTGGAGAGATTTGTCACTGCCCCAAGTAGCGAGTGTTTATGGCTTCGCCGGGAAATGTTTGACTATATGCAACCCTTGGTTGGGATTGACGTTAAATGCCCCAAGTGACGGTGATGGAGACTTGCCCCTGGCTACTCTGCACTTGAGAGATTTCTTGAAATCTTGACTGGACTGCCCCAGGTTAACTGGACTTTGAGAGATTTCTTGAAATCTTGACTGGACTGCCCCAGGTTTAATGGACAATGCCATGCCAAGTCCCCTTTTGTTGATAGGAGATTTTCGCGACGGAAGTATCATTTCACTTGAAGTGATTTTGTTCACTGAGAGAGCTTTCGTTCATCAGAACATTCACTGTGTGAATTTATTCGCTATCAAACAAATAGCCATATGCAAACGATGATATTCAAATAATGCAAAGTTTATGCTCGTCTTGAAATTTTTGAAAAATGCGTTTTTTAGCGGAAAACTTTTTATAAGAAAAATTCAACTCAGGATTTAGAGCAAAGCCTTACAGGAGTCAGGATACCTTTTGTAACAGTATGCTTTCAAACTAACCCATGCTTCAATTAGGACTTTTGAAGGGTTGTAACGTGGCTTGGTTCATGGTTTAAGAAACAAAGGATAAAGGCTCAAAGTATATTTGTACCCATCTGCTCTTCGTGATGTTCTTCAATCCTAAACTCAGTTAATTGTACGTCGAACTCTAATCGAGTTTGAAATGACATTTTGGTGATGATTCACACAAGTTGAATTTGTTGGAAGGCAGTCATTTCTGCAACATTTTTTTATGTTGTTGAGGATTTGTAATGACCTCTTTCTTCTTCTTTTTTTCTTATCCCTAATTTTTGCCTGACTGTTTCTATTTTTGAGATTACAGTAAGTGGGATGCCCCAGCTTTCTTAAGCCTCCTTTGTAGGTTTTGGCTTAGTGGGCTTCTCTTTTTGAGATTTAATGGCTGCCTATGAGATAAGGAACCATCACTGTCTTTTGATTCCAAAGGAATATTTTGATGCCATTCGTTGTATTACGAAATGAGAGTTTGCAGCTAAACGCGCATTTGAACCAACTGAGAGACTACCCTGCCCCAGGTTTGATTAAAGGTTTCAATTTGTGTTTAAAACAGAAAACTTCTACTTCTTTGGCTCGAAGGGGTTGACTAGGGATTATATTCCTTATAACTCCAGTGTTTAGGATTTGAAAGAAACGCATGTACATCGTCAGCAAGGTCTATCCAAAAGCATATTGTATGAGATTATGGCATTGTTTTCGTCATCCTCCCTCTAAAGGCTTGTAACTTTTAGCAAGAGTTAAATGTCAAAAGTAGAAAGCATAATTATAGTGAAAACGAATGGATGAATTCAAGACAAACATATGCAATGTGTGATATGGTGGGAAGAACTGACTGTTTTTTGGAATGCTTGTTTGCGTTTTGCGTTTGTTTTTGCAAAATGTCGCGGTAAGCAAGAGTCGCCACCGACTTTTATTTTATCCAACAAGGAAAGGAAAAAAGCACAGAAAAATTCCTTTTTCGAGATATTTCTCGGGTTCGGGGGGTAGATTATAAAAAGGGAAGGTGTTAGCACCCTTTCTATCTGTGGTTATCCACGGGCTCTTAGGTACTTGCTCAATTGTTTTCAAAATATTGCTTTTTTGTGCTTGTGGGTTTGAAAAAGTTTTTGTTTTGAAAACTTCGATTTAACTCTTGCTTCTGTCCTCAAGAGCGTATGAAGTGTTTTTGAAAACTTTGTTCGAAAAGTGTAAGTGTGAAAAGTTTTTGTTTTTGAAAGAGCAAGTATCTAAGAACCATCTATCTACTCGAAAAAGGGATCGTTCTATGCTAATTTCCTTTAGACAATGCTATCCCACTATTGATGAGTAGGTAGCATCGTCGTTGGAGTTTAAGGGTCAATTCGAATGCGGGACTTACGGTCACTAAAGCAATGTTAGGACGCCTTAGTGGCAACCCTGATGTCTTAGATCATTTGTTTTGAGGCAACAATATCTGAGGCAACCATTTCGAGGTGACTATGATCTTTGGACAAGAGGACGACCTCTAAAACGACCTATACTCAATGACCGCGTAAGAAGGCAACCAAGTGAGGTGTACCCTAAGAGTGCACATGTGCGAGTGTATCGTTTTCAGTTTATTTTTTATCTTTGTACATGTTAATGGTGATCTAATTTGATTTTAGGTTAAAACATTCAGTCTTGTCATGTCATCCTATTATCAAACATCTAACAGTTATAATTTACGGAAATAAAATGCGGAATTTAAATTACAAGGCGTCGGATATTTACATCGCCAAAGACAAACCATTTAAAAATAAATAAAGCGATAAATAAATAAAATTCCTATTAAGCTATTACAAACCGGAGGCAAATACATCATTGGTAAAAGAAAGTAAATCGCATGCGGGAAATTAAATCGAGCGCAAAGTTCTAGGGTTTTGACCCTTTTTGAAGAAAACATTTTTGTTGTTTTTTTATTTCAAGAAAGAAATTAACCTAAATTAATTACTAAATTAATAAATAAATTAATTAATAAAAATAAATTATTTTTGGGTTTTTTGTTATTTTAAGAAAGAAATAAAAATTAATTGAATTAGTAAAAACCTAATTAAGTCTAATTTAATTTTAATTATTTGCAAAAAATAGGTTAAAGTTATTTCTAATTAAAACCTAAATTAATTAATTAGTGTTTATTAATAAAAATAAAAATTTGATTGAATAAAATATTTTTTATGGTTTTTATTTGATAAAAAGGATGAATTTTAATTGGTTAGTAATTAAATAGAAATAATAAAACAATTAATTAAAACAAAGCAAATAAATAGAAGAGAAAAAGGGGGTTGGCCTGAATTTTGTGGTGCTAATAACAATTATGAGGCCCAATTGTAGCTGGCCCTGGTTGACTTTGTGGATCTGATATGCCTGCATGGACGAATGCTCATGGTGGACCTTCAGCTTGGACCTTCAGGTTTGGCCTTTGGCCATCTGGCCATTGGATGCTTGATGGTGCATGGTGGTTCTCAAACCCAAGCGTGTACCTGATTGCCTGCAAGAAAATTGGAAAATGCAAATTGCTGGAGGCAGGGATCGAACCCCTGACCTCCAGCCTTTGGGTCTCTAAGCGCCTATGTGGCCACCACTGGGACGCTTTGTTGTCTTTGTCATTATAATACAAAACATATATTATATAAAGAAACAAAAATCATTTCCAGAAATTCAAAACGCGCGCACAACATTTGAATGGGCCAACCGGAGGATGACACACACTCATCCCTGTCCTCAGGCCTGTAATAACATTACCCGCGGATTTGAATCCGCAGCTAAATGCGTAGGCTTGTTCCAAAATTAATTCCAAGCCACAAAAATGAGTTCTAAAAGCATGGTTGTACTCGTCTCATCATCCCGGTTACAACCCTACCCTTCTTGGTGGCCAATTATTCCTGAAACAAAAACTCCCAAAAATATCCAAGAAACCCTAGCTATGGCATTTTGCAATACAAGTCATGTAAACGAAATTAAATGATGCCAAAAGCTTGGAAATATTGTGAGGATCACAAATATGTAGTTAGTTTGTTCAAATGATGCAAGAATGAGCCAAATCGATTTCAAACACAGAGCGGGTTATCGTGACACTTACAGCGTGCTATGGAGTCAAAACAAGCTTGCTTTGGATTGGTTTGGCTTGAGTGAATGTCTAGGAAGCGTTTGGGACAGGTCTCAGTCCTTGAAAATGCCTCTAGCTATCAATTCGATTCCAAGCTTTTTTGTATATTTTTCAAGTTTTGTCTTGCCTCTGCCTGCAGCCTCTAACCTTTGTTTCGATTCCCTTTTCTTGCTTATGTACTAGGGAGTGTATTAGGGTAAGAACTATGGATTGAATCTTCTCATATCAATGCCTTGGGATTTGATTTGATCTCCTCTTCACAACTTGCCAAATTTGCCCAAATCTCAATCTTTTTGCACATGAATTGCTTGATTCGATTTTGATGATGTTAATGATGATGATCAAATCCTGAAATAGCCAAAAGATCTCATGTAATCAAAGTTTTGGATTTTATATGATTTAATTTGATTTAAAATGAATAAATTCAATAAAAAATCAAATAAAATAATAAAAATGAAATATGGGCTCATGGCTGAAGCTAGGACACGTGGGTAATGATGCAAGCTCGAATCAAGTGGAAAAGAATGGGCCCATTTGACAAAATTTGAAGTTTTGGGGATAGTTGACTTTTGGCAATTTTGCAAAAATGCCCAACTTCAACAATGGATAACTTCTTCAATTTTGAACTTTTGGAGGTGTTCTTGGACTTTCTAGAAAGCTTGATATGTCCTCTAACCAAACCTTTTAGTCTCATCTTATTTTGATATTCCGTTCTCAATTTATAAGCTTTGGAAAAAAATGTGTTTTTGTTGACTTTCAAAAATGACCTATAATGTCCAAATTTTTAACTTCTTATGAGTGAATTTTTTGATCTTGGGGTATGAAGATATATTGTAGGGAATTACATACTCTTCAAAATGAGCTTTGGATGGGTCATTTCTCATAAAGTATGAGAAAGTTAGGCTTGGTCAAAGTTGAGTTGACTTTTCCTACAAAACCTAATTTAGCAACTTTTGAGTCTTGATGAATTTTGAGCAATCCTTGATGAATCATGATCAACCCTTGATCAAATGATTAAATATCCTTAAAAATGAGAATGTTGGCCAAAAATCTTGAAGTTTGACTGTTTGTAGGTCACAATTGACTTTTGCGCTAGCACAGTCGATTTTTGGACCTTTGGGCAATTGACTGAGCAAACTTCCTCTGCAAGGCTTGAAATTTGACATGGATGACCTTGAGAACATATTAGGACATTGGGGAGAATTTGAGGTCATTTGTACTCAAGGATATTGATGCAACACAAAACCCTAATTTGGGGTTGACTGCCTTAGGAGATACCTTGTCTGACCAACTCTTGGGCAAGCTTGAACCACTTGGAGATTTTCCTTGCAATATCTTGAGAAATATGAGAGGAAAAATTTTGGGGTACAACAGCTGCCCATGTTCAATCTTCTTAAACCTGAGGATGTTGTGATGCGGTGGGAGAACTGACTATGGTTTTGCGTTTGTTTTCCCAAATGTTTCGGTTGAGCAAGAGTCGCCACCGACTTTTTATTTTATCCTAAGGAAAGGTTTAAAAAGCACAGCAAAAACCTTTGAGATTTTTCTTGGGTTCGGGGAGTAGATTATAGGAGGGGAAGGTATTAGCACCCCTTCTATCCATGGTTATCCATGGGCTCTTAGGTACTTGCTTAGATCAACTTGCCTTGGTTTTCAATTGTTTGAAATGGTGCTTTGTGTGTGGCTTTGAAAAGGTTTTGAAAAAGATGCCTTGCATAGGCTACCCTTGTAACAATTCTTTACTCGAATGTTTTACAAAGGTGTTTGTCTTTTTGAAAAGATGTTTCAAGGGTTTGAAAAGTTGATTTTGAAAGTGTTTGTGAAGTGGGTTTTTTGAAATAAGGCAAGTGTTTTCTTGGAAAGTTGACAAGTACTTAAGAGTTCATCTACCCTAAAATTTTCTCAAAGATTTTTGTCATGTTTTAAACCTTTTGACAATTTTGTTCCACCATTGCATTTGGTGGACAACCTTGTCTTAGGAGATTAAAGGGACGGACGCGGGTCATCGTTTAGACCATAGTTGCAATAGTGTTAAATGTCTTTGGGCAATTATCTTTAAAAGGGACTTGATCATTTTATTTAAGCAACATTTTGTGGGACTATGATCATTTTGATTGTTTGTTTTACCCAAAGAAGTTCAACATGTAATATGGCCCAATTACTTGAAGGCAACAAAGTGGAATACCCTAGGGGTGCAAGTGTGAAATGTGTTGTCCATTTTTCATGCTCATTTATCTTGTATTAGGTCCAACTATTTTGTTCATTTTTATTCGCATACAAAACCCTAATTCTAGCATAATATGTTTAGAAAGCGATAAAAAGTGCGAAATTTAAATTCCTACGCTATTACAACACAATAATATGGGGAGGGGGGTACAATGTTTCAAATGGGGATTATTTAGACAAGAATTTAAATCTAAGCTATTACATCATTTTTGAATATTTGCAAGGTAATTTAATTGCATAAATGAAATAAAAAATAGAACAAATATGCTAAAATGCAAAAAATGTTTTTTTATATGTATGAGAAAAAAGTATTATTTATAAAAAATAAGAAAAGAATTATTTTTGGAATATTTTCACATTTAGGGTAAAACCCTAATTTTTAATCAAAGGGACATTAATTAATTAATTCACATGATATTTATTATATACAAAAAAATAAAAATAAAATATGGTATATTTGTAAAAAAAAGGTATTTTTTAGTATTAAATATTAAAGAACAAAGCATGCACATTTTTTGGTCTTTTCCTCCTAAGTATATTAATGAATATATGTATATATGTATTATTTTAAATATGTATCATATATATAAATAATAATAATATTCAATATTTTTTAGAAAATAGTATTTTTTATATAAAATATTTTTAGGGGGTAAAATAAAATACAAATGAAAATGAACATGTATTTACACTATTTTTCCTATTTATTCCAAATAACAATATATATCTATTTATGTATAAATCAAAAGAAAATCAAATAAATACCTAATAAAATCCAAAATGGTGAGAAAAAATATTTTTAAATTTTTAATGTCATGAGAAAAAATAAATAAGTCAAACAAAAAGAGAAAAAGTCAAAAAGAATTAAAAATAAAGTAAATGGGCTCAGGGGGTGTAATAGCAAAATCAGGGTGCAAAAAGAAATAACAACAAGCCCAGCCCAGGAAGTTGTTGTCTTCAACCTTCAGACAACCAAATTCAAAAAAACGCGCGCCTGCTTCTCAAGTTCCTAACTCCTGATCCTTTGATCTTTTGCCAAATCTTCCAACATGAAACCTGTAGAGCTGTTCAGCTGAAGTTCCAACTGGAAAATGGGGAGCTTACAGTGCAAGATACTGATTGGTATAGCTTCCTTGAGGTGTGGTGATGCTGTTCCAATATCTACTTTGCCTTGAAACACCTTGAACTGAGCTGTAGAACTTCAACTGCAAAATGGAAAAGTGAAAATGGTGGAACTTGTTAGAGGAATTACAGGTCGTGTTTCAAGGCATGGTTAGCTTGCATATATGCTAGGGAATGTGTAGGAACTGATTTTGGCAAAAGAACTTGAAGGAAATGGAAGGTAGCACTCAAACTGCAGGCTTTCCCCTGTTTGTGCAGTTTGAGGGTGATTATGGCAATGGGAGTGTTTGAGAGGTGCAAGGTTCGTGTATCAGCTTGGTTATGATCTGTGTAATGTGTTTGATAACTTAGTTCTTGTGTGTCTAAGCTGAGATGGATGTTGTGTGATGTTATGACACTTTTCTTCTCTCTTAAGCAACAAAAGCCAACTTGTGTTTCTAGGCATGTAGAGGGCCCCTAATGTGCTGCATAATCCCTCCTTGATCAGTGTGTTATGCTCATAAACTTGTGCCATTCAGATTTGCAATGTACTTGTTGGATTTCCAAATTGACATAAAGTGAATTTTAGCAAAAATGGATAGTTCACTTTATCTAAAAATGGATTAGGCTTGTGTACAATACTTGAACTCATAGAATAACACCTTGACACAATGAACAAGCATTAAATTATTGAGTGTAACTTGGTTTAAGGACCTGTAATCTAATCTAAGGCATGCTGAGTTCAAATTGCAAGGTTATGAACATGTAACTTGGTCATGAACAAAGTGGTTTTTTGCTATATTGTGAAATTCGATTCTCTCTAACCATGAGGTTGTTTGAGGAGTTCTTGGACATTTTGGAAAGCTTGGAATGTGTAATACAATCCATCTTTGAGATGCAAATTGAAATTCCAAGTGGAAGTGTATGGAAAATGGCCTTGAAGTGGGGTAGAAAACCTTGTCAAAATAGGTTAAAATTTCACTAAGTTAAAAATGGTTTGATGCCCTTATTCAAAAATTTGTAACTTGAGATGCAAGCTTCAAATGAGAAAACTTTGTGTATCAAAGTTGTAGATTATGCAACAAGCTACAACTTTCATGTTTTGACTTTTGTTTGAATCCAAATGGATCATGGTGAAAAAGTGGGGCAAAGTTGGGAAAAAATTAGGGTTTTTCATAACTTAGAAAAATTCTAAGTTATGAAAAATTCCATTTTAAACCCTAATTTGCATTTCTTGGTTTCTTGGTGAACAAGTTTCATGATTTGGCAAGTTTTTGATGAAAAATGAATCTTGACTCTTGATTTTGACCAAAAGGTCAAAGTTTGACTTTTCAGTATACAGTCAAAATTGATCAATTGACTGGGAAATTCAACTGTCAATCTTGTGTACTTGGGATCTTTTGAGTTTTTTGAGCATGTCAAGATAATTCCATGGGGTCCTTGAGTCCATGTGTGAGCTTGGTTTGCCATTGGCTAGGTCAAACAGTCAAAAATTGCCTTTGTGCAGTCAAAACCCTAAAAATGACCATTTTGCCCTTTTGGTGATCTGATCAAATTTCTTGGGAAATTGTGATCCAAACTTGATCAAATGGTTCATATGAGTTCATAATGTTGATGTGGGTCAAATTTCATGAGGTTTGACTGTCAATTGGCCACAGTTGACTTTTTCCCCAATACAGTTGATTTCTAGGTCAACTGTCCAATTGACTGGGCAAAACTTGGAATCAAGACTTGAAATTTGATATGGGTAAACTTGGGAGTCCAATATGAAACATGAAAGTCATCTTGGGCACTTTAGGTCAAAGCATCTTTGTGCAAACACAAACCCTAATTTGAGTCCACAGTGCAAGGAGAGGTCTTGAGCAGATGAAACCCTGACTGGATCTTAAGCTTCAAAGGCTTTGTGGTGAGAAATCAATGAAAAATGGGAGGGCAAATTTTGGGGTACAACAGTTGCCCCTGTTCAATCTTCTTGAATCCGAAGAGTTAGATTGGCAAGTTTGCCTTTCGTGACTCGAGGGTAAAAGGAGATTGGACACTAGAGTGCCCGGAAATTTGCACTTGTCAAAGCAAGGGATGCGGGAATGGGCTTAGAGATGCCATTTGGGGATGGGCTTAACGATGCCATCTGGGAGAGTGACAGAAATCTCGTCGGGGATGGGCTTAGAGATGCCATCTAGAAGGGAATATCAGGAAGGTGTCCAGGCTTGGGACCATCTCTGAACTGGGGGGTCTGAACAAGCAATAGATTGACATCCGTTGTTGGGAGGAATCTGTAAACTGTTTTCAGTGGTTTGGAGAAGAAACTGAACAAGCGGTAGGTTAACATCCGTTTACTTGGAGAACCCGTGAACTGTTTTCAGAAATCTTGAAGTTGAATAAGCAATAGAGCAGCATCCGTTGTTGGGAAGCGTCCGTAAACTGTTTTCAAAAGTTGCATCTGAACAAGTCGGTAGATTAACATCCGTTGTTGGGAAGAATCTGTAAACTGTTTTCAGTGGTTTGGAGAAGAAACTGAACAAGCGATAGGTTAACATCCGTTTACTTGGAGAACCCGTGAACTGTTTTCAGAAATCTTGAAGTTGAATAAGCAATAGAGCAGCATCCGTTGTTGGGAAGCGTCCGTAAACTGTTTTCAAAAGTTGCATCTGAACATGTCGGTAGATTAACATCCGTTGTTGGGAAGAATCCATAAACTGTTTTCAGAAGTCTTGAAGAAGAATCTGAACAAGTGACAGGTTAACATCCGTTTACTTGGAGAACCCGTGAACTGTTTTCAGAAATCTTGAAGTTGAACGATTTTTAGTCTGTCGACTGATCTTCCCTGAAAAGGTAAAGAGTTAGTTGTATGCAATGTTATGATGCATGATGCGATATACGTGACATCAATGTTTATGACATGAATGTGATGAATGCGCATGTAAGCTGACGAGCTATCTTGCCGAGGATAAATGAACTCGAGGTGGCTGAAGATAAAAGCATCTTGACTGCTGCTGGGGAAAATAAACCCTTGGCTACTACTGGGGAAGAGAATTCCTGATGACCTCTACTGGGGAGTATCAATCTAGTAGACTCATGCTGAGGAGGTAAGACTGAGAATCTTCTGCTTGATGGGAAGTAACTCTGGCGATCTCACCGGGGAACTCAAGATTTCTCTCCCTAAAGCTCTGTGGGGAGAAGGCTCATTAGTCTGGCTCCGCTGGGGGTTGATAATTTGAAATTTTAGCTTGGCTGGGAATAACAAGGATAAGCTCCTCTGGGGATCATATTGATAAGTTAGGCTGGGGAATTTTGATGAACTCCGCCGGGGATAGGAAGAATTCTGGTGAGTGCGATCTTCTGTGGCTGTTAGCTGAGGATAACCCAGTTATAAGCCTTTGTGAGGAATAACTTTGAATAAAACTCGGGGGAGACGTTCGTGCTCTGCGGGGAATACCTTCCAGAACCTTACTGGGGATAAGCTTCGAGGGTCTGCTCACTACTAAAAAAAAGACATTTGAGAAAAAGTTTTTACATCGGGTATCAAAATAGGTGATGTAAAAAATACAGTTAACATACTTTTTACATCAGGTATTTATTTGCAATGATATAAAAAATAAGGGAAAAAATTTTTTTCGTCACCTATTACATCGGGCAATCTCATCCACCGATGTAAAAGATTTCCAGAAAAAAAACACGGTGGCATTTTTGTAAATAAGAAACAAGGTGACAAAAACGTTAAAAAAATATAAGACATGTATTACATCGGTTTAAATATAAACCGATGTAAAAAATGATAGCTTGAATTAATATATAAAATATATTAAAAAAATAATAAAAACGCGTGAAAAAAAAAAAGAAGAAGAAGATATTACATCGGTTGGGACTTCCCACCGATGTAAAAGCCAACGCGTGTAAAAAAAAAAAATTAAATCGGTGGTACTTTCCACCGACGTAATAGCCTACGCGTGTAAAAAAAAAAAAAATTAAATCGGTGGGTCTTTCCACCGATGTAATAGCCTACGCGTGTAAAAAAAAATATTAAATATTAAATCGGTGGGTCTTTCCACCGATATAATAGCCTAACTTAAAAAAAAAAATATTAAATATTAAATCGGTGGATCTTTCCACCGATGTAATAGCCTAACTTAAAAAAAAAAATATATATTAAATCGGTGGGGACTTCCACCGAGGTAAAAAAGTATATAAAAAATTTACTTTTGTACTGAAACACTGTACATCTACCCATTTTCCATCTACCCATTTTTCCATCTACCCATTTTTTCCACGACCCATTCCGCCACAACCGCTTCCGTCAACGGCTCCAACACCCAACACCGATTCACCGCCGTTTCAACGGCTCTCCGTCGCCTCACCGTCGCCTCGCCCGATTCACCGCCGATTCACCGCCGTTTCAACGGCTCACCGTCGCCTCACCGTCGCCTCGCCCGATTCACCGCCGTTTCAACCGTCGCCTCACCGTCGCCTCGCCGTTTCAATTGGTAACTTCAACTGTTTTATACCATGTTCTCATTTTTACAATGATATTTTTGTCTTCCAGTTTTGAAATTTCCAAGCATAGTTATTTTGTTTCTCATTTTTTTAATGTTTTTCTCTAGATATTTGATGTAGAAAATAGTAGCAATGTTCTCGAGATATTTGATGTAGAAAATAGTAGCAATATAGCATAGCTGTATTTTTAAATCAGTAGCTTAAGATTTTTAATTAAAAAAATCAATTGTGGAAAAGAGCTCGGTGTTCAAGTTTTTTTTTCCTTGTCATTTTTAAACATATAATGACATTTATATTAATCTAGACAGAATATATTCTTCTCAACATCATCCTCTATTGTAGCACACTTTGATTATACCGACTCCAATGTCAATCCAAACATGCTCTTAGTCCATAACCTTATTCATTAATCTACAATAATAAAAAAACAATTAATGATAGACCATAGTTTCTCTCTGATAACCTTTCACTAATTGTCTCAATCTAGAGGAAGCACTAATAAACCAAAGTAACATAATAGTATAGTATTTCTTAGACACTATATTTTCATTTGACCAAAGATAAACACATTATGAATAAACCAAATATATGTTGTCAGAAACTTGTTATCAGGTAGGTGAACTTCAACTCTTATTTTCAATTTTCAACACAATACAAAAAAAATCTCTAAAATCTCATGAATTCTTTTTTGAGTATGTCTGTCTTTTTCAGTATTAGAAACCAATAAATATAATATATAACCTTCATTTACCTCTTCTATTTTTTGAGTATGTCTGTCTTTTTTGATTCTATTTTTCTTTCTCCGCGAAGCAGCGCAACTTGCAATCTCGGAATCTCCGTGAAGTAGCGCAGCCGCGGACACACCGTTCGTCAGACCTTCCTCTGTGTGAACATAGTTATGGATCGTAGTTGGATGAGAGCTAATCGATTAAGTGACGAGTACGAACATGGAGTGATGGAATTTCTACAGTTTGCTGAAAGTAATGCTGACAAAAGTCTTCCTACGCTTTTTCTCTGTCCATGTATTCGTTGTGCAAATAAAGAACCAAAACGTAGTAAGAAAGAAATCATGGATCATCTAATTTGTGTAGGGATTTGTCAAAGTTATACAAAATGGATATGGCACGGTGAAGTAGTAGCAAAGTCAAACGTGTCTCAAAGAGATGGTGTTAGTGTAGAAATGGATGATCGTCTAGAAGACATGATGCGTGATATTGGACAAGATTCGTTTAAAAGGGCACATACATATGATACTATATGCAATGACAAGGATAAACCATTGTACCCGGGATGCAAAAAATTTACACGTCTGTCAGCCGTGTTAAAATTATTTAATCTGAAGGCAAAGAATGGGTGGACTGACAAAAGTTTTACCGAGTTGCTTGAATTGTTGACCGAAATGCTTCCAGAAGGTAATGTAATGCCAAGTCGTTATTACGAGGCGAAGAAAATATTGTGTCCAATGGGTTTGGAGTATGAAAAGATACACGCATGCCCTAATGATTGCATATTATACAGAAAAGAGTATGAAAAGTATAATCATTGTCCAAAGTGTAAGGCTTCGCGCTACAAAAAGAAAGATGGTGAGTCAATTGATGATGAGGTGGTAAAAAAGGGTCCTCCTGCGAAAGTGGTATGGTACCTACCAATAATTTCAAGGTTCAAGAGATTATTCGCCAATGCAGATGACACAAGGAATCTTAGATGGCATGCAGAAGAAAGAAAAAATGATGGACAAATTCGTCATGTAGCTGATTCTTTGCAATGGAAGAATATAGATTCTTTGTTTCCAAATTTTGGCAAAGAGTCGAGAAACCTTAGACTTGGACTTGCTACTGATGGAATGAATCCGTTCGGTAATCTGAGTACTAACCATAGTTCTTGGCCTGTTCTCTTGATGATTTACAACCTATCTCCTAGGCTGTGCATGGAGCGTAAATATATTATGTTATCGATGATGATATCGGGCCCAAAACAACCAGGAAATGACATAGACGTTTATCTAAGTCCACTGATTGATGATTTAAGAGTGTTGTGGGAGGAAGGGGTGGATGTTTTTGATGCGTATTCTGGCGAACAGTTCAATATGCGTGCCATGTTGTTTTGCACCATCAATGATTTTCCGGCATATGGTAATTTGTCTGGGTATAAAGTTAAAGGGCATAATGCGTGTCCTATATGTGAAAAAGACACTTGTTACCATCAACTTGAAAAAGGAAAGAAGACCGTTTATCTCGGGCATCGAAAATTTCTAAAACGTTATCATCCATATCGTAGATTGCGGAAAGCTTTCAATGGGGAACAAGAGCATGGTGTTGCTCCAAAGCCCTTGTCTGGAGAGGAAGTTTATCAGCGACAACAGGGACTTGATGTTATCTTTGGAAAGTACCAAAAACGATCTACTGTGAAAAATGTATGGAAAAAGAGATCGATTTTCTTCGATCTTCCATATTGGTCTAGTCTTGATGTAAGACATTGTATTGATGTGATGCATGTGGAGAAAAATGTATGCGATAGTGTAATCGGAACACTTCTTAACATTCAAGGCAAGACAAAAGATGGTATTAATGCTCGTCTGGATTTGGGTTTGATGGGTATACGAGAAGAGTTAACCCCACAATATATAGGTAACAAGACATATTTGCCTCCTGCCTGCTACACTTTGTCTAAAAAAGAGAAAATAAGTTTTTGTGAGTGTTTACAAAGTATCAAAGTGCCGCATGGTTACTCATCAAATGTCAAGAGGCTTGTATCAGTTAAAGATTTTAAATTAGTTGGCTTAAAATCTCACGACTGTCATGTCTTAATGCAACAACTACTACCATTGGCTATTCGTGGGATATTGCCTAACAACGTAAGGAAGACCATAACTAGGTTATGCTTATTTTTCAATGCAATTTGTTGTAAAACCATTGATCCACTAAAGTTAGACGATTTGGAAAATGAGGCTGCAGTTATCTTGTGCCAATTAGAGATGTATTTTCCTCCTTCATTTTTTGACATTATGGTTCACTTGATTGTTCATCTAGTAAGGGAGATTAGATTATGTGGTCCAGTTTTTTTACGGTGGATGTATCCAATAGAGCGATACATGAAGATTCTAAAAGGGTATACAAAAAACCCACACCGTCCGGAAGCATCGATTATTGAGAGGTACATTGCAGAAGAAGCAATTGAGTTTTGTTCTAACTATTTGTCAGGAGTGGATGTTGTAGGGGTTCCCAAGTCTCGTCATGATGGAAGATATGAGGGTGTGGGTACACAAGGTTTAAAAGTCAAGAGCTTAAGTATTGATGTGGTTGTTCAAGCGCATTTGTATATATTGAATAACATAGATGAAGTTCAACCTTACTTATCTGCTCACAAAAGCATCGTAAAGAAAAAGTACCCCAAGATGAATGAAAGAGGGTTGTTAAAAGAGCATAATAAGAGTTTCTCTGAGTGGTTTAAAGAAAGAATTGCTAATGAAGATAGTGTTTCTAATACAATTAAGTGGTTGTCTTATGGGCCTAAATGTAACCTAATAACTTGGAGTGGATATGATATTAATAAAACCTCTTTTTATACAAAGTCAAAGGATGACCGTAGTACCACGCAAAATAGTGGGGTAATGATTGTGGCCGAGTCCATGCACTTCTCTAGTGCTAAAGATAAAAACCCGGTTATGGCATCTACACCGTACTTCGGGGTGATTGAAGAGATTTGGGAAGTTAATTATGTTGTGTTTAAAGTTCCTGTATTTAAATGCAAATGGATTGATATCAACAGTGGTGTCAGAATCGATGAATTTGGAGTAACACTGGTTGATCTTAGCAAGTTAGCTTATGCGAACGAACCATTCATCATGGCATCTCAAGCAAAACAAGTGTTTTATGTCACAGATCCTTCTAATAAAAAGTGGTCAGTGGTTTTACAAGGAAAGGTCCATGATAGTGACGAAAATCATGATGAGAACCTTGATATTTCTGAAACTCATCCTTTCTCAACAAATGTGACTACATTCACTGAAGAAAATGAAGGGGATGATGTGCATGCTATTCGCATGGACCATGAAGAAGGGATATGGGAGGACTAGTAAGATTTTTTGTATAAGTTAATTCCACGTTACTTTATTTTCTAATTGTTTTTATTTTTTGCTTAATTTTATTTCTAATTGTTTTTATTTTGTGCTTAATATTATTTCTAATTATTTTTGTTTTGTGTAAACAGATACATGGGTGATTCAAACCCCAATAAAAGAAGAGTTAGAGGTCCCACTTTAATGACACAAATTGACAAAGTTCATCAAACAGGTGAAAAGATAAAGGTCGAGTTTAATGCAAGAACCTATGAATGTATTGGTGTTGGTAAAAATGCTACAAATTTCAAGAGTTATATAGCATCTCTTGCTCGACAGTATTGTAGCATTGTGAAAAATGATTGGAAAGAAGTAGATGAAGGCGTAAAAGATGCTATTTGGACTGATATTCAGGTATTTTAAATACAATACTTTATTATATTTTATAATCATATACTAATTAACAACATATGACATATACTACATTTGTAGGCTCATTTTACTATTCCAGAATGTAAAGATCCAAAGAATGATAGGTTGAAGAAAGAATGGATTAAATATGCGGGAGAGCGATGGAGAGGTTTTAAGACACAACTCACAGATAGATATATTCATCATCCCATAGAAAATGATCCTCCTCCATATGTCAAGTATAACTTTATTACAGAAGACGCCTGGAAAGAGTTTCTCAAGATTCGAGATACCCTTGAATTTAAGGTTAGTAGGAGTTATATGTTTTTGTGTGCATAACATTTTTATTATATTTAGTGATTAATTATTTGTTTGAGTTTATAATAGGAAAAAAGTCAGAAGGGTAAGGATAATGTGGCCAAGAATTTATACCCACATGTATTGTCTCGTGGAGGGTATCGCTTACTTGAGGAGAAAATTATGAAAGAAAAGTCATCATCGAGAGATAATTCCACATTAGATGATAATGATAGTCAATCTCCACCATCACGCCATGAGTTATGGAAGAGAGCACGACAAAAGAAAGGAGGAGAATACACATCAAAATCTACACAAGAGGTTGCCCAAAAAATTGTAAGTAAACAACGAAAAATTATTACAAAGTATCATTATATTTGTGATTGATTAATTGATGTTTTTGCATTTTGTAGGATTCTCTTGTTCAAGAAGCTGAAAAAGGTGCAATTGTTCCAGATGGACGTAACGATATCTTATCATTAGCCATTGGAACATATGAGCATGGAGGTCGTGTTCGTGGTGTTGGAAAACACCATAAACAAAGCACTTACTTTGGAAGAAAAAGTCAACATATCGACGTAAATGAATAACTTGCAATATTGGAAACAAAACTTAGAGCTGAACTTGAAGAAAAGTTGGTTGAAGAGCGTAAGATGTTTCAGCAATCATTAATGGAGACACTTAAGTCTATGGGTTTATCACAAAGCACAGGTGATATTAAATGCATTCAAAAATTGGAAATTATTGATGGAAGCGGAAAAGGAAGTTGTTCAGCTGCAAAGGGAAGCACAAAAGAGAGCACAAAAGACGTGGAAGTTGATGATGTTCAGAGATTGTTACTCATGGTTTTGAAATTGGATGATAACCATTTGGCAATACAATTAAGTCATTGTGCGAGTGTCTCTAATTTTTATGTTTCAGCTAAATGTATCAGAGAGTTATTGGTGGGTTTAGGTCATTGGCTTGACGTGTCTATTCTTCAAATTTGGTGCACGTAAGTAAATTTTATTGTTTTATTAAAGTCAATCTCTATTAATATGTTATATCTCTCATCACTTTGATTCTAATGTTAATTTTAAAATTATTCAGGTATATTCATCGTGTTTGTCTTGAGAATTCCGTTTCAGAATTATATGGATTTATGGACCCTGCTAGGTGTATTTATAATGATAATGTAGCGAAATCTCAAGAAGATGTTAAAAATTACGTGCTAGAAAAGTTACGTGATGAAAACAGAGCGTGCCACTTACTACCATTAATTCATGGGTAAGAATTTTTATGAAATTGTGTTTTATGTTATTTAATTTTGATTTTGATAACATATATATTTTATGCGACTTTTCTGTTTCCACACACACGTACAGGAGACATTGGCAATTAATAGTCATGTGTCCAAGAGACAATTTAGTTGTCGTATTTTGTTCACTTCATCGGGAAATTGACCAGAACACGAAGAAAATTATTACAAAGTAAGTTTATCTTTCATGTGACTTTCATTGACAACTAATAGTTATGTGATTTTTCATTGGCGAGTATATTTAGTTATGTGATATTTATATCTTTCTGTATTAGTTCTTTTGGGATTCATCAAATGGCAAATGGAAATAGAAAAAAGGCTACATGGCTTCATCCCAATATAAGTGTGATGTAAATTGTAATTCTATAGTTAAATATATACGATAAATATTCACTAATTATGTCATTCAATTGTAGACAAGGCAACAACATAACTCTAATGATTGTGGATATTATGTGATGAAAAATATGTTGGATATTGTCTCTGCTAATATAACCGAGAATTGGATGCAGGTACTAAAAATAACTTTACTTTGTTCTTTACTTTTTGTTTTTCGACTTAATATGAATTTTTAAAAAATAACTCTATATTGTTATATTTATGTATTATAGGTATTTGATGACCCAACAGAATTAACACCAGATGATTTGTATGATTTGCGACTTCGTTGGGCAAAATGTTTCTTTGACTTACATGGAACTTAAGTTTAGCTTGGTGAGTTTTATAGAATTGTATAAGTTGTGGTTTTTGCACAATACATGTGGTTTTTGCTCATGTGTTGAGTTTCTTGATTTTTTTGCTGATGTTAATTGTTATTATTTATTGTCAGGCAATATGATTTTGGTGTTGTCTACCGAAGATTTTATATTGGTAATTCAAGTTTGGAAACTTAGAAATAGTTGAATATTTTAGTATATGTATATTTTGTGAATATTATGTAATTGTAAGTTTTGAAAAAGACTTATAAATAGTTGAATATTGTTTTATATTTTGTGAAGAATTTGTAATTGTAAGTTTGTATGTTGTAATACAATACAAGTTTGCAATACAATTGTTCAATTTGTAAGTTTGTTGTGAAAAATATGAAAACATCGTCCTAAAAAGGGTTTGTGTATTTTGAAGCTATGTGATGTTGGAAAGCTATGAAATCTATATAGCGACATAAATATAGTCTGTTTGATATTGGAAAAATATGAAAAAATGGGTACAAATTATATTTGTATAGGGAAACCCAGAAAATAAATAATCTATTCCAAAAAAATTTCATACATTTTACATCGGTTATTAGTAAAACTGATGTAAAAACTTTCAAAAAGGGACTTTTTACATCGGTTGGAAGTAATACCCGATGTAAAAAGTCGCGTCACTGGGGACTTTTTACATCGGGTATTACTTCCAACCGATGTAAAAAACTGGATCAATTTTTTAAAAAAAAGTGCATAATAATTGTTTTTTACATCGGTTCATATATTATAACCGATGTAAAAAAGGTACTTTTTACATCGGGTATTACTTCCAACCAATGTAAAAAACTGGATCAATTTTTTAAAAAATGTGCATAATAACAGGTTATTACATCGGTTCTGATATTATAACCGATGTAAAAAAGTGACTTTTTACATCGGTCCCAGAACCGATGTAAAAAGTCCCTGATTTACTATATCACCTGACTTTACATCGGACCCAAAACCGATGTAAAAAGTCAATTTTACCCGATGTAAAAAGTCATTTCTGCACTAGTGGCTGGAGGTAAGCCTCAGGGTTTGCTAGGGATGTGGATTTCAAATCTCTTGGGGGGTTTCCTTCGAGAGGGTGCCAAGGTAATCATTTGTACCTTCATCCTATCAGTAATCCTTTTTCTTAGGTTCATTTAGGAAGTGATTATATTTCAAATGCATATGCCTATTTAACAAAACATTGGACGTTTCTCAAAATAAAACAAATAGTGCAAAAGAAAAGGGAAATGACACAAATTTTTGGGAAGAGTATTTGTATTGATTTTCTTTGAGTATATTTGTACAAAGGAGACAATCATCCTAGTAAGAGGACTTTGTCGTAAATATTGAAAGATTTTATACAAAATAAAGGATGGCTATGTGAAATAATTCCATGGGATTCCGTTCCGCTATAGCTTTCACAACTCTGAATATCTGTCCATTCAATGCTTCGTTTGCCGATGACTGGATTGATCAGAAGCCTGGAACTGGTTGATGAAGAGATTATCTTTGAAGTGATCCGACGAGCCATAGTCATACGCTTTAATTCCCTAACTTTTGCCTGAATCGCCCTTTCGGGTTTTCGATCCACCGGGAAACCCCTTTTTGCCCAAGCCGCCCTTTCGGGTTTTCGACTTGCCGGGTGTACAGATTTTTTTTGTTTTTATCCCTAATTTTTGCCTGAACCGCCCTTTCGGGTTTTCGGTTCACCGGGATGTCCATTTTTGCCCAAGCCGCCCTTTCGGGTTTTTCAACTCGTCGGATTATTTTATGCGTAGTATCTTTTGACTATGTTTGCGTTCGCAGGGTGCGGCAAATCGTCGCCGTCCATGGTGGTCAGAATCATTGCACCACCAGAAAATATGCTCTTGATCACAAATGGTCCTTCATATGTAGGAGTCCATTTGCCCCTGGGATCACTTTGCGGCAAGATAATCCGCTTGATTACGAGATCTCCGACTTGGTACACTTGACGTCTGACTTTCTTATTGAAGGCCTTGATCATCCGCTTTTGATACGTCTGACCATGGCATATAGCAGCAAGTCGTTTCTCGTCGATTAAATTGAGTTGATCAAGTCGGGTCTGCATCCAATCATCTTCATTCAAACCTGCATCCTTCATAATCCTCAGAGAAGGGATCTGGACTTCCATAGGCAAAACAGCTTCCATGCCATAAACCAAAGAAAATAGGGTTGCCCCAGTTGAAGTACGCGTCGTCGTACGGTATCCATGCAGAGCAAACGGTAACATCTCATGCCAGTCTTTGTAAGTGACTGTCATTTTCTGAATGATCTTCTTAATGTTTTTGTTCGCAGCTTCAACAGCACCGTTCATCTTCGGCCGATAGGGAGATGAATTGTGATGATAAATCTTGAACTGTTCGCATAGTGCAGTGATCATTATGTTATTCAGATTCGTACCGTTGTCCGTGATGATCCTGTCTGGAACACCATACCGACATATGAGATTTTGCTTGATAAAGCGGGCAACCACATTTTTAGTAACAGAGGCGAAGGAAGCTGCTTCGACCCATTTAGTGAAGTAGTCAATGGCAACCAGGATGAAGCGATGTCCGTTGGAAGCCGTGGGCTTGATCTCTCCAATCATATCAATGCCCCACATTGCAAAGGGCCATGGAGCAGTCAGGACATTGAGGGGAACCGGAGGGATATGAACTTTGTCAGCATAGACTTGACACTTGTGACAAGTACGGGAATGTTGATGGCAGTCAGCCTCCATAGTAGACCAATAATAGCCTGCCCTTAGGATCTTCTTAGCCATTGTATGCCCGCTCAAGTGAGTGCCAAATGTGCCGCTGTGTATATCAGTCATGATCAACTCTGCTTCAACTTTATCCACACATCGGAGTAGTACACAATCATGGCTTCGTTTGTAAAGGATGTCGTTGCTCAGGAAGAACTTAGCAGCGAATTTCCTTAAGAACTTCTTGTCATTCACGGAAGCTCCTTCAGGATAATCCCTAGTCTCGAGATACCTTTTGATTTCATGGAACCAAGGTTGTTCCACTACTTCTTCGGTATTAATCTCGTGGCAATGTGCCGGTTCATCCATTCGCTTGATGGTGATTTGGGGAGCCTCGTTATCCCAGTTGAGTTTAAACATGGAGGACATTGTGGCCAGAGCATCGGCTAGTTGATTCTCTTCTCGCGGGAAATGCTCGAAGGTAATTTGCTCGAAACGAGGCAACAATGTCAGGACATGTTCTTTGTATGGGATAAGATTAGGATGCTTGGTATCCCAGTCTCCTTTGATTTGGCTGATGACCAAAGCCGAGTCCCCGAATACGATCAAAGATTTGATCCCCAAGTCTATAGCAGCTTCGAGACCAAAGATGCAAGCTTCATACTCAGCCATGTTGTTTGTGCAGCTGAAACAAAGTCGGGCCGTGAAAGGTGTGTGACAACCTTCCGGAGAAATGAGTACTGCGCCAATACCGTTTCCGAGCGCATTTGAAGCACCATCAAAGTACAGGGTCCATCGGGATCCCTTTTCGGGTCCGTCATACGGTCCGTTATTTTCAATGCTGTCCAAATTCATGATGTCCTCGTCTGGGAAGTCAAACCTCATGGGTTGGTAATCTTCGATAGCTTGATGAGCCAGATGGTCAGCTAGTACGCTCCCTTTTATGGCCTTTTGGGTGGTGTACTGGATGTCGTACTCAGTTAAGATCATTTGCCATCTAGCTATCCTTCCAGATAAAGCGGGCTTCTCGAAGATATACTTGATAGGGTCCATTTTGGATATCAACAAGGTAGTATGAGTCAGCATGTACTGTCTTAGTCGGCGAGCAGCCCATACCAAAGCGCAGCAAGTTTTCTCGAGCAGTGAGTAGCGAGTCTCACAGTCGGTAAACTTTTTGCTAAGGTAATAAATAGCATGCTCTTTTCGACCAGACTCGTCATGCTGGCCCAAAACACACCCCATTGAGTTATCCAAGACGGTTAAGTACATGATCAATGGTCTTCCTTCGACGGGTGGCATCAGAATAGGAGGTTCTAGCAAATACTCCTTGATTCTATCAAAAGCAGCTTGGCAATCGTCGTTCCATTCAACTACCTGATCTTTCTTCAAGAGTTTGAAAATTGGCTCACAGGTAGAAGTCAGATGTGAGATGAATCGGGCAATGTAGTTTATGCGCCCCAAGAATCCTCTAACCTCCTTTTCAGTACGGGGAGCAGGCATCTCTTGTATTGCTTTTACTTTTGCTGGATCGACTTCAATGCCTTTGTTGCTTACAATGAATCCCAGGAGTTTACCAGACCTAACTCCAAAAGTGCATTTACTTGGATTCAGCCTGAGCTTGTACTCTTTCAACCTGGCAAACAGCTTTTCCAGATGTTCAAGGTGCTCTTCCTCTGTTTGTGATCGAGCTATCATGTCGTCTACGTAAACTTCAATCTCATGATGTATCATGTCATGAAATAAAGCTACCATGGCGCGTTGATAAGTTGCCCCTGCGTTCTTCAGCCCGAACGGCATCACCTTATAACAGAAAGTGCCCCATTGTGTGACAAAAGTCGTTTTCTCCATATCCTCGGGGGCCATTTTGATTTGATTGTAGCCCGAGAATCCGTCCATGAAGGAAAACACTTTATGCTGAGCTGTATTGTCGATCAAGATGTCAATATGAGGTAGCGGGAAATCATCTTTAGGGCTGGCCCTATTCAAATCCCGGTAGTCCACACACATTCTGACTTTGCCATCTTTCTTCGGTACCGGTACGATGTTAGCGACCCATTGGGGATAGGACGTAACAGCCAGGAAGCCAGCATCGAATTGCTTCATTACTTCTGCTTTGATCTTTTCGGACATGTCAGGCCTCATTCGGCGAACTTTTTGCTTGATAGGTGGACAATCATCTCTTGTGGGGAGACGGTGAACCACGATGTCTGTGTCTAGACCCGGCATGTCTTCATAGGACCAACCGAAGATCTCAACATACTCATTCAACAACTGTACTAGGCGCTCCTTGACTTTTGGTTCCAGATTGGCACCTACTTGTACCTCCTTCCGGTCCTCCTCGGTTCCCAAGTTAACAGTTTCCAATGGCTCTTCATGCGGTAAGATGGCCCTTTCCTCTTGTTGCAGGAGTCTGGCTAGTTCCCCGGGTACTTCACAACCTTCATCATCTTCATACTCGGCTAGATTGACCAGATCTTCAGAGTTATTGAAAGATACAGCAGAGTAGTCACCCATGGAATCCGGAGTGGATGGGTACCTGCATTGGTGAGTGTGGGTGTGTGTAAGGGATAGCCATCCTTAAACAAAAATGCAAAAAGAAAAGAAAATGAGCATAAGCAGTTTATCAAATGAAAAACGTCCAATGAATCATTAAACATGGCATATGAATATGAAAAATAGTCAAAACCCTTACAAGTGGACCTACATGCCCCGGGCAAGGCAGGAGGTGAAAAGATAGTGTACGGATTGTTTGAAAGTAAAATATTATAGACCAAATAGGAAATGTTTAATAGATAAATTACTGATGAATAAAAGTGATGGGGACAAAGTCTTTAGCCTCCCAATTGCTCAATCCTCCTCTGACAGTTGGATGAATCCACTCTTCAAAGTTGCTTTCATTGTCTTCATCTTCCAGGGCGTTGATTCTGTAAGGAGAAATTTTGACCGGCGCTCTTTCGATCTTTGACTGGCGCATAGCTTTCTGGCCAGCAGCTGTGAACCCTAATCCAAACTTGTCAGTTTTATGCGGAAAGTCGGGTAACTGCCCCCATGCTGAATTCTTCCCTTCTTTCATTGCGGCCCTTGCATCCTCCAGAGATGCCATCCTGGCCATCTGTCTGGGTGTCTCAGTTGTCAACTTTGCCACTGCTACCTCAGGAAGCACTTCTTCGAAATGTTGAAATGGTGTCTCAATGAACTCTCCTTCAACCTCCACATACCGGAAAGAATTTAAATGGCTAATCATGTACTCTTCTTCGCCGTGGACAGTGATGATCTTTCCCTTTACAGGATACTTCAGCATCTGATGCAAGGAGGAGGTGACTGCCCCAGCATGGTGTATCCAAGGTCTACCCAGCAGGCAGGAGTATGATGGACGGATGTCCATTACATAGAAAGTGGATTTAAACACCTCAGTTCCTATCTTGATAGGAATTTCCACCTCTCCATGGACCATTCTCTTTGACCCATCGAAAGCTCTGACGACAATATCACTCGGCTTCAATTCCAACCCTTCGCAATCTAGCCGGTCCAAGGCCTTTTTAGGCAAAACATTCAGCGACGACCCGGTATCAACCAAAACATGTGCAAGGGTGGTTCTGCGACATTCGATTGAAATATGCAAAGCATCATTGTGGTTTCGGCCTTTAGGGGTTAGGTCGGCATCAGAAAAACCTAGTCCATTGTCCGCAGTTAGGCTAGCCACGCAATGTTGAAATTGATCTGCAGAGGTTTCCTGGGGCACATGAGCTGCCTTCAGAAACTTAATCAAAGCTTGAGCGTGCGCTTCTGAGCAAAGCAACAGTGCCAGCATGGAGATCTTGGAGGGGGTTTGCCCCAATTGTTCCACCACATCGTAGTCACTTTTCTTGATTATCCTTAAAATCTCGTCCATTTCTTTCTTGGAGGCTTCCGGGATCACCAAGGGTTGAACCCTCGTCCTGACGGGCTCATCTTGTATTCCCTTTCCTTTATCAGCAATGGTAGGAGAGACAGCACTAGGAACGACAACTTCTTCGATCAAAGGAGTTCTGGCAGAGAGTTTTACTGGTGCAGGGATGACTTCTTTAGCTGATGAGGGTCCAAAGACTGCTCTTGGAGGAGCAATCTCTGGAGAAAATATTCTCCCGCTCCTGGTGATTTTGCTGGTGCCCGCAAGGTTACTAATGCTGGCTTCTTCATCATCCGAACTTTCTTCAATTACCTCGACTTGCTTGATACCATGGTAGTAGATGTCACCACCATAGTTCCAAGGTATCGACTTCTCAGAAACATAGGGAACAGGCCCTGGCATCGTTATCTTTAAAGGAACGGACTTTGCGGCTGGTGTAATCTTAACTGGCCTTTTGACGGCCTTGGAAAGATTGGCGTGAATGGTTATGATTGAGACATTTTCAACATGAACTGGAACAGCAGGAACTTTTTCGAACAAAATTTGTCGGCTATCCATAAGGCCTTGGATCCCTTTCTTTAATAGCGGATAATCAAACGGCAGAGAGTGGCAACAGTAGCAGTCTTCTTTACATCCCGGGAAGATCCCGGCCCTCAACAAATTCAACTTAGTGGTTAGCAGTGGAGTAGTCATATCACTGACATCAGCAACATATAAATCCTCCTCAATGGCATTGACATTTCGACCGTGCTTCGGCATAGGCGCAGATATCACATTGGGCTTCTCTGGAGCGTCAAACTCTACCTCCTTAGCCTCTATCAGGTCTTGGATCTTATGCTTGAGCGCCCAACAATCATTGGTGTCATGTCCAACACTGTCTGAATGATAGGCGCATTTAGCATTGGCATGGTAATGCGGGGAGGACGTATTCACATTCTTTGGCGCCTCCTTGATAGTGGCAAGATTCAATTTCAAAAGATGGGGCAGCACTTGCGCCGGAGTCATATTAATACGGGTGAACTGCCGTTGTGGCCTTTCCACCCGTTGCTGATTTGGTCTGGACTGGTTATAGCGAGGCTGCTCACTTGGAGTGTTCTGAATCATTACGGCCCCTACAGTTGGCCGACGCTCCATCTTCCCTGCTCTTCTCTGAGAATATACCATAGCTGTCTCCTTCTTAAAAGGCTTCTTCTCAACACTTGCAGCAACACCCTTCTGAATCTTTCCTGACTTGATGCCGGCTTCTATTCTTTCGCCGGTTAAGATTAAATCGGTAAACCCTACGGAAGAGTTACCAATTAGATGATTGAAAAATGGCCCAGATAGGGTCCCAAGAAACATATCAACGAGCTCACGATCGGTTAAAGGAGACTGCACCCTGCCAGCCAAATCCCTCCATTTTTGTGCATATTCCTTGAATCCCTCACTTGTTCCTAGTGACATACCCTGAAGTTGGGTACGAGTAGGAGCAAGATCAGAATTATACTGGTAATGTTTGTAGAAAGCGGTGGCCAAATCTTCCCAATTTCTGACACTGGTTCCTTCTAACTGATAAAACCATTCCAACTGAGCTCCCGATAGGCTGTCTTGAAAGAAATGAATCCAGAGATTTTTATCTGCCGTATAAGGTTGAATCTTTCTCACGTAGGACCTGAGATGCATTTTGGGACAGGACAGCCCATCATACCTCACAAACACTGGCACTTTGAATTTTGGGGGAATCACAATTCCGGCAACCAAGCCCATGTCTTCAAAATCCAAACCCGGTACCCTTTGCAATTCCATGGCGGCCAATCTGTCTTCTAAACCTTTATATTTGTCATCAGCTGGAGGATACTGCTGGTCAGAATAATCTTCGTCCTCTTCAACTTCTTCTTCCTCTGCATCAGACTCGGAAGGCACCGCAACTCGATCCCTTTTACTAGTCCCTTCATCAGAAGTAGGAGGAAATTCAAGCACTCTCCGAGCTTCTCTGTCAAATCTTCTACCCAAAGTAGCCACTCCGACCCTCTTTTTCTTCTTCACTGGGTCCTTATTCTCCAAATGAGCCTTGATGTCCTCTTGACTCTTGACCAAGGTCATCAAGAGTTGCTGGAACTGTGCATTCTGGGCTTGTAGGTCTTTGACTGTTTGCTCGAGATCCATCCTACTGAAATAAACAGCAGATAGATAAGGAAACCTGGAGTGAGACCTGCTTATGCACATGATGAATGGTATGTTGATGAATGCAATGCATTCAAGGATTTAAGACATTCAAAATTGTTTTAGACAAAGAAGAACGCACGTCATATTAAGAAGAAATTCGTTAGTACATAAATGCCCCATGGGCTAAATGTTACAAAATAAACTTCTTTAAGGCAGAAAGACATTGCGCATCCTCTTTGGTGCGATGTAGGTATTGAGGGCCTCTTGCTCATGGAGTCGGCGGGTAAGCTCTAGAACCTTCTTTTCACTGGCGTAGTAGCTAGCTTCAAAAGTGTTCCGTTCCTCCTTGAGTTGAATCCAACTTTTCTGCATTTCCTCCCACGATGTAGGCATGTCTGGATGTAGGATGGTGTAGGGAACCTCTCCTTCATTGACGGGCTCTTTAATCATAGGGAGAACATAAGGATAAGGCATCGTTAGACTTTGGGCTCGGGCTCGTACCCACTTGAGATAGGGCTCAAGAGGGATGGAGTTCTTATGTCCCAGAGTCTTGCTATCAACCTTGTTGAGTTTTCCCCAAGCTCTGATGAATCATTGGCGAAGTCCTTGCGCATCGTTGTCGAAGTCAAAAACTAGGCTAGGAATCAACATGTCATGAGGGCCATCCCTCCGTGCATATCCAAATTGCCTCAAAGCTAGGCAAGGGTTGTAAGTGATACCTCCCCTGATTCCAAGTAAAGGAACATTAGGAAACTCTCCGCAACGATCGACGATGATGACATTTTCTCTGGACCGAGAACACCAATGCACATCAGAATGAGTAAGAGTCATCAATCGCTGGGACCACCTTGTACCTTGGTCATTCTTCAAGACAGATTGTGGAAGGTGCGAAATAAACCACCTTGCGAGGATAGGAGTACAGCACATGAGAACACCCCTCTTTCTCATTGTTCGTGTGTAAAATGAGTGAAGGATGTCCCCAAACAATGTTGGTATTGGATTTCCGGACAAGAAGATTTTGACGGTGTTGACATCTACCAATTGGTCAGGATTTGGGAACAAGACCAACCCGTAGATAAGGAGTGCCACAATCTCTTCAAAGGCTTGTAGGTCCAATGAGTTCCAACATTCTTGTGCCTTCTCAAACAAGAATTTTGCTAAGAATCCTTTGACGCCGCTTCTGGTTTCCCAATGCCCCTTGATGTCGGATGGTTGTAGATGTAATGCTCGAGCAACATCTTCCGGCTTTGGTTCCTTTTCCGTACCGTTGAAGGGTAGTTGATTAAGGATAGGGATTCTTAGGAGTTGAGAAAACTCCTCCAAAGTAGGTACCAACTGATAATCAGGGAAAGTGAAGCAGTGGTGAAGAGGGTCAAAGAACTGGAATAGCACTTTCATCATGTCTTCTTCAATGTTGGTGTTGACTAGGCTGAGTAGTCTACCATGTCTCTCACTGAAGGATGAATTTTCCGGAATTCTTGAGGTGATCTCCTTGAGTTAAGGAGAGATTCTCACAAGGTTGACTTGAATGGTATTTCTGCGAGGAATTTCCATGACCTACAAAACAAGAACAAAGATGAAGATCCAAACCCTTGAAATGGTTAGTGAATGAATATAATGCTTTATGATGTTTATGATGTATGCACAAAACATAGGTACAAGCAAATCACACCAAACCCTAATTTCAGGCTTGCATGGGGTTTCATAGGTAAGTACCCTCTTGAGTGTAGTTGGCTTAAAAACCTGTCCTATAAATAGTAACCGGGTTCTAAGGAGCTCAATATCACTGGATTGTTTTCAATGTTCATTGTTTTGGTTTAGCCACTTAACTAGTGACCAAAATATTCCAAGAAAACAACCCTCAATGAGTGTAGTATCGAGTATCTACCAACTTCGGACTGCACCAAAGTCGGTCATCTCACTACCCCTAATAAAAGGCCAAGATGGTCAAGTAAGGTTCTAGGTCATTAGTGCTTAGTGACATCACTCAGCGGCCCCGTACTCTCCTTGATTGAACTCAAGGGTTACCGGTACTCACAAATATGTCGCACTAATATAGCTATTTCTTTGACCGTGTCGGTATACCCCGCACAGTTTCCACAACGTATTGCTATCTATGAATGTTTCCCAAAATCCGGGTGTAGGATTGCAAACCCAAACAATAGAGCCAAAGTATAAAGCAAACAATTCAAACAATTAGTCATGCAAGAGGGTGATCTAAGCCCTAAGGTTACTCCACTTTAAAAAATAGTCCCCAGCAGAGTCGCCAGTTCTGTGATGCGGTGGGAGAACTGACTATGGTTTTGCGTTTGTTTTCGCAAATGTTTCGGTTGAGCAAGAGTCGCCACCGACTTTTTATTTTATCCTAAGGAAAGGTTTAAAAAGCACAGCAAAAACCTTTGAGATTTTTCTTGGGTTCGGGGAGTAGATTATAGGAGGGGAAGGTATTAGCACCCCTTCTATCCATGGTTATCCATGGGCTCTTAGGTACTTGCTTAGATCAACTTGCCTTGGTTTTCAATTGTTTGAAATGGTGCTTTGTGTGTGGCTTTGAAAAGGTTTTGAAAAAGATGCCTTGCATAGGCTACCCTTGTAACAATTCTTTACTCGAATGTTTTACAAAGGTGTTTGTCTTTTTGAAAAGATGTTTCAAGGGTTTGAAAAGTTGATTTTGAAAGTGTTTGTGAAGTGGGTTTTTTGAAATAAGGCAAGTGTTTTCTTGGAAAGTTGACAAGTACTTAAGAGTTCATCTACCCTAAAATTTTCTCAAAGATTTTTGTCATGTTTTAAACCTTTTGACAATTTTGTTCCACCATTGCATTTGGTGGACAACCTTGTCTTAGGAGATTAAAGGGACGGGCGCGGGTCATCGTTTAGACCATAGTTGCAATAGTGTTAAATGTCTTTGGGCAATTTTCTTTAAAAGGGACTTGATCATTTTATTTAAGCAACATTTTGTGGGACTATGATCATTTTGATTGTTTGTTTTACCCAAAGAAGTTCAACATGCAATATGGCCCAATTACTTGAAGGCAACAAAGTGGAATACCCTAGGGGTGCAAGTGTGAAATGTGTTGTCCATTTTTCATGCTCATTTATCTTGTATTAGGTCCAACTATTTTGTTCATTTTTATTCGCATACAAAACCCTAATTCTAGCATAATATGTTTAGAAAGCGATAAAAAGTGCGAAATTTAAATTCCTACGCTATTACAACACAATAATATGGGGAGGGGGGTACAATGTTTCAAATGAGGATTATTTAGACAAGAATTTAAATCTAAGCTATTACATCATTTTTGAATATTTGCAAGGTAATTTAATTGCATAAATGAAATAAAAAATAGAACAAATATGCTAAAATGCAAAAAATGTTTTTTTATATGTATGAGAAAAAAGTATTATTTATAAAAAATAAGAAAATAATTATTTTTGGAATATTTTCACATTTAGGGTAAAACCCTAATTTTTAATCAAAGGGACATTAATTAATTAATTCACATGATATTTATTATATACAAAAAAATAAAAATAAAATATGGTATATTTGTAAAAAAGGTATTTTTTAGTATTAAATATTAAAGAACAAAGCATGCACATTTTTTGGTCTTTTCCTCCTAAGTATATTAATGAATATATGTATATATGTATTATTTTAAATATGTATCATATATATAAATAATAATAATATTCAATATTTTTTAGAAAATAGTATTTTTTATATAAAATATTTTTAGGGGGTAAAATAAAATACAAATGAAAATGAACATGTATTTACACTATTTTTCCTATTTATTCCAAATAACAATATATATCTATTTATGTATAAATCAAAAGAAAATCAAATAAATACCTAATAAAATCCAAAATGGTGAGAAAAAATATTTTTAAATTTTTAATGTCATGAGAAAAAATAAATAAGTCAAACAAAAAGAGAAAAAGTCAAAAAGAATTAAAAATAAAGTAAATGGGCTCAGGGGGTGTAATAGCAAAATCAGGGTGCAAAAAGAAATAACAACAAGCCCAGCCCAGGAAGTTGTTGTCTTCAACCTTCAGACAACCAAATTCAAAAAAACGCGCGCCTGCTTCTCAAGTTCCTAACTCCTGATCCTTTGATCTTTTGCCAAATCTTCCAACATGAAACCTGTAGAGCTGTTCAGCTGAAGTTCCAACTGGCAAATGGGGAGCTTACAGTGCAAGATACTGATTGGTATAGCTTCCTTGAGGTGTGGTGATGCTGTTCCAATATCTACTTTGCCTTGAAACACCTTGAACTGAGCTGTAGAACTTCAACTGCAAAATGGAAAAGTGAAAATGGTGGAACTTGTTAGAGGAATTACAGGTCGTGTTTCAAGGCATGGTTAGCTTGCATATATGCTAGGGAATGTGTAGGAACTGATTTTGGCAAAAGAACTTGAAGGAAATGGAAGGTAGCACTCAAACTGCAGGCTTTCCCCTGTTTGTGCAGTTTGAGGGTGATTATGGCAATGGGAGTGTTTGAGAGGTGCAAGGGTCGTGTATCAGCTTGGTTATGATCTGTGTAATGTGTTTGATAACTTAGTTCTTGTGTGTCTAAGCTGAGATGGATGTTGTGTGATGTTATGACACTTTTCTTCTCTCTTAAGCAACAAAAGCCAACTTGTGTTTCTAGGCATGTAGAGGGCCCCTAATGTGCTGCATAATCCCTCCTTGATCGGTGTGTTATGCTCATAAACTTGTGCCATTCAGATTTGCAATGTACTTGTTGGATTTCCAAATTGACATAAAGTGAATTTTAGCAAAAATGGATAGTTCACTTTATCTAAAAATGGATTAGGCTTGTGTACAATACTTGAACTCATAGAATAACACCTTGACACAATGAACAAGCATTAAATTATTGAGTGTAACTTGGTTTAAGGACCTGTAATCTAATCTAAGGCATGCTGAGTTCAAATTGCAAGGTTATGAACATGTAACTTGGTCATGAACAAAGTGGTTTTTTGCTATATTGTGAAATTCGATTCTCTCTAACCATGAGGTTGTTTGAGGAGTTCTTGGACATTTTGGAAAGCTTGGAATGTGTACTACAATCCATCTTTGAGATGCAAATTGAAATTCCAAGTGGAAGTGTATGGAAAATGGCCTTGAAGTGGGGTAGAAAACCTTGTCAAAATAGGTTAAAATTTCACTAAGTTAAAAATGGTTTGATGCCCTTATTCAAAAATTTGTAACTTGAGATGCAAGCTTCAAATGAGAAAACTTTGTGTATCAAAGTTGTAGATTATGCAACAAGCTACAACTTTCATGTTTTGACTTTTGTTTGAATCCAAATGGATCATGGTGAAAAAGTGGGGCAAAGTTGGGAAAAAATTAGGGTTTTTCATAACTTAGAAAAATTATAAGTTATGAAAAATTCCATTTTAAACCCTAATTTGCATTTCTTGGTTTCTTGGTGAACAAGTTTCATGATTTGGCAAGTTTTTGATGAAAAATGAATCTTGACTCTTGATTTTGACCAAAAGGTCAAAGTTTGACTTTTCAGTATACAGTCAAAATTGATCAATTGACTGGGAAATTCAACTGTCAATCTTGTGTACTTGGGATCTTTTGAGTTTGTTGAGCATGTCAAGATAATTCCATGGGGTCCTTGAGTCCATGTGTGAGCTTGGTTTGCCATTGGCTAGGTCAAACAGTCAAAAATTGCCTTTGTGCAGTCAAAACCCTAAAAATGACCATTTTGCCCTTTTGGTGATCTGATCAAATTTCTTGGGAAATTGTGATCCAAACTTGATCAAATGGTTCATATGAGTTCATAATGTTGATGTGGGTCAAATTTCATGAGGTTTGACTGTCAATTGGCCACAGTTGACTTTTTCCCCAATACAGTTGATTTCTAGGTCAACTGTCCAATTGACTGGGCAAAACTTGGAATCAAGACTTGAAATTTGATATGGGTAAACTTGGGAGTCCAATATGAAACATGAAAGTCATCTTGGGCACTTTAGGTCAAAGCATCTTTGTGCAAACACAAACCCTAATTTGAGTCCACAGTGCAAGGAGAGGTCTTGAGCAGATGAAACCCTGACTGGATCTTGAGCTTCAAAGGCTTTGTGGTGAGAAATCAATGAAAAATGGGAGGGCAAATTTTGGGGTACAACAAATGTAGATTGGCTTTCGTGCCTTTCGTGATCCGAAGGTGGAAGATGATTGAACACTAGAGTGCCTAGAAATTTGCACTCGCGTGAAGTGATATCAGCTTTGTGATGTCGGGAATGGGCTTAAAGATGCCATTTGGAGGTTGATGGCGGGAGGATGGGCTTAAAGATGCCATCTTCAGGAGTGTCGATCGCATAAGAGATTCCTTAGCGAGAACTTGCATACCTGTTGTTGTGGAAGATTCTGATGGGGAAGTCTGATCTTTATTGAGATTTAGGAACTTGCCTGTACTTCAACTGAGAGAACATCTCTGCTGAGTTTTAAGAACTTGTCCGTAATTCAACTGGGGGAACTCTGTCAAGATTTAAAACCTTATCTGAAATTCAACCGAGACTAATTCAGTTGAGATTTAAGAACTCGTCCACACTTCGACGGAGGAAAATTGTCGAGATTTAGAACCTTATCTGTAATTCAACCGAGACTAATTTAGTTGAGATTTAAGAACTGGTCAGTACTTCGACTGAGGAAACATCTTCATCGAGATCTAGGAACTGTCTGTACTTCAACCGAGGATAATTCAGTTGAGATTTAAGAACTCGTCCACACTTCGACGGAGGAAAATTGTCGAGATTTAGAACCTTATCTGTAATTCAACCGAGACTAATTCAGTTGAGATTTAAGAACCGGTCAGTACTTCGACTAAGGAAACATCTTCATCGAGATCTAGGAACTGTCTGTACTTCAACCGAGGATAATTCAGTTGAGATTTAAGAACTCGTCCACACTTCGACGGAGGAAAATTGTCGAGATTTAGAACCTTATCTGTAATTCAACCGAGACTAATTCAGTTGAGATTTAAGAACCGGTCAGTACTTCGACGGAGGAAACATCTTCATCGAGATCTAGGAACTGTCTATACTTTAACCGAGGATAATTCAGTTGAGATTTAAGAACTCTTCCACACTTCGATGGAGGAAAATTGTCGAGATTTAGAACCTTATCTGTAATTCAACCGAGACTAATTTAGTTGATATTTAAGAATCGGTCAGTACTTCGACTGAGGAAACATCTTCATCGAGATCTAGGAACTATCTGTACTTCAACTGAGGATAATTCAGTTGAGATTTAAGAACTCGTCCACACTTCGACGGAGGAAAATTGCCGATATTTAGAACCTTATTTGTAATTCGACCGAGAATAATTCAGTTGAGATTTAAGAATCGGTCAGTACTTCGACTGAGAAAACATCTTCATCGTGATCTAGGAACTGTTTGTACTTCAACCGAGGATAATTCAGTTGAGATTTAAGAACTCGTCCACACTTCGACGGAGAAAAATTGCCGAGATTTAGAACCTTATTTGTAATTCAACCGAGAATAATTCAGTTGAGATTTAAGAACCGGTCAGTACTTCGACTTGGGTAAAAGCTTCATATCTGAGAACTTAACTGCATCCTTCCTGAAAGGTAAAGGTCAGTCGTATGCAATGCATGATATATATCAAGCAATGGTGTTCTCAAAATAAATGAGATTGTGTTGTATGATGCGTATATGCATGTGTCATGATGTATGGAAATGTAATGTTTTTAGCTAGGGAAAATAAATCCCGGATAGCTGCTGGAGAAAAGAGCTGAATTCTTCATTTCCGCTGGAGATAGTGAATGAAGACGTTGTGAGAATAAACCTGCGGGAGAGGATAACTCTGTTGGGGAATAAACTGATGAGGAGATTACTCTGTGGGGAAGAGATGCTCTACTGAGGATTCCATCGATAAATTCCACTGGAGATGAATTATCGCCGCTGGTGATACTGAATCCTGTTGGGGTTTGACTTCTGCTTGTGAAAGGAAAGAACTCCGCTGGGGATGATCTTTCAGTTGCGACTTCACTGGGGATAACCTTTTAGACTCTAATGGGGATAATCCTTTGAGCTCTGCTGGGGACAATCTTCCAAAGTCTACTGGGGATGATTCTCCAAACTCAACTGGGGAAGCTTTTTCAGACTGCGCTGGGGAGAATTTCAAACTCCACTGGGGATAACTTGTATTCTACCGGGGAATATTCTTATACTCCGCTGGGGAATATTAAGACTGTCGGGGATATTAAACCTTTTTAGTGTCGATGGTAGATAAACTCTGTTTGGGGGAGAATATTACCGATTCATTCACAGTTGCAAGTCTCAGCTGGGGAGAGTTGTCATTACTGTCTTACTCCGCGGGGAGTGAACACACATTGACCATGTTCATCAGCTGAATCTACCTTTGTACCTGGTGGATAGAGCAATTGTAAAGCTTGGACAATTTTTATTTGCCCCTGTTTCTAATATTACCAGTAATCGTCTTTTGTTTCGTATGTAAATATTTATGAGCAGCAACTAATGTCAAGTGCATATATCAAAAATGAACATTGGACCTTCTTTGCAAAACAAAACAGATAAAGGAAAAACAGTTTGAAATTTCTTTGAAAATGAATTGTATTGATTTTGAAGTTTGGCCCGTGAATAGACGTTTTTGTACAAGAGGCTGACGTCCTAGTAAGAGAACGCCGTCGAACAAATATAGTTTACACAATTTGTGAAAAACTAAACAAAACAGTTATGTGAATAATCCCACTGGGTTCCAACTCCGCTATTGCCTTTATGTCCTCGAGCATCTCATCACTTTGCTACTGGTTGAAGGTAGATCAGATTGATTAGTGTTATCCGAGCTTGATAGTCGATACCAAATTCTGGATGCAAGGTGATCCAATGAGACATGGTGTTACGCTTCGATCCCTAATTTTTGCCTGGACCTCCCTTTCGGGTTTTCAGTCCACCGGGATACCCTTTTTGCCCAAGCCGCCTTTTCAGGTTTTCGACTTGCCGGGTGTACATATTTTTTTTATTTTCATCCCTTATTTTTGCCCGAACCCTTTTGGTTCATTGGGAAGCCCTTATTTTTTCCTAGGTCAGTCGACCTAGCGGCTCTTTGATTATGTGTAGTATCTTTTCACTATGTCTGCATTGACGGGGTGAGGAAGGTCGTCACCATCCATGGTGGTTAAAATCATAGCTCCTCCTGAGAAAATGTTCTTAACCACAAATGGCCCTTCGTAGGTAGGGGTCCATTTGCCCCTGGGATCACCTTGAGGTAGAATAATGCGCTTGATAACCAGGTCCCCAACTTGATACGCTTGTCGTCTGACTTTCTTGTTAAATGCCTCGATCATCTGTTTTTGGTACGTCTGACCATGACAAATAGCAGTAAGTCTCTTTTCGTCGATTAAATTCATGAATAAGGTGTTACCTCCATGCTATAAACCAAGGAATAAGGTGTTGCCCCTGTTGACGTCTGTGCTGAGGTACGGTATCCATGAAGAGCAAACGGTAACATCTCGTGCCAATCTTTGTATGTCACCGTCATCTTCTGTACAATCTTCTTGATATTCTTATTGGCCGCTTCAATAGCCCCATTCATCTTCGGCCGGTAGGGAGAAGAGTTGTGATGTTGTATCTTGAACTGCTTGCAGAGCTCGGTGATCATTTTATTGTTGAGATTTGTACAATTGTCCGTAATGATCCTCTCTGGTACATCGTATCGACAAATTAGATTGTGCCGAATGAATCGTGCCATGACGTTCTTGGTTACGGTAGCAAAGGAAGCTGCTTCAACCCTCTTCATAAAGTAATCAATTGCTACCAAGATGAAACGATGCCCGTTGGATGTTGTAGGTCTGATCTCACCGATCATGTCAATCCCCCACATTGAAAAAGGCCACAGAGCTGTCAAGACATTTAGAGGAACTGGAGGTATGTGCACCTTATCAGCATAGACTTGGCACTTATGACACGTCCGAGAATGCTGATAACAGTCGGCTTCCATTGTGGACTAGTAATATCCTGCCCGTAGGATCTTCTTTGCCATGGTGTGTCCACTGGAATGAGTTCCAAAAGTACCTTCATGTAAATCTACCATGATCCTTTCCGCCTCGTTCTAATCCACACAACACAATAAGGTTGAATCATGGTTACGCTTGTAAAGAATACCATTGCTGATGAAGAACTTTGCCTCGAACCTCCTCAAAAACTTTTTATCATTAACAGATGCACCCTCGGCGTATTCTTGAGCCTCAAGATATCTCTTCACCTCATGAAACCAGGGTTTATCTGCTACCTCTTCAATCTCAATATCACAGCAATGTGCAGGTTCGTCCAATCTTTCAATGATAATCCGGGGAGCTTCGTTTTCCCAATTGACTTTGAACATAGAAGACATCGTAGCCAGCGCGTCCGCCAACTGATTCTCCTCTCTAGGGAAGTGTTCAAAGGTTATTTCCTCGAAACACTACAAGAAAATTAGTGTTTAACGACACAAAAATTGCGACAGTTATGTGATAACTGTCGTAATTGACATATAGAGACAGTGTTTACGACAGTTGACACCAACCGTCCCTAATATTTATTTTGCGACGGTATATTTAACCATCATAATATTATTATTACGACGGTAAAACAACCGTCGGCCCCCATTTAACACTTTTAACATTGATTTTTCACCAACAACTAGTCACGACGGTAAAATTAACCGTCCTAAAAGGCATATCACGACGGTAAAGCACCCGTCGCACCCTTAAACCTTTCACGACGGTAAAATTATCCATCATAAAATTCATTTCACGACGGTAAAACAACCGTCGCACCCAAAACCTTTAAAAATTCTCATGGGCACGACGGTAAAACACCTGTCGCGGTAAAACAATTTTTTTTTGAGATTTATATAAATTTGATTTTATATCCATCATTAACACATTCAAATATAACATGAAATTAAAATTTAGATTTACAAATTATGAACCCTAAAATATATTATCCAATGTCTAGTACTAAAAAAGATCTTAGATTATCAACACAATATCGCTACTTTTTTTTATTCTTTTACTTTCCCACTTTTTTTCAGCAACACAGTATCATAATATCAACACAATATCATAATATTTTCAGCAACTAATATTTATTATTAAATTATAAACAAAATACAACAAATAAAAATATAAAAAAACAAAATAGGAGTAACAAACAAAATTGAAAGAGGATTAGGTTTTGTGAAAGAGCTTTTTATCCGATTGAAGCAAAGAACCACCGCCGGAAGTACGATGTTGCGCCTAGAATGGTGAAGCTTCCATTCTTCGAAATTATCCCTTTGTCCTCTTTGTCTTGATGCCACGCTTCCAAATCTGCCTTTGGTTTTCATCAATCCTCGTTCTTCCAAAATCTAATCAACAGTAGAAACCTTAGGAGCTTCAAGACGCAATTAAATGGCAGAGAAGGAGTTTCAGCAGGCGATTCCCGGGGCTTCATCCCTTTTCATCTAAGCAGACATTTCATTCCTTTTATCTACGCTCAAATGCAAACCCCAGCGAAGCAAGAATTGCATCTCGACACCATGAACGGATGGGAAGAAGAGTGTTAGACAACCGATCTCAACGGATTCAAAGACGGTTGTAAAGATGATTCTCGGCGACGAAAGATTCAAAGGTATCGTTACTTCTTCTTTCTTACTTGTTTTTCCATATCTTCTTTTATGAGTTCCGCGGAATCCGGTCGATTCTGTTTCTGTTTGCAGTTGATGAAAACGATCGATGACGCATAAAGGTTTAGGATGCGGATTGTTACTCTTCATGGTGAAGCGTCGAAGAAGATGCGTTGTCGATTCATTATGAGCCGCAGAGGAAACTGCCGAAAACCGTAACGATGATGATGATGATAGATTTAAGTTACTGAGAAATAGAGCATAAATCTTCAAGAACTTCAAAAAGAAAGCGCAGAGCTTACCGAGAAAATGCTCAGAGATGAAAGAATATTAGAGGTGAGTTTTCTGTGTTCTCGTGGATTATTCCCCTCCCGCAAATCATGTCTCTCACTTCCTTTTATTTCTCTATCTTCTGAAGGACGCCACCGCAAAACCAGTCTCAACAAAGGTCAATACTTTTCGCTCTCTACGAAGCTCTCGTCTTCATTTCATCTTTCTTCTTTCTCCTTATCATTTCATTCACACTCTATTAACGCAAGATTTGATGATTTGTTTTTCAGGTTTGTTGAAAATCTGGTAAAATGCTGGTACTATTTGAAACGCCGGCGGGTTTTGCCCTTTTCAAAGTTCTCAATGAAGGAAAGCTTTCTGAAGTTCAGGTGATTATCATTATTATTATCGTTTAAACTGTTCATAGTATAAATCTATCAGTTTTTTTTATATTTTTTGTTATTTATTGGTTGTATTTTCAGTTTTTGAAGGAAAAATGATTTTGATTTTAGTTGTAATTGTTGAAAAGTTTGTATCTTGTATGTTTATGATCTCTGAGATATATACTTGTCCTATTCCTATTTAATTTTTTTAGGGTTTATGAGGTTTGTTTAGCATGGATTGCTACAATGCTTTGTTACCCTTGATTTCTTTTGTTCAGGTATGTCATATCATATCATATCTCCGAATCAATGTCGTGTCGTAATATGTATCCGAGCTTCTTAGAATTTTGTTGAAGAAACTTATGGACCATATTTCAACAGGTTAGCAAGGAATTGGCTGTGAGAATGCATTCTGAGATGGTCACTCTTCAAACAATGGATAGCATATTCTATGAGCTGCAGAGGCAAGGAAGAATTTCCTTCTACCTCACTACATCAGGAGAAGAAGCTGTTAACATTGCATCAGCAGCTGCACTTTCTTCTCATGATGTTATCTTGCCTCAGGTTTGCTTCTTCCCCAAGGCATTGAAATTCCCTCATTCTTCTTCTCAAATTCATTTCCAAATTTTTTATTTTGCTATTTTACATTTTTGCTAGTACCGGGAGCCTGGAGTTCTGTTATGGCGCGGTTTCACTCTGCAACAATTTTCTCACCAATGCTTTGGAAATACAAACGATTTGGGTAAAGGAAGACAAATGCCAATACACTACGGCTCTAACAAACACAATTACTTCACAGTTTCATCGCCTATTGCGTAAGACATATATGCCATAATGTAATAAACATGTTAAAAATAGTTGCAATTGTTAATTCGTGACATTTTTTTCTGAACAAGCTCATGTTGTTTGGCAAGAAATTCAGAACACAGCTTCCTCAAGCTGTAGGCGCTGCTTATTCGCTTAAAATGGACGGAAAAAGTGCTTGTGCAGTCACTTTTTGTGGAGATGGAAGTACTAGTGAGGTTAGTAATGATGAATATGAGCCAACAATCTCTCTTAAGAACGTAATTATAGAATAACGCATCATTATGCTTCTAGCTGATATTTGAAATATTGTAGGGAGATTTTCATGCTGCTTTGAACTTTGCAGCAGTAATGGAGGCACCAGTTGTTTTCATATGTCGTAACAACGGATGGGCCATTAGTACCCCTGTCGAAGAACAATTTTGAAGTACTCTATACAAATTCTTCCTACTTAAGTTGTTTATTCAAACATACTCTATATAATTTTCTCAAGTCTATATGATTGACTTCGGTGTTTTGATTAGGTGATGGCATTGTGGTGAAAGGTCAAGCTTATGGGATATGGAGTATCAGAGTAGATGGAAATGATGCTCTTGCCGTTTATAGTGCAGTTCATACTGCACGCGAAATTGCTATAAAAGAACAAAGACCAGTTTTGATTAGTTTTTGAAGGAAAAATGATTTTGATTTTAGTTGTAATTGTTGAAAAGTTTGTATCTTGTATGTTTATGATCTCTGAGATATATACTTGTCCTATTCCTATTTAATTTTTTTAGGGTTTATGAGGTTTCTTTCATGAATTTTGTAGAATATTGTAACATTTTTTGTAATTCTCTCAAGTTGTAGCAAACCAATGTAAATATTAAAATGAAATTTGGCCTTTGATGATATTTGAATTTTTCTTGTTTATTGGTAAAATTTGCACTTCTTTTTACCTTTGATCACATTTTTTTGATATTATTGATGATTATTTGATATTAAATGTTTTTATTGTAATTAACTTTATTATGTTGAAAAGTGATAGAAAATAAAATAAAATACTATAAATAAAAAAATATTAAAGTAAATAATAATTTAAATATAATAGTAAAATATTATAGTAAAATAATATTATATTTAAAATTATTTTACTAAATAATAATTTAAATAAAAATATTATTTGAAATTTATAAATCAGATTACGACGGTTAAAACCTCCGCAATTTCTAACCTACGGCGGTAGAATAACCGTCGCAAACAACAACAAAAACAAAAAATAAAGTCAAATTCACGACGGTATATAACCGTCGCTATCTGTTGTGCGTGACAGTTTTTGCAACCGTCGCGAAATAGGCTGGGGACGCACGATTCTGCGACGGTACTTCTATCGTCGTAGATTGTAAATTGCGACGGTTTTAACCGTCGTAATCAGCCAAAATAACCGTCCCAATCTATCATTTTTCTTGTAGTGAAATGTGGAAGCAACATCAACACATACTCCTTGTAAGGAATAAGATTTGGGTGTTTCGTATCCCACTCGCCTTTGATCTGGCTGATCACGAGAGCAGAATCTCCGAAGACACTCAAGAACTTAATCCTTAGGTCAATTGCTTCTCGAAGACCCATGATGCACGCTTCATACTCCGCCATATTGTTGGTGCAATTGAAACATAGTCGGGCGGTAAATTGAGTATGAGAGCCTTTAGGAGATATGATCATGGCGCCAATTCCATTACCCAAAGCATTCGAAGCTCCATCAAAGTACATAGACCATCGGGATCCCTCTTCAGGTCTTTCATCCAGTCCAGGTGTCTCACAGTCGATTACCAACATGATGTTCTCATCCGGGAATTCAAAGTTCATAGACTGGTAATCGTCCACTGCCTGGTGTGCCAAATGATCTGCCAACACACTCCCCTTGATTTCCTTTTGGGTAGTGTACTGGATGTCATACTCAATCAAGATCATCTGCCATCTTGCTATTCTTTCGGATAAGGCAGGCTTCTCGAAGATATACTTGATTGGATCCATTTTTGATACCAATAGAGTAGTTGAGTCAGCATATACTGTCTCAGCCGGCGAGTAGCCCATGCCAAAGTGCAACAAGTTTTCTCGAGCAACGAGTATCAGGTCTCGCAGTAGGTAAAATTTTTGCTAAGGTAATAAATAGCATGCTCTTTTTGGCCAGACTCGTCATGCTGACCCAGCACACACCCTATTGAGTTGTCGAGTACTGTCAAGTATAAGATCAAAGGTCTCCCTTCAACTGGAGGCATCATAATAGGTGGCTATTGGAGATATTCCTTGATCCTTTCGAAGGCGGCCTGACATTCATCATTCCATCTTACCACTTGATCTTTCTTCAGTAACTTGAAGATTGGCTCACAAGTAGCAGTCAGGTGCGAGATGAATCGGGCAATGTAGTTCAGTCGTCCCATAAAGCCTCTGACTTATTTTTCTGTTCGGGGAGCCGGCATCTCCTGTATAGCCTTTACCTTTGCAGGGTCCACTTGAATACCTTTATCGCTTACGACGAAACCCAACAGTTTACAAGATCTCACCCCGAAGGTGCACTTGTTCGGGTTTAACCTCAGCTTGTACAACTTCAACTTATCAAATAACTTCTGAAGATGGTCCAGATGTTCCTTCTCAGTCTAGGATCTTGCAATCATGCCGTCGACGTATACCTCAATCTCATGGTGGATCATGTCATGGAACAGAGCGACCATGGCGCGCTAATACGTTGCCCCAGCATTTTTTAATCCAAAAGGCATGACCTTGTAGCAAAAGGTACCCCACTGAGTAACAAAGGTTGTCTTCTCCATGTCTTCGGGAGCCATTTTAATCTGATTATAACCGGAGAAACCATCCATGAAGGAGAAAACCTTATGCTGAGCGGTGTTGTCAACCAAAACGTCGATATGAGGTAGAGGGAAATCATCCTTGGGGCTCGCCCTGTTCAGATCCCTATAGTCAACACACATTCGAACTTTACCATCTTTCTTCGGCACAGGAACCATATTGGCCACCCACTAGGGGTAAGAAGTAACTTCTAGAAAACCGGTGTCAAACTGTTTCATAACTTTAGCCTTGATTTTCTCAGACATCTCTGGGCGCATTCGGCGAACCTTCTGTTTCACTGGAGGACAGTCTTTCTTGGTAGGCAATCGGTGAACCACAATATCGGTATCCAACCCAGGCATATCTTCATAAGACTAGGCAAAGATCTCAACGTAGTCACGCAGTATCTGAATCAACCGTTGTTTAACACTAGGCTCCAGATTTGCACCGATCTTGACCTCTTTCTTGTCTATCTCTGTACCCAGATTTACTGATTCCACCGGCTCTTCATGCGGTTGTATAGCCCTCTCTTCCTGAAGTAGCAGTCTAGCAAGTTCACTAGGAACTTCGCAATCATCTTCACCTTCGTCTTCGGCTAAGTTGATCGGACTTCCGAAGTCATAACCGGTAGTAGCAGAGTCGTTACCAGTGAGATCCAGAGTGGATGTAGACCTGTATATGTGAGTGTGTGTAAAATAGCTGTTTTGTAGTATATAATAAAATAAAAACAAGGAGCGCAAAATTTGAAATGCAAGAAACGTCCAATGCTTTTATTAATGATATATGTAGATGACACACATAAAGCCCTCACAAATGAAGCCACGGTGCCCCGGGTAAGACACCGGGCCATAAAGTTTAAAACATTGTCTGTTACAAATTCAAAACAAAAGTCTCATTATTGGGTAACAAAAGAAATGGGGATGAAGTCCTTTGTTGTCCAGTTGCTTAGTCCACCATCAGTAGTAGGATAGATCCAACTGTCGAACTCAGACTCTTCAACATCGTCTTCAATGGAATTCACTCCTGAATTGTTGATAAACAGGGGAGGTCTTCCGGTCCTTGCACTCCGAACAGCCCTTTGAGCTTCTGCAGTGAAACCCAAACCAAACTTATTAGTCTTATGTGCAAAATCAGGGAGTTGGCCCCAATTTGCACACCCACCTTTCTCAACAACATCCCGGGCATCCTTGAGGGAAGCCATCTTCATTGGAGGATCTTCAATAACAGTTTTAGTTGATGCCAATGTCTGGGGAACCTCTTCAAAATGCTGAAATGGGGTCTCAATGAACTCCCCATCTATCTATACATATCGGAAAGAGTTGAGGTGACTCACCATGTACTCCTCCTCCCCTTGTACTGTCACAATTTTCCCTTTCACTGGGTACTTTAGCTTTTGGTGGAGCGTTGAGGTTACTGCCCCAGCTTTGTGGATCCATGGGCGACCCAGCAAACAAGAATACGATGGCTGAATGTCCATCACATAGAATGTAGAGGCGAAAACCTGAGAACCAACCTTAATTGGGATATCCACTTCTCCGTGTACCATTCTCTTTGACCCATCAAAAGCCCTGACAACAATGTTACTTGGCTTCAACTCTAAACCCTCACAGTCCAACCGGTCTAGAGCTTTCTTAGGAAAAACGTTCAATGAGGAACCAGTATCCACCAATACATGAGCAAGAGTAGTGCCCCTGCATTCAATGGAGACATGCAGGGCATCATTGTAATTCTTCCCCTTAACAGTCAAGTCGGCGTCAGAGAAACCAAACCAATTATCAACAGTCAGACTAGCCACGCAATCTTTAAATTGATCAGCCGATGTCTCTTGTGGTACGTATGCAGTCTTCAGGAAAGCAATCAGAGCCTTGGCATGGGCTTCTGAGCAAAGTAACAGAGATAACATAGAGATTTTGGATGGGGTTTTCCCCAGCTGCTCGACTACATTGTAGTCGCTCTTTTTGATGATCTTCAGAATCTCCTCCATCTCTTGTCTAGAGGCTTCAACAGTAATCTTCTTTGGTGCCTCCGTCTGGGAAGGCTCACCGGTGGTCCCTTTGCCCCGAGCGTCAGATGACTCGGCCACAGGGGTAAGAACTGGAACTTGAACAGGAACAGTAGCAGGTACATTAGCAGGTGTAATAACAATAGATTTCTGGACAGTTGGTGGAGTGATATTAGGGGAGAAAAGTCTTCCACTGCGGGTGACTTTGGCAGGCCCAACAATATTGCTGACGTCAGTATCAGCCTCCAAATCTTGCTTAACTCCGTGATAATACACGTCAGCCCCGTTGTGATACGGTGGGAGAACTGACTTGAGGTTTTGCGTTTGTGTTTGCAAATGTTTCGGTTTAGCAAGAGTCGCCACCAACTTTTTTTTATCCTAAGGAAAGGTCAAAAAGCACTGGAAAGACCTTTGAGATGTTTTCTTGGGTTCGGGGAGTAGATTATGAAAAGGGAAGGTGCAAGCACCCTTTTCATCCATGGTTATCCATGGGATCTTAGTTACTTGTTTAGATCACTTGCTTTTGCTTTTCAATTGTTTGAAATGGTGCTTTATGTGTGTTGTTTTGAAAATGTTTTGAAAAGAGGCCATCATTGTGGCAACCTTTGTAATGATTCTTGTTTGAATATATACAAAGGTGTATTGTCTTTTGAAAAGATTTTAATGTTTGAAAGTTTGATTTGGGAAATGTTTTGAAATTGTGTTGTGAAGTGTGTTTAAAAATAGCAAGGATGTTTTGCAAGTTTTTGATCAAGTAACTAAGAGTTGTCTACCCTATTTTACTCAAAGATCTTTCCTATACATTTGTAACCCTTTTGACAGTGTTATTTTACCATTGCATTTGGTAAACAACCTTGTATTAGGATGTTAAACGGGACAGGCGAGGGTCATCGTATAGACCATGATAGCAATTATGTTAAGTATTTTTAGCAATTTTTCCGAGGGACTAGATCATTTTGTATAGGCAACCAAGATAGCGTCATCGAGGGACTATGATCTTTTGTTTTGTTTTTGTATTGCCAAAATACTCAACATGCATAACATGGCCCATTTTTAAGGCAACAAGTGGGTGTAACCCTAGGGGTGCAAGTGTGCATTGTGTATTAATTTTCATGCATTTTTGTCTTTGTATTAGTCAAGCTATTTGTTTGATTTTTGGATTGTTAGCATACAAACCCTAATCTCTAATCATGGCATAATTGAAAGCGTAAATGTGTAAAATAAATCTACCATTATTACAACATGATTATGGGGAGGGGGATACAATTTTTGAATGGGGATTATTTGACAAGAAATTAAAATCCTAATTTTACTATTACATCTAAATTGAATCAAAGGCATAAATAATAAATGAACAATATTTAAATAAACAAATTAAATAAATATACCAAATATTATGAATTATGCAAAAAAGTTTATGTTTATTTTTATGCATGTAAAAATGTTTAATGTAAATAAATAAAAGAAAGATTATTATTTTTATTAAGGGTAAACCCTAATTTTCTTTTAAGAATATGAATATATTAAATATACTATTTATATACAATAAAATAAAATAATGTATACACAAAAAATAAAATATACTTAGAAAAAGTATTTTTAAGTATAAATAATAATAAAAATAAAAGTATAATATTTTCATGTTTTTATTATCAAGTATTCATTAAATAAAATAAAAGTATATATGTATATATTAATTGTATTAGTTATGTAATAAAAATAAAATAAAATATATACAAAAATAAAAATATATTTAGAACAATATTTTTTGGTGGAAATAAAATAAAGAATAAAATAAAAGTATAATGTTATTATATTATTTTTTAAGTTTTCAATAAATAAAGTATATACTAATTAAATTGTTCTTATGTTTAGAAAAATTAAAATAAAATACAAAAATAAATGTGAGTATTTATAAAAAATATTTTAGTATTTTTTATGTTTGAAAAATATGAAAACAAAATCAGAAATGAAAATAAAATGGAAAAATACAAAAGTATGAAGAAATGAGCCAGGGGTTGTATTCAACAAAAGGGGGGTGTTAAAAACAAAAGAAGCAAAGCCCAGCCCAAGCCAGACTTCATCTTCAACCTCTGTCATCAAATTTTCGCGCGCCATGTACAAACACGAACAACCTGCATACGTGCTCTAATGCAAAAACACATAACATCAAAGTTGTAGAGCTTTCTAAGACGAATTCAACCATATAAAAAACTTGTCCTAACTCTCAAAGACCAGAGAGAATTTCTCTGACCCTAAATCTTAACCTATTTTTTTCAGGATGTTCATGGACCAAATTCTCTTAGCTTGCTTAACTAAAATGAAAACTGAGCATATGTACAGCTTCATGGCTATGAATACTACATTTCTTATTCACAAACCTAAGTCTAAATGTTCCTAAATAGAGAGATAGGAAGTTAATAAAAACCTGTTTCAGCTGACTTCGTGTATGGCAATGTGAAGCTTTTCAACAAGGCCTGAGATGTTTGGGAGCTTGCTTGAACTTCCCATGACCTTCTCCAATGTCTAGCTTGCCTTGAATGTACTTGAACAAGCCTACAGAACTCAACATGCACAAGCTGAAATCAAAAATGACAAACCCTGTAAATGGAGTTACAGTCAGTGTTTAAGAGTTTGGGATAGCTTGGATAGGTTGTATGGAAAGTGTTTGAACAGGTTTGGAGCAAAACGCACGAGCAAATTGTGCTATGGAAACCAAACTGCAGAGAGTGCCCTGTTTTGCCAAATGAATATGATTTTGTGCTATGGGAGGTTTTATGGCTTAAAGGGTCGTGTTTCTGGCTTAATGGGATGTGAGAAAGTTGTTTCAAAAGCTTTCACAAGTTGGTTTTCACAGATGTTCCAGTTCTAGTGTATTGGACATGTTTCTTGTCTTTTAAGCCAAAATGAACAATGATGTAATACAAGCCTATACAGGCTATCTATCAGCCTGCATCTTGTGATCTTGGCCCCTCAAGTTGGTGGATATGCTTTGCTGCACAAGATATTGTTCCAGGCTCAAAAGATGTGGTTTTAACATAAAGCATATTTTGGCAAAAATGGCAATGTTGCTTTTTCTATTTAGGGATTAATCTTGTGTGCAATGCTCTAATGACTAAAACAATGCCTTAGACCAATGGATTTGAATTTAATTATTGAGTGTGGAATGGTTTTGAGGCCTGTAATCTAGTGCAAAGCAAGCTGATTAGCATTGGTAACTTGTATCACTATGAACATGCCATGGATGAAAAGTGAGTTTTTGCCAACTTCAAGCCTTCGATTCTCCCTAACCACAAATGATTTTGGAGAGTTCTTGGACATTTTGGAAAGCTTGCAACATGCTCTACATTCCATATTTAAAATGTAATTTGATATTCCAAGTGGAACTACATGAAAAATGGCCATGAAGATAGGTCAAAATCCTGCCTAAATTAGGGCAAAATTTCACTAAGTTAAAAGTTTCATGGACCCTTGTTCCAAAAATCATAACTTGATATCCAAGCTTCTTTTGGGAAAACTTTGTGAATCAAAGTTGTATACTTTGTGGAGAAATACAAGTTTCATGTTGGAAGTTTTGTTTTAATCCAATTGCATCATGGTAAAAATGTTGGGCAAAGTTAGGAAAAATTAAGAAAATTTCATAACTTAGAAAAATTCTAAGTTATGAAAATTTTCAACTTTAAACCCTAATTTGTAAAATTGGGTTTCTTGATGAATAAGTTTCATGTTTTGACACATCTTGATGAAAAATGACCCTTGGCACTTGATTTTGACCAAAAAGTCAAAGTTTGACTTTTCAGTGTACAATCAAAATTTGATCTGTTGATTGAAAAATTCATCTGTAAATCCAATGCAATTGAGGTCTTTTGAGCCTTGTGAATAGATCAAGATGATGCCATTGAGTCCTTGAATCCATGCTTGAGCTCAATTTTCCATTGTCTAGGTCAAAAATTAGAAATTGCCCTTGTGTAGTCAAAACCCTAAAAATGACCATTTTGCCCTTTTGGTGATCTGATCAAATTTCTTGTGGAGTTGTGGTCCAAACTTGATCAAATTGTTCATATGAGTTTATAATGTTGATGTGACTGTAAATTGGCCATAATTGACTTTTTCCCCAACACAGCTGATTTCTAGGTCAACTGTCCAATTGACTAGGTAAAAATTTGATTCAAGGCTTGAAACTTGGTAGAGGTAATCTTGTAAGTCCAACATGAAGTATGAAAGTCATTTTGGGCATTGAAAGTCTAAAAATCCCTGTGCAAACTCAAACCCTAATTTAGGTCAACAGTGCAAGGAGATGTCTTGAGCAGAGCAAACCCTAGCTTGATCTTGAGTTCAAAGAGCCTTGTGATGAGAAATGTTGGTAAAATGAGAGGGAAAATTTTGGGGTACAACACCCGTAATGCCAAGGGACAGCTTTATTGGATGTATAGGGGATAGACCCAGGAACAGTGATGATCAATGGTGTGATTCTTGGAACAAATGTAATTCTAACAGGCTTTCTCTAGGAAGCCTGGGAAGAATTGTCGAAAATGGTGATTATGGCAACTTCTTCAGTAGGAACCAAAGGAACAAGAGTCTTCTCAAACATAATTTCTTTATTGTCCATCAGGCGTTGGACACCTGACTTCAAAAGATGGCAACCCGTAGGTAGGACGAAACACATACGGCAACATTCGTCACAACCCGGAAATAAACCGGCTAATAGAAGGTTCTTCTTTACAGTCATCAATGGGGTAACAATGTCGTTCACAGAAACCATAAACGAATCTTCACCTATAGCATTCACTCCATGCTTGGGCATAGGAGCAGTCACAACATTAGGTCTTTCAGGTGCTTTGAACTCAATCTCCTTCGCATCAATCAAGTCCTATAATTTGTTCTTTAAGACCCAACAGTTATCCGTGTCATGCCCCGGGATACCAGAGTGAAAAGCACAACGGGAATTCAGATCATACATGGGTGATGCAGTGTTGGGAGTCTTCGGGGCCTCCTTCAGAATCACCAAGTCGGTTTTCAATAACTGTGGCAGAATTTGGGATAAAGTCATATTGAGCTGAGTGAATTATCTCTGAGGTCTCTCGGCCCTTGACTGATTGTTGCGCTGAGGTGCAACAGCAGGTCTTGAAATAACAACCGCATTAACAGCTTGGCGACGTTCAGGCCTATTCTGACTCTTTGAACTGTAAACAACACTAGACTCCTTCTTAAAAGGCTTCTTCTCGGTGCTTGATGAAGCACCCTTCTGTATTTTACCGGATTTGATACCGGCCTCAATCCTTTCCCCGGTCATAATCAGCTCCATAAACCCGGACGAAGAACTTCCAATCAGATGGTTGAAATACGAACCAGACAAGGTCCCCAGAAACATATCCACAAGCTCCCTATCAGCCAAGGGTGGTTGCACTCTTCTAGCAAGGTCCTTCCACTTCTGAGCATAATCTTTGAAACCTTCACCCGCACACATAGATATACCCTGGAGTTGGGTACGCGTGGGAGCGAGGTCGGCATTGTATTGGTACTTCTTGTAGAAAGCAGCATCCAAATCTTCCTGTTGTACCCCAAAATTTTCCCTCCCATATTCTTCAAAGTTTTGACAAGCATCATCTCAATTTGCTCAAGTCTACTCAAGGGTTGCACAGTCAAACCATCCTCCTAAGCCAGTCAAAATTAGGGTTTTGGTTCCTGCAAGGAAGTTGAGGTTTTCAAGGGCTCAATCAAGTCCCATATGCCCATATACATTGTCAAGCATCTACATGCCAAGTTTCAAGGCTCACAAGGTCAAGTTGCACAGTCAAAAACCCTAATTGCCTAACAATCAACTGCAGGGGCAAAATGGTTATTTGGCAGTCAAAAGTCAAAATTTTTGGTCAACATCTTATTTTGAAGCCACAATCATCATTTGATCAAGTCTTGATCATAATTCCTCAAGAATGGCTCAAAAATCATCAAGATGCAAAAGTTTCCATTTTTGGACAGCTGAAAAGTCAACTGTAACTTGACCAAGGCATAACTTTTTCATGGTTCATCAAAAAAATCCCATCCAATGCTCATTTTGAAGGGGAGGACATTTCCTACAACTCATCTTCACATTCCAAGTCCAAGAAATGCTCTCACAAAAAGTTATCAATTTCAACATTATAGGTCATTTTTAAAAGTCAACAAAAAGGAATTTTAAGTCAAAGACCATAACATGATATTGGTAAATCAAAATGACATGGGACCAAAGGCATTGGTTAGAGGACTTCAATACCTTTCCAAAATGTCCAAGAACATGTTCATATGATCAAAATTGAGCAAGATATGCATTGGAGAAGTTGGGAATTTTTTGTGAAGTGGCAAAAGTCAACTATCCTTGAAACTTCAATTTTTGACAAAAGGGCCCACTTTTTTCCACTTGATTCAGCCTTGTCATGCCACCCACGTGTCCAATGATTAATTTCAAGATTAAACATTAATTTTTCTATTTTATTTAATTTTTATTAATTTAATCCATTTTAAATCCATAAAATTCAAATAAAATCAAAAAAATTAATTAAAGGGGATCTTTGTGGTTTGAATGACCTTTATATGCCATTTACTAGCTGCCAAATTCGTGCAAGCTATTTTTTATACACAAAATTTTGAATTTGTGCCAAGATGTCCAGATACATGTAAGCATGGAAAGGGAAAGTTTTGCAAATTTTGGAAGCTTTTTAATTTGTTGGATTTTGGTTTGAAAGCATGGCTTTATGGCTTGGATTCTTGCCTTATTTCTTTGTCCCCTCCATCTCCTCTATAAATACAAGCCATGAGAAAGCATTACAGACAAATACACAAAGCCTAGAGAACGCCCCAAAATTGCAAAAATTTCCTTGAAGTTGTCAAGCTCGAAAGATCTGATCTAGCCAGATTCAACTACTTCCAAGCACTCCATCAACATCCCAGGTCCCCCATAATTTCCATGTATTTTTTTCTTTACATATTTATGTGTAGGTTCACAAGAAAGGTGCATCATACACCTCACACCCAAACACGCCATGTGTCCTCAAGCATGCATCCAAAGGCCAGGAGCTGATCCCCACCATGTACCCTGGTCAACCTTGTGCATAGGCAAGCAAGGAAGTCAACAGGCCTGGAAGCTTAATGGGCTGGAATTTCTGAACACACACCCAATTCTGGCCCAAACCCCCCTTGGGTTTGCATTTTTATTTTGTCATTTTATTTTTTATTTGCCTTATTTTATTTCTTATTCTTTTTTATTAACTATTAACATAATTAATATTTTTCATAAAAATAAAAAAAACACTAATATTATTATTATTTATTAATTTCACACTATTTTTTGTAAGTAAATGTAAATTAAATTAAATTAGTTTAGTTAATTAACTTTAATACTTTTTTTACAATAAATAAAAACAATTTAGAATTAGGTTTTTGCTAACTTTTAATTTCTATTTATTTTCTCTTTATTTTCATTAAAAACATAAAAATACAAAAAACTTTTTTTTAATTAATTAATTAATTAGTTATTAGTTCTAATTTCATTAATTACAAAAAAAAAGGACAAAAATTCAATTCTTTCTTAAAAAAATGGTCAAAACCCTCATGATTTCCCGATTCAATCTTTCGCGCGTATTTATTTTTAATTCATTATTTTGTATCTGCTCAGGAAGTGTAATAATTAGAACTTTATCGCTTTCTTTTAAATTCTCGCACTTTATTTTTCAAAACGGGTTTTTGTTTTTGGCGATGTATAGACCCACGCCTTATAATAGCTAGATTTATCTTCCCGCAATTTTATTTTCCGCACTCCTAACTGTTAATAAAATGCATGAAAGAATGTATGTAAATAAAATCAATCCGTAGCTCACAAATAACATGTACAAGATAAACATAACATGAAAACAAAACACAAGCACACGCCACTCTTAGGGTACGCCTCACTGGTTGCCTCGAACGTGGTCATCAAGTATAGGGTGTCTTAGAGGTCGCCCTTATGTCTAAGATCCAGTTGCCTCGAAACGGTTGCCTCGGATTAAAAAGGATCTAAGACACTAGGGTTACTTCTAAGGTGTCCTACTGTTGCTTCGGTGACCACACTGTCCCTATAATCGAATTGACCCGAATACCTCCAACGATGGTGCTACCTACCTCTCAATGGTGGGATAGCACTATCTAAAGGATTCTTACACAGCCTAATTCCTTAGAGTAGGTAGATCTCATGGGTACTTGCTCTTTCTCAAAACAAACAAAAATACTTTTCACACCTTACACTTTCAAAAAAGTCTTCAAACAAATTTTTCATACACTCTTGAGGACAGATACAAGAGTTACTTAGAAATTTTTCAAACGAAACTTTTTCAAAACCCACTCACACTTGAAAAGCAAACAATTTTGAAAACATAAGAGCAAGTACCTAAGAGCCCATGGATAACCATGGATAGAAAGGGTGCTAACACCTTCCCTTTCTATAAATCTACCTCCCGAACCGAGAAACATTCTCAAAGAAGGAATTTTGCTGTGCTTTTGTCCTTTCCATGTTGGAGAACATAAAAGACGGTGGCGACTCTTGCTTACCGCGACATTTTGCAAAACCAGCTAAAAAACAGTCAGTTCTATTTCCACCGATCACACTTCCCAATTACGGATACTAGCTCCTTCTAACTGGTAAAACCATTCAAGCTGAGTCCCTGAGAGACTGTCTTGAAATAAGTGGATCCAGAGGTTCTTGTCAGCGGTGTATGGCTGAATCTTCCTAACATACGACCAGAGGTGCAGTTTCGGGCAAGAAACCCTGTCGTATTTAGCAAAGATTGGTGCTTTAAACTTGTGGGGAATTACCACCCCATATGACAGACCCAGATCACCAAAGTCCAGACCAGGCACTTTCTGAACTTCCATCGCGCTCAACCGGTCTTCCAGTTGTTTGTATCTATCCTCAGCAGGAGGATACTGGTCTTCGTCAAAGTCTGTCTCGTTGTCAGAAACCACAGGGCTAGGAGCCCTCCTTTCTTCCTGATTATCTTTCCCTCCAGATGAGGGGGTCAAATCAACCTCTTCTCGCAAATCATTTCCGAATCTGCGACCCATATTAAATAAGACCGTCTTCTTCTTCTTCTTCTTCTTCTCTTTCAGGATAAGGGTCTTCAGATCTTGCTGACCCTTAGCCAAACTCATGAACAATTCCTGGAACTGGGCGTTTTGAGCCTGTAGAGCCTTGATTGCTTGTTCAGTTGATGGTTCGGAAGACATGATGCTGAAGTAAACAGCGAAGAAGATGAGAAAACCTGTAGGGGTACCTGTTATAAGGTGCATGGGAATGATATGCGTATGATATGATTTCAAAGACATCGAGAGATTCAAATTCGTAAACCAAAAAAATGAAACACACTTTTATTAGATAAACTTTGAAATCAATTGTTCAACAAATGACCTTAAGGCGTTACAAGAAAGGAAATACTGAAAAGTAAATCAAAAATTAGAAATAATCCAAAAGACAATCAGTGCTCCCATGGTTGTTTCTTGTCGGTGCGGACATAGTCATTGAGGATCCACTCTTTCTCCAGCTGCCTAGTCAACTTCTGAATCTTCTGCTCTTACTCGTGATACTCTTCTCTATAAGTATCCCGTTCTTCCCTCAGCTGCATCCAGGACCTCTTCAATGCCCTTATGTCAGTAGGTATGTAAGGGTGTAGGATGGTAGGAGGAACCCCTTCTTCATCAGCAACCTCAACAGTTATAGGCAAGACGGCTTCGTACGACATTCCCAGCTTTTGGGCATGAATACGAACCCATCAGAGATATGGCTCCATCAGAAGAGAAGTCTTTGCACCTAACTCGTGCAGATCAGACATGTGTACTCTATTCCAAGCTCTTATGAATCTGCGGCGTTGCTCGTCATTATCCCCTTGGAAATCAAAGACAATACTAGGCATTAGCAACTCATGAGGTCCTTCTCTTCTAGCTCGCCCAAACTGACGTAAGGCCAAGCACGGATTATAAGTGATCCCTCCATTGGTTCCTATCAGTGGAACATTGGGGTATTCCCCACAACGATCAATAATAGCCACCTCGTCCATACCCTTAATAGTCCAAATGATGTCATTATGAGAGAGAGACATAATCCTGTAGGCCCAGCCCATGCCTTCTTTGTTCTTCAAAATTGATTTGGGGAGGTGAGAAATAAACCACGTCGCCAGCAATGGTGCAAAGCTCATAAGGGCTCCCCGCTTCCGAGCAGTACGAGCATAAAGAGAATGCAAAATGTCACCCAAGAGAGTGGGTACATGATTACCAGACATAAAAATCTTCATTGCATTCATGTCGACGAAAGCATCTGAGTTAGGAAACAGCGCCAAACCATATATAAGAAGAGCCAGAATGTCCTCGAACGCCTGAAAGTCTAGACTGTCCCAGAAATGATTAGCTTTACCAACCAAGAACTTAGTCAAAAAGCCATTTGCTCCACTACGAGTTTCCCAATTAGACATTACCTCAGCCTTTGTGAGATGGAGGGCTGAACCAATCTCTTCTGGCCTAAGGATCTTCTGCCAACCTGTGGACGGGGTCTGCTCCAGAATAGAGATACCAAATAGATCAGAGAACTCTTCCAAGGTAGGGACCAACTGGTAGTCCAGAAAAGTAAAGCAATGGTATAGTGGATCAAAGAACTGGACTAAGACACTCATCATCTGCTCGTCCAATTTGGAAGTGACCAAACCAAGAAGGTGCCCATGTCTTTTGATAACGAAGGTAGTATCTGAAATCTTTGCAACCAATTCTTTAAGCAGAGTGGGAACCTGGACAAAGTTGATCTGATGGTGTTTCTACGCATGGGTGCCATGACCTACAAAACAGAACAAAGATGAATCCCTCTTGTCTTTGAAATAGGTTAGTCCAATGCAAAATGCATGCAATGTCATGATGTCATGATAGAAAATACACCACAAGTATCCACAAATAGTAAACATGGTAAGGGCACACAAGTCACACAGAGAGCCCTTAGATTTCAGGCTGGTAAGGAGTCTAGGTACTACCCTCTTTCAGTTCAGTTGGTTCAAACCTGTCCTAAAAATAGTAATCGGGTTCTAGAGGATCTCAATATCACTGACTACCTTCGATCGATCATAATTCCAGTTTAGCAACATTTTCTTGTGGCCAGAATCATCGCGAGAGTTTAGTCTCAATGAGTGTAGCATACTGCTACTGTTCTATGGCCAAGTTGGTCAATTTAAAGGTTCTAAGGTCGGTTGGTGCTTAATGACCCCTTAGCAGACCCATATTCTCCTCGTTGCGCCATAAGGGATATCGGTACAAACTAAAGTGCCACACCAACGTAGCTACTGCTTCAACCGTATCGGTCTACGCCGTACAGTTCCCTCACAGTTTATTGCTACTTACCTAAAGGGTATCCCCCAGATCCGGGTTAGGATCTATAGTAACTCCGATTCAAACCCACAAATATAAAGCATACAAGTCAAGAAATTGAAAACAATATGAACTATTCCTAAGGTACACCCCACTTATTAAATATTCCCCAGCAGAGTCGCCAGTTATGTGATACGGTGGGAAGAACTGACTGTTTTTTGGAATGCTGGTTTGCGTTTTGCGTTTGTTTTTGCAAAATGTCGCGGTAAGCAAGAGTCGCCACCGACTTTTATTTTATCCAACAAGGAAAGGAAAAATGCACAGAAAAATTCCTTTTTTGAGATATTTCTCGGGTTCGGGGGGTAGATTATAGAAAGGGAAGGTGTTAGCGCCCTTTCTATCCGTGGTTATCCACGGGCTCTTAGGTACTTGCTCAATTGTTTTCAAAATATTGCTTTTTTGTGCTTGTGGGTTTGAAAAAGTTTTTGTTTTGAAAACTTCGATTTAACTCTTGCTTCTGTCCTCAAGAGCGTATGAAGTGTTTTTGAAAACTTTGTTCGAAAAGTGTAAGTGTGAAAAAATTTTGTTTTTGAAAGAGCAAGTATCTAAGAACCATCTACCTACTCGAAAAAGGGATCGTTCTATGCTAATTTCCTTTAGACAATGATATCCCACTATTGATGAGTAGGTAGCATCATCGTTGGAGTTTAAGGGTCAATTCGAATGTGGGACTTATGGTCACTAAAGCAATGTTAGGACGCCTTAGTGGTAACCCTAATGTCTTAGATCATTTGTTTTGAGGCAACAATATATGAGGCAACCATTTCGAGGCGACTATGATCTTTGGATAAGAGGACAACCTCTGAAACGACCTATACTCAATGACCGCGTACGAAGGCAACTAAGTGAGGTGTACCCTAAGAGTGCGCATGTGCGAGTGTATCGTTTTCAGTTTATTTTTTATCTTTGTACATGTTAATGGTGATCTAATTTTATTTTAGGTTAAAACATTCAGTCTTGTCATGCCATCCTATTATCAAACATGTAACAGTTATAATTTGCGGAAATAAAATACGGAATTTAAATTACAAGGCGTCGGGTATTTACATCGCCAAAGACAAACCCTTTAAAAATAAATAAAGCGATAAATAAATAAAAGTCCTATTAAGCTATTACAAACCGGAGGCAAATACATCATTGGTAAAAGAAAGTAAATCGCATGCGGGAAATTAAATCGAGCGCAAAGTTCTAGGGTTTTGACCCTTTTTGAAGAAAACATTTTTGTTGTTTTTTTATTTCAAGAAAGAAATTAACCTAAATTAATTACTAAATTAATAAATTAATAAATTAATAAAAATAAATTATTTTTAGGTTTTTTGTTATTTTAAGAAAGAAATAAAAATTAATTGAATGAGTAAAAACCTAATTAAGTCTAATTTAATTTTAATTATTTGCAAAAAATAGGTTAAAGTTATTTCTAATTAAAACCTAAATTAATTAATTAGTGTTTATTAATAAAAATAAAAATTTGATTGAATAAAATATTTTTTGTGGTTTTTATTTGATAAAAAGGCTGAATTTTAATTGGTTAGTAATTAAATAGAAATAATAAAACAATTAATAAAACAAAGTAAATAAATAGAAGAGAAAAAGGGGGTTGGCCTGAAATAGCCAAAAGATCTCATGTAATCAAAGTTTTGGATTTTATATGATTTAATTTGATTTAAAATGAATAAATTCAATAAAAAATCAAATAAAATAATAAAAATGAAATATGGGCTCATGGCTGAAGCTAGGACACGTGGGCAATGATGCAAGCTCAAATCAAGTGGAAAAGAATGGGCCCATTTGACAAAATTTGAAGTTTTGGGGATAGTTGACTTTTGGCAATTTTGCAAAAATGCTCAACTTCAACAATGCATAACTTCTTCAATTTTGAACTTTTGGAGGTGTTATTGGAGTTTCTAGAAAGCTTGAGATGTACTCTAACCAAAACGTTTGGTCTCATCTCATTTTGATATCCCATGCTCAAGTTATAAGCTTTGGCAAAAAAGGTGTTTTTGTTGACTTTCAAAAATGACCTATAATGTCCAAATTTGTAACTTCTTGTGAGTGCCTTTTTTAATCTTGGGGTATGAAGATGGATTGTAGGGAATTTCATCCCCTTAAAAATGATATTTGGATGGGTCATTTCTCATAAAGTATTCGAAATTTAGGCTTGGTCAAAGTTGAGTTGACTTTTCCTACAAAACCCTAATTTAGCAACTTTTGAGTCTTGATGAATTTTGAGAAATCCTTGATGAATCATGATCAACCCTTGATCAAATGATGAAATATCCTTCAAAATGAGAATGTTGGCCAAAAATTTTGAAGTTTGACTGTTTGTAGGTCACAGTTGACTTTTGCCCTAGCACAATCGATTTTTGGACCTTTGGGCAATTGACTGAGCAAACTTCCTCTGCAAGGCTTGAAATTTGACATGGATGACCTTGAGAACATATTAGTACATTGGGGAGAACTTGAGGTCATTTGTACTCAAGGATCTTGAAGCAACACAAAACCCTAATTTGGGGTTGACTGCCTTATGAGATAGCTTGTCTGACCAACTCTTGGGCAAGCTTGAACCACTTGGAGATTTTCCTTGCAATGTCTTGAGAAATATGAGAGGGAAAATTTTGGGGTACAACACAATGCATTAATGAAACAGAGTTTGACATCAATAGATAATTGTTTGAATAACAAAAGAAATTACAACTTGAAAATTCAAACGAAACCAAAGCCTCTTAGTCTGAACTTGTCACTTTAGGTGGAGAACCCTCAGCGGAAGATTTTCATCTGACCATCTTGCGTGAACTCCAGCGTTGTTTCTTTAACCAGATCTTGAATTTTGTTTCTCAATGTCCAACAGCCATCAGTGTCATGTCCAGGACTGTTGGAATGATACGCACATCTCACATTTGGATTGTACCCTGGAGCGGTTGTGTTGAGACGCCGAGGGGGTCCCTTAGTACAATCAGCTGGACTTCCAACAAGTGTTTCAGCACTTGGGATAATGGCATGTTAATCTCAGTGGAGTGTTTTTCAGATGTATTTTGCTCACGCCGACTATCCTGTTGATGCTGGTGAGGTTGTTGTTGGGCTTGTGACCCTGAAGCAAATTGGGGAGACTTTCCCTTGACTTCTTGTCTCAAAGGAGGCTGAATGGTGACTTGATCCTCAACCCTAGTTGTTTGCCCAATTTGGTTACATCCATATTGATGCAGTTTGTTGATGAGGACCTTTAACTCTTCTTGTCCTTGAGCCAGGTTTTGGATGAGAGCCATGTGGCCCACCAGTTGACCCATCATTTGGATTTTCATTGTTGCCAACTCAATCTGCAGCCCTTCCAATTGATCATTCCTGATGCTGCCTGGATTCCCTGCGACCATGCCCCTTGTGATGAGAGCTTTCACTTCTTCCTGCCCCTTGGACAGGTTCAAGAACATCTCTTGAAGTTGAGCATTTTGAGTCTGGATATCTTTGACAGTCCTCTCTAAAGCCATCTCTACTGAAATAAACAGTAGGAAGGTAAGGAGACCTGAAAGGGGGAAACCTGTCATGATACGATGCATGATATGTGGATGCATGTTTTCAAGGATCTCGCGGGGTAAACACAAGAAAATGTGAGAGGTTGAACTTCGATCAACATCTTTGATTAGAGAACTTTGTATCGGTGGATGTCTTTCCACGAGAATCAAGCTCACCATGTCAAGTGGGTCATAGCCCTTGACTCAAGTTGTTGTACTTGATCTTTAACAGCATTTGTTTAGAGGAAAATGAATCCTCTTGCCATTTGGTAGACGTCTGGTTCAACGTGACCCTGCATCAAAGACCCTCGAGACCCTTGAAATGGTTATTGAAAATGCTATGGTATGATGTTATGATGTTATGTACAAGTATGCAAAAGTAAGCAAGTGTATATACAAATAATCACATTCACACAAAGCAGACAAGTACTTAAGTTTAGGCTTGCATGGAGTTTGTAGGTAAGTACCCTCTTGAAGTTAGTTGGCTCAACCTGTCCTATAAATAGTAATCGGGTTCTAAGGATCTCAATGTCATTGGATTATTTTCTATGTTCATTGTTTCAGTTTATCCACTTAACTGGCGACCGAAATATTCCAAGGAAATAACCCTCAATGAGTGTAGTATCGAGTATCTACCAACTTCGGACTGTACCAAAGCCGGTCATCTCACTACCCCTAAAAAGGCCAAGATGGTCAAGTAAAGGTTCTAAAGTCAATTGATTCTTCACGACACCATGCGGCAGCCCCGTACTCTCCTTGATTCAACTCAAGGGTTACCGGTACCAACCAAAATGCCACATCAACGTAGCTACTGCTTCAACCATGTCGGTATACCCCGCACAAGTCCCTCACAGTTTATTGCTACTTACCTAAAAGGTGCCCCCAAATCCGGGTGTAGGATTTAAAACAAACCCAAACAAAGAAACAAAAATTAAAGCATACAAGTCAAATAAGATAAGCATGTAAAGGTGATCTAAACCCTAAGGTAACCCCACTTTTAAATATCCCCCAGCAGAGTCGCCAGTTCTGTGATACGGTGGAAGAACTGACTTGAGGTTTTGCATTTGTGTTCGCAAATGTTTCGGTTTAGCAAGAGTCGCCACCGACTTTTTATTTTATCCAAAGGAAAGGTCAAAAAGCACAGGAAAGACCTTTGATATGTTTTCTTGGGTTCGGGGGGTGGATTATGAAAAGGGAAGGTGCAAGCACCCTTTTCATCCATGGTTTTCCATGGGCTCTTAGTTACTTGTTTAGATCACTTACTTTTGCTTTTCAATTGTTCGAAATGGTGCTTTGTGTGTGGTTTTAAAAATGTTTTGAAAAGAGGCTATCGTTGTGGCAACCTTTGTAATGATTCTTGTTTGAACATATACAAAGGTGTATTGTCTTTTGAAAAGATTTCAATGTTTGAAAGTTTGTTTTTGGGAAATGTTTTGAAATTGTGTTGTGGAGTGTGTTTGAAAAATAGCAAGGATGTTTTTGCAAGTTTTGATCAAGTAACTAAGAGTTGTCTACCCTATCTACTCAAAGATCTTTCCTACATATTTTTAACCCTTTTGATAGTGTTGTTTTACCATTGCATTTGGTAAACAACCTTGTATTAGGATGTTAAACGGGATAGGCGCGGGTAATCGTATGTACCATGATAGCAATTGTGCTAAGTATCTTTAGCAATTCTTGAGGGACTAGATCATTTTTGTATAGGCAACCAAGATAGCGTCATCGAGGGACTATGATCTTTTGTTTTGTTTTTGTTTTGCCAAGATAGTCAACATGCATAACATGGCCATTTTAAGGCAACAAGTGGATGAAACCCTAGGGGTGTATGTGTGCATTGTGTATTGATTTCAAGTTGTTTATTCTTGGATTAGGTCATCTAGCGATTGAATTTTGAATCTTTCCATACACACCTAATTACTATACAGTATATAGAAAGCAATAAATTGCGGAAATTAAAAGTCTAAGCTATTACAAAAGTATCCAGGAATGGGGGTACAATTATTACAAATGGGGATGAGTCTCATAAGAATAGCAATGTCCAAATATTAAGTATTACAACCAAATCGAATTGTCGCAATTCAATATAAAGCTATAACAAATTATGAAATAAAGAAAATCAATAAAGTACGAAATGCATGTATCTACTTGAAAATAAATAAATAAAAATCTATTCTAAAAAAGATTAAATATTATATTATTATTATTATTCTTTGTATGTGTTTTTTATTAAATAATAAAAAAAGTTTAAAGGAAGCAAACTAATTAAATCAATTTAAAAGTTTTGTTTTTTTAATATTTTCATTATATGCAAAAAAATAATAAAAAGAAAATTAACTAAGCTAATTTAATTTGATAATAAAATATAAAAAAAGTATTGAGTTTTTTTTATCATGAAATTGTTAACAAAAGTAAATAAATAAAAATGACAAAAATGGGCTTTAAGAGAAGATATTGATGTTGGGCCCAAAACAAAAAGAAGAAAACAAAAGAAGTAAGGCCAGAAAATTGGGGGTACGAGCCATCAATTCGTGTGGGCTTTGATTTGGATGGCCGAATGCATAATTTATTTCGTTTAGGGTTAGGGGAGATAAAGAGAAACAGTTAGGGTTTAGGGTCCGTCCCTTACAGCGGCGTCGTTTCTTTGTTCTCCCTCTTCACTTCTCTCTCACTCAACATTCTGATCCTCCTCTAAGCCTAAGCCGCCAGAGCGCTATCCCTCACTCTCTAATATCTTCCTAACGATCCATGGCTTTGTTGTAAAATGGTATGGTTCGTCTCTTTGATTTAGCATTTTTCAGTTTTCAAGCTTGTTTGATTTTACAGTTTTATTAATCTATTGTATTGTATGGCTTATTGAGGTGCAGAAAAGGGTTTGAGAAGAAACGTACCTTGGGGTTTTTTCTGAAAAAATGGAGAGGAAAGAGATTCGAGTTGGCGGCATTCCTTGGTGGCTAGAGGCGGAGGAGAGGAAATGATGACAATGGTAATTGTGATCGGTGGATCTGGAACTGACTGTTTAACGCTGGTTCGCGAAATGTCGCGGAAGCAAGAGTCGCCACCGTCTTTTATTTTCTCCAACATGGACAGGACAAAAGCACAGCAAAATTCCTTATTGAGAATTGTTTCTCGGTTCGGGAGGTAGATTTATAGAAAGGGAAGGTGTTAGCACCCTTTCTATCCATGGTTATCCATGGGCTCTTAGGTACTTGCTCATTTGTGTTTTCAAAAGTGTTTGCTTTTCAATTGTGAGTGAGTTTGAAAAAGTTTCGTTTAAAGTTTCAGATCGACTCTTGTATCAGTCCTCAAGAGTGTTTGAAAAATTTGTTTTGAAAACTTTTGAAAGTGTGAGGTGTGAAAAGTATTTTGTTTGTTTTTGAATAGAGCAAGTATCCATGAGTCATCTACCTACCCTAAGGAATTAAGCTGTGTAAGTGTCCTTTAGGTAGTGCCATCCCACCATTGAGAGGTAGGTAGCACCACCGTTGGAGGTAGTCGGGTCAATTCGATTGTAGGGACAGTGTGGTCACCGAAGCAACAGTTAGGACACCTTAGAAGCTACCCTTATATCCTTGATCCTTTTTTTAATCCGAGGCAACCGTTTCGAGGCAACTGTTCCGAGGCAATTGTTTCGAGGCAACTGTTTCGAGGCAACTGGATCATGGACATAAGGACCGTTAAGACGTCCTATACTTGACAACCACGTTTCGAAGGCAACAAGTGAGGCGTACCCTAGAAGTGATGTGTGCATTGTGTGTTGTATTCATGTTATGTTTGTCTTTGTTATTAGTGAGCTACGGGTTATTTTTATTTACATACATTCTTTCATGCAAGTTTAGCAGTTAAGGGGGTGCAGAAAGTAAATTGCGGAAACATAAATCCTACGCTATTACAAGGCGCGGGTCTATACATCGCCAAAAATTACAAAGACCCGTTTTTAGTAAATAAGTACGGAAAATTAAATAAAGCGATAAACCTATTTAACTATTACATTCTTGAAGGCAATTACATAATAATCAAATAAAGTAAATGCGCGCGAATAAATTAATCGGGAATGTCTAAGGGTGTTGACCCTTTTTTAAGAAAAGAAATTGAATTTTTTTGGTCTTTTTTGTAATTAAAATGAAATTAAAAACTAATTAATGACTAATTGATTATTTTAATTAAAAGAAAATATTTTTTTTGTTTTTATGTTTTTATGAAATAAAATAAAAAGAAAACAAAATTAAAAGTTAACCTAATTCTAAGTTATTTTAGTTATTTAAAAAAGTTAGAATGGCCTAATTAAAACTAATTTATTTAAGATTTATTTACAAAAATAAAATAATAATAATAATAAAAATAATGTTAGTTCTTCTTTTTTGATTTTTTTTAATGAAAAATATTAGTTGGTTAATTAATTGTTAATAAGAAAATAAGGCAAATAAAAATGAAAAATGGCAACAAAAAAAAAAAGAGGAAGATTAAAACCCAAGGGGGTGTTGATGGCCCAATGGAGGTTTGATTTAGAAATTCTGGCCCAAGAACACTCCAAACCTTGTTGACTTTGGGAATCGCCTATGCCTTCTTTGACCTGAATGCGTGCGACTTGTTGTGGATGATTTTTGAGTGTTAGAACTCGTTCTTGGTTGCAAATTGTTTCTGGAGACTTATGCAAGGTGTTTGAATCAAGAAATCTCCTTGAAATGGCTTGGAATGTAGAATTAGGATTTGACTTTTTGCTTGGATTTTTGAATTTTGTTATGGCCGTCTCTGTGAGCTCTAGCTTGTGAATGAGGCTTGCAAGGCTTGTATATATAGTAATGAGTGAGAATAAGTCGCATTAAGGAGCTTTTAACCATTGCCATTAAGCTTTGGATTTTCTTATAACCACCATTAAAGAAACTTGCCATTTTTGTTCAAAATTTGAATTCTTGCTTGGAATAGGCCCTTGCACGAATTTGGAAGGTGAATGATGGTGATTCAAAGCTATTAAACACAAAATATACCCTTTAATTAATTTTCTTGATTTTTATTTGAATTTTAAAGATTTAACATGAATTAAATCAAATAAAATCAAATAAAAATGGAAAAATTAATTTTTAATCTTGAAATAAATTGTGGGACACGTGGGAGGCATGGCCAAGCTGAATCAAGTGGAAAAAGTGGGCCCCTTTTGTCAAAAATGAAGTTTCAAGGATAATTGACTTTGGCCATTTCACAAAAATTTCCCAACTTCTCCAATGCATATCTTGCTCAATTTTGAAGCTATGAACATGTTCTTGGACATTTTGGAAAGGTCTTGAAGTCCTCTAACCAATGCCTTTGGTCACATGTCATTTTGATTTACCAATCTCAAGTTATGGTCTTTGACTTAAAGTCCCTTTTTGTTGACTTTTGAAAATGACCTATAATGTTGAAATTGATAACTTTTTGTGAGAGCATTTCTTGGACTTGGAATGTGAAGATAAGTTGTAGGAAATGTCTTCCCCTTCAAGATGAGCATTGGATGGGATTTTTCTGATGAACCATGAAAAAGTTATGCCTTGGTCAAGTTACAGTTGACTTTTTCAACTGTCCAAAAATGGAAACTTTTGCATCTTGATGATTTTTGAGCCATTCTTGTGAAATCATGGTCAAGATTTGACCAAATGATGATTGTGGCTTCAAAATGAGTCGTTGTCCAAAAATTTTGACTTTTGACTGTCAAATGACCATTTTGCTCCTACAGTTGACTGTTGAGCAAATGGGACTTTTGACTGTGCAACTTGACCTTGTGAGCCTTGAAACTTGACATGTGGATGCTTGACAATGTCCATGAGCATATGGGACTTGATTGGGTCCTTGAAAACCTCAACTTCCTTGTAAGAGCCAAAACCCTAATTTTGCCTGCCTTAGGAGGATGGTTGACTGTGTAGCCCTTGAGTAGACTTGGAACCATTGGAGGTGATGCTTGTCAAATCTTGAAGAATATGGGAGGGAAAATTTTGGGGTACAACAGTAATGCCTCTGATTCTTGTTGATGATTTGGCTTTTGAAACTTTGATGATGATTTCGCTTCTGAACCCTTTGATTTTGTTGGTAGTTGTTTGCTTCTGAAACTCTTTCCTCTCTCTTGAACTATGATGATGCTAGTGTATTCTGAAACTTTATCGTTGATGATGATTGTTTCTGAAACCTTGTTGATATGTTTAGATTTTATTGATGATGATGGTTTCTGAAACTGACTTGTTGATGTGTTTAGATTTGTTGATTTTTGAAGCTTTTGGTTATTAGTATGGATTTGATGATGATGATTCTGAAACTGGTTATTGATAGTTTTTGTTGGATAATTGTAGTTCTGAAACTTTTATTCTGCAAAATGAAAGTTTGGTTGATGGTGATTGTAGTTTGGTATTGAGTTGGAAGTTTTGGAAACTTGGGAAGTTTGGTTCTTGGCTGTGATGATGCTTCTGTTGAAGGTTTTTTTATTGATTGTGTAGTTTGGTAGGCTTTACAGTTTGGCAAACTTGTTTTATTTTTGAACTGCAAGTTTGAACTGTTATGCAATGGTTATGTTATTTGGTTTACAGTTTGGCAAATTTGTTTTGTTGGGAACTGCAGGTTTTGGAAGTTTTATTGTGAAACTGTTTGCACAGGTTTTTTGTGTTTTGGTCAGCAGTTTGGCAAACTTGTTTAGTTGGGAACTGCAGGTTTTGGAAGTTTTATTGTGAAACTGTTTGCACAGGTTTTTTGTGTTTTGTCTCTCTGTTGGAACTGCTTGAACATGTTGTATGGTTTTACAGGTTTTGGGAGAGTTGAAACTGATATGTAGTTTGGGATTTTTGTAGCTTGAAACTGTTAGCAGTTTTATGGTTTGTTTTGCAGCCTGCATGTTGGTTCTGCTGTTTGGGAATTGCAGGTTTATAGTTTGGCAGTTTCTAACTGTTACAGGTTTTGTAACTTGGTGAAGTTTGGACCAAAATGTTCTCTCTTTTACTTTGTGTTGTTTGATGGTCTTATATCCTTTTTCTTTTTGTTTTGCAACTTGTGATAGATTTTCTGCCAAACTGTACAATCTCAAAAAGGTGATATCTTTTCTCTCTTTCTCTCTCAATGACAACGCACTTTTTTTGCTTTTTCTTATTTTCTGAAAAGTTTTGCCTAAAATCCTGGAAGATGATGAAAAGTTGTGACAAGCCTTTGACTTGTGATTTGGTTTACCTCCTACATTTTACTTTTTTCCTGCTATTCTGCTGCATTTGTACTTTTGGCCTGCTATTCTGCTGCATTTGTACTTGCTACATTGGTTCAGTTTGGTTTGTTGCAATACTTGCATCCGGTTTGCCTTGTCATGTGATGCATTTTGCTTGACAGTTTGCCTTGTGCTTTAGTACAGTTTGGAGCATGTTTGCCTTAGTTGCTGCAATGTTTTAGTTGCTTTGTAACTTGCTGCAATGTTTTAGTTGCTGACTTTGTTTGGCCTTGTTGTAATTTGGCCTGCTGTGTTGTTTAGTATTTTGGCGCCTTGTGCTTTAGTTGCTGCATTGTTTTGCCATGCTGTTTGGTTTAGCTTTGCCATGCTGTTTTGCATTTGAAACTTTGCTTTTGCACTCTTCTTTTGCATTTTTTTATTTTTCTCTTTGTGAACCAAGAAGATCAATCTTCTTGTGATTTGCAAAGAGGAAAATAAAAACGTGATGAAAAATAGCACTTTGATTCCAGACGACAAACTTTAATGATGAAAAATTGTCTTTCTTTTTTTGTTTGAAAATTCTATTTACTTAACTGTACTAATCCTCTTTTCTTTGTTTTTTCCTTCATGTGAGCACAACTTGGGTGATGACAAAGCAGAGGAAGCAGAAGACTTTGTGGCGAGCACGGGAGCAATGGAAGCTTAGGCTTAGACTTTTTCCTTTGTAACTTAGGGATAAATATTCAAACAAATGTACCAATTTAATTTTCAAATACAATAAGTTGCACAACTTAAAGCATTTAAATAATAAACTGTATTGTAACATTTTTTGAAATAAATGAAAAAATCTTTGTGAGATAATCTAATATCCAATTCTTCTACTGTCAATAACTTGCAATTATTTCTTTTCATCTTCACTTAATCCTTTAAGATTCTCAGATCAAAATAATTGAAATTGCATTCCAACAATTCTAATAGAGATAACTTAAACTTTAAGTAATCCAATAACTTTGTAGTCTCGTAACCTTGCAACAACATTCCAATCAAAATACGCACTGGGTATTCCAATAAACAAGCAAACATTTCATTCCATTAACAAGCAAACGTCTTAACAGACGCACATCATCTGGTTAAACTGGATCAGACAAAACCTGAATATTCCAAATGACCATCTCAGCTCCTATCTCTTATCCCAGATAAACAAGCCTTGAGAACAACCAGTAACCTTTCAACAAACTCGAAAAAGTGTGAAAACATGTGACAGTTAATTTGAATTTCTGAGAATTCAGTTTCTTCTGAGAAATGCGGGAAAAACCCTAATTCTTGATCTACTACCATAGAAAAATCTGTCTGATCGATTCCTTAGCCAAATCTTGAAAATCTGAGAAAACCCTAGGGTTGTGATTTCTTGTGAAAAAGGGAGGGCAAATTTTGGGGTACAACAGAGTGGGATACTAAACATCCAAACCTCATCCCTTACAAAGAACATGTCTTGACATTGTTACCACATTTCAAGCAGATTACCTTCGAGCACTTCCCGCGAGAAGAAAATCAGCTAGCAGATGCTCTAGCTACAATGTCATCCATGTTTAAACTTAACTGGGATAATGAGGCTCCCCAAATCACCATTGAACAGATGGACGAACTTGCGCATTGTCACGACATTAACACCGAAGAAGTAGTGGACCGGTCGTGGTTTCATGAAGTCAAAAGGTATCTCGAGGCGCAGGAATACCCTGAAGGAGCATCAGTCAACGACAAAAAGTTCTTAAGGAGGTTCTCGGCAAAGTTCTTCCTAAGTAATGGCATCCTGTACAAGCGAAATCATGATTCTATTCTGCTCCGTTGTATGGACAAAGCTGAAAAGATCATGGCTGAATTGCATGAGAGCACCTTTGGTACTCACTCTAGTGGGCATACGATGGCAAAGAAGATTCTACGGGCAGGCTATTACTAGTCTACCATGGAAGCTGACTGTTATCAACATTCCCGAACATGCCATAAATGTTAAATCTATGCAGACAAGGTGTGCGTGCCTCCTGTTCCTCTAAATGTCTTAACAGCTCCTTGGTCATTCGCTATGTGGGGAATCGACATGATTGGAGAGATCAAGCCTACAACATCCAATGGACACCACTTCATTCTAGTGGCCATTGACTATTTCACCAAGTGGGTCGAAGCAACTTCCTTCGCATCCATTACTAAGAATGTTGTTGCCCGCTTCATCAAGCAGAACCTTATTTTTCGATACGGTATCCCCGAAAGGATTATCACTGACAACGGTACAAACCTTAACAATACTATGATCATCGCTCTGTGCGAGCAGTTAAAAATTCAACATCACAATTCATCCCCCTATCGGCCAAAGATGAACGGTGTTGTCGAAGCTGCGAACAAAAATATCAAGAAGATCATACAAAAGATGACAGTCACCTACAAGGATTGGCATAAAATGCTACCGTTTGCTCTTCACGGGTACCGTACCACGGCACACACATCAACTAGGGCAACACCCTATTCCTTGGTATATGGCATGGAAGCTGTTTTACCTATCGAGGTTCGGATTCCCTCCTTGAGAATTATGAAGGATGCTGGTTTGAGTGAAGACGATTGGATTCAAACCCGACTTGATCAGTTAAACTTAATTGACGAAAAGAGACTTACCGCCGTGTGCCATGGTCAGACGTATCAAAAATGGATGATCAAGGCTTTCAACAAGAAAGTCAGACGCCAGGTATATCAAGTCGGAGATCTAGTGATCAAGCGCATTATATTTCCACAAAGTGATCCCAGGGGCAAATGGACTCCTACCTATGAAGGACCATTTATAATCAAGAACATCTTTTCTGGTGGGGCAATGATCTTAACCACCATGGACGGCGACGACCTGCCGCACCCTGCGAACGTAGATATAGTTAAAAGATACTACACATAAATGACCTGCTAGGCTGACACACCTAGGCAAAAAAAGGGCATCCCGGTGAATGGAAAACCCGAAAGGGCGGTTCAGGCAAAAATTAGGGATAAATAAAAAAATGTACACCCGGAAATTTGAAAACCCGAAAGGGCGACTTGGGCAAAAAAGGGTTTCCCGGTGGACTGAAAACCCGAAAGGGCAGTCCAGGCAAAAGTTAGGGAATTAAAGCGTATGACTATGCCTCGTCGGATCACTTTAAGTGCAATCTCTTCACAGACAAACTCTGAGCTTCTGATCAATCCAATCATTTTCGGACGAAGCCCATAGCGGAATGGGAACCCCATGGGACTTTTACACACATAGCTATCTTTCCTTTGTAAAAAAATTTCTTACTTTTATGACACCATCCTCTTACTAGGATGTCTGTCTCCTTTGTACAAAACACTTACTCAAAGTTAATACAAAGATATCTCTTTCAAAGTACAAAAACTATTTGTCTTTTTCTTTTACACTTGTGTTTTTATTTGAAAAAACGTCCAATGATTCATTGATAAACATATGCATTTGAACATAATTACTGTATACAAATAAACAGGATGGAAAAGAATAATTACTGACAGACTGAAAGGATAGGAAAACGTCTTTAGGCTATTCCAAGAGCAATCCTTACGGTACATCATCTAGGTCCCCAGCGGAGCTAAAACCTTGAAATACATATCCTCAGTGGAGTTATAATTTCAAACCTTAATTCCCATCAGAGTTAAAACTTCAAACTCCCAATCCACAACGGAGCAAAAACTTTGAGTTATATGTGATACGGCGGGAGAACTGACTTGAGGTTTTGCATTTGTGTTCATAATTGTACGGTTTAGCAAGAGTCGCCACCGACTTTTTATTTTATCCTAAGGAAAGGTCAAAAAGCACAGGAAAGACCTTTGAGATGTTCTCTCGGGTTCGGGGGGTAGATTATGAAAAGGGAAGGTGCAAGCACCCTTTTCATCCATGGTTATCCATGGGCTCTTAGTTACTTGTTTTAGATCACTTGCCTTTACTTTTCAATTGTTTGAAATGGTGCTTTGTGTGTGGTTTTGAAAATGCTTTGAAAAAGTGGCCTTGTCTAGGCAACCTTTGTATTGATTCTTGTTTGAATATATACAAAGGTGTGTGTCTTTTTGAAAATATATTTCAGTTTTTGAAAGTTTGCTTTGAAATTGTGTTGTGAGGTGTGTTTGAAAGTAGAAAGGATGTCTTGTAAGCTTTTGATCAAGTAACTAAGAGTTGTCTACCCTATTTTACTCAAAGATCTTTCTTATGTTTTTAACCCTTTTGATAGTGTTGTTTCACCATTGCATTTGGTGAACAACCTTGTGTTAGGATGTTAAACGGGACAGGCGCGGGTCATCGCATACAATCATTGAAAGAACCTTGTGAGATGCTCTAGCAATTTTGTAAGGGACGAGATCGTTTTATCGAAGGCAACATCGAGGGTCATCGAGGGACTACGATCTTTGTTTATCGAAGGGGCATTTTCTAGAGTGTCTCATACTCGAGGGACATGATCGCATTTTCCGAGGCAACAAGCGAGGTTACCCTAGAGGTGCAAGTGTGAATTGTGTTTGTCATTTTCATGCATTTATTCTTGGATTAGGTCATCTAGCGATTTGATTTTGAATCTTGCCATACACGCCTAATTACTATACAGTATATTGAAAGCAATAAATTGCGGGAATTTAAAGTCTAAGTTATTACAAAAAAAAGGTATCCGGGGATGGGGGTACAATTATTTACAAATGGGGATGAATCTCACGAAGATGACAATCTCCAAATATTATGTGTTACAACCAAATCGAATTATCGCAATTCAAATATAGAGCTATAACAAAACATGAAAATGAAGAGAATCAAAAATATGAAATGCATGTATTTATTTACAAATAAAATTTAACCTAAGAAAAATAAGTATTATTATTATTGTATTTTATTAATTGTGTAAATAAAAAGTTTAAAAGAAAGAAAAATTACTTAAATTAATGTTTAATATTATTCTTGTATTTTTATTAAAGGTAATGATTATTTAAAAAAAGAAACTATATCAAAACAAAATTTTAATACATTATTTGCTTTTATTATTAACAAAAGAAAACAATTTAATTAGAAAGAAATTAATAAAAAGAGTATTGGTTTAAAATGAAAGAAAGAGATTAAAAAAGGGGGTGGGCTTAAGAATTCATGTGTTAAGGATTAAGCCCAAATAAGGAAAGAACAAAAAAAATGAATGGATGAAAATAGGGGGGGGGGGGGTACGCTGGCCAGGTCATGTGGGCTTGAGGCAGTTGTTGGGGTGAAGGCCCAGAGCAAATGGTACAATGTTCTGTTAGGGTTCAGTATTAGGGTTTGAAAGGATTAGGGTACAACGGTGCCGCTCTCTCATATCTCTTCTCTGTTTTCATCTTTCTCAGGCCATAAGCACTGATCTTCCCTTCTCTTAGGCCACCGGAGCGCCACCCCACTCCTTATCCTCTTCACGATGATCCAAGGTGATGAATGAATGGTACGGTTTGTTTCTTGTCTTTTTAGGGTTTTTACAGTTTTAGTTCGTTTATGTTTTTTGCTAAGTATTTTAATCCATGGCGTTATGTGTGAAATACAACAAAAAGGGTTGAGGAAAAAAACTTACCTTGAGCGTTTCTGGAAAGGAAATGGAGAGGAGAAAAAGGGGTGAGACGGAGACGCTCCTTGGAGGCTAGCGGTGGAGAGAGATGATGGCCTAGCTTTTCTGGTACCTCTATATTCTCTCTTGATTTGTTAATGATGAAATCTGAAACTGCTTGTTTGTATTTTGAATGTGATGTTTGATGATGATGATTTTCTGAGAACTGTTTGTTCTTTGTTGTTGATGAACTTGATTTCTGAAACTTGTTTTTGAAACTTTTGTTGATGTTGATGATGATCTCGATTCTGAAACAAAGTTGGCTTCGCTTCTGAAAACTCACCACTCTGAAACTGTTGTTTTTGCTTCTGAATCTCTTCCTCTTTTTTGTATGTTAATGATGAGCACCACTCTGAAACTGTTGTTTTTGAATGATGATTGACAAAAGTTCTGAAACTTTTTTGTTGAAGATTTTGAAACTCTGGTGTTTTTGTATGTTAATGATGAGTGATTATGAGAACTTGTGCTTTTTGCTTCCGAAACTCTTTCTTTCTCTCTTTTTGGCTTTTGAAAGGTTGGTGATGAAAGAACTCTGAAACTGTATTTTTTAGGGTTGCTTCTTGTTGAAGCTTGGTTGGCTTGATTAGTTTGTTTAGGCTTGTGGTTTGACAGTCTTCACAAGTTTATTGGTTTTCTGCAGTTTTGGCCAGCTTGTGGTTAGTTTGTACTGTTTTGGAATTTGTTTGGTTATGCAGTTTTTTGGCAAGTTGCAGTAGTTGGAGAGTTTTTGTTCAGGCTGCTTGCAGTTATGCAGGGTTTGGCTTGCTGTTATGTAGCTAGTTTGTGGTTGATAGCAGGTGTTGTACCCCAAAATTTTCCCTCCCATATTTCTCAAGACATGTCAAGAATAATCTCCAAGTGGCTCAAGATTGCTCAAGAGTTGGACAGTCAAATCACCTCCTAAGGTAGTCAATTCAAAATTAGAGTTTTGTGTTGCATCAAGGTCCTTACATACAAATGACCTCAAGTTCTTCCCAATGTCCTAATATGTTCTTAAGTTCATCCATGTCAAATTTCAAGCCTTGCAGAGAAAGTTTGGTCAGTCAATTGCTCAAGAGGTCCAAAAATCGACTGTGTTAGGGCAAAAGTCAATTGTGACCTAAAAACAGTCAAACCTCAAGATTTTTTGTCAACACTATCATTTTGAAGGATAATTCATCATTTGATCAAGGGTTGATCATGATTCATCAAGGATTGCTCAAGATTCATCGAGATTCAAAAGTTGCTAAATTAGGGTTTTGTAGGAAAAGTCAATTCAACTTTGACCAAGCATAACTTTCTCATACTTTATGATAAATGACCCATCCAAAGATCATTTTTAATAGGATGAAATTTACTACAATCCATCTTCACACCCCAAGATCGAGAAATGCACCCACAAAAAGTTACAAATTTGGACATTATAGGTCATTTTTGAAAGTCAACAAAAACACCTTTTTTGCCAAAGCTTATAACTTGAGCATGGAATATCAAAATGAGATGATACCAAAAGAGTTGGTTATAGTACATCTCAAGGTTTCTAAAAAGTCATAGAACACTTCCAAAAGTTCAAAATTTAAGAAGTTATGCATTGTTGAAGTTGGGCATTTTTCCAAAATTGCCAAAAGTCAACTATCCCCAAAACTTAAAATTTTGCCAAAAGGGCCCACTTTTTTCCACTTGATTTGATCTTTTCACACCACACACGTGTCTTATCTTAAGTTTTATGTCCAATTATTAATTTTTCTATTTTATTTGATTTTTATTGATTTAATTCATTTTTAATCAATTTAAATCCAAATAAAATCCAAATCTTAATAACTTGATATCTTTTAGATCATTACAGGTCTTAATTGACATCATGAACACAATCAAATTCGTGCCAAGCCATATCATGCACAAAATCTTGGATTTGGAAAGAAATTGGAAGCCTTTAATGGAGGAATCATATCAAATCTTGAATCATCAATATACAAGGATTCCAAGCCCAAGATTTAACCTAATACAATCCTTGTTACATATACAAGGCAAAGATACACAATACACGACCAGAAGGCTGCAAAATCAAAAATACAAAACTTGAGAAAATTGCAAAAAAGTGGGGGATCGAATTTGTTCTTAGAGGCACTTTCAGGACCAAATAAGGATTCCAATTGCTTCCTGGCACTTCTCTGAAGCAGAACCAATCAAGATCACACATTTTCCAGTCTCCATAAGCGTTGTAAGTGTCCCTCGAATCCGCCATGTCCATGGATTCCTAAATCTCTATTCTTGCATCCATTCTCAGAAACAATGGCATATTTGGATTCCTCACATCATTTGTGAACTATCAGCATTAGCCAATTTCATTATTATGCTATATATCGCGAAATGCCATTGTAGATTTTTCTAGGTTTTTTCCAGGGGTTTTCATTGCAGGAAGAATTGGCCAATAAAAGGACCATAACTAGAACTGGGATGAAGAGGCGAGTAAAACTATGCCTCTAGATTTCATTTTTGTGACTCATGGTGGATTTTGGAGATGGCACAGCATATAGCCACAGACGAGTGTCCGTTGGTATAGGTGAAGAAACTTTTAGCCACGGTCCCAACGACAGGGACGATGGCGTGGCGTGTCTCGATTCGTCTATTTGAATATGGCGCGTTTTTGTTTTATAATTCTGACATAATAGTTTGTTTCATATATAATATTCATTGCCTATTTCACTAACAATTAAGTATATTGGCTCAGCTGGCAAGCGCGTTAGTTCAAAGTCTCATGGGACCTGGGTTCGAATCCCAGGTCCCCCAATACATTTGTTTAATTTTTCTTCAGGTGATTCTATGTGATTTCCCAAAGCGCAGCACACCATATGCCTCAAGTCTCCAGGCGCCAGATGGCCTTCAGGCTAAATCCAAGGGCCAGGACTGAATAACTATCATACACCCAAGTCAACAGGCATACATGGGATGGAAAAAGTCAATCAAACCAATGTGAATGGGCCTCTCAAAATGCCGATCAAACCCTCCATCTGGGCCCAAACCCCCCTGAGTTTGCTTTTTTTATTTCTTTCATTATTTTCTTATTTTATTTATTGTTATTTGTTTTGTTATTTTTAATCACTAACCAAATAATTAATTTTCCTCATAAAATCAGAAAACACAAAAAATAATATTTTTTATTTATTAAAATTAAATTTGACTTTATTTTTGTAAATAAATATAATTTAATCAATTTAGCATTTAATTAGGTTTAACTTTTAACATCTTTTGCAATAATTAAAATCAATTTAGAATATTAGGTTTTTATTAACATTAATCCATTTTATTTTATTTCCTTAAATATTCAAAAACCCAAAAATATTTTAATTAATTAATTATTTAATTTTGACCTAATTTAATTTCCATTTAATTCAAAAAATAATAAAAAAACATGCTTTCTTTCATAAAAAGGGTCAAAACCCTAAAAAATACGCCGATTTAATTTCTCTCACGCGTATCATTTTATCCAATATTGTAATTGCTTCCGGTATGTAATAGCTTTTAATAAGGACTTTAATTATTTATCGCTTTATTTTACTTTCCGCAATTTAAATTAAAGGGTTTGTTTTTGGCGATGTAAATACCCGACGCCTTGTAATAGCTTAGATTTAATTTCTGCAAATTTAAATTCCGCAACTATTAACTGTTAAATGTTTGATAAATAGGGAATGCATGACAAGATCAAATTTTTAACATAAAATCAACATAGCTCACCCATGACATGTACAAAGATAAAATTAACCTAAACAATACACTCGCACATGCGCACTCTTAGGGTACACCTCACTTGGTTGCCTTGAGCGTGTTCATTGAGTATAGGAAGTTTTAGAAGTCGCCCTCTTGTCCAAAGATCATAGTTGCCTCGAAACGGTTGCCTCGGATAAAATGATCTAAGACATTAGGGTTACCGCTAAGGCATCATAACATTGCTTTAGTGACCACACGTCCCTTAATCGAATTGACCCGAAAACTCCAACGACGATGCTACCTACTCCTCAATAGTAGGATATCATTGTCTAAAGGACATTAGCACAGTTTGATTCCTTTTTCGAGTAGGTAGATGGTTCTTAAGTACTTGCTCCTTTTAAAACAAAACAAAAAAATTTGCACTTACACTCCTTTTCAAACAAAAACTTCTTTCAAACCCACAAACACAAAGAAAAGCAATTTTTGAAAACACAATGAGCAAGTACCTAAGAGCCCGTGGATAACCACGGATAGAAAGGGTGCTAACACCTTCCCTTTCTATAATCTACCTCCCGAACCCGAGAAACATCTCGAAAAAGGAATTTTTCTGTGCTTTTTTCCTTTCCTTGTTGGATAAAATAAAAGACGGTGGCGACTCTTGCTTAGCGTGACATTTGCAAAAAAAACGCAAAACGCGAACCAACATTCCAAAAGCATTCAGTTCTCTTTCCAACCGATCACAGAACTGGCGACTCTGCTGGGGATATTATAAGTGAGGTGTACCTTAGGATTAGATCATTGTGTTTTCAATTGTATGCTTTGTATGATTTATCTTTGTGGGCTTGTATCAGAGTTTCTATAGATCCTAACCCGGATCTGGGGGTACCCTTTAGGTAAGTAGCAATAAACTGTGAGGGAAATATCTGGCGTAGACCGACATGGTTGAAGCAGTAGCTACGTTGGTGTGGCACTTTAGTCTGTACCGATATCCCTTGTGTTGGAACGAGGAGAATATGGGTCTTCTAAGGGGTCATTAAGCACCAACTGACCTTAGAACCTTAAATTGACCAACTTGGCCATAGAACAATAGCAGTATGCTACACTCATTGAGACTAAACTCTCGCGATGATTCCGGCTGCAAGAAAAGGTTGCTAAACTGGAATTATGACCGATTGAGGGTAGTCAGCGATATTGAGATCCTCTAGAACCCGGTTACTATTTTTAGGAAAGGTTTAAACCAACTGAACTGAAAGAGGGTAGTACCTAAGCTCCTTGCCAGCCTGAAATCTAAGGGCTCTTTGTGTGACTTGTGTGCCTTTACCATGTTTGCTATTTGTGGATACTTGTGGTGTGCTTACTATCATGACATCATGACATCATAACATTGCATACATCTTGCATTGGACTAACCTATTTCAAAGACAGGAGGGATTCATCTTTGCTCTGTTTTGTAGGTCATCATGATGCTCATGCGTAAGAATACCATCCGGATCAACTTTGTCCAAGTCCCTACCTTGCTTAAAGAGACGGTTGCCAAGATGCCTGACACTACTTCCTTCATCAGGAGGCATGGTTCTCTTCTCAGTTTGGTCACCTCCAAATTGGAAGAGCAAATGATGAGTGTCCTGGTCCAATTCTATGATCCGATGTACCATTGCTTTACTTTCCAGGATTATCAGCTGGTTCCCACCCTAGAGGAGTTTTTTGAGCTGCTCGGTATCTCTGTTCTGGAGAAGACCCCGTTTACTGGTTGGGAGAAGACCCTTAGGCCCGAAGAAATTGCTGCAGTCCTTCATTTGACCAAAGAGGGGGTAATGGATAATTGGGAGACTAGAAGTGGAGCAAAGGGATTTCTGACTAAGTTTTTGGTTGGTAAGGCTAACTGTGATACGGTGGGAGAACTGACTATGGTTTTGCGTTTGTATTCGCAAATGTTTCGGTTGAGCAAGAGTCGCCACCGACTTTTTATTTTATCCTAAGGAAAGGTTAAAAAGCACAACAAAAACCTTTGAGATGTTTTCTTGGGTTCGGGGAGTAGATTATAGAAAGGGAAGGTATTAGCATCCTTTCTATCCATGGTTATCCATGGGCTCTTAGTTACTTGCTTAGATCAACTTGCCTTGGTTTTCAATTGTTTGAAATGGTGCTTTGTGTGTGGGTTTGAAAATGTTTTGAAAAGAGGCCAATGGGGTGGCAACCTTTGTAATGATCCATGTTGGGATGTATACAAAGGTGTATGTCTTTTGAAAAGGTTTTCAATGTTTTTTAAAGTTGTTTTTTAAAGTGTAGTGATGTGTGGTTTTGAAAAATAGGCAAGTGTTTTGTTTTGCAAGTTTGATTCAAGTAACTAAGAGTTTGTCTACTCCTAAATTTCTCAAAGATTTCTCCTATGTTTTTAACCCTTTTAACAATTTTGTTCCACCATTGTATTTGGTGGACAATCTTGTGTTAGGATGTGAAAGGGACGGGCGCAGGTCATCGTTTAGACCATGATTGCAATGGTGCCAAGTATCTTTGGGCAATTTTTCCTTGGAGGGACTTGATCATTTTTTAGGCAACTTTCGAAAGCGTCATCGAGGGACTATGATCATTTGATTGTTTTTGTTTTGCCCAAAGAAACCTAACATGCAATATGGCCCATTTATTGAAGGCAACAAGTGGAGTACCCTAGGGGTGCAAGTGTGATTAGTGTTGTCCATTTTCATGCTTGTTTATCTTGAAATTAGGTCAAACTATTTTTGTTGTTTTTGATTCGCATACAAACCCTAATTCTAACATGGTATATTTAGAAAGCATTAAAGTGCGAAAAATAAAGTTCCTAGGTTATTACAACACAATATATGGGAAGGGGGGTACAAATGTTCAAATGGGGGTATTTTGACAAGGAATTTAAACCTAGACTATTACATCAAATTGAGAATTTACAAGATATTTAATTGCACAAATTAAATAAGAAAATAAAATAAATATGTAAGATGCAAAAAGGCTTTTTATATGTATGAAAAAAAGTGTTTTTTATATGTCAAATAAACAAAAAATAAAAAGTATTAATTTTTTGGAGTTTTTTATGTATTTAGCGCAAAAACCCTAATTTATTAAATAAAAGGTATTAATTATTTAATATATACAATGTTTAATAATTATGTACAAAAATAAAATAAAAATGAAGTATATTTGTCAAAAAGGTATTTTTAATGTTAAATATTAGTAAAAATAAAAATGTATATATTTTGTATTTTTGTCCTAAATATACTAATATATATATATATATATATATATATATATATATATATATATATATATATATATATATATATATATATATATATATATATATATATATATATATATATATATATATATATATATATATATATATATATATATATATATATATATATATATATATATATATATATATATATATATATATATATATATATATGTGTGTGTGTGTATTTGTATTATATGATAAATATATTAAAAAATATAATCTTTAATATTTACAAAAAAAAGTATATTTTCATAAAATATTTTCAAAAGATAAAATAAAATGAAAATCAGAAAAATAAAATGTATTGGTATTAATTTTAATATTTTCAATAAAAGATATTAGGTATTATTTATGTATAAACATTATTTTAAACAAATAAATGCCTAATAAATTCAAAAATGGTGTGAAAAATATTTTTTATATTTTTAATATTATAAGAAAAAATAAATAAGTCAGAACAAAAAAGAAAAGGTCAAAAAATCATAAAAATAAGCATAATGGGCCAAGGGGGTGTCAAAGTAAAAATGATGTGTAAACAGAAATAACAAATCAAGCCCAGCCCAAAGACCCTGTCATCTTCAACCTCCAGCATTTCTGTTCAAGAAAACACGCGTTTGCTATCTCCAGATTCCTTGATCTTTTGCCAAATCTTCCAACATGGAACCTGTAGAGCTTGAAGCCACGATTCTAGACATATAAAGAAATCAATCTAACTCTCAGAAATGAGAGAGAATTTCTTCTCCCCCAATTCCTGACCTAGTTTTTGTTCCATGTTCAGACATCAAATTCTCATAGCACACGTAACATAAATGAAAACTAATTACATGGGCATGTTCAGGGCTATGAATGTGACATATTTTCTTCACAAACCTAAAGCTAACAATGCCTGGATAGAGAGATACGAGTTCATGAACTTACCTGTTAAGTTGGAATCGTGTACAACAATGGAGATGAGTACAAGGCAAGGTAATGATTTGTATAGCTTCCTTGATGCCTCAGGATGCTATTCCAACTCTTAGTTTGCTTGGAAACCAAAAGAATCGTGCTATGGTACTTCAACTGCAAAACCAGAAAAATGAAAATGGTGATGTTAGCTAGGGATGTTACAGGTCTTGTTTAGGGCTTGGAACAGTTTCAAGGGATGATGTGGGATATGTTTGAAGTGGTTTTAGCAAGAATGCATGAATGGATGGTGTTATAGAACTCAATCTGCAGCAGGTACCCTGTTTTGGCAATTTGAGGGTGATTCTGTGTTTGAGAAGGCAATGGAGATGGTTGGCTCGTGTTTTACCTTAGGTTTGATGATTAGAAAGTGTTTGATAACTTTGCTTAAGCTCTGGTTCACAAGAATGAGAGTTGTGTATTGTTATGCTATGTTTCTTCAACTTTAAGCAACAAATGTCAACTTGGTTTTCTAGACTTGTGCAGGCCCCCAATCTATGCTGCATACCTTGGCCTTGATCAGTGTAATTAGTTCCTAAACTTGTGCCAAAAGGATTTGCAATGTACTTGCTTGGATTTGCATTTGACATAAAGTGCAACTTTTCTAAAATGGATATAATGCTTTATCTAAAAATGGCTTAATCTTGCATATAATGTTTGAACACACAAAATAAGGCCTTGGCACAATGAGTTAGCATTAAATTATTGAGTGCAAATGGGATATAGGACCTGTAATCAAGGAATGCAAGCTGAGTTCAAAATGGCACAAGTGTATGAACATGTAAATTGACCAAATCAAAAGTGAGTTTTTCCCAACTTGCCAAATTCGATTCTCCCTAACCATGAGGTTGTTTGATGAGTTCTTGGACATTTTGGAAAGCTTGGAATGTGTACTACAATCCATCTCTGAAATGCAAATTGAAATTCCAAGTGGAAGTATGTGAAAAATGGTCTTGAAGTTAGGCAAAAATCCTGCCTAAAATGGTTCAAAATTTCTCTAAGTTAAGAATGGTTTGGTACCCTTGTTCCAAAAATTGTAACTTGAGCTACAAGCTTCTTTTGGGAAAACTTTGTGAATAAAAGTTGTAGATTTTGCAGTGGACTACAACTTTCATATTTTGACTTTTCCTTGAATCCAAATGCATCTTGGTGAGGAAGTGGGGCAAAGTTAGGAAAAAATTAGGATTTTTCATAACTTAGAAAAATTCTAAGTTATGAAAAATCTTCATTTCAAACCCTAATTTGCAATTCTTGATTTCTTGATGAACAAGTTTCATGATTTGGCATGTTTTGATGAAAAATGAATCTTGACACTTGATTTTGACCAAAAAGTCAAAGTTTGACTTTTCAGTATACAGTCAAAATTGATCAATTGACTGGGAAATTCAACTGTCAATCTTGTGTATTTGGGATCTTTTGAACTTGTTGAGTATGTCAAGACAATTCCATGGTGTCCTTGAGTCCATATGTGAGTTTGGTTTGCCATTGGCTAGATCAAACAGTCAAAAATTGCCTTTGTGCAGTCAAAACCCTAAAAATGACCATTTTGCCCTTTTGGTGATCTGGTCAAATTTCTTGTGGAATTGTGATCCAAACTTGATCAAATGGTCCATGTGAGTTTATAATGTTGATGTGGGTCAATTTTCATGAGATTTGACTGTCAATTGGCCATAGTTGACTTTTTCCCCAATACAGCTGATTTCTAGGTCAACTGTCCAATTGACTGGGCAAAATTTGGAATCAAGACTTAAAACTTGGTATGGATAAACTTGGGAGTCCAAAATGAAGCATGAAAGTCATCTTAGGCATTTTAGGTCAAAATATCTTTGTGCAAACACAAACCCTAATTTGGGTCAACAGTGCAAGGAGAAGTCTTGAGCAGAGGAAACCCTAACTGGATCTTGAGCTCCAAGGGTCTTGGGATGAGAAAATGTTAAGGAAATGGGAGGGCAAATTTTGGGGTACAACACTAACTATTTCTGGGATGGGCTAGACTTCAAGGCCTTCGAAGATATTCTAGCTCTTCTGATTTATGGCTTGGTATTGTTTCAGAATCCTGACACTTTTGTTGATGTGAATGCGATAAAGATCTTCATCTCTCAGAACCCTGTACCCACTCTCTTGGGTGACATCCTTCATCAGCTTTATGCTCGTACTGCCCGAAAGCGGGGAACCTTGATGTGTTGTGCTCCTTTATTGTCGAGGTGGTTTATTTCGCACCTCCCTAAGTCAGTGCTGAAGAACAAAGAAGGAATGGGTTGGGCTTATAGGGTGATGTCTCTCTCTCATAATGACATTATCTGGACTCTCAACGGTATGGATGAGGTGACTATCATTGATCGCTGTGGAGAGTATCCTAATGTTCCATTGATAGGAACCCATGGAGGAATTTCTTACAACCCATGCTTAGCTCTCCGTCAGTTTGGAAGAGCCATAAGAGAAGGACCTCATGAGATGCTAATGCCTCATATCATCTTTGACTTTCAAGGGGATAACGACGAGCAGCGTCACAGATTCATAAGGGCTTGGGATAGAGTTCACCAATCTGATCCACATGAGTTGGGCCCAAAGACCTCACTTTCGATGGAGCCATATCTCAGATGGGTCCGTATCCGTGCCCAAAAGCTGGGTATGCCATATGAAGTCGTCTGGCCTGTCACTCTTGAAGTTGCTAATGAAGAAGGGGTTCTTCCAACCATCCTCCATCCTTATATGCCCACTGACATTGGGGCCCTGAAGAGATCTTGGATGTAGCTGAGGGATGAACGGGATTCTTACCGAGAGAAGTTCAACGAGCAAGAACAAAAGATCCATAAGCTGACTAGACAGCTGGAGAACGAGCGGATCCTGAATGATTATGTCTGCACCGAGAAGAAGAGACCATGGGAGCATTGATGGGCCTTTGTTTATTTCCATTTCAGTTTTATTTACTTTTCAGTATTTCCATTCTTGTAACGCCTTAAGGGCAATTTGTTGAACAATTTGAATTACAAAGTTATCTAATAAAGTGTGTTTCCTTTCTTGTTTACAAATTTGAATCTCTCGATTGTATTTGAAATCATAATCATACGCATTTCATCCCATGCACTTCATAAACAGGTACCCATTATAGGTCTCTTATCTTCTTCGCTGTTTATTTTAGCGTTCACTCATCATGTCTGCTGAACCTTCAACTGAGCAAGCTATCAAGGCCCTCCAGGCCCAGAATGCCCAATTTCAAGAGTTGTTCATGAATATTGCCAAGGGTCAGCAAGACCTAAAAACCCTGATTCTGAAGGAGAAGTAAAAGAAGAAGAAGAAGAGGACCATCCTGTTCAACACAGGACACGGGTTTGGGAACAGGCTACAAAATGAAGTTGATCTGACCACCTCATCTGGAGGGAAAGATAGTCCACAATAAAGGAGGGATCCTAGCCCTGTGGTCTCCGACAACGAGACGGACTATGATGAAGAACAGTATCCTCCTGCCGAGGATAGATACAAGCAACTGGAAGATCGGTTGAGTGCTATGGAGGTTCAAAAGGTGCCTGGTCTGGACTTCGGAGATCTAGGTCTATCATTTGGGGTAGTGATTCCCCACAAATTCAAGGCACAAGCCTTTGCTAAGTATGACGGAGTTTCTTGTCCGAAGCTGCACCTCCGGTCATATGTGAGGAAGATTCAGCCATACACAGCTGATAAGAACCTATGGATCCACTTCTTCCAAGACAGTCTCTCAGGGACTCAGCTTATGTGGTTCTATCAGTTGGACGGAGCCAGTATCCGCAGTTGGGAAGATTTGGCTACTGCATTCTACAGGCAGTATCAGTACAACTCCGACCTTGCTCCTACGCGTACCCAACTCCAGGGTATGTCAATGGGAACGGGTGAAGGATTCAAAGATTATGCTCAAAAGTGGAGAGACCTCGCCGGAAGAGTACAACCACCCTTAGCTGATCGGGAACTTGTTGACATGTTTTTGGGGACCCTGTCTGGTCCATTTTTCAACCATCTAATTGGAAGCTCTTCATCTGGGTTTACAGAGCTTATTTTGACCGGTGAAAGGATAGAAGCTGGTATTAAGGATGGTAAGATACAGAAGGGTTCCTCGACAAGCACCGAGAAGAAGCCATTCAAGAAAGAGTCCAGTGCTGTCTACAGTTCAAGAAACCAGAATAGACCTGAACACCGTCAAGCTGTGAATGCGGTTGTTATTTCAAAACCTGCTGGTGCTCCTCAGCACAATAATCAACAGAAGGACGAGAGACCTCGAAGGCAATTCACCCATCTCAGCATGACCTTATCTCAGGTTCTGCCACAGTTGCTGAAGACTAATCTGGTGGTTCTAAAAGAAGCCCCGAAGAATCCAAATACCATATCATCGAGGTATAACCCCAATGCCCGTTGTGCTTTTCACTCTGATAGCCCGGGGCATAATACAGACGATTGTTGGGTTTTGAAGAACAAGGTACAAGACTTAATTGATGCGAAGGAGATTGAGTTTGAGGCGCCTGAGAGGCCTAATGTTGTGACTGCTCCCATGCCCAAGCATGGAGTAAATGCTATAGAAGAAGACTTGTTTGTGGTTTATGTGGATGATATTGTTACTCCTCTATTGACTGTAAAGAAGAACCTTTCGCTAGCCGGTTTATTTCCGGGTTGTGAGGAAGGTTGTCGTATGTGTTTTGCTCTACCTAATGGTTGTCTACTTTTGAAATCAGGTGTCCAATGCCTGATGGATAGTAAAGAAATTCTGTTCGAGAAGACTGTTGTTCCCGTAATTCATTCTGAAGAAGTTGCCATCATTACCATTTTCGATAGTTCTTCCAAGGCTCCCTCGAGGAAGCCTGTTAGAATTACATATGTTCCGAGGATCGCACCTGTGATCATCACTGTTCTGGGGCCCATCCCCTATACCTCTGATAAAGTTGTCCCTTGGCACTATAGGGCTGATGTTTATTTTCATGGAGTTAAGCAAGAGTTGGATGCTGATACTGACGTCAGCAATATTGTTGGACCCACTAAAGTCACCCGTAGCGGAAGACTTTTCTCACCAGATATCTCTCTGCCAACTGCCCGAAGACCTGTTATTATTACACATGCCAGTGTACCTGCTACTATTCCTGATCAAGTTCCTATTCTTACCCCTGTCTCCGAGTCATCTGACGCACGGAGCAAAGGGATCACCATTGATGTGCCTGCCCAGACGGAGGCACCGAAGACAATTACTGTTGAAGCTTCTAAGCAAGAGATGGAAGAGATCCTGAAGATCATTAAAAAGAGTGACTACAATGTAGTTGAGCAGCTGGGGCAAACCCCATCCAAGATTTCTATGTTGTCACTATTGTTATGCTCATAGGCCCATGCCAAGGCTCTGATTACATTTCTGAAGACTGCCCATGTACCACAAGAGACGTCAGCTAATCAGTTTACAGATTGCGTGGCTAATTTGACTACTGATAATGGGTTGGGTTTCTCTGACGCCGACTTGACTGCTAAAGGGAAGAATCACAATGATGCCCTGCATGTCTCCATTGAATGCAGGGGCACTACTCTTGCTCATGTGTTGGTGGATACTGGTTCCTCATGGAACGTCTTGCCTAAAAAAGCTCTAGACCGGTTGGATTGTGAAGGGTTGGAGCTGAAACCAAGTAACATTGTTGTCAGGGCCTTTGATGGGTCTAAGAGGATGGTGCACGGTGAAGTCGATATTCCAATTAAGGTTGGTTCTCAGGTCTTCAATTACACATTCTATGTGATGGACATTTGGCCATCTTATTCTTGTTTGCTGGGTTGTCCATGGATCCACAAAGTCGGGGCCGTAACCTCAACGCTCCACCAGAAATTGAAGTACCCAGTCAAAGGGAAGATTGTGACAGTACAGGGGGAGTAAGAGTACATGGTTAGCCACCTCGACTCGTTCCGATATGTAGAAATGGATGGGGAGTTCATTGAGACCCCGTTCCAGCATTTTGAAGAGGTTCCCCAGACACTGGCGTCATCTGAGACTGTGGTTGAAGATTCTCCTATGAAAATGGCTTCCTTAAAGGATGCCCGGGCTGTTGTTGAGAAAGGTGGGTGTGTAAATTGGGGCCGACTTCCTGATTTTACACAGAAGACTAACAAGTTTGGTTTGGGTTTCACTGCAGAAGCTCAAAGGGCTGTTCGGAATGCATGAATCGGAAGACCTCTTGTGTTCATCAGCAACTCGGGAGTGAATGCCATTGAAGACGACATTGAAGAGTTTGAATTCGACAGCTGGATCTATCCTACGACCGATGGTGGACCAAGCAACTGGACAACAAAGTACTTCATCCCTATTACTTTTGTAACCCAGTAATGAAACTTTTTGTTTTAAATATGTAACAGACAATGTTTTAAACTTTACAGCCTGGTGTCTTACCCGGGGCATTGTGGCTTCATTCGTGAGGGCTTTATGTGTGTCATTTTCATATATCATTAATAAAAGCATTGGACGTTCTTGCATTTCAAATTTTGCGCTCCTTGTTTTTCTTTTATATATTGCAAAACAGCTATTTTACACACACTCACATATACAGGTCCACATCCACTCTGGATCTCACTGGTAACGACTCTGCTACTGCCAGTTATGACTTCGAAAATCCGATCAACTTAGCCGAAGACGAAGGTGAATATGATTGTGAAGTGCCTGGTGAACTTGCAAGACTGTTACTCCAAGAAAAGAGGGTTATTCAGCCACATGAAGAGCCGGTAGAATTGGTGAATCTGGGTATTGAGACAGACAAGAAAGAGGTCAAGATCGATGCAAATCTGGAAGCTAGTGTGAAACAATGGTTGATTCAAATGCTGCACAATTATGTTGAGATCTTTGCCTGGTCCTATGAAGATATGCCTGGTTTGGATACCGATATCGTGGTTCATCGCCTGCCTACCAAGGAAGATTGTCCTCCAGTGAAATAGAAGGTTCGTCGTATGCGCCCAGAGATGTTTGAGAAAATTAAGGCTGAAGTTATGAAACAGTTTGACGCCGGTTTTCTAGCAGTTACTTCTTACCCTCAGTGGGTGGCCAATGTGGTTCCAGTGCCGAAAAAAGATGGTAAGGTCCGAATGTGTGTTGACTACAGGGATTTGAACAGGGCAAGCCCCAAGGATGACTTCCCTCTACCTCATATCGACGTTCTGGTTGATAACACCGCTCAGCACAAGGTCTTCTCCTTCATGGATGGCTTCTCCGGTTATAACCAGATAAAAATGGCTCCCAAAGACATGGAGAAGGCAACCTTTGTTACTCAGTGGGGTACCTTTTGCTACAAGGTCATGCCTTTTGGACTGAAAAATGCTGGGGCAACATATCAGCGTGTCATGGTTGCTTTGTTTCATGACATGATCCATCATGAGATTGAGGTATACGTCGACGATATGATTGCAAGGTCCCAGACCGAGGAGGAACACCTTGACCATCTGCAGAAACTGTTTGACAGGTTGAAGTTGTACAAGCTGAGGTTAAACCCGAACAAGTGCACCTTCGGGGTGAGATCTGGTAAATTACTGGGTTTTGTCGTAAGCGACAAAGGTATTCAAGTGGATCCGGCAAAAGTGAAAGCTATACAGGAGATGCCAGCTCCGAGAATAGAGAAAGAAGTCAGAGGCTTTCTGGGACGTCTGAATTACATTGCCCGATTCCTCTCACACCTAACTGCTACTTGTGAGCCAATCTTTAAGCTGCTGAAGAAAGATCAAGTAGTACGTTGGAACGATGAATGTCAGGCCGCTTTTGAAAGGATTAAAGAGTATCTCCAAGAGCCACCCATCCTGATGCCACCAGTTGAAGGGAAACCTTTGATCTTATACTTAACAGTACTCGACAACTCAATGGGGTGTGTGCTGGGGAAACATGACGAGTCTGGCCAAAAAGAGCATGCTATTTATTACCTTAGCAAAAAGTTTACCGACTGTGTGACCCGATACTCACTGCTCGAGAAAACTTGTTGTGCTTTGGCATGGGCTTCTTGCCGGCTAAGACAGTATATGTTGACTCACATTACTCTGTTGATATCAAAGATGGATCCAATTAAGTATATCTTCGAAAAGCCTGCCTTGTCCTGAAGAATAGCAAGATGGCAGATGATCTTGACTGAGTATGACATCCAATACACGACTCAAAAGGCAATCAAGGGAAGTGTGTTGGCAAATCATTTGGCACATCAGGTAGTAGATGATTACCAGTCTATGAACTTTGAATTTCCAGACGAGAATATCATGTTGGTAACTGATTGTGAGACACCTGGACCGGACGAAGGACCTGAAGAAGGATCTCGATGGTCTATGTACTTTGATGGAGCTTCGAACGCTTTGGGTAATGGAATTGGCGCTGTGATCATATCTCCTAAAGGATCTCATACTCCATTTACCGCCCGACTATGTTTCAACTGCACCAACAACATGGCAGAGTATGAAGCGTGCATCATGGGTCTTCGAGCTGCAATTGACCTAAGGATTAAGTTTCTAAGTGTCTTCGGAGATTCCGCTCTCGTGATCAGTCAGATCAAAGGCGAGTGGGATACGAAACACCCAAATCTTATTCCTTACAAGGATTATGTGTTGGCGTTGCTTCCCCATTTCGAGGAGATAACCTTTGAACACTTCCCTAGAGAGGAAAATCAGTTGGCGGACGCGTTAGCTACGATGTCTTCTATGTTCAAAGTCAATTGGGACAACGAAGCTCCCTGGATCATCATTGAAAGATTGGAAGAACCTACATATTGCTGTGATCTTGAGACTGAAGAAGTAACAGAAAAGCCCTGGTATCATGAGGTGAAGAAGTATCTTGAAGCTCAAGAATACCCCGAGGGTGCATCTGTTAATGACAAGAAGTTTCTGAGGAGGTTCGCGGCGAAGTTCTTCATCAGCAATGACATTCTTTACAAGCGTAACCATGATTCAACCTTACTGCGTTGTGTGGATAAGATTGAAGCGGAAAGGATCATGGCAGAGCTGCATGAAGGTACTTTCGGGACTCATTCCAGTGGACATACCATGGCAAAGAAAATCCTTCGGGCAGGATATTATTGGTCCACAATGGAAGCTGACTGTTATCAGCATTCTCGGACATGTCACAAGTGTCAAGTCTATGCTGATAAGGTGCACATACCTCTAGTTCCTCTGAACATCTTGACAGCACCTTGGCCTTTTGTAATGTGGGGCATTGATATGATCGGCGAGATCAGACCTACAGTGTCCAACGGGCGTCGTTTCATCCTGGTAGCGATTGATTACGTTACGAAGTGGGTTGAAGCAGCTTCCTTTGCTACTGTAACCAAGAACGTCGTAGCACGATTCATTCGACATAATCTGATCTGTCGATACGGTGTACCAGAGAGGATCATTATGGACAATGGTACCAATCTCAACAACAAGATGATCACTGAGCTCTGCGAGCAGTTCAAGATACATCATGACAACTCTTCTCCCTACCGGCCGAAGATGAATGGGGCTGTCGAAGCGGCTAATAAGAACATTAAAAAGATTGTGCAGAAGATGACAGTGACATACAAAGATTGGCACGAGATGTTGCCATTTGCTCTTCATGGGTACCGTACCTCAGTGCGGACGTCAACAGGGGCAACACCCTATTCCTTGGTATATGGCATGGAGGCAGTCTTACCCATTGAAGTTCATATACCCTCTCTTCGAATCATGAAGGATGCAGGTTTAAGCAAAGATGACTGGATTCAGACTCGGCTTGATCAGTTGAACCTAATCGACGAGAAGAGGCTTACTGTTATTTGTCATGGTCAGACGTACCAAAAACGGATGATCAAGGCATTTAACAAGAAAGTCAGATGACAAGAGTATCAAGTTGGGTACCTGGTAATCAAGCGCATTATTCTACCTCAAGGTGATCCCAAGGGAAAATGGACCCCTACTTACGAAGGGTCATTTGTGGTTAAGAATATTTTCTCAAGAGGGGCTATGATTCTAACCACCATGGATGGTGATGACCTTCCTCACCCCGTCAATACAGACATAGTGAAAAGATACTACGCATAATCAAAGACCCACTAGGTTGACTGGCCTAGGCAAAAATAAGGGCTTCCCAGCGAACCAAAAGGGTTCGGGCAAAAATAAGGGATGAAAATGAAAATTTTGTACACCCGGCAAGTCGAAAATCTGAAAAGGCGGCTTGGGCAAAAAAGGGTATCCCGGTGGACTGAAAACCCGAAAGGGCGGTCCAGGCAAAAATTAGGGATCAAAGCGTAACACTATGTCTCATTGGATCACCTTGCATCCAGACTTCGGTATCGACTATCAAGCTCGGACGGCACTAATCAATCAGATTCATCTTCAACCAGTAGCAAAGTGATGAGATGCTCGAGGACATAAGGGCAATAGCAGAGTTGGAACCCAGTGGGATTATTCACATAGTTGTTTTGTTTTTTTTCACAAATTGTATAAATTCTATTTGTTCGGCGGCGTTCTCTTACTAGGACGCCAGCCTCTTGTACAAAAAATGCCTATTTACAGGCCAAACTTCAAATCAATACAATTCATTTTCAAACAAATTTCAAACTGTTTTTCCTTTATCTGTTTTGTTTTGTAAAGAACGTCCAATGTTCATTTTTGATATATGCATTTGACATTAATTGTTGCTCATAAATATTTACATGCGAAACAAAAAAATGAATTACTGGTAATATCAGAAGTAGGGGCAATAGAATTGTCCAAGCTGTGTAGTTGCTTTGTTCACCAGGTATAAGTTAAATTCAGCTGAAGAATATGACCAAGATACTTTCACTCCCTGCAGAGTAAGATAGTAATGGTATCTCTCTCAGCTAAGACTTATAACCATGAACAAATCAGCAATACTCTCCCCAAGCAGAGTTCATCCACCATCAGCGCTAAAAAGGTTTGGTATCCCCAGAAGGTCTTAATATTCCTCAGCGGAGTATAAAGATATTCCCCGGCGGAGTATAAGAATATTCTTCGGCAAATATAAGAGAATCCCCGGCAGTCTTAAAATTCCTCCACGGAATATAAGAATGTTCCCCGGTGGAATACAAGATACCCCAGTGGAGCCATTCCCCCAGCACGGTCTGAAAAAGCTTCCCCAACAGAGTTGAATCATCATCCCCAGTATACTTTGGAAGCTTACCCCCAGCGGAGTACAAAGTAAATCTCCCCAACCAAATTCAGAGGGTTATCCCCACAAAGTTTAACAGGGTTATCTCCAGCAAGTTGCAACCGAAAGATCATCCCCAATGAAGTTCTTTCCTTTTACAAGCAGGACTTCAATCCTCAATAGATTCAATATCACCAGCAACGATAATCCATCCCCAGCGGAGTTTATCAGCGGAATCCCCAGCGGAGTTTATCGTTAAAATCCTCAGTAGAGCATATATCTTCCCCACAGAGTAATTCCCCTCGGAGTAATCTCTTCATCAGTTTATTCCCCAACGGAGTTCTTTTCTCCTGCAGGTTTATTCTCACAATCATCTTCGTTCATCATCCCCAGTGGAAACGAAGAACTCAACTCTATTCTCCAGCAGCTCCGGGATTTATTTTCCCCAGCTAAAACATTATATTCCCATACATCATGATACATGCATATACGCATCATACGAATATAATCTCATTTATTTTGAGAACATCATTGCCTGATCCATATCATGCATTGCATATGACTGACCTTTACTTTTCAGGAAAGATACAGTTAAAGTTCTCAGTTACGTCGAAGACCTGGCCGGTTCTTAAATCTCAATTGAATTATCCTCGGTTGAATTTCCAATAAGGTTCTCAATCTCGATAGTTTCCCTACGCCAAAGTGTGGACGAGTGCTATAACCTCAACGGTATACTACATTGAGCACTAGTCAGTTCCTAGATCTTGATGTTTTCCTCTGTCATAGTGTGGACGAGTTCTCTAATTTCAACGGTATACTACGTTGAAGACCAGACAGTTCCTAGATCTTGATGAAGATGTTTCCCTATGTCATAGTGTGGACGAGTGCTATAACCTCAACGGTATACTACGTTGAACACTAGTCAGTTCCTAGATCTTGATGTTTTCCCTCCGTCAAAGTGTGGATGAGTTCTCTAATTTCAACGGTATACTACGTTGAAGACCAGACAGTTCCTAAATCTTGATGAAGATGTTTCCCTACGTCATAGTGTGGACGAGTGCTATAACCTCAATGGTATACTACGTTGAACACTAGTCAGTTCCTAGATCTTGATGTTTTTCCTCCGTCATAGTGTGGACGAGTTCTCTAATTTCAACGGTATACTATGTTGAAGACCAGACAGTTCCTAGATCTTGATGAAGATGTTTCCCTATGTCATAGTGTGGACGAGTGCTATAACCTCAACGGTATACTACGTTGAGCACTAGCCAGTTCCTAGATCTTGATGTTTTCCTCTGTCATAGTGTGGACGAGTTCTCTAATTTTAACGGTATACTACGTTGAAGACCAGACAGTTCCTAGATCTTGATGAAGATGTTTCCCTACGTCATAGTGTGGACGAGTGCTATAACCTCAACGGTATACTACGTTGAACACTAGTCAGTTCCTAGATCTTGATGTTTTCCTCCATCAAAGTGTGGACAAGTTCTCTAATTTCAACGGTATACTACGTTGAAGACCAGACGGTTCCTAGATCTTGATGAAGATGTTTTCCTATGTCATAGTGTGGACGAGTGCTATAACCTCAATGGTATACTACGTTGAACACTAGTCAGTTCCTAGATCTTGATTTTTTCCTCCGTCATAGTGTGGACAAGTTCTCTAATTTCAACGGTATACTATGTTGAAGACCAGACAGTTCCTAGATCTTGATGAAGATGTTTCCCTATGTCATAGTGTGGACAAGTGCTATAACCTCAATGGTATACTACGTTGAGCACTAGTCAGTTCCTAGATCTTGATGTTTTCCTCCGTCATAGTGTGGACGAGTTCTCTAATTTCAACGGTATACTACGTTAAAGACCAGACAGTTCCTAGATCTTGATGAAGATGTTTCCCTACGTCATAGTATGGATGAGGGCTATAACCTCAACGGTATACTACGTTGAGCACTAGTCAGTTCCTAGATCTTGATGTTTTCCTCCGTCATAGTGTGGACGAGTTCTCTAATTTCAATGGTATACTACGTTGAAGACCAGGCAGTTCCTAGATCTTGATGAAGATGTTTCCCTACGTCATAGTATGGACGAGTGCTATAACCTCAACGGTATACTATGTTGAGCACTAGTCAGTTCCTAGATCTTGATGTTTTCCTCCGTCATAGTGTGGACGAGTTCTTTAATTTCAACGGTATATTACGTTGAGGACCAGACAGTTCCTAGATCTTGACGAAGATGTTTCCCCCCAATTGAATTATGGACAGGTTCTTAAGACTTAGCCGAGGCTTCTCTCAGTTGAAGTACAGGCAAGTTCCTAAATCTCAATAAAAGTTAGACTTCCCCAGCGGAATCTTATACAAACCACAAGTATGCAAGTTCTCGCTAAGGAATCTCTTATGCGATCGACACTCCTGCAGATGGCATCTGTAAGCCCATCCTCCTACCAACAATCTCCAAATGGCATCTGTAAGCCCATTCCCGACATCACAATACTGATACTACACCATGTGAGTGCAAATTTCTGGGCACTCTAGTGTTCAATTATCTTCCACCTTCGGATCACGAAAGGCTCGAAAGCCAATATATATCCTCGGGTTTAAGAAAATTAAACAGGGGCAACTGTTGTACCACAAAATTTTCCCTCCCATATTTTTCAAGACATGTCAAGAATAATCTCCAAGTGGCTCAAGATTGCTCAAGAGTTGGACAGTCAAATCACCTCCTAAGACAGTCAATTCAAAATTAGGGTTTTGTGTTGCATCAAGGTCCTTACATCCAAATGACCTCAAGTGATTCCCAATTTCCTAATATGTTCTTAAGTTCATCCATGTCAAATTTCAAGCCTTGCAGAGAAAGTTTGGTCAGTCAATTGCTCAAGAGGTCCAAAAATCGACTTTGTTAGGGCAAAAGTCAACTGTGACCTACAAACAGTCAAACCTCGAGATTTTTTTGTCAACATTCTCATTTTGAAGGATAATTCATCATTTGATCAAGGGTTGATCATTATTCATCAAGGATTGCTCAAGATTCATCAAGATTCAAAAGTTGCTAAATTAGGGTCTTGTAGGAAAAGTCAACTCAACTTTGACCAAGCATAACTTTCTCATACTTTATGATAAATGACCCATCCAAAGCTCATTTTTCAGAGGATGAACTTTCCTACAATCCATATTCACACCCCAAGATCAAGAAATTCACCCACAAAAAGTTACAAATTTGGACATCATAGGTCATTTTTGAAAGTCAACAAAAACACCTTTTTTTCCAAAGCTTATAACTTGAGCATGGAATATCAAAATTAGATGAGACCAAAAGGGTTGGTTATAGGACATCTCAAGGTTTCTAAAAAGTACAAGAACACTTCCAAAAGTTCAAAATTTAAGAAGTTATGCATTGTTGAAGTTGGGCATTTTTCCAAAATTGCCAAAAGTCAACTATCCCCAAAACTTAAAATTTTGCCAAAAGGGCCCACTTTTTTCCACTTGATTTGATCTTTTCACACCACACACGTGTCTTATATTAAGTTTTATGTCCAATTATTAATTTTTCTATTTTATTTGATTTTTATTGATTTAATTCATTTTTAATCAATTTAAATCCAAATAAAATCCAAATCTTAATAACTTGATATCTTTTAGATCATTACAGGTCTTAATTGACATCATGAACACAATCAAATTCGTGCCAAGCCATATCATGCACAAAATCTTGGATTTGGAAAGAAATTGGAAGCCTTTAATGGAGGAATCATATCAAATCTTGAATCATCAATATACAAGGATTCCAAGCCCAAGATTTAACCTAATACAATCCTTGTTACATATACAAGGCAAAGACACACAATACACGACCAGAAGGCTGCAAAATCAAAAATACAAAACTTGAGAAAATTGCAAAAAAGTGGGGGATCGAATTTGTTCTTAGAGGCACTTTCAGGACCAAATAAGGATTCCAATTGCTTCCTGGCACTTCTCTGAAGCAGAACCAATCAAGATCACACATTTTCCAGTCTCCATAAGCGTTGTAAGTGTCCCTCGAATCCTCCATGTCCATGGATTCCTAAAGATCTATTCTTGCATCCATTCTCAGAAACAATGGCATATTTGGATTCCTCACATCATTTGTGAACTATCTGCATTAGCCAATTTCATTATTATGCTATATATCGTGAAATGCCATTGTAGATTTTTCTAGGTTTTTTCCAGGGGTTTTCATTGCAGGAAGAATTGGCCAATAAAAGGACCATAACTAGAACCGGGATGAAGAGGCGAGTAAAACTATGCCTCTAGATTTCATTTTTGTGACTCATGGTGGATTTTGGAGATGGCACAACATATAGCCACAGACGAGTGTCCGTTGGTATAGGTGAAGAAACTTTTAGCCACGGTCCCAATGACAGGGACGATGGCGTGGCGTGTCTCGATTCGTCTATTTGAATATGGCGCATTTTTGTTTTATAATTCTGGCATAATAGTTTGTTTCATATATAATATTCATTACCTATTTCACTAACAATTAAGTATATTGGCTCAGCTGGCAAGCGCGTTAGTTCAAAGTCTCATGGGACCTGGGTTCGAATCCCAGGTCCCCCAATACATGGGGCCCAAACCCCCCTGAGTTTGCTTTTTTTATTTCTTTCATTATTTTCTTATTTTATTTATTGTTATTTGTTTTGTTATTTTTAATCACTAACCAAGTAATTAATTTTCCTCATAAAATCAGAAAACATAAAAAATAATATTTTTTATTTATTAAAATTAAATTTGACTTTATTTTTGTAAATAAATATAATTTAATCAATTTAGCATTTAATTAGGTTTAACTTTTAACATCTTTTGCAATAATTAAAATCAATTTAGAATATTAGGTTTTTATTAACATTAATCCATTTTATTTTATTTCCTTAAATATTCAAAAACCCAAAAATATTTTTATTAATTAATTAATTAATTTTGACCTAATTTAATTTCCATTTAATTCAAAAAATAATAAAAAAGCATGCTTTCTTTCATAAAAAGGGTCAAAACCCTAAAAAATACGCTGATTTAATTTCTCGCACGCGTATCATTTTATCCAATATTGTAATTGCTTCTGGTATGTAATAGCTTTTAATTAGGACTTTAATTATTTATTGCTTTATTTTACTTTCCGCAATTTAAATTAAAGGGTTTGTTTTTGGCGATGTAAATACCCGACACCTTGTAATAGCTTAGATTTAATTTCTGCAAATTTAAATTCCGCAACTATTAACTGTTAGATGTTTGATAAATAGGGAATGCATGACAAGATCAAATTTTTATCCTAAAATCAACATAGCTCACCCATGACATGTACAAAGATAAAATTAACCGAAACAATACACTCGCACATGCGCACTCTTAGGGTACACCTCACTTGGTTGCCTCGAGTGTGGTCATTGAGTATAGGATGTTTTAGAGGTCGCCCTCTTGTCCAAAGATCATAGTTGCCTCGAAACGGTTGCCTCGGATAAAATGATCTAAGACATTAGGGTTACCGCTAAGGCATCCTAACATTGCTTTAGTGACCACACGTCCCTTAATCGAATTGACCCAAAAACTCCAACGACGATGCTACCTACTCCTCAATAGTAGGATAGCATTGTCTAAAGGACATTAGCACAGTTTGATTCCTTTTTCGAGTAGGTAGATGGTTCTTAAGTACTTGCTCCTTTTAAAACAAAACAAAACTTTTCGCACTTACACTCCTTTTCAAACAAAAACTTCTTTCAAACCCACAAACACAAAGAAAAGCAATTTTTGAAAACACAATGAGCAAGTACCTAAGAGCCCGTGGATAACCACGGATAGAAAGGGTGCTAACATCTTCCCTTTCTATAATCTACCTCCCGAACCCGAGAAACATCTCGAAAAAGGAATTTTTCTGTGCTTTTTTCCTTTCCTTGTTGGATAAAATAAAATACGGTGGCGACTCTTGCTTACCGCGACATTTTACAAAAACAAACGCAAAACACGAACCAGCATTCCAAAAGCAGACAGTTCTCTTTCCCACCGAGCACAGCAGGCCTGTTTTGCAAGCTAACAATTTGGTTGATTTTTGAACTGTTAACAGTTTTGCAGGATTGGTTTGAGCCGTTTTGCTAAATAAGTTTGCAGTTTTGTTATGTTTGATTTGCAGGTTTGAGCAAGCTTGGTTGTGGTTTCACAGTTTTGTTTGACAGGTTTTTTGGTGGCCAAGTATTTCCTTCTCTCTCCCTTCTGTGTCTGATGCTAGACTGTTATATATCTTTTGTTTTTTTTGTTAACTTGAGACAGCCTGCTTTAGCCAAACTGCAAAACTTTTCACTAAAGGTCCTTTATTTCTCTCTCTCTCCAAGAAGCACTTTTGCTTTGTTTATTATATTTTTCTGAAAAGTTTGTCTAGGTTGGAAAATGATGATGGCTATTACAAGCCTCTTTGGCTTGTAATTTGGTTTTCCTCTGCATTGTATTACCTGTTGCATTGTGTACTTTTCTGATTGCATATTTTCTGCATTGTGTACTTTTGCTAGTTGGCTTACTTGACAATTTTGCATTCAGTTTGACATGCTTGGCACCTTGTTGCATTTGGTTTGCTGTTTTTCACAGTTTAGTTAGCTTGCCATGCTTGGTTACTGCAGTTTGACATTCAGTTTGGTTTTGCTTTAGTATGCAGCCTTGTATAGCATGGCCCATGTTTTTGCATTTGAACCAATTGTACGCTTGCATTTTATTTTTTACTTTTCACTTTGTGAACCAAGAAGAACAATCTTCTTGTGATTTTCAAAGAGAAAAATAAAAACATGATGAACAAAAATAGCATTTTGATTACGGCCAACAAACTTTAATGATGATTTTCTTTCTTTTTCTATTTGACAATCCTTTTCAATTAACTGTGCTAATTTCTTTTTCTTTTTCTTTTTCAGGTGAATGCAACTTGGACGACGATAAAGCAGTAGGACCCAAAGACCTTGAGCATGGGAGCACTGAAGCTTAGTAGATTAGAATTAGATAGACCTTTTTTATTTATTGTAAACAATTATTATTTTAAATACTATAAGTTGTAAACTTACAATCTTCAAATAAATTTTGTAACAATATTTGAAATGAATAAAAGTCTTTATCCAAAAGAATATTTCTACTGTCAAATATCTTTCAATTCTTCCTTGCATGTTCATTTAATTATTTAAGACTCTCAAATCAAAATAATTGAAATTGTATCCCAATAATTCTAATCCAGATAAAATAAGTAATCAACAAACTTTGAAGTCTCGTAACCTTGCATCAATCACAATACGCATGGTATTCCAATTAACATACGCATTGTACAGTTAAACAAACAAGCATTCCATTAAACGGTAAACCTTTCACTCCACTAACAAGCAGATGCCTTAATGTTCCAAACAAAAGTCTCAGCTCTTATCCCAGATAATCAGGCCTTGAGAACAATCAGTAAATTTGAACAAGCAATTTCTGAGGATTCAATTTCTTCTGAGAGATGTGAGAGAAAACCCTAATCCTGGATTAATTGCTAAAGAAAAGTCTGTTTGATCGATTCTTGAGCCAATCCTTAAAAATCAGAGAAAACCCTAGGGTTGTGATTTTCTTGTGAAAAAGAGAGGGCAAATTTTGGGGTACAACAGTTGCCCCTGTTCAATCTTCTTGAACCTGAAGAGTCAGATTGGCGAGTTCGCCGTTCGCGACTCGTAGGTAAAAGATGATTGGACACTAGAGTGCCCCTAAATTTTCACTCGTCAAAGCATAGTTGAGGGAATGGGCTTAAAGATGCCATTTGGGTATGTGACAGAATCTTGTCGGAGATGGGCTTAAAGATGCCATCCAAGAATATTTGTTGAACTGTATGTTGTAGGCGAAAGAATGAGTATCAGAAAGGTATCCAGGTCTAGAACGTCTCTGAGTTGGGGGCCTGAATAAGCAATAGTTTAGCATCCGTGTTTGGTGAATCCGTAAATTATTTTCAAAAGTTGAATCTGAATAAGCGATGGATTAACATCCGTGTTGGGAAGCATCTGTAAACTGTTTTCATGATTCCTTGAAGTTTGAAGCTTGCTAAACTTATCCTGCGAAGGGTAAAATATTAGCTGAAACACAAGGTTATGTTGCATGAAATGTGTGATGCACTATATGTGTTATATCAATGTTTATGCAATGTATGCGCCTGTAAGCCGATGAGCTGTCTTGCTGAGGAAGATAAATCCTGGATAGCTGGATATAATAAAAATTTTGACCGCTGCTGGGGATTAAAAATCCTTTGATCGTTGAGAATGAGAAGTCCCGGGACCACTGTTGAAGAGTATGTGTGTCTTCAAGCTTTTTGACAACCTCTGTGGGGAGAAGTTATACTGCTTGGGGAAAGTCATGAGTTTGGGTTGTATGCCAATCTACTGAGGGATTCCTGTTTTGAGGAGAACTTCGCTGGGGAATATCTGGAAACTCTGTGGAGAATTGAGAACGAGAATCTTCATTCTGCCAGGGGATTTGTACTGAGGAGCCGAAAACGAGAATCTTCGATCTGCAGGGGATTAAAAACTCTGTCAAACTTATGTTGAGAGTAAAGAAGGTTGTGGCAACTTTACTGGGGAATCAAGGATGAGAATCTTGATTTTGCTGGTGGAGTAAAAACTCTGTGGGGAACTGAGAATGAGAATCTTCATTCTGCTAGAGGGATTTGTACTGAGGAGCCGAAAACGAGAATCTTTGATCTGCAGGGGATTAAAAACTCTGTCAAACTCATGCTGATAGTAAAGAAGGTTCTGGCAACTTTACTAGGGAATCAAGGATGAGAATCTTGATTTTACTGGTGGAGTAAAAACTCTGTGGGGAATAGCTATACTGTTGGAGAGTAGCTATCCTGCTGGAGAGTAAAACTCAGGACTCTGGGAAAAGCTTATTCCTGTTTGGAAGAAGTTCAGGAGTTAAAGTTGTACGCCACTTTGAGAATGAGAATCTTCATTCTGTCGGGAATATCAGGAACTCAAGTTGTATACCACTTTGAGAATGAGAATCTTCATTCTGTCGGGAATATCGATAATCTAGGTTATATGCCACTTTGAGAATGAGAATCTTCATTCTGTCGGGAATATCAGGAACTCAAGTAATATGCCACTTTGAGAATGAGAATCTTCATTATGTCGGGAATATCAAGAGGTTGGGTGTATGCCAATCTACTGGGGAAGCAAGAATGATAATCTTCATTCAGGCGTTTGGGTCAGGAGGTTGGGAGTATACCAATATTCTGAGGTTTCAAGGATAAGAATCTTCATTTTGTTAACAGTATCAGGAGCTTGGGAGTATACCAATCTTCTGAGGTTTCAAGGATGAGAATCTTCATTCTGTTAAGGGTATCAGGAGCTTGGGAGTATACCAATCTACTGGGGAGGCAAGAATGAGAATCTTCATTCAGGCGTTTGGGTCAGAAGGTTGGGAGTATGCCAATCTACTGGGGAAGCAAAAATGAGAATCTTCATTCCGGCGTTTGGGTCAGGAGGTTGGGAGTATGCCAATCTACTGGGGTTTTAAGGATGAGAATCTTCATTCTGTTAATGGTATCAGGAGCTTGGGAGTATGCCAATCTTATGAGGTTTCAAGGATGAGAATCTTCATTCTGTTAACGGTATCAGGAGCTTGGGAGTATGACAATCTTCTGAGGAGGCAAGAATGAGAATCTTCATTCAGGCATTTGGGTCATAAGGTTGGGAGTATGCCAATCTACTAGGGAAGAAAAAATGAGAATCTTCATTCAGGCGTTTGGGTCAGGAGGTTGGGAGTATGCCAATCTACTGGGGTTTTAAGGATGAGAATCTTCATTCTGTTAATGGTATCAGGAGCTTGTGAGTATGCCAATTTTCTGAGGTTTCAAGGATGAGAATCTTCATTCTGTTAACGGTATCAGGAGCTTGGGAGTATGCCAATCTTCTGAGGTTTCAAGGATGAGAATCTTCATTCTGTTAACGGTATCAGGAGCTTGGGAGTATGCCAATCTTCTGAGGTTTTAAGGGTGAGAATCTTCATTCTGTTAACGGTATCAGGAGCTTGGGAGTATGCCAATCTTCTGAGGTTTTAAGGATGAGAATCTTCATTCTTGAGAGAAAAAGAATTTCAGGAACTTCATTTGTCCGTCATTCTGCTGGTGGGCTATTTCTGCTGAGATTTAGGAACTTATCTGTAACTCAACTGAAGTAAAAGCTTTTGTCGAGATTTAGGAACTTGTTCGTAATTCGACTGAAGAAAAGCTTCATCGCTTGAATTTGATTGTATCTTTCCTGAAAGGTAGAGGTTAGTGGCATATATCAAACAATGATGTTCTCAAAATAAATGAGATTGCGTTGCATGATGTCCTGATGCACGGAGGTGTAATGTTTTTCAAGATGACCTTTCGTTGGGGAAAATAAATCCTGAGCTGGTGAGGGAGAAAAGAGTTGGATTCTTCATATCTGATAGTGAAAAGATCAGGATAAATCGCTGAGAGATTTATCTGAAACAACAAAAACCCGGAATATCTTCCACTGGAATAAGAATCAAGGAGGTCTTAGTGTCGATCTGACCAAAACAGAGAGGGTCTTGGATTAACTTTGACTCAACCAGATGATGAAGGAATCTTTGACGACTGTTACTTCCAACAGGTGATGAAGGAATCTTTGACGATCATAACTCCCACATGTGATGAAGGAATCTTTGACGATCATAACTCCAACAGGTGATGATAACATTTACCTGTTGATCAATCTGAGTATGTTATGAATGTTGTTGAAATGTAATTTGTTTTGGAGAATAAATCCTTGACAAATGTTGGGGAAATAAACCCATGACTATTGGTCTGCTAGAGAGGTGATGAACTTCTCGAGGATGCTTGAATTCCTTTTCAGAAGGACTTTGGAGAGATTCGTCATTTCCCCTAGTATCAGATGTTTGCGACACTGCCAGGAAACTTGGACTGTACATAACCCTTTGAGGAGATTGACGTTTTAATGCCTTAAGTGATAGTGATGGAGACTTGCCCCAGGTTAATCTTTAATTGAGAGATTTCTTGAAATCTTGACTAAACTGCCCCAGGTTTACTGGACTTTGAAAGATTTGTTGAAATCTTGACTGGACTTCCCCAGGTTTACTGGACAATACCAAGTCCCCCTTTGTTGATAGGAGATTTTTGCAACGGGAGTGTCATCCCACTTGAAGTGATTTTGTTCACTGAGAGAGCTTTCGTTCATCCAAACATTCACTGTGTGAATTTCTTCGTTGTCAAACAAATAACCATGTGTAAACAACGATATTCAAATAATACAAAGTCCATGCCTGTCTTGAAATTTTGAGAAATGCGCTTTTAGCAGAAAACCTTTTTTTTTATAAGAAAAATTCAGCTCAAGATTTAGAGCAAAGCCTTACAGGAGTCAGGATACCTTTTGTAACAGTATGCTTTCGAACTAACCCATGCTTTAATTAGGACTTTTGAAGGGTTGTAACGTGGCTTGGTTCACGGTTTAAGAAACAAAGGATAAAGGCTCAAAGTATATTTGTACCCACCCACTCTTCGTGATGTTCTTCAATCCTAAACTCAGTTAATCGTGCGTTTGAACTCTATTCGAGTTTGGAACGACGTTTTTTGGTGATGGTTCACACAAGTTGAATTTGTTGGAAGGAAGTCATTTTTTTTGCAACATTTTTCATGTTGTTGAGGATTTGTAGTGACCTCTTTCTTTTTATTTGTTATCCCTAATTTTTGCCTGACTTTTCCTGTTTTCGAGATTACACTCAGCGGGATGCCCTCGCTTTCTTAAGCCTCCTTTGTAGGTTTTGGCTCAGTGGGTTTTTCTCTTAGAGAGATAATGATTGTCTATGAGATAAGGAACCATCACTGTCTTTTGGTTCTAAAGGAATGTTTTGATGTCATTTGTTGTATTACAAAATGGGAGTTTGCGGCTAAACGCTTATTTTGAATTAACTGAGAGACTACCCTGCCCCAGGTTTGATTAAAGGTTTCAATTTTGTGTTTAAAAGAGAAAACTTCTACTTCTTTGGCTCGAAGGGGTTGACTAGGGATTATCTTCCTTATAACTCCAGTGTTTTAGGATTTGAAAGAAACGCCTGTACATCATCAGCAAAGTTTGTCCAAAAGCATACTGTATGAGATTATGGCATTGTTTTCGTCATCCTCCCTCTAAAGACTTATAACTTTTAGCAAGAGTTAAATATCATAAAGAAAGTAGAAAGCATAATTCAAGAATAGTGAAAACGAATGGATGAATTCAAGACAAACATATGCAATGCATTAATGAAACAGAGTTTGACATTAACAGATAATTGTTTGAATAACAAAAGAAATTACAACTTGAAAATTCAAATGAAACAAAAGTCTCTTAGTTCGAACTTTTCATTTCAGGTGGAGAACCCTCAGCGGAATATTTTCATCTCGCCATCCGGCATGAATTTCAGCACTCCTCTGTCAATCAAATCTTGGATTTTGTTTTTCAAAGCCCAACGGTCGTTGGTGTCATGCCCAGGACTATAGGAGTGGTATACACAAAATGCATCGGGGTGATAGCCAGGAGCAGAGGTATTGGGATTCCGAAGAGGATCCTTTAAAGCAGTCAGATTGACCTCCAACAAGCATTCCAGTATTAGAGATAATGGTATGTCAGTCTCAGTGAAATGTCTTCCAGATGTATTTTGCTTACGCCGATTACCCCATTGACGCTGGCGAGATTGTTGTTGGGCTTGTGACCCTGAAGCAAGCTGAGGAGCCTTTCCCTTGTCTTCTTGTCTCAAAGGAGGCTGAATGATGACTTGATCTTCAACCCTAGTTGTTTGCCCCACTTGGTTATATTGAAGCAGTTTGTTGATGAGGACCCTGAGCTCCTCTTGTCTTTGAGCCAGGTCTTGAATGAGAGCCATTTGGCCCACCAGTTGTCCCATCATCTGGATCTTCATTGTTGCCAACTCAATCTGTAACCCTTCCAATTGATCATTCCTAATGCCGCCTGGATTCCCTTGGACCATGCCCCTTGTAAGGAGAGCTTTCACTTCTTCTTGTCCCTGGGACAGGTTCAAGAACATTTCTTGAAGTTGAGCGTTTTGAGCCTGGATATCTTCGACAGTCCTCTCTAGAGCCATCTCTACTGAAATAAACAGTAGGAGAATAAGGAAACCTGAAAGGGAAAACTTGTCATGATACAATGCATGATATGTAGATCCATGTTTTCAATAATCTCGCGGGGTAAACACAAGAAAATGTTAGAGATTGAACTTCGATCAACATCTTTGATTGGAGAACTTTGTATTGATGGATGTCTTTCCACGAGAATCAAGCTCACCATGTCGAGTGGGTCATAGCCCTTGATTCAAGTTATTGTACTTGATCTTTGACGACATTTGTTTAGAGGAAAATGAATCCTCTTTCCCTTTGGTAGATGTCTGGTTCAACGTGACCCTGCATCAAAGACCCTCGAGATCCTTGAAATGGTTATTGAAAGTGCTATGGTATGATGTTATGATGTTATGTACAGGTATGCAAAAGTAAGCAAGTGTATATACAGATAATCACATTCATACAAAGCAGACAAGCCCTTAGGTTTAGGCTTACATGAGGTTCATAGGTAAGTACCCTCTTGAAGTTAGTTGGCTCAACCTGTCCTATAAATAGTAATCGGGTTCTAAAGAGCTCAATATCACTGGATTATTTTCTGTGTTCATTGTTTCAGTTTAGCCACTTTACTGGCGACCGAAATATTCCAAGAAAATAACCCTCAATGAGTGTAGCATCGAGTATCTACCAACTTCGAACTGCACCAAAGTCGGTCACCTCACTACCCCTAAAAAGGCCAAGATGGTCAAGTAAGGTTCTAAGAGTTCGTTAGTGCTTCATGACATCACTCAGCGGCCCCATATTCTCTTTGATTGACTCAAAGGCTACCGGTACCCAGAAATATGTCACACTAACGTAGCCACTGCTTCAACCATGTCGGTATACCCCGCATAGTTCCCTCACAGTTTATTGCTACTTACCTAAAAAGGTGTCCCCAAATCTGGGTGTAGGATTTAAAACAAAACCCAAACAAGGAACCCAACATGTAAACAATCAAGGCAAACAAGATAAGCACGCAAAGATGATATAAAACCCTAAGGTAACCCCACTTTGTCTAATCCCCAACAGAGTCGCCAGTTTTGTGATACAGCGGGAGAACTGACTTGAGGTTTTGCGTTTGTGTTTGCAATTGTGCAGTTTAGCAAGAGTCGCCACCGACTTTTTATTTTATCATAAGGAAAGGTCAAAAAGCACAGGAAAGACCTTTGAGATGTTTTCTCGGGTTCCGGGGGTAGATTATGAAAAGGGAAGGTGCAAGCACCCTTTTCATCCATGGTTATCCATGGGCTCTTAGTTACTTGTTTTAGATCACTTGCCTTTGCTTTTCAATTGTTTGAAATGGTGCTTTGTGTGTGGTTTTGAAAATGCTTTGAAAAAGAGGCCTTGTCTAGGCAACCTTTGTAATGATTCTTGTTTGAATATATACAAAGGTGTGTGTCTTTTTGAAAAGATATTTCAATGTTTTTGAAAGTTTGCTTTGAAATTGTGTTGTGAGGTGTGTTTGAAAGTAGCAAGGATGTTTTGTAAGCTTTTGATCAAGTAACGAAGAGTTGTCTACCCTATTTTACTCAAAGATCTTTCTTATGTTTTTAACCCTTTTGACAGTGTTGTTTCACCATTGCATTTGGTGAACAACCTTGTGTTAGGATGTTAAACAGGACAGGCGCGGGTCATCGCATATAATCATTGAAAGCAACTTGTGAGATGCTCTAGCAATTTTATAAGGGACGAGATCATTTTATCGAAGGCAACATCGAGGGTCATTGAGGGACTACGATCTTTGTTTATCGAAGGGGCATTTGCTAGAGTGTTTCATACTCGAGGGACATGATCGCATTTTTCGAGGCAACAAGCGAGGTTACCCTAGAGGTGCAAGTGTGAATTGTGTTTATCATTTTCATGCATTTATTCTTGGATTAGGTCATCTAGCAATTTGATTTTGAATCTTGCCATACACGCCTAATTACTATACAGTATATTGAAAGCAACAAATTGCGGGAATTTAAAGTCTAAGTTATTACAAAAAAAGGTATCCGGGGATGGGGGTACAATTATTGGGGATGAATCTCACGAAGATAACAATGTCCAAATATTATGTGTTACAACCAAATCGAATTATCGCAATTCAAATATAGAGCTATAACAAAACATGAAAATGAAGAGAATCAAAAATATGAAATGCATGTATTTATTTACAAATAAAATTTAACCTAAGAAAGACTAAGTATTATTATTATTGTGTTTTATTAATTATGTAAATAAAAAGTTTAAAAGAAATAAAAATTACTTAAATTAATGTTTAATATTATTGTTGTATTTTTATTAAAGTTAATAATTATTTAAAAAAAGAAACTATATCAAAACAAAATTTTAATACATTATTTGCTTTTATTATTAACAAAAGAAAACAATTTAATTAGAAAGAAATTAATTAAAAGAGTATTGGTTTAAAATGAAAGAAAGAGATTAAAAAAGGGGGTGGGCTTAAGAATTCATGTGTTAAGGATAAAGCCCAAATAAGGAAAGAACAAAAAAACTAAATGGATGAAAATGGGGGGGGGGGGGGGGGGGGGGTACGCTGGCCAGGTCATGTCGGCTTGAGGCAGTTGTTGGGGCGAAGGCCCAGAGAAAATGGTACAATGTTTTGTTAGGATTCAATATTAGGGTTTTAAAGGATTAGGGTACAACGGCGCCGCTCTCTCTCATCTCTTCTCCATTTTCATCTTTCTCAGGCCATAAGCACTGATCTTCCCTCCTCTTAGGCCACCAGAGCGCCACCCCACTCCTTATCCTCTTCACGATGATCCAAGGTGATGAATGAATGGTACGGTTTGTTTCTTGTCTTTTTAGGGTTTTTACAGTTTTAGTCCGTTTATGTTTTTTGCTAAGTATTTTAATCCATGGCGTTATGTGTGAAATGCAGCAAAAAGGGTTGAGGAAAAAACTTACCTTGAGCGTTTCTGGAAAGGAAATGGAGAGGAGAAAAAGGGGTGAGACGGAGGCGCTCCTTGGAGGCTAGCGGTGGAGAGAGATGATGGCCTAGCTTTTCTGGTACCTCTATATTCTCTCTTGATTTGTTAATGATGAAATCTGAAACTGCTTGTTTGTATTTTGAATGTGATGTTTGATGATGATGATTTTCTAAGAACTGTTTGTTCTTTGTTGTTGATGAACTTGATTTCTGAAACTTGTTTTTGAAACTTTTGTTAATGTTGATGATGATCTCGATTCTGAAACAAAGTTGGCTTCGCTTCTGAAAACTCTTCCTTTCTCTTGTATGTTAATGATGAGCACCACTCTGAAACTGTTGTTTTTGCTTCTGAATCTCTTCCTCTTTTTTGTATGTTAATGATGAGCACCACTCTGAAACTGTTGTTTTTTAATGATGATTGACAGAAGTTATGAAACTTTGTTTTGAAGCTTTTGAAACTCTCGTGTTTTTGTATGTTAATGATGAGTGATTCTGAGAACTTGTGCTTTTTGCTTCCAAAACTCTTTCTTTCTCTCTTTTTGGCTTTTGAAAGGTTGGTGATGAAAGAATTCTGAAACTGTATTTTTTGGGGTTGCTTCTTGTTGAAGCTCGGTTGGCTTGCTGAGTTTGTTTAGGCTTGTGGTTTGACACTCTTCACAAGTTTATTGGTTTTCTGCAATTTTGTCCAGCTTGTGGTTAGTTTGTACTGTTTTGGAATTTGTTTGGTTATGCAGTTTTTTGGCAAGTTGCAGTAGTTGGAGAGTTTTTGTTCAGGCTGCTTGCAGTTATGCGGGGTTTGGCTTGCTGTTATGCAGCTAGTTTGTGGTTGATAGCAGGCCTGTTTTACAAGCTAACAGTTGGGTTGATTTTTGAACTGTTAACAGTTTTGCAGGATTGGTTTGAGCCATTTTGCTAAACAGGTTTGCAGTTTTATTATGTTTGATTTGCAGGTTTGAGCAACCTTGGTTGTGGTTTCACAGTTTTGTTTGACAGGTTTTTTGGTGGCCAAGTATTTCCTTCTCTCTCCCTTCTGTGTCTGATGCTAGACTGTTATATATCTTTTGTTTTTTTTGTTAACTTGAGACAGCCTGCTTTAGCCAAACTGCAAAACTTTTCACTAAAGGTCCTCTCTCTCTCTCTCTCTCTCTCTCTCTCTCTCTCTCTCTCTCTCTCTCTCTCTCTCTCTCTCTCTCTCCAAGAAGCACTTTTGCTTTGTTTATTATATTTTTCTGAAAAGTTTGTCTAGGCTGGAAAATGATGATGGCTATTACAAGCCTCTTTGGCTTGTAATTTGGTTTTCCTCTGCATTGTATTACCTGCTGCATTGTGTACTTTTCTGATTGCATATTTTCTGCATTGTGTACTTTTGCTAGTTGGCTTACTTGACAATTTTGCATTCAGTTTGACATGCTTGGCACCTTGTTGCATTTGGTTTGCTGTTTTTCACAGTTTAGTTAGCTTGCCATGCTTGGTTACTGTAGTTTGACATTCAGTTTGGTTTTGCTTTAGTATGCAGCCTTGTATAGCATGGCCCATGTTTTTGCATTTGAACCAATTGTATGCTTGCATTTTATTTTTTACTTTTCTCTTTGTGAACCAAGAAGAACAATCTTATTGTGATTTGAAAATAGAAAAATAAAAACATGATGAACAAAAATAGCATTCTGATTCCGGCCGGCAAACTTTAATGGTGATTTTCTTTCTTTTTCTATTTGACATTCCTTTTCAATTAACTGTGCTAATTTCTTTTTCTTTTTCTTTTTCAGGTGAATGCAACTTGGACGGTGATAAAGTAGTAGGAACCAAAGACCTTGAGCATGGGAGCACTGAAGCTTAGGAGATTAGAATTAGATAGAGCTTTTTTATTTATTGTAAACAATTATTATTTTAAATACTATAAATTGTAAACTTACGATATTCAAATAAATTTTGTAACAACATTTGAAATGAATAAAAGTCTTTATCCAAAAGAATATTTCTGCTGTCAAATATCTTTCAATTCTTCCTTGCATGTTCATTTAATTATTTAAGACTCTCAAATCAAAATAATTGAAACTGTATCCCAATAATTCTAATCCAGATAAAATAAATAATCAACAAACTTTGCAGTCTCGTAACTGTAGCGATAAAAAATGTAGCGGGGTAAATCGGAGATCGAACTATTAATTAATTCGTCTCACAAAAGCAAGAGTCGCCACCGCGCTTTATTATTTCCAAGGGAAAATGGAAAAGGGAAAAGAGCGAAATAAAACCCTAAAATATGCAATGTAAAATAATACTTTAAAAAAGTAATGAAAATACAAGGCGTTTTTGAAAAGAGGTCTTGAGTTCGGGGGTTGGTTATACAATGGGAAGGTATTAGAACCCAATGTATCTAGAGTATCCTATAGGAACCTTTTGAAATATCTGTTTTAAAATGTTTGTTTGATTAAAAATAAATTGTTTTGGCCAAAAATGGGTATGGACGAGTTTTTGAAGATACGACGACCTAATGTCGAAGTTTTGACTTAAAAGGTGTGAGTTTTGAAAAATTGAATATTTGGGAAAATTATCTTAAGTTTTTGAAGAAATAATAAACGGAGGATGAATGAGGGTATCCGCACGATGTTTTTTTGATGACATGAAGTCGACAAAAATTAAACAATTCCCTTGGATTTTGCAAGCAACATGAAGATTAAAACTAAAAGTATAAACACTCCAAGATTTTAAAAGAAAACCAAGAGAGAAACCATGGAATTAAATCGAAATTATCACAAACTCAACCAACATGTATCATGGGAGGAACATCATAAGGGGCAATAAATTCAAAGAGATAACTTACAAACTTATCAATAAAAGACTAGTTTAAAAAAAACTAACAAAATTAACTAAAATGCTGACCAAACTAAAAATGAAATATCAAGATTTAAATAAATTATAAAACTAAACTAATTAATTGGGTTTTATCTAAAACTATGTAATTATTTAATTTTTTAAACCAAAAGAGCTAAGGAAATCAATAAAAGAATAAGAGTGTAAATTAGAATATAGGGTAAGCATGAAGTACTGGGCGCTAAAGCCTAATTGAAATGAGACCCAAGGTTTTGTTTTGGTTACAGCCAGCTCCAGATTTACAATTGACAAGATATTTGGGAAATGAGCTGAAAACGAAATAAAGGTCCAGCATGGGATTGAAATTGAAATCGAACAACGCTTCTTTCGAACTCTCTTTTTTCTCTTTCGAACTCTCTTTTTTCTCTCTTTCGAACTCTCTTTTTTTCTCTCTTTCAAACTCTCTCTTCAATCTCTCTTTTGAACTCTCTTTCGAACTCTCTCTTCAATCTCTCTTTCGAACTCTTACTCTTCTAAATCGAAATTGAACACTTTGCTCCCTCTTTCAAACTCTTACTCTTCTAAATCGAAATCGAACAACAACACTACTTCTGGCTTCGAACTCCCTCCCCCCTAAATCGAAATTGAACAACAACACTGCTTCTGGTTTTTTTCATGCAGTTAAACATCAAATCAACAAGGTAACAAATATTCATGGTAAGAGAAACAATAACAATCTCAGGGGTTCTGGTTTATTGAAACATCAATAACAAAAAAATGCAGCAACGATAACTAGTTCACAGCATACATCATTATAACAAGCATGGCAACAGATTTTGAGAAAAAAAACGTAGGGAGACTTACAAGATCAGAGCAAGTCTGATGGTCTCGATTTTTGACGATGAAATAATAAAGAAATCCAGAGATGAGGTAATATACTCTTTTAATTCCTTCTGTTTCCAGAAACTGACTCGAAAATGTTGGTGTTGTTGAGAGTTTGCTGGTATGATTGGAGCTTGGTTCGAAATGGTGTAGGTTAAAAGGTTTGGTTCTGAGGTAGTGAACGAAGCTGAATGTTGTATGGAATGAAGGTTTGAGCTGGTGTTTGTGGTTTGCAGTTTCTGTAGGTTTTGCAAGTTTGAGTTTGCTTTAGGCAGGCTACTGATACAGGCAGGCTTGTGCAGGTTGGCTTGATGCCTGCATTCTCAAGCAGTTTTGCAGGTTGAGAAGGCTTGTTTCTGGTTTGTTATGCTGCTGTGTTTGTTTGGTGAGATTTTAGCAGGTTGGAAGTTATGCAGGCTTGGAGGAAGCAGGCCTCAAGGCTTGTTGTAACACAGGTTTGGATTTGTTGTTTGGAGGTTTCGATGCAGGTTACAAGTTTGCTTGTGTTTTTGGTAACTTGCAGTTTTTGCTTACAGTTCAGTTTGTGGTTCTCTTTGTGAACTATATCTTTTTTTCCGCTCCCCCCCCTATTTCGATTGTATATGCCTGTTTTATAGTGAATAAGAATGAGGTTTTTGGGAGGGAAAGTTTGGTGATTTTGAACATATGGAATACCCTGTTTTCGACACTTTTTGATGCAGTTTCTTGCCCTCCTATTTTGGTATAATATTTGTCTTGACATAGTGCAGATTTTGGACTGGTGTTCACAGGTTTTTGGTTGTGGAAATTGGGCAGCAGAGATTGCAGGATTTGGACTGATTTGCAGCATATGGACAAACTTCGTACATCATGAGGACAGATTTATATGGACAGCATAATAATTATAATACTAATAATAATAGTAATGACAATAATAATAAAATAAAATGTTAGTAAAACTAAACTGAAAATATAAAAGTGAAAGAAAAGAGGTATTAAAATTGGTTTCAATTCTATTAATAATTCAACCTAAAAACATTTCAAATGGAATTATAATCAAAATTAACACCAAAATTAATCATAAAAGAAATAAATAAAAAATCAAACCATATATTTTCAAATTTTTGAATTGCAACTAAAGAAATACAAAATAGACTTACATACTCAAAAATATGTAAAAAGCAAAAGAACTTATATGTATTTTTTTGAGATTTTTTGAATTATCAATGAATTAAATATATAAATTAAACGAAACTAACAAAACTAAATTTTTTTATATTTTGGATAAAGTAAAAACTGATATGAACTAAATATATTTTGGGGATTTTCTTTTTATGAAAAATAAGAATAAAAGAAAGATGATAAAAAAAATGAAAAAAAACATGATTTAATAAAGTCAGGCAAAACCAGTTAAATTTCAACTAAATTCACAACAATTTATAACATTTCTATTTTTGGTGGATTTTCTCAGCATAATCATCTCTTGACTTGTAAAGAAAAGTTGTAGTTGTTGTAAAGGAGAATCATATGTAAAAGAACCACTAAAAAATGCCGAAATTTGAAGAAGTTATGAATTTTTGAAATTTGACTCGAGAATTGGCGAAAATAGATTAAATCGCTTGTGAACGCTTGTTATGTAATAATGCAGATGGGAGGTGGTATCTTAGGTCAAAATTTGGGGTATGACAGCTGCCCCTATTTAAGTTTCTTCTATCTGGAGATATGAAGATTAAAATCTTCGTCTCAACGAGATTGAAGATACTTAAATACATAATACGCAAATTTTTGCCCTAAGATACCGCCATTATGTTTGTGATATGAATGTAGTATTTACATTCATAGAGAATGATATTGTATGAGACAAGATAATGTTGGAGAAACCAAACACCAACAAAACACAGGAACATAGATTATACACTACTGGGGAAATGAGCCATCGACTTCAAATGATAGACTCTTGACGGCGAATAAAAAATTGAGAGAATACGACCTCTGACCCTAACAAAGAAGGCATTTTGCATAGGCCATAAAATAGATTATTGACCCAAAATAACAGTGAGTTCACAACTCAAGGTCAAAGATAAACACAAGATGTACCAAATTTGCTGATAATGGATTACCGACTTCTGAAGGTAAAGATTCATAACAAACTTCTCTACGAGATTTCCGGAGAGATACCAATTAATGCTGAAATAATAATATGGTTGTAGATACACAAACTGCTCAAATAAAGAATCTTCCATTTGCTGTCTTCAAAAAATACTATGACATATAAGTTGCTCAAATAAAGAAGCTGCCACTTGCTATCTTCCAAAAATACTATGACATATAAGTTGCTCAAATAAAGAAGCTGCCACTTGCTGTCTTCCAAAAACTATGACATACAAGCTGCTCAAATAAAGAAGTTGCCACTTGCTGTCTTCCAAAAAAAATAATAACATACAAGTTGCTCATGAAGAGACTGCCGCTTGTCGTTTTCCAAAAAATAATAACGTGCAAGTTGCTCATGAAGAGGCCGCCGCTTGCCGTTTTCCGAAGAAAAATAACGTACAATCTGCTCATGAAGAGACCGCCACTTGCCGTTTTCCAAAGAAAAATAACGTACAAGCTGCCCATGAAGAGACCGCCACTTTCCGTTTTCCGAAGAATAATAACGTACAAGCTGCTCATGAAGAGACCGCCACTTGCCGTTTTCCGAAGAAAAATAACGTACAAGCTGCTCATGAAGAGACCGCCACTTGCCGTTTTCCGAAGAATAATAACGTACAAGCTGCTCATGAAGAGACCACCACTTGCCGCTTTCCGAAGAATAATAACGTACAAGCTGCTCATGAAGAGACCGCCACTTGCCATTTTCTGAAGAATAATAACGTACAAGCTGCTCATGAAGAGACCGCCACTTGCCGTTTTCTGAAGAAAAATAACGTACAAGCTGCTTATGAAGAGACCGCCACTTGCCGTTTTCCGAAGAATAATTCAGAAGAAAATTGCGATAACACTGCCAGAGAATAAAATCTTCGTCAAAGGGAGCCATGAATAGATCCTTCCCGAGGAGATCAAATACTTAAATGTGCAAAATAAATGCACAATTCGTCTAGGTTGCCTAGCTTGGAGAAAACCACGAGATAGCCTATGCAAGAGACAACAACTCCCTCCAGGAATAAACCAGAGAGAAAACAGTCAAACAAGACTCCACCCAATGAGAAAATAACTTGATTGGGGATTCATCCTATCCAGAAATGGACAAGGAAGGCTAAATCAAAAAATCATCCACGAGGATTAGCTCAGTTGGGGAATTTAGAAAGGAAGCACATTTTCTGCCTATGCTAGCATTCTACTTGGAAAGAACATGTACATTGTCTTAATAAACATAAACAAGGTATACGACCCAAAATCAACGACAAATGTGAATATGCATGCGTGATATAAGTGTAAATGAATGAATGAATGTTATGCTGACGAAACAGGCAGACAGAATATCTTGAAGATGATAAGATATCACAAAATAATAGATACTCGGCCAATCTTAAAAAGACGGAAAATAACTAGAACTGGAACCAAAAAGCAACGTCAGAGCGTATCACGCTACAAGGCTCAAATCTTCTGGGAGAAAAGTATTCGAATCCAATCTTCTAACACCAATGGACTACCGGCATGAGACAAAGCGTACCACACTTCAGAAATCTTCTCAAATAAGGATAATCAAAACAGCGCTTAACTGGAAAAGTTGGGGAGTCACCAAACTTAGTACCATTAGAAACGCAAGTTTACACAACCAACACCTCGTGAAGATTTTGAAGGAAAACATGTTCATCATGCAAGGATAAATTACTGTATTGTTTTGCATTTCATGGCTTGACCATCCTCGGAACAACTGTTAATATTCCTTTCATTATTCACGACACATTTTTTTAAAATAAGAATACTTTAAATAACTTTGTTTCAAATATTGCCGTAAAATTAAAATTTTGCCCACAAAAGGTAAATGCTCAAATTTCATTAATAAGATGGTAGTTCGCTAACAACGCGACTCCAACGGTTTACAAAAGTTTGGGAAATAGTACATGAAAGAAAGGGTTACACAAAAACAATGATCATTATTCTCCCTAACAACTTCGAATTCCGAAACGTGCTCAAATGCCACAGCCGGTCTGACCAAAAGCCTGCCTAAGCCGCCCCTTCGGGTTTTCAACTTAGCGAACTATCAACTCAAACCTAGGCGAAATACTTCTTGACTGCGTCGGCGTTCACGGAGCGCGGGAGCTCTTCACCGTCCATATTTGTGAGAATCATGGCACCTCCAGAGAAAACTTTCTTAACGACATACGGTCCTTCATAATTCGGAGCCCACTTGCCCCTAGAATCAAGTTGGAAAGATAATACCTTTTTGAGCACAAGGTCACCTTCTCTGAACTCGCGTGGTCGAACCTTCTTATCAAAAGCCTTCTTCATTCTCTGCTGATATAATTGACCGTGACACAACGCTGTCAATCTCTTTTCTTCAATTAAATTCAACTGATCATATCTACTTTGACACCATTCAGCCTCAGAAAGTTTAGCTTCCATCAACACTCTCATAGACGGAATCTCAACCTCCACGAGGAGTACTGCTTCTATACCATAAACTAGGGAAAATGGGGTTGCACCTGTTGAAGTTTGAACTGAAGTACAGTATCCATGTAAAGCAAATTGAAGCATTTCATGCTAATCTTTATAAGTTACCACCATCTTCTGGACAATCTTTTTGATGTTCTTGTTAGCAGCTTCAACTGCCTCATTCATCTTCGGCCTGTAAGGAGAAGAGTTATGATGTTCAATCTTGAATTCTTCACAAAGCTCTTTCATCATCTTGTTATTCAAATTCGAGCCATTATCAGTGATGATCTTGCTCGGGATGTTGTATCGACAAATGATCTGATTCTTGATAAAGCTGACTACCACCTGTCTGGTTACATTAGCATAAGACGCTGCTTCCATCCATTTAGTAAAATAATCAATCGCTACCAAGATGAAACGATGACCATTTGAAGCTTTGGGCTCAATCATTCCAATCATATCAATGCCCCACATAGAGAAAGGCCAAGGTGAAGAGATAACATTGAGGAGGGTCGGTGGCACATGTATCTTGTCCGCATAAATCTGGCATTTATGACATTTCTTCACATATTTGCAGCAATCAGATTCCATTGTCATCCAATAGTAACCAGCTCTCAACGTCGTTTTAGCCATTGCATGTCCGTTGGCATGGGTACCAAAGGATCCTTCATGTACTTCCTGCATTAGCATGTCTGCTTCATGTCTGTCTACACATCTGAGCAAGACCATGTCGTAATTCCTCTTATATAACACTTCTTCATTGAGGAAGAAACTACTTGCCAATCTCCTCAACGTCTTCCTATCTTTATTGGATGCCCCAGGCGGGTACTCTTGAGTTTGAAGAACACATTTAATGTCATAGAACCATGGTTTGTCGTCGGTGACCTCTTCTACTGAGAACACATGAGCAGGTCTATCGAGGCACATAACTCTGATTGTAGGCACATCGTTCCAACCATTCACTTGAAACATTGAAGACAAAGTAGCTAAAGCATCATCCATTTGGTTTTCATCTCTAGGGATATGACGTAACTCTACTTTGTTGAAGAAGGTTAACAATCTTCTAGCATAATCTCTGTAAGGGATCAAACCAGGATGACGAGTCTCCCATTCTCCTTTGATTTGATTAATTACCAATGCCGAGTCTCCGTAAATATCAACAATCTTAATCCTTAGATCCACTGCTTCTTCGAGACCCATAATACATGCCTCATATTCAGCCATGTTGTTCGTACAGTCGAACTTCAATCTTGCCGTGAACGGGATATGAGTACCTCGGGGAGTGATGATGATTGCCCCAATTCCATTTCCATAAGAATTCACAGCTCCGTCAAATATCAAACCCCAACGGCATTCGGGATCAGGTCCTTCTTCGGGTAACGGCTCTTCACAATCTTTAGCTTTCAAGTACATAACATCTTCATCTGGGAAGTCAAACTTGATGGATTGATAATCTTCAATTGGTTGGTGAGCCAAATGATCGGCTAAAATAATCCCTTTGATTGCTTTCTGAGTGTGATACTCAATGTCATATTCAGATAACAACATCTGCCAACGGGCTATTCTTCCAGATAAGGCAGGCTTCTCAAAGATATACTTGATCGGATCCATTTTGGAGATCAACCAAGTGGTGTGGTTAATCATATACTGGCGCAGACGGCGAGCAGCCCAAGCTAAAGCACAACAGGTTTTCTCAAGCATTGAGTATCGAGATTCACAATCTGTGAATTTCTTACTCAGGTAATATATGGCATGTTCCTTTCTTCCAGTCTCATCTTGTTGACCAAGCACACATCCCATGGAATCTTCCAATATAGTCAGGTACATAATCAAAGGTCTTCCTTCCACTGGAGGAATCAATATGGGAGTTTCAAGTAAATATTATTTGATGCTATCAAAAGCTCTCTGACAATCTTCTGTCCACACACATCCCTTGTTCTTTCGGAGAAGCTTGAAAATCGGCCCACAGGTAGCAGTCATATGAGATATAAATCTAGAAATATAGTTCAGTCTCCCAAGGAATCCTCTTACTTGTTTTTCTGTCTTGGGTGCGGGCATTTCCCGAATAGCTTTGACTTTATCAGGATCTACCTCAATACCTTTCTGACTGACAATGAAACCCAGAAGTCTTCCAGAACGAACACCAAAAGTGCACTTGTTGGGATTCAGACGGAGTTTATACTTTCTCAAACGCTGGAATAACTTCAATAAATGTTCCAAATGATCTTCTTCAGTTTGCGATTTGGCAATCATGTCATCTACATACACTTCTATCTCTTTATGCATCATATCATGGAACAAAGCAGTCATGGCCCTTTGGTATGTTGCACCAGCATTCTTCAAACCAAACGGCATTACCCGATAACAAAATGTTCCCCAAGGTGTAATGAAAGTTGTCTTCTCCATATCTTCTGGTGCCATCTTGATTTGATTATAACCGGAGAAACCATCCATGAAAGAAAAGACTTTGAACTTTGCGGTACTGTCGACCAATACATCAATGTGTGGTAAAGGAAAATCATCCTTTGGGCTAGCTCTATTCAGATCTCTATAGTCTACACACATCCTAACTTTGCCATCTTTCTTAGCAACAGGCACTATATTGGCTAACCATTGAGGATAGACCGATGTAACAAGGAAATATGCATTAATTTTCTTTTGAACTTCTTCTTTGATCTTGTCATCCATATCGGGACGAGTCCTTCTCAACTTCTGCTTAATCGGCGGACATTCAGGTCTCAACGGTAAACGATGCTCCACAATATTGTTATCCAAACCTGGCATGTCTTGGTAGGACCAAGCAAGCACGTCAACATACTCTCTGAGAAGCTCCAACATTTTCTCTTTGACCTCTGGGATAAGCAATGCTCCGACCTTAACTTCCTTTTTATCTTCTTCATCACCCAAATTGATCATCTCTATAGGCTCTTCAAACGGCTGAATAATCTTTTCATCATGCTCAAGCAAACGGGAAATTTCATCAGGAACTTCTTCACTATCTTCTTCCACGGCTCCGAACACGGGGAATTTAAAGTTGGGAGGGGGCATAAGATCATTGTTTTCAATGGTTAAGTCATGGATTAATCTGCACATATGATTATGCTTTATTTTAGAAATCGATTTGTATGAATAAAATGAAAAGTTATTATATTTTCCTATTACTACCAATTAATTTTCATTACTATTTCCAGAAAAAGTGAAAAATAAAACAGTAGTGGACAAAATAACATTTTTATTCATGATTGGCAATACTTGAAACAAAGAGTCCAGACATTTTCTCTTTTGCCTTGGGCAGAGCAAAAGGATTTATTTTCAACATAGCCCGACACAAATATTTTTCGCCTTGGGCAGAGCGAATGTTTTTTTTCAAAAATAAAACAAAACATTACTCAGAAATGTGCATCACAACAGGAACATCAACAGCAATCCAGTTCTGGCAAACCACTCCATGCATTAAAAAATCGGGTAAATCTTCTTCAGAATCGTCTCCTATTATAGAATCAACTTCAGGAGGTGTCGGATGGATAAAACCTGCGCTTCAAAAAACCTCTTGTATCGGACGGATAACTGTTTCCATCTTCCTCTGATGGTTGGCTCGAGTATCGTATCGATGAGACAGCTTGACAATCTTCCGGAGTGGAAAAAGAAACAAAAATAAGACTCTGGAAAACATGTGAAGTGGAATGTTGGATGATGCATGATATGCGATGCAAATGATCGTTCACTTTGATAGTTTTTTCAAGGAACTTCAATAATTTTGCACACATCAATGGTAGAGGAATTTGGAACAACAAAAACTCATTTCATTAATCAAAAGCGGTAAATTACAACTTACAACTTTGGAACAACAAAACAATAAATTACAACCTTGGGACGACAACCCAATAATAAAAGCAGTAAATTACAACTTTGGAACATGAAGCCCATAATAAAAGCAGTAAATTACAACTTTGGAACATGAAGCCCTTTTACAGAGTTTTACAAAATGACAACAGTAAAAATAAAACTAAGAACTGAAGATCATTCAGAATCAACTTCGAGTGTTTCTTCTTCCAAACTCCATAATAATAGTACCTGAGATATCTGCAAAAATCATTCTTAAGTTCCTTGAAAAACAAGTTTTTTTTACAAAAAATGTTGATGGATGCATGGATGAATGATAATGCAATCAATTACACACAAGTTCACAAACATGGGGTTCAAAGGTTCAACGTTTCGTGCATGGAGTCAAAGGTAAATCCCACCCCAAGGTATGTACTAACGGTTTAATTACACCTGTAAGACAAGGTTCTAAGAGTTCCCGGAGTCTACACTCCTCCTTCGGATATTACCAACGTCTTGATTACTCAATAATTAGCAATATTCTCAAGAGAAACTCTTCCGAGCGTAGCATCGCGTAACAATTACTTCCGAATTACTCCGTTATAATCTCCGCGCTACACCTAAAAGGCCAAGATGGTTTAGGGTTCTACGGTTCTTAGCTTCTCTGGCTCTCAGGTCGAAAATAATAATGTCTTCCCGATTACTCGGTAAACAAATATTACGTTCAAAAGGGCCTTCCACCGAGTGGGGGATCTCATGCCTCCTTCTTTGGGATTACTCCCTCAAAGTTAACATGACTATACCGCCCGTCCTATTCTTAAGTGTAACTTAATCTGGGTATCGTATTCGTCCTTTGCAAAAAACCCAAACAACCCCAATATAAACACATAATCAAACAAATCAAATAATAATAAAACAGATAAAACAAACTAGGTTTAACCCACTTAGGGATGGACCAGCAAGAGGTCAATCTTTCCCCAACAGAGTCGCCAATTCTGTAGCGATAAAAAATGTAGCGGGGTAAATCGGAGATCGAACTATTAATTAATTCGTCTCACAAAAGCAAGAGTCGCCACCGCGCTTTATTATTTCCAAGGGAAAAGGGAAAAGGGAAAAGAGCGAAATAAAACCCTAAAATATGCAATGTAAAATAATACTTTAAAAAAGTAATGAAAATACAAGGCGTTTTTGAAAAGAGGTCTTGAGTTCGGGGGTTGGTTATACAATTGGAAGGTATTAGCACCCAATGTATCTATAGTATCCTATAGGAACCTTTTGAAATATCTGTTTTAAAATGTTTGTTTGATTAAAAATAAATTGTTTTGGCCAAAAATGGGTATGGACGAGTTTTTGAAGATACGACGACCTAATGTCGAAGTTTTGACTTAAAAGGTGTGAGTTTTGAAAAATTGAATATTTGGGAAAATTATCTTAAGTTTTTGACGAAATAATAAACGGAGGATGAATGAGGGTATTCGCACGATGTTTTTTTGATGACATGAAGTCGACAAAAATTAAACAATTCCCTTGGATTTTGCAAGCAACATGAAGATTAAAACTAAAAGTATAAACACTCCAAGATTTTAAAAGAAAACCAAGAGAGAAGCCATGGAATTAAATCGAAATTATCACAAACTCAACCAACATGTATCATGGGAGGAACATCATAAGGGGCAATAAATTCAAAGAGATAACTTACAAACTTATCAATAAAAGACTAGTTAAAAAAAACTAACAAAATTAACTAAAATGTTGACCAAACTAAAAATGAAATATCAAGATTTAAATAAATTATAAAACTAAACTAATTAATTGGGTTTTATCTAAAACTATGTAATTATTTAATTATTTAAACCAAAAGAGCTAAGGAAATCAATAAAAGAATAAGAGTGTAAATTAGAATATAGGGTAAGCATGAAGTACTGGGCGCTAAAGCCTAATTGAAATGAGACCCAAGGTTTTGTTTTGGTTACAGCCAGCTCCAGATTTACAATTGACAAGATATTTGGGAAATAAGCTGAAAATGAAATAAAGGTCCAACATGGGATTGAAATCAAAATCGAACAACGCTTCTTTCGAACTCTCTTTTTTCTCTTTCGAACTCTCTTTTTTCTCTCTTTCGAACTCTTTTTTTTTCTCTCTTTCGAACTCTCTTTCGAACTCTCTCTTCAATCTCTCTTTCGAACTCTTACTCTTCTAAATCGAAATTGAACACTCTGCTCCCTCTTTCGAACTCTTACTCTTCTAAATCTAAACCGAACAACAACACTGCTTCTGGCTTCGAACTCCCTCCCCCCTAAATCGAAATCGAACAATAACACTTCTTCTGGTTTTTTTCATGCAGTTAAACATCAAATCAACAAGGTAACAAATATTCATGGTAAGAGAAACAATAACAATCTCAGGGGTTCTGGTTTATTGAAACATCAACAACAAAAAAATGCAGCAACGATAACTAGTTCACAGCATACATCATTATAACAAGCATGGCAACCGATTTTGAGAAAAAAACGTAGGGAGACTTACAAGATCAGAGCAAGTCTGATGGTTTCGATTTTTGATGATGAAATAATAAAGAAATCCAGAGATGAGGTAATATACTCTTTTAATTCCTTCTGCTTCCAGAAACTGACTCAAAAATGTTGGTGTTGTTGAGAGTTTGCTGGTATGATTGGAGCTTGGTTCGAAATGGTGCAGGTTAAAAGGTTTGGTTCTGAGGTAGTGAACGAAGTTGAATGTTGTATGGAATGAAGGTTTGAGATGGTGTTTGTGGTTTGAAGTTTCTGTAGGTTTTGCAAGTTTGAGTTTGCTTTAGGCAGGCTACTGATACAGGCAGGCTTGTGCAGGTTGGCTTGATGCCTGCATTCTCAAGCAGTTTTACAGATTGAGAAGGCTTGCTTTTGGTTTGTTATGCTGCTGTGTTTGTTTGGTGAGATTTTAGCAGGTTGGAAGTTATGCAGGCTTGGAGGAAGCAGGCCTCAAGGCTTGGTTTAACACAGGTTTGGATTTGTTGTTTGGAGGTTTCGATGCAGGTTACAAGTTTGCTTGTGTTTTTGGTAACTTGCAGTTTTTGCTTGCAGTTCAGTTTGTGGTTCTCTTTGTGAACTATATCTTTTTTTCCGCTCCCCCCTATTTCGATTGTATATGCCTGTTTTATAGTGAATAAGAATGAGGTTTTTGGGAGGGAAAGTTTGGTGAGTTTGAACATATGGAATACCCTGTTTTCGACACTTTTTGATGCAGTTTCTTACCCTCCTATTTTGGTATAACGTTTGTCTTGACATAGTGCAGATTTTGGACTGGTGTTCACAGGTTTTTGGTTGTGGAAATTGGGCAGCAGAGATTACAGGATTTGGACTGATTTGCAGCATATGGACAAACTTCGTACAGCATGAGGACGGATTTATATGGACAACATAATAATTATAATACTAATAATAATAGTAATGATAATAATAATAAAATAAAATGTTAGTAAAACTAAACTGAAAATATAAAAGTGAAAGAAAAGAGGTATTAAAATTGGTTTTAATTCTATTAATAATTCAACCTAAAAACATTTCAAATGGAATTATAATCAAAATTAACACCAAAATTAATCATAAAAGAAATAAATGAAAAATCAAACCATATATTTTCAAATTTTTGAATTGCAACTAAAGAAACACAAAATAGACTTACATACTAAAAAAAATGTAAAAAGCAAAAGAACTTATATGTATTTTTTTGAGATTTTTTGAATTATCAATGAATTAAATATATAAATTAAACGAAACTAACAAAACTAAAATTTTTTATATTTTGGATAAAGTAAAAACTGATATGAACTAAATATATTTTGGGGATTTTCTTTTTATGAAAAATAAGAATAAAAGAAAGATGATAAAAAAAATGAAAAAAAACATGATTTAATAAAGTCAGGCAAAACCAGTTAAATTTCAACTAAATTCACAACAATTTCTAAGATTTCTATTTTTGGTGGATTTTCACAGCATAATCATCTCTTGACTTGTAAAGAAAAGTTGTAGTTGTTGTAAAGGAGAATCATATGTAAAAGAACCACTAAAAATGCAGAAATTTGAAAAAGTTATGAATTTTTGAAATTTGACTCGAGAATTGGCAAAAATAGATTAAATCGCTTGTGAACGCTTGCTATGTAATAATGCAGATGGGAGGTGGTATCTTAGGACAAAATTTGGGGTATGACAGTAACCTTGCATCAATCACAATACGCATGGTATTCCAATTAACATACGCATTGTACAGTTAAACAAACAAGCATTCCATTAAACGGTAAACCTTTCACTCCACTAACAAGCAGATGCCTTAATGTTCCAAACAAAAGTCTCAGCTCTTATCCCAGATAATCAGGCCTTGAGAACAATTAGTAAATTTGAACAAGCAATTTCTGAGGATTCAATTTCTTCTGAGAGATGTGAGAGAAAACCCTAATCCTGGATTAACTGCTAAAGAAAAGTATGTTTGATCGATTCTTGAGCCAATCCTTAAAAATCAGAGAAAATCCTAGGGTTGTGATTTTCTTGTGAAAAAGAGAGGGCAAATTTTGGGGTACAACATTATAGATCCCCAGCGGAGCTGAAACCTTCATCCCCAGTCGAGTCAAGACTTCTAATCCCCAACGGAAACCATCCAATTTCCCCAGCAAGTTATCTTGAAGCCTGGAAATCAACCAGATAACAGTTAACTTTTGTCTCTCCCCAACCCAGGGAATTCCCCAGTAGAGTGGCAGACAACCGAAAACTCCTGAACTTACTCCTCAGCAGTAAACTCTTCCCCACAGAGTCTTCATTACTCCCCAGCATGAGGTCGCCAAAGTTTTCATGGCTCCCCAACAGAATGAAGATTCTCATTTTCCCCAGTGAAGTCGCCGAAGTTTTCATTGTCCTTCAACAGAATGAAGATTCTCATTCTTAATTCCCTGCAGAGGTCATCAGAGTTTCCCCTATTCCCCAGCAGAATAAGGATACCTATTGAGTAACCCCCAGTAGAAGTCATCAAAATTCTCTATATTCTCCAAGCATATTTCTCAAGCATTTTGGCATTACTCTCACAACAGAATTTTTGTTAATACTCCAACTTCAAGACACGAAGAATCCTCATATCCCCATAGAAGTTGTCAAAGGTTTTTAATCCGCAACAGTCACCAAGGATTTCCCATCCTCGGCAATCAAAGATTTTGAATCTCCGGCAGCAGTCAAGGACTTTATTATCCCCAGCTATCAAGGATTTATTTTCCTCAGTAATACAACAAATCAGCTTACATGCGCATACATTACATTCATATATCATAAACATTGATAAAACACATATCTGGCATCATACATTTCATGCAACATAACTTTGTGTTTCAGCTAACATTTTACCCTTTTCAGGATAAGATTAACAACTACAATTTAACAGTATACAATCATGATACAGTACAGATACGCTCCAGATATGGATGCTATTCTATTGCTCATTCAGATTCAAATTTCAGATACAGTTCAGGTACGCTCCAGATACGGATGCCATCCTGATACTGATTCAGATCTCAACTTCAGATACAGTCCAGATACGCTCCAGACACGGTTTCCATTCTGTCACCTATTCTGATTTTCCCCAGCTCAGATACACTTCAGGCACGGAAGTCATTCTGTCACTTATTCAGATTCTAGTTCAGATACGCTCCTGACACGGACGCTATTTTGTCCCTTATTCAGTTCCCGATTCAGATGCAGTACAAATACACTCCATACACAGAAGTCATTCTATTACTCATTCAGTTTCAAACTTCAGATACAGTCCAGATGCGCTCCAGACACGGTTGCTATTCTATCACTTATTCTGATTTTCCCCAGCTCGGATATGCTCCAGAAGCCTCTGCTGTTTACTCTCAGAAAAGTCAGGGAAGAATCGAGCGTCGGCCAACTGTAGGGGCTGTGATGATTCAAAACTCTTCAAATGATCAACCTCGCGGCAATCAGTCAAGACCTAATCAACAACGGGTAGAAAGGCCACATTGGAAGTTCACGCGAATCAACATGACGCCCGCTCAAGTAATCCCTCATTTGTTAAAACTGAATCTGACCAGTTTGAAGGAAGCGCCAAAGAACCCTAACACCTCCTCTCCATGCTACCACTCCAATGCCAAGTGTACTTACCATTCTGACAGTGTTGGGCACGATACCAATAATTGTTGGGCGCTTAAGAACAAAATCCAAGACCTGATTGACGCCAAGGAAGTAGAATTTGATGCTCCTGAGAAGCCCAATGTGATATCTTCTCCGATGCCCAAGCACGGTGTTGTACCCCAAAATTTGCCCTTTCGTTTTTCAAGAAATCACAACTTCAGGGTTTTCCCTGACTTTTCAAGATTGGCTCACGAATTGGTCAAATAGGCTTTTCTTTATCAGTAAATCCAGAATTAGGGTTTCCACTGATTTTGTTGAGATTGGCTCAGGAATTGATCAAACAGACGTTTCTTTGACAGTAATCCAGGATTAGGGTTTGCGCTCACATTTCTCAGAAGAAATTGAATCCACAGTAATTCAGTTGACTATTATATCATTTTTATGCTTGTTCCAGATTACCGGTTGTTTCTCAAAACCTAAATATCTGGGATAGGAGCTGAGGCTTTGTTTAAAACTTTGAGGCATTGGTTTGATCAGTGGAGTGAAAAGTGTATGGAATGCTTGTTTGTTTAACTGTACAAAGCATGGTTAATTGGAATGCCAGGCGTATTGTGATTAATGCGAGATTGCGAGACGACAAAGTTTGTTGATTATTTATTTCATCTGGATTAAAGTTATTTGGATGCATTTCCAGTTATTTTAATTTAAGAGACTTAAATAATTAAATAGACAGTACAAGGGAAAGAATGGAATATTTGACAATATAAAATTCTTATTTGACAAAGACTTTTTATTTATTTATTTCAAATATTGTTACAAATTTTATTCGAATATTGTAAATTTATAATTTACAATGTTTACAATAATATTTTTTGCAATAAATAAAAAGAAAATAAATCTAAAGCCTAAATCTCTTGAAATCTTTGATCTTTACTGCGTCCTCCATTATCCAACTGGTATTTACATGCAAAAGACAGAAAAAGAAGTTAGTATAAGAATTTTCAAGCAGAAGCAGATAAATAAATCATCATTAAAGCTTGTTGGTCGGAATCAGATTGTTATTGGGTTCATCTTGTTTTACTTGTTCTCTTTGCAAATCACAAGAAGATTTCTATTCTTGGTTCACAAAGAGGAAAGTAAAAACAATTTGCAAGCATACAATTAACTCAAAATGCAAAGATATAAGGCAGCAAGACAAAGCAAACTGAATTCCCAAACTGCATTAGTCAACTAAGTCAGCATGAGCAAGCATGGCAAGCTAACTACAAATGCAATGTCAAACTAAGTTACCAAGTTGTCAAAGCAGAAAAGTTATCCAAGAAAGTACACAAGCTGTCAAAGAAAGAACAATGCAGAAAATATGGAAAGAAAGTACAACAATGCAGGAGAAGAACCAAGTTACAAGCAAGCAGGCTTGTCAAATTCATCATCATATTCTGACCAATGAGCTTTTCAGAAAAAAGATAATAAGAAATTTAAAATGCTTTTACGGAGAGAGAAAAAGAGTCAAGTGGGGTTTGCAGTTTTTGGCAGGCTGTAAAAAGCAGTGAGAAAGCAAATAAATATAACAGTCTAACAATCCAAAGGGAGAAGAGGAGAGATAGAGCCAAAACTGCAAGCTTAAGAAAACTACATAGCCCTGCATTACAAAACTGAACCTGCATACCAGAAGCAAGCATAACCTGCAAGACTGCTTCACAAGCCAACAAGCCCAAGCCTGACTTCCCAAAAGCAAAAACAACAAACTTGTAAAACTAAAACACTGCAAGTTACCAAGCCTACCTTCAACAAGCAAAACCTGGAGCCTACATAACAAGTAAACCTCCAACCTGTTTAAACTGCACAAAACTGCTAAACCAGTTAAAACAACAAACTGCTTGTAAATACAAACAAGCATAACAAGCCTGTCAAGCAAGCTCAAAACCTGTAGCCTGCCTTACCAAACAAGACAACCTGCAAAACTACTTCCAACTGAACCTGCAAAACTGAGCAATCAAAAAACAACTCAAGCCTGCCTTCCCCAAAACTCAGCAGATGGCAAACCTGTAAGTCCAGAATCCAGCCTGCTTCCAAATCAAAAAACCCCCAACAAATTCAAAGCTTAATCAAAAACTCACAAACCTGTCCAACTACACAATAAAATTGTAAGGGACAGTTCAAAAGGCCAAAACTGCCTAAACTAACAAACATAATCTCAAAACAAAATCATCAAGCTAGTTTTGTTTCAGCACCCAGATCATCACTAACAAATCAATAACGCGTTTCAGAGTTTAATCCTCAGCAAACTCAAATCAAAGCAATACCAATAAGCTAATCTCAGAACACCATCATCAAAAGTCAGCACCCAAAGAAAAAAGAAGAGGTCCAGAAGTGAAAAAAAGGAGCAATGGTTCTCAGTTTCACCATCATCAAACATCAATGAAAAATCAAAACAACAATAAGTCTCAGAACATACATTCATCATCAACAATCAGTAGCTAACAAAGGCAAACAAAGATTCAGAAAAAAAATTTGTCATCATTAAGCATCAACAACCAAAGGAGAAAAGAGGGATTCATAACCGATAAACAATTCAGAAGCAGTGTTTTCAGAGCAACATTCATCATCAAACAATCAGTGTTCAAGCATTCAGAAGTAAAAAGATACAAAGTACCAGCAAGCGACCGTCACGCTCCTCCCTCCGCCTTGGCCACCTGAGAGCGCCACCAGTCCCATGTTCCTCTCCCTCCATCGTCTTACAGAACAAAACGCCAAAGGTATAGTCTTTTCTCTCAAAATTTCGTTGTAGCTCACACCCAAAACATCAAAGATTAAACATTTGCAAAACAATAAACATGCAAGAACCAAACTGTAAAAAACCCTAAACAAGATAAAATTTGTACCAATCGAGCACAACCAACATGGATCGCTGTGAAGACGAGAGAGATGGGAGGCAACACACTGGCGGCTAGGCGTGGGAGAACAAATCATTGCTCCGGTTGAGAATGAAGATGAGAGGCGAAGAAGATGAGAGGAGAGGCGACGCTGTACAAATGGCCAAACCCTAGATTTTTGAATGCACAAAGAGAAACCCTAACAAATGTTCTTCAACATCAGATGGGCCTTTGCCCAAACCAACAAACACTAAAGCCCAAATGGTTTAACAGCGCCCACCCCCTTTTTCTTCAATTTGTTCTTCTTCTTAATTTCCTTATATTGGGCCATCCAAAAAAACATTTGTTTAGGCCCATTATCTTTTCTTTTTTTTAATGTTTTTAAAACTAACACTTTTTATCATTTTATTTTCATCTTTTATAATATAATTCTTCTTTTCTTTTGTTAAAATATATATGATACGATGGGAGAACTGACTTGAGGTTTTGCGTTTGTGTTTGAAAATGTTTCGGTTTAGCAAGAGTCGCCACTGACTTTTTATTTTATCCTAAGGAAAGGTCAAAAAGCACAGGAAAGACCTTTGAGATGTTTTCGTGGGTTCGGGGGGTAGATTATGAAAAGGGAAGGTGCTAGAACCCTTTTCATCCATGGTTATCCATGGGCTCTTAGTTACTTGTTTTAGATCACTTGCTTTTGTTTGAATGTGCTTGTGGTGTGTGGTTTTGAAAATGCTTTGAAAAAGATGCCTTGTCTAGGCAACCTTTGTAACAATTCTTGTTTGAATGTTTTACAAAGGTGTTTGTCTTTTTGAAAAGATAATTCAATGTTTTGAAAGTTGTTTTTGAAAGTTGTGTTGTGGAGTGTGTTTTGAAAAATGGCAAGGATGTTTTTGCAAGTTTTTTGATCAAGTAACTAAGATTTGTCTACCCTATTTTACTCAAAGATCTTTCTTATGCTTTTTAACCCTTTTAACAGTGTTGTTTCATCATTGTATTTGGTGAACAACCTTGCGTTAGGATGTTTAACGGGACGGGCGCGGGACGTTTATATAGTCATCGAAGGCAACATATGGGATGTTTTAGCAATGTCGTTTTAGGGACTAGATCGTTTACCGAAGGCAACATCGAGGGTCATCGAGGGACTACGATCTTTTATCGAGGGTCTTTGCTAAAACTCCCATGCTCGAGGGACATGACTATTTTTCGAGGCAACAAGTGAGATTACCCTAAGGGTGCATGTGTGCAAAGTGTGTTATTTACATTCATTTAGTCTTTGATTAGGGTGGTCTATTTGTTGTTTTTATCTTACCATACACACCTAATTACTAGCATTTGTACAAAGCAATAAAAATGCAAGAAATAAATATTCTACGCTATTACAACCATATCGAAAGGTATAAAAAATATGAAGGAAAAAATAAGATAAAAGTAAGAAAAATGAGTGTATTTCGATTCAGGCAGGAGCACCCTTCGATTTACATTCTGTTGGCCTCCTTCGATTGGGGCTGGCAACAACAAAGTCACGTCTTTCGATTAGGCTTTGGCACCAGTCAGGTCATGTACTTCGATTGGAGGCTGGCACCAGCATGGGAGTGCCTTTCATCTGAGCTTGGACTTAGTGCAAGTGTGCCTCTGGCTGGGCCTTTCTGCCTTGTTGCCTTCTTCGATTGGGCCAGTGAAATCAGTGTGAGCGTGTCTCTGGCTGGGCCTGGAAGTCAGTGTGGAAACCAAAGGCTTCGTTTTATACTCTTGGTTATCTCTTTCGTTCGACCTGGAGAAAGAGGATAGAAGCCAGAAGCTTCGTTTCCTATTTCCTGTTTCCTGTTTCTTTCATTTAAAGCATTAAATGGCAACATGGCCTGAGGCCATGCTAGTGTTTGTTTGGTAAATAGTTTAATAGTTAAAGCAAGTTCAGGTAAACAGAAAGCAAAACGAAAGGCTTAGCTCTAAAAAATATATTAAGTAGGTGGAAATTAAAAGAACCAAAGTGTTATGTACATGTCTTGAAATGAAAGGGAAGATCATTCACATAATATGCCATGAAACGAAAGGTTCAAGGGTAAGAGTGACTTAGCTTGCTTCAGGCCTTGAATGGATGTGGGATTCGAACTGGAACTTCTACCTGGACGTTTCTGGAATTCGAAGAGTAGTCACAGGGGGTTTGCTTTTGGTTCGAAGAGTTGTCACAGAAGTTTGTCTTTGAGTTTGAACAAACTTCTATGTGTGGGGTGTTCGTCAGAATCGAAAGAGGTGAGTATTTGGGATTCTGGGTTTTTTTTATTTCTCAAGTGTTGATGAACTTGAGAGTTTTGTTGTGTTTGATAAAATTTGGGGTATTCGTTCCTCTGGTCCAAAGATCCTCTTTTAGCTTTGCATAAATTCCTCTATTTATAGAGAAAAATAATGGACATGTTTTCAACAGCCAGCCTTGCAAAAATAATAAAATAATGTAACGTGACAGTACATGTGGGGGGCCTGCTGGCAGTTGGGGTGCAGAAGATGTGACTTATGCTTATGACGTTGCTTGTGCTCAGACCAAATTCAGGTTGAAAGCTGCTTTTGTGATAAAGTACTCTCTATGAAAAGAAAGAGTATGTAGCCTTTAACCAAGAATAGTAGTATCTAAAAGACAAAGTTTAAAACCCTTGTACAAACTTCTGATTATGTAAAGATTTGGACGCAACATAGCCTGGCAAACGAGATTTGGTCTTGAGTCGAATGCAAGAGTGAGATCGAAGCACACCTGTTTGAAGTAAGCCTTTGCCTCAGTCGAAGCGTGTGGTCTAAACAAGCTAACTCGAAGGAAGATATTGCCCAATCGAAAGCTCATACTCGAAGGAAGCATATTGCCCAATCGAAAGCTCATGCTCGAAGGAAGCATATTGTCCAATCGAAAGTCCGTGTTCGAAGGAAGCAATGTTGCCCAATCGAAACATGTGGATCGAAACAAACATAAAGGGAGTTATTGCCTTTTAGCGTGAGGGAGGTTCCTAGCTTCTGAGTCGAAGGGTATTCCCAAGTTGCATTCGAAGGAGGCTCCTGCTCAAAATGAAGGATGCATAGAGATGGTTACTTTGTCCCATCGAAACTTGTCCTAACGAAGCAAGCATGCAGGCAGCAAACTTGTCCAGTCGAAGCAGGCTTGTAGGCAGTAAACTTGTCCAAATCGAAGTAGGCTTTGCAGGCAGCACGCTTGGTGAATCGAAAAGGTTTCCTTACAGGGGGCACTTGTGGCCAGCAAACATGGTTTTCAAGGCAATCAATTTAGGAAGCAAAAGTCATAAACGAAGCCTGCAACAAGAAGTCACATGCCCATGCGAAAGAGGCACGCTAGCATCCATTTTGAGCAATCGAAGGAGGCCAAGAGTCAATCGAAGGATGATGATCGAAAGAGGCCTAAAGGCCAATCGAAAGATCTGAAACGAAGAACACTTGTATTTCTCCAATTTTTGTCAAAATAATATTTTTATCTGTTTTCTCCATTTTTGACAGTTTCCTTTTAATTTTGGTACTGGAAAATTCCAATGCACTTTTGCAAGCTTGAACCTTGAGAATCCTTGTGAGAAAGGCCTTGATAATTGAGAGGGAAAATTTTGGGGTACAACAGTTGCCCCTGTTCAATTTTCTTAAACCTGAGGATATAGATTGGCTTTCGAGCCTTTCGTGATCCGAAGGTGGAAGATAATTGAACACTAGAGTGCCCAAAAATTTGCACTCGTATGGTGTAGTATCAGCATTGTGATGTCGGGAATGGGCTTACAGATGCCATTTGGAGATGTAATGGAAACTTGTCGGGGATGGGCTTAAAGATGCCATCTGGAGATGTGACAGAATCTTGTCGGGGATGGGCTTAAAGATTCCATCTGGAAATGTAATGGATAGTTGTGGAGATGGGCTTAAAGATGCCATCCAGAGGTGTTTGTTGTTAGTGCAATGTTGTAGGTCAGAAGAATGAGCATCAAAATGGTATCCATGTCTGGAATGCATTTGAACCGTATCTGGAGACTGAGTCTATATGAGCCAAAGAATGGCGTCTGTGTCTGGAGCGTATCTGAAATGTATTTGAATGAGTGACAGAATGACATCCGAATCTGGATCGTATCTGGACTTTATTTTGAATGAGTGACAGAATGACATCCGAATCTGGATCGTATCTGGACTGTATTTTGAATGAGTGACAGAATGACATCCGAATTTGGATCGTATCTGGACTGTATTTTGAATGAGTGACAGAATGACATCCGAATCTGGATCGTATCTGGACTGTATTTTGAATGAGTGACAGAATGACATCCGAATCTGGATCGTATCTGGACTGTATTTTGAATGAGTGACAGAATGGCATCCGAATCTGGATCGTATCTGGACTGTATTTTGAATGAGTGACAGAATGACATCCGAATCTGGATCGTATCTGGACTGTATTTTGAATGAATCTGGAATAAGTATCAGAATGTCAGCCATATCTGGATCGCATCTGAACTGTCTCTAGAAGGAATCTTGGAATAAGTATTAGAATGTCAGCCATATCTGGATCGCATCTGAACTGTCTCTAGAAGGAATCTTGGAATAAGTATCAGAATGTCAGCCATATCTGGATCACATCTGAACTGTCTCTAAAAGGAATCTGGAATAAGTATCAGAATGTCAGCCATATATGGATCGCATCTAAACTGTCTCTAGAAGGAATCTGGAATAAGTATCAGAATGTCAGCCATATCTGGATCGCATCTGAACTGTCTCTAGAAAGAATCTGGAATAAGTATCAGAATGTCAGCCATATCTGGATCACATCTGAACTGTCTCTAAAAGGAATCTGGAATAAGTATCAAAATGTCAGCCATATCTGGATCGCATCTGAACTGTCTCTAGAAGGAATCTGGAATAAGTATCAGAATATCAGCCATATCTGGATTGCATCTGAACTGTCTCTAGAAGGAATCTGGAATAAGTATCAGAATGTCAGCCATATCTGGATCGCATCTGAACTGTCTCTAGAAGGGATCTCAGAAGATGATGATCTTTGCCTGTTGATTGATCTTTCCTGAAAAGGTAAAGAGTTAGTTGTATGCAATGTCATTATGTACGCATTGTGTAATGATGTTCTCAAAATAAAATGAGATTTGTGTCATATGTATTTTGTATGCATATGTTATGAATGCTGTTGAAGTGTAATTTTGTCTTGGACTTTGCTCAAAATGTTTCCACCGGGGATCCCTGCTTTGTTGTTTGAGGAGAACTCCGCTTGGGGATATTGAAAACTTTGTGGGGAGTATGTTTATTTCTGCTTGGGAAAAGAGTTTAGGAGTCTTAGTCGTCCGTTGCTCTATTGGGGAGTCGAAGTTGAACTGATATCTGGTCGGGTCCAGGTTTCCCAGTAACTTGCGGGGGATTGTAGAGTAGTCTACTGGGGAAGAGGAGTTGTGGTCCTTTGATTTGTAGTAGTCGGAGAGGCAAACTCAAGCTGGGGAATCCTGGTGTTGTTGGGGAAATAAACCCTGTCGTCAGTCCGCTAGAGAGGTGACATCTTCGTTGGGGGAAGTCCTCGAGGATTCTTGAGGTTGATTCAGCTGGGGAAAGGGGTCAGAGATTATACTCTTGTTGGGGAATCATCCTATAAGAAGTATTTTAGGGATATTTGTCACTGCCCCTAGCAGCGAGTGTTTGTGGCACTGCCTGGAAATGTTTGACTGTATGTAACCCTTTATTGAGATTGACGTTCAATGTCCCAAGTGACGGAGATGGAGACTTGCCCCTGGTTACTCTGCATTTCTTCAGAGATTTCCTGGAATCTTGACTAGACTGCCCCAGGTGTGCTGGAGAGTGACATGTCATGTCCCCCTGTTGATAGGAGATTTGTCAATGGAAATGTCATCCTTTTTGAAGTGATTTTGTTCACTGAGAGGGCTTTCGTTCATCGGATATTCGCTGTGTGAATTTCTCCGCTGTCAAACAAATAGCCAAATGCAAACAGTCATATTCAAGTGATGCAAAGTTTATGTTTGTCTTGAAGTTTTTTGAAAATGCGTTTTAGCGAGTAAAGAAATTTTGCTAAGAAAATTCAAACTCAGGATTTAGAGCAGAGCCTTACAGGAGTCAGGATACCTTTTGTAACAGTATGCTTTCGAACTAACCCATGCTTCAGTTAGGACTTTTGAAGGGTTGTAACGTGGCTTGGTTCACGGTTTAAGAAACAAAGGATAAAGGCTCAAAGTGTATTTGTACCCACCTGTTCTTCGTGGTGTTCTTCAATCCTAAGCTCAGTTAATTGTGCGTTTGAACTCCAATTGAGTCTGGAACGACGTTTTTGGTGATGGTTCACACAAGTTGAATTTTTTGGAAGGCAGACATTTTTGCAACATTTTTCATGTTGTTGAGGATCTGTAGCGACCTCGTTCTTTTGATTTGTTATCCCTAACTTTTGCCTGACTGTTCCTGTTTTCGAGATTACAGTCAGCGGGATGCCCCAGCTTTCTTAAGCCTCCTTTATAGGTTTTGGCTCAGTGGGCTTTTCTTTTTTGATAGATTGATTGCCTATGAGATAAGGAACCACCACTGTCTTTTGATTCCCAGGGAATGTTTTTGATGTCGTTCGTTGTATTATGAACTAAGAGTTTTACGACTTCAAGCGCATTTGAATTAACTGAGAGACTACCCTGCCCCAGGTTTTGATTAAAGGTTTCAATTTGTGTTAAAAACAGAAAACTCCTACTTCTTTGGCTCGAAGGGGTTGACTAGGGATTATCTTCCTTATAACTCCAGTGTTTAGGATTTGAAAGAAATGCTTGTACATCATCAGCAAGGTTTGTTCAAAAGCATATTGTATGAGATTATTGCTTTGTTTCGTCATCCTCCCTCTAAAGGCTTGTAACTTTTAGCAAGAGTTGAAATCATAAAGAGAGCAAAAAAAACATAGTTTAAATGTAATGAAAATGAGTGGATTAAATCAAGACAAACATATGCAATGCATTAATGAAATAAAGTTTGACATTAATAGATAATTGTTTGAATAACAAAGAGATTACAACTTGAAAATTCAAATGGAACAAAAGTCTCCCTGTTCGAGCTTTTTCATTTCAAGTGGAGGACCTTCATTATGGCTATCTCAGTTTGTAGCCACTTCAACTGGTCATCTCTGTCGTCCCCAGGATTTCCCACGATCATGCCCCTGGTGAGGAGCGCCTTGACCTCTTATTGTCCCTTGGATAGGTTCAAGAACATCTCTTGAAGTTGAGCGTTTTGAGCCTGGATGCCCTTGATAGTCTGCTCCAGAGCCATCTCTACTGAAATAAACAGTAGGAGAATAAGGAAACCTGAAAAGGAAAACCTGTTATGATGCAATGCATGATATGTGGATGCATGTTTCCAAGAATCTCGCAGGGTAAACACAAGAAAATGTTAGATATTGAACTTTGATCGACATCTTTGATTGGAGAACTTTGTATCGGTGGATGTCTTTCCACGAGAATCAAGCTCACCATGTCAAGTGGGTCATAGCCCCTGATTCAAGTTGTTGCACTTGATCTTTGACGGTGTTTGTTCATAGGAAAACCCTGTTGCCCTTTGGTAGATGTCTGGTTCAACGTGTCCCTGTATCAAAAGACCCTCCAGATCCTTGAAATGGTTATTGAAAAAATGCTATGGTATGATGCTATGATGTTATGTACATGTATGCAAAAGTAATCAAGTGTATATACAGGTAATCATATTCACACAGATCAAACAAGTCCTTAGGTTTAGGCTTGCATGGGGTTTCATAGTTAAGTACCCTCTTGAAGTTAGTTGGCTCAACCTGTCCTAAAATAGAAACCGGGTTCTAAGGAGCTCAATATCACTGGATTATTTTCTATGTTCATTGTTTTGGTTTATCCACTTACTGGCGACCAAAATATCCCAAGAAAACAACCCTCAATGAGTGTAGTATCGAGTATCTACCAACTTCGGACTGCACCAAAGTCGGTCATCTCACTACCCCTAAAAAGGCCAAGATGGTCAAGTAAGGTTCTAGTTCATTAGTGCTTAGTGACATCACTCAGCGGCTCCGTATTCTCTTTGATTGACTCAAAGGCTACCGGTACTCACAAATATGTCGCACTAATATAGCTATTGCTTCAACCGTGTCAGTATACCCCGCACAGTTTCCACAACGTATTGCTATTTACCTATGAATGTTTCCCCAAATCCGGGTAGAGGATTTCAAGCCCAAACAAGAGAACCAAAATGTAAAGAAATCAAAGTAAGCATGTAAAGGTGATCTAAAACCCTAAGGTAACCCCACTTTTAGAAATGTCCCCAGCAGAGTCGCCAGTTCTGTGATACGGTGGGAGAACTGACTTGAGGTTTTGCGTTTGTGTTCGCAAATGTTTCAGTTTAGCAAGAGTCGCCACCAACTTTTTATTTTATCCTAAGGAAAGGTCAAAAAGCATAGGAAAGACCTTTGAGATGTTTTCGTGGGTTCAGGGGGTAGATTATGAAAAGGGAAGGTGCTAGCACCCTTTTCATCCATGGTTATCCATGGGCTCTTAGTTACTTGTTTTAGATCACTTGCTTTTGTTTGAATGTGCTTGTGGTGTGTGGTTTTGAAAATGCTTTGAAAAAGATGCCTTGTCTAGGCAACCTTTGTAACAATTCGTGTTTGAATGTTTTACAAAGGTGTTTGTCTTTTTGAAAAGATAATTCAATGTTTTGAAAGTTGTTTTTGAAAGTTGTGTTGTGGAGTGTGTTTTGAAAAATGGCAAGGATGTTTTTGCAAGTTTTTTGATCAAGTAACTAAGAGTTGTCTACCCTATTTTACTCAGAGATCTTTCTTATGCTTTTTAACCCTTTTAACAGTGTTGTTTCATCATTGTATTTGGTGAACAACCTTGCGTTAGGATGTTTAACGGGACGGGCGCGGGACGTTTATATAGTCATCGAAGGCAACATATGGGATGTTTTAGCAATGTCGTTTTAGGGACTAGATCGTTTACCGAAGGCAACATCGAGGGTCATCGAGGGACTACGATCTTTTATCGAGGGTCTTTGCTAAAACTCCCATGCTCGAGGGACATGACTATTTTCCGAGGCAACAAGTGAGATTACCCTAAGGGTGCATGTGTGCAAAGTGTGTTATTTACATGCATTTAGTCTTTGATTAGGGTGGTCTATTTGTTGTTTTTATCTTACCATACACACCTAATTACTAGCATTTGTACAAAGCAATAAAAATGCAAGAAATAAATATACTACGCTATTACAACCATATAGAAAGGTATAAAAAATATGAAGGAAAAAATAAGATAAAAGTAAGAAAAATGAGTGTATTTCGATTCAGGCAGGAGCACCCTTCGATTTGCATTCTGTTGGCCTCCTTCGATTGGGGATGGAAACAGCAAAGTCACGTCTTTCGATTAGGCTTTGGCACCAGTCAGGTCATGTACTTCGATTGGAGGCTGGCACCAGCATGGGAGTGCCTTTCGTCTGAGCTTGGACTTAGTGCAAGTGTGCCTCTGGCTGGGCCTTTCTGCCTTGTTGCCTTCTTCGATTGGGCCAGTGAAATCAGTGTGAGCGTGTCTCTGGCTGGGCCTGGAAGTCAGTGTGGAAACCAAAGGCTTTGTTTTATACTCCTGGTTATCTCTTTCGTTCGACCTGGAGAAAGAGGATAGAAGCCAGAAGCTTAGTTTCCTATTTCATGTTTCATGTTTCTTTCATTTAAAGCATTAAATGGCAACATGGCCTGAGGCCATGCTAGTGTTTTTTTGGTAAACAGTTTAATAGTTAAAGCAAGTTCAGGTAAACAGAAAGCAAAACGAAAGGCTTAGCTCTAAAAAATATATTAAGTAGGTGGAAACGAAAAGAACCAAAGTGTTATGTACATGTCTTGAAATGAAAGGGAAGATCATTCACATAATATGCCATGAAACGAATGGTTCAAGGGTAAGAGTGACTTACCTTGCTTCAGGCCTTGAATGGATGTGGGATTCGAACTGGAACTTCTACCTGGACGTTTCTGGAATTCGAAGAATAGTCACAGGGGGTTTACTTTTGGTTCGAAGAGTTGTCACAGAAGGTTGTCTTTGAGTTTGAACAAACTTCTATGTGTGGGGTGTTCGTCAGAATCGAAAGAGGTGAGTATTTAGGATTCTGGGTTTTTTTGATTTCTCAAGTGTTGATGAACTTGAGATTTTTGTTGTGTTTGAGAAAATTTGGGGGATTCGTTCCTCTGGTCCAAAGATCCTCTTTTAGCTTTGCATAAATTCCTCTATTTATAGAGAAAAATAATGGACATGTTTTCAACAGCCATCCTTGCAAAAATAATAAAATAATGTAACGTGACAGTACATATGGGGGGCCTGCTGGAAGTTGGGGTGCAGAAGATGTGACTTATGCTTCTGACGTTGCTTGTGCTCAGACCAAATTCAGGTTGAAAGCTGCTTTTGTGATAAAGTACTCTCTATGAAAAGAAAGATTATGTAGCCTTTAACCAAGAATAGTAGTATCTAAAAGACAAAGTTTAAAACCCTTGTACAAACTTCTGATTATGTAAAGATTTGGACGCAACATAGCCTGACAAACGAGATTTGGTCTTGAGTCAAATGCAAGAGTGAGATCGAAGCACACCTGTTTGAAGGAAGCCTTTGCCTCAGTCGAAGCTTGTGGTCAAAACAAGCTAACTCGAAGGAAGCTATTGCCCAATCGAAAGCTCATGCTCGAAGGAAGCATATTGCCCAATCGAAAGCTCATGCTCGAAGGAAGCATATTGCCCAATCGAAAGCTCATGCTCTAAGGAAGCATATTGCCCAATCGAAAGTCCATGTTCGAAGGAAGCAATGTTGCCCAATTGAAGCATGTGGATTGAAACAAACATAAAGGGAGTCATTGCCTTTTAGCGTGAGGAAGGTTCCTGGCTTCTGAGTCGAAGGGTATTCCCAAGTTGCATTCGAAGGAGGCTCCTGCTCAAAATGAAGGATGCATATAGATGGTTACTTTGTCCCATCGAAACTTGTCCAAACGAAGCAAGCATGCAAGCAGCAAACTTGTCAAGTCGAAGCAGGCTTGTAGGCAGTAAACTTGTCCAAATCGAAGTAGGCTTTGCAAGCAGCACGCTTGGTGAATCGAAAAGGTTTCCTTACAGGGGGCACTTGTGGCCAGCAAACATGGTTTTCAAGGCAAGCAATGTAGGCAGCAAAAGTCACAAACGAAGCCTGCAACAAGAAGTCACATGCCCATGCGAAAGAGGCACGCTAGCATCCATTTTGAGAAATCGAAGGAGGCCAAGAGTCAATCGAAGGATGATGATCGAAAGAGGCCTAAAGGCCAATCGAAAGAGCTGAAACGAAGAACACTTGTATGTCTCCAATTTTTGTCAAAATAATATTTTTATCTGTTTTCTCCATTTTTGACAGTTTCCTTTTAATTTTGGTACTGGAAAATTCCAATGCACTTGTGCAAGCTTGAACCTTGAGAATCCTTGTGAGAAAGGCCTTGATAATTGAGAGGGCAAATTTTGGGGTACAATAATATATATATGCACATTAAATAATTCTCCTTAATATTTATTACATTTAATAAAACATAAAATACATAAATAATAGAACTTTAACTTAAAATAATTTTTCTTTTCTTTAAAACTCTTTGTTTATATAATTAACAAAAACACAATAAATAATAATAATTACTTAATCTTTCATTAGGTTAATTTTTATTTGTAAATAAATATACACATCTCATATTTCTTTGATTCTCATTATCTTATACTTTGTTATAATTCTACATTGAAAATGTGACAGTTCAATTTGGTTGTAATATATCCTTGGACATTATTATTCTGATAAGACTCATCCCCATTTGTAAACATTTGTACCCCCATCCCCGGATACTTATTTGTAATAACTTAGACTTTAAATTCCCGCAATTTACCGCTTTCAATATACTGCATAGTAATTAGGGTTTGTATGCGAAGATTCAAAATCAATCGCTAGATGACCTAATACAAGATAAATGCATGAAAATCAATACACAATTCACACTTGCACCTCTAGGGTAACCTCGCTTGTTGCCTCAGAAAATGCAATCATGTCCCTCGAGTATGAGACACTCTAGCAAATATCCCTTCAATAAACAAAGATCTTAGTCCCTCGATGACCCTCAATGTTTCCTTTGATAAAACGATCCCGTCCCTTACAAAATTGCTAGAGCGTCTCACGAGTTGCTTTCAATGGATGTATACGATGACCTGCGCTTGTCCTGTTTAACATCCCAACACAAGGTTGTTCACCGAATACAATGGTGAAGCAACACTGTTAAAAGGGTTAAAAACATAAGAAAAATCTTTGAGTAAAATAGGGTAGATAGCTCTTAATTACTTGATCAAAAACTTGCAAAACATCCTTGCCATTTTCAAACACACTTCACAACACAACTTCAAAACAATTTCAAAACAACTTTCAAAACATTGAAATATCTTTTCAAAAAGACACACACCTTTGTATATATTCAAATAAGAATCATTACAAAGGTTGCCTAGACAAGGCATCTTTTTTCAAAACATTTTCAAAACCACACACACAAAGCATCATTTCAAACAATTGAAAAGCAAAGGCAAGTGATCTAAAATAAGTAACTAAGAGCCCATAGATAACCATGGATGAAAAGGGTGCTAGCACCTTCCCTTTTCATAATCTACCCCCCGAACCCAAGAAAACATCTCAAAGGTCTTTCTTGTGCTTTTTGACCTTTCCTTAGGATAAAATAAAAAGTCAGTGGCGACTCTTGCTAAACCTAACAAGTGCGAAAACAAACGCAAAATCCCAAGTCAGTTCTCCCACCGTATCACACACGGCCATAATGTTCATGCCGTTATGGAAGACCTTCATGTTACCAATGTTGCTGACCTTTTGACTCCGTTACTAGTGATTAAAGAGAATTTGATGAGAGTCGGGATATTCCCAGGCTGCGGAAAGGACTGTTACTTTTGTTTAAACATACGAGCTGACTGCCCAATGTTGAAATCATGTGTCCAACGCCTGATGGATACCCAAGAGATACTCTTCCAAAAAAACCTTGTTGATACCTTCACTCCTGTTACTCCTGCTACTTTTGCTACTTTAACCAACGATATTGCAATTATAACCATTTCCGACAATCCTCCCAAGGCTTGCAAAAGGCCTGTCAAGATTACGCCCGACCCTAAATTTGTACCATTAAAAATCCCCATGCCGGGACCTGTCCCGTATCAATCTAGCAAGACGATACCATGGAACTATGGAGGAGAAATATTATATCATGGTATCAAACAGATTGAAGCAGTCCAAGATAATTCTGAAGAAGAAAACCCTGATATAGGAAACATTTTGGGAACAAGCAAGATAACCCGCAGAGGCCGAATTTTTTTTCCAGAGATTGCTCCCCCTCGAGCAGTTTTCGGACCCTCGAAAGCTTCTGCACCTGTTAGGCCCTCAGTGGGAGACCCTATAATTGAATAATTGGATACTCCTGAAGTAATACCATCTGTTGATACTACCGACAAGGGTAAGGGGATACTAGAAGCACTTGTCAAGACGAAGGCTCATGCTGTGGTAATCCCCGAAACCACCCAGAAAGAAATGGATGAAATCTTGAAAATAATCAGAAAGAGTGACTATGACGTCGTGGAACAACTAGGGCAGACCCCTTCTAAAATTCAATGTTGGCTCTTCTACTCTGCTCTGAGGCCCATGCTAAGGCCCTGATCAAATTTTTGAAGGTGGCACACGTACCCCAAGAAACTTTGGCTGACCAGTTTCAGGAGTGTGTGGCCAGTCTTACTGCTGATAATGGCCTTGGCTTTTCCGATGTTGACTTAACTCCCAAAGGAAGGAAACACAACAACGCGCTACATGTCTTAGTTGAATGCAGGGGAACCACCCTCGCCCATGTCTTAGTTGATATTGGTTCTTCCTTGAATGTGCTGCCGAAGAAAGCGTTGGACCGTTTGGACTGCAAAGGATTGACCCTCAAACCTAGTAACATCATTGTTAGGGCCTTTGATGGGTCCAAAAGAATGGTTCACGGAGAGGTTGATATTCCTATCAAAGTAGGCACAGCAGTTTTCAACTCCACCTTTTACGTGATGGACATCCGTCCGTCATATTCGTGTTTGTTAGGAAGACCGTGGATCCATTATGTCGGGGCAGTTACCTCCTCTTTGCACCAAATGTTGAAATATCCTGTTAAGGGTAAGATTATAACGGTGCACAGCGAGGAAGAGTACATGATAAGTCATCTCAATTCCTTCCGCTATGTGGAATTGGATGGCAAGTTCATCGAAACGCCTTTTCAACATTTTAAGGATGTTTCTCCTGAGGTAGCAGTTGCGAAGACAATGGTTGAGGTGCCCATCGTTCCCAAGCATGTATCTAGGATGGCATCTCTCAAGAACGCAGAGGCTGTAGTCAAAGAAGGAAAGAGCACAGTGTGGGGGAAACTGCCTGATTTTCCCCATAAGATGGACAAGTTTGGGTTAGGGTTTACTGCTGCAGGACAAAAGGCTATGCGTCGCTCCAAGGCTGGAGGATCGCCCGTCAAGATCAGCCGCCATGGAATCAATGCTGTAGAAGATGAAGATGAAGAGATCCACTTTGAAGATTGGATCTTTCCAACCTTCGAAGGGGGTTTAAGCAACTGGGAAGCAAAGGATTTTATTCCCATCACCTTTATCAACCAGTAATTTTATCTTTGAACAATTTCCTATTTTCGGTCTGTAATAACTAAAACAATTCGTACACTATTTTCACCTCATGCCTTGCTCGGGGCATGTAGGTCCATTTGTAAGGGCTTGATTTTCTTCATTATCATATGCCATGTTTTAATGAATCATTGGACGTTTTTCATCTATAAACTGTTGTGTTCATTTTCTTTCCTTTTGCCTTTTTGTTGGTTTAAGGATGGCTATTGTTGTACCCCAAAATTTTCCCTCCCATTTCCTCAACATTTTCTCATCACCAGACCTTTGAAGATCAAGATCCAGTTAGGGTTTCCTCTGCTCAAGACTTCTCCTTGCACTGTTGACCCAAATTAGGGTTTGTGTTTGCACAAAGATATTTTGACCTAAAATGCCTAAGATAACTTTCATGATTCATATTGGACTCCCAAGTTTATCCATATCAAGTTTCAAGTCTTGATTCCAAGTTTTGCCCAGTCAATTGGACAGTTGACCTAGAAATCAACTGCATTGGAGAAAAAGTCAACTGTGGCCAATTGACAGTCAAACATCATGAAAATTGACCCACATCAACATTATGAACTCACATGGACTATTTTATCAAGTTTGGATCACAATTCCACAAGAAATTTGATTAGATCACCAAAAGGGCAAAATGGTCATTTTTAGGGTTTTGACTGCACAAAGGCAATTTTTGACTGTTTGACCTAGCCAATGGCAAACCAAGCTCACATATGGACTCAAGGACCCCATGGAATTGTCTTGACATGCTCAACAAGTTCAAAAGATCCCAAATACACAAGATTGACAGTTGAATTTCCCAGTCAATTGATCAATTTTGACTGTATACTGAAAAGTCAAACTTTGACTTTTTGGTCAAAATCAAGGGTCAAGGTTCATTTTTCATCAAGACATGCCAAATCATGAAACTTGTTCACCAAGAAATCAAAAAATGCAAATTAGGGTTTAAAATGGAAATTTTTCATAACTTAGAATTTTTCTAAGTTATGGAAAACCCTAATTTTTTCCCAACTTTGCCCCACTTTCTCACCAAGATTCATTTGGATTCAAACAAAAGTCAAAACATGAAAGTTGTAGCTTGTTGCATAATATACAACTTTGATTCACAAAGTTTTCCCAAATGAAGCTTGTATCTCAATTTACAAATTTTTGAATAAGGGTACTAAACCATCTTTAACTTAGTGAAAATTTGACCTTTTTGACAAGGTTTTCTACCTAATTTCAAGGCCATTTTCCATACACTTCCACTTGGAATTTCAATTTTCATTTCAAAGATGGATTGTAGTACACATTCCAAGCTTTCCAAAATGTCCAAGAACTCATCAAACAACCTCATAACTTGAGAGAATCGAATTTCACAATATGGCAAAAACTCACTTTTGAATTGATCATGTACATGTTCATAACTTAGGCCATTTTCAAGTCAGCATAGTTTGTGCTACATTACAGGTCCTAAAACCCTTTGACACTCAATAATTCAATGCAAAACCATTGTGCCAAGATGTTATTCTAAGCATTTGGACATTACATGGAGAATTAACCCTTAATTAGAAAAAGCATTATTTCCATTTTGAAAAAGTAGAACTTTATGTCCATTTTACAAATCCAAGTGGTACAGTCAAAATCTTCTAGGAACAATTTATGAGACACATTGCACTAATCAAGGCCAAGGGTTGCAGCATGTTATGGGGGCCTGCATCAGTCTAGAACATCAACTTGCCTTTTGTTGCTTAAGAAAGAAGAAACATTGCATATCACATACCAACTCTCATATCAGCTTACAAACACTTAAGCAAACTTGCAAAACACATTCAAGAGATACCAACTGAGCTAGTACACGACCCTAACATCCCTCATACACTCCCATTCCCAGAATCACCTTCAAACTGCAAGAACAGGGCAGGGCCTGCAGTTTGAGTGCCATCTTTCATTCCTCTCAAGCTTTCTTGCCCAAACCAGTTCACACACCTTTCATACCATCTATGCAAGCTAACCAAAACCTAAAACACGACCTGTAATTCCTCTAACCAGTTCCACCATTTTCAGTTTCTTGTTTTGCAGTTGAAGTTCTCTAGCACGATTCAAGAAGTTTCAAGACAAAGTAAAGCTTGGAATAGCATCCCTGGACCTCAAGGAAGCTATACCAATCATCACCTTGCACTGAAAGCTCCTCCATTGCCAGATAGAACTTCAACTGAACAGGTAAGTTTATGGATTCGTATCTCTCTTATTAGGCATTGTTAGCTTTAGGTTTGTGAAGGAAACATGTCACAATCATAGCCCTGAACATGCCCATATAATTAGATTTCATTTATATTATGTGTGCTGCAAGAATTTTGAGTCTGAACATGGCATAAAAACTAGGTCAGAATTTGGGGGAGAAGAAATTCTCTCTCATTTCTGAGAGTTAGATTGATTTTTTTACATGCTTAGAATCGTGACATGATGCTTTACAAGTTTGCTGTTGTAAGTTTTTGATGAAAGTCAAAGAATCAGGATCTATGCTTGACAATGGAAAACGCGCGCTTTGTTCTTGTTTCAAACATGCTGGGGGTTGAAGAAGGTCCTTTGGGCTGGGCCTGTTTCACATTTCCTTTTCACACACTCTTTTTACTTCTAAACCCCCTAAGCCCATTTTCTTCATTTTAATGATTTTTTGACTTTTCTTTTTTTGCCTTGACTTATTTATCTTTCCTAATCATATAAAAAATATAAAAATAATTTTTTGTACCATTTTCCTATTTATTAGATATTTATTTGGTTAGACTAGTTATTTGAACATAAATAAGTAAATAGATATACTTTTATTTAAAAAATGTTAAAATGGTGTAAATACATTTTTATTTTTATTTTATTTCATTTTATATTCTGAAAATATTTTATGTGAAATATACTTTTTTATAAAAATTAAATATTATTATTTTTGTACATATTTAAAATAATTTGTAAATAATACAAATAAATACATATATATTAGTATACTTAGATTAAAATACCAAAAATATACATATTTTTACTTTATTAATATTTAATACTAAAAATACATTTTTACAAATATACTCCACTTTATTTTATTTTTGTATGCAAAATAATAAATATTATATATATATATATATATATTATTTAATACTTTTACTTAATAAAAATTAGGGTTTTGCCCTAAACATAAGAAAAATCCAAAAAATATTTCTTTTTATTTTGCTTATTTGACACACAAAAATACTTCTTTTCATACATACAAAAAAAACCATTTTTTGCATCTTACATATTTATTCTTATTTTATTTATGCAATTAATCACTTGTAAATAATCCAAATTGATGTAATAGTTTAGGTTTAAATTCCTTGTCAAAATCCCCATTCGAACATTTGTACCCCCCTTCCCATATATGGTTTTGTAATAGCTTAGTAAATTTATTTTCGCACTTTATTGCTTTCTAATTATACCATGTTAGAATTAGGGTTTGTATGCGAAAAATAACGAAAAAATAAGTTTTGACCTAATTTCAAGATAAACAAGCATGAAAATGGACACACAAATCACACTTGCACCCCCTAGGGTATTCCACTTGTTGCCTTTCAAAATTGGGCCATATTGCATGTTAGGTCTCTTTGGGCAAAACAAAACAGTTCAAATGATCATAGTCCCTCGATGACGCTTTCGAAAGTTGCCTAAAAAATGATCAAGTCCCTCAAAGGAAAAATTGCCCAAAGATACTTGGCACCATTGCAATTATGGTCTAAACGATGACCCACACCCGTCCCTTTCACATCCTAACACGAGATTGTCCACCAAATACAATGGTGGAACAAAATTGTTAAAAGGGTTAAAACATAGCAAAGATCTTTGAGAAATTTAGGGTAGATAGCTCTTGATTACTTGCCAACTTGCAAAACAAAACACTTGCCTATTTTTTTTCAAACCACACATCACTACACTTTCAAAACAACTTTCAAAAATATTGAAAACCTTTTCAAAAGACATACACCTTTGTATACATCCCAACATGGATCATTACAAAGGTTGCCACCACATTGGCTTATTTTCAAAACATTTTCAAACCACACACACAAAGCACCATTTCAAACAATTGAAAATAAAAGGCAAGTGATCTAAGCAAGTAACTAAGAGCCCATGGATAACCATGGATAGAAAGGGTGCTAATACCTTCCCTTTCTATAATCTACTCCCCGAACCCAAGAAAACATCTCAAAGGTTTTTTTGCTGTGCTTTTTAAACCTTTCCTTAGGATAAAATAAAAAGTCGGTGGCGACTCTTGCTCAACCGAAACATTTGCGAAAACAAACGCAAAACTCATATTCAATTCTCCCACCGTATTACAGAACTGGCGACTCTGCTGGGGAGTTAACTTAAAAGTGGAGTAACCTTAGGGTTTAGATCACCTTTGTTTTCAATTGTTTGCTTTGATTGCTTTTATATTTGTGGGCTTTGTATCGGAGTTTCATAGATCCTAACCCGGATCTGGGAAATACCCTTTTTAGGTAGCATAATCTGTGAGGGACCTGTCCGGCGTAGACCGACATGGGTGAAGCAGTGGCTACGTTGGTGTGGCACCTTGGTCTGTACCTATATCCCTTGTGTTGCAACAGGGAGAATATAGGTCTTCTAAGGAGTCATTAAACACCAACCAACCTTAGAACCCTAAATTGACCAACTTGGCCGTTAGGACAGTAGCAGTATGCTACACTCATTGAGGCTAAACTCTCGAGATGGTTCTGGCCGCAAGAAAAGATTGTGATGCTGGAGTTATGACCGATTGAGGGTAGCCAATGATTTGAGATCCTTTAGAACCCGGTTACTTTTGATAGGAGAGGTTTTAACCAATGAAACCAAAAGAGGGTAATACCTAAAATTCATGCTGGCCTGAAACCTAAGGGTGTCTTGTGTGACTTGTGTGCCTTACCATGCTTGCCTATGTGAATACTTGTGGTGTGCTTCATCATAGCATCATGCCATCATACCATTACATGCATCCTGTATAAAGGACTAACCCATTTCAAAGACAAAAAAAGTTTCATCTTTGCTCTGTTTTGTAGGACATCATGATGCCCGTGCGTAGGAATACTATCCGGCTCAACTTTGTTCAACCACCAACTTTGCTCAAGGATTTGGTTGGTAGGATTCCAAACACTTCTTCCTTCATCAACAGGCATGGTTCTCTCCTTGGCTTGATCACTGCAAAATGGGACCAACAACTGATAAGTGTTCTGACCCAGTTTTATGACCCTCTGTATCATTGTTTCACCTTTCAAGACTTCCAGCTGGTTCCTACCCTGGAAGAATTCTCTTACTTGCTTGGGATCCCTGTCTTGGAGCAAACTCCATTCACTGGTTTGGAAAAGACTCCTAGGCCTGAAGAGGTTGCTGCAGTCCTCCCCTTGACCAAAGAAGAGGTATTGGCTAACTGGGAAACTAGAAGTGGAGTTAAGGGCTTTTTGGTTAAATTTCTGGTTGGCAAGGCTAATGATTTCTGGAATGACTTGGACTTCAAGGCGTACGAGGATATTCTGGCTCTTTTGATCTATGGTCTGGTATTGTTTCCCAATCCTGACACCTTTATCAGTATCCATGTCATAAGGATCTTCATGTCTCGGAATCCTGTACCCACTCTTTTGGGTGATATCCTGCAACAACTCTATGCTCGTACTGCTCGAAAACGGGGAACTCCGTGGTGTTGTGCTCCTTTACTAGTGAGGTGGTTTATTTCGCACCTTCCTAAGTTCGTGCTGAAGAATGAAGAAGGAAAAGGTTGGGCTCGGAGGTTAATGTCTCTCACAGATAATGACATCACTTGGACTCTCAGAGGTTTGGATGAGGTAGCTGTTATTGACCGTTGCGGAGAATACCCTAATGTTCCGTTGATTGGTATCCAAGGAGGAATCTCTTATAATCCATGCTTAGCTCTCCGTCAGTTTGGAAGAGCCAGGGGAGTTGGGCCTCATGAAATGTTGGTTCCTCACTTCCATTTTGAGTTCCAGACAGACAGTGACAAACTACGCCATGGATTCATTAAAGCTTGGGACAGAATTCACAAAGCTGACCCACTTAAGTTGGGACCAAAGACTTCTCTACCAATGGAACCCTATTGCAAATGGGTCCGCATCCGTGCTCAGAGGTTAGGTATGCCGTACAAAGCTGTTAGACCTATCATTTTTGAATCTCCTGATGAAGATGGGGTTCCTCCAACTGTCCTCCCTCCTCAGATACCCACTAATTTTGACACAATGAAGAGATCTTGGGCGCAGCTAAAGGAAGAGCGGGATTTCTATCGGGAAAAGTTCAACGAGCAGGAACGGAAGATCCAGAGGCTGACTAAGCAATTGGAGGAAGAGCGGGTCCTGAACAACTACATCAACACTGAGAAAAGGAGGCCATGGGAGCACTGATAGGCTTTGGATATTTCCTTTTATAGCTTTCATTTCCTTTCCAGTATTTTTCATTCCTGTAACGCCTAAGGGCAAGTTGTTGAACAATTGAAAATTTTAATCTAATGAAGTGTGTTTCCCTTTTTGTCTACAAAGTTGGATCTTGTTTGTCTTTGAAAACATAAAACATACGCATTTCATTGCACCATATGCATAGCAGGTACCCTATTTCACAGGTTGCTTATTCTTCTTCGTTGTTTATTTGAACAGTCATCATGAATCCAGACTCATCCAGTGAGCAAGCAATCAAGGCCCTTCAGGCCCAAAGTGCCCAGTTTCAAGAGATGGTCCTGAGCCTGGCCCAAGGTCAGCAAGAGTTGAAGACTCTACTCCTGAAGAAGAAGAAGAAAAAGAGGATTGCGTTGTTCAACACTGGACGCAGATTTGGGAACACACTCTATAATGAAGCTGATCCAACTACTTCTTTTGCTGAGAAAAACAGTCCCCAAGGGGGAGGAGCTCCTAGTCCCGCAGTCTCCGACAACGAGACGGACTATAATGACGAACAATACCCACCTGCTGCTGATAGATACAAGCAATTGGAGGACCGCTTGAGCGCCATGGAGATTCAGAATGTGCCGGGGCTGGATTTCGGAGATTTGGGGTTATCTTCTGGGGTAGTAATTCCACACAAGTTTAAGGCGCCTGCCTTCGCCAAATATGATGGGGTCTCCTGCCCAAAGCTGCATCTAAGGTCGTACGTAAGGAAGATCCAACCTTACACGGCGGATAAGAACCTTTGGATTCACTTCTTCCAAGATAGCCTTTCGGGGTCACAGCTTGAATGGTTCTACCAATTAGATGGAACTAGCATCCGACACTAGGAAGATCTGGCAACCGCATTCTACAGACAATATCAATACAATTCTGATCTCGCTCCTACGCGTACCCAACTTCAGGGTATGTCTCTAGGAACGGGTGAAGGGTTCAAAGAATATGCACAAAAATGGAGAGATTTGGCTGGCAGGGTGCAGCCTCCATTGACTGATCGTGAGTTGGTTGATATGTTCCTAGGGACTTTATCTGGTCCATTTTTCAATCATTTGGTTGGTAACTCCTCCGCTGGGTTTACGGATTTGATTCTGACAGGAGAAAGAATTGAAGCTGGCATCAGGTCAGGAAAGATACAAAAAGCTGCCTCCACAAGTACTGAGAAAAGGCCTTTCAAGAAAGAAGCAAGTGCCGTCTATGGTCCTAGAAGACAAGTCAAGCCCGAAAGTCACCAAGCCGTCAATGCTTTGGTCATTTCAAAACCTGTTGCTGCTCCTCAGCAGTACAATCAACAAAGAGGTGAAAGGCCCAAGAGGCAGTATACTCGGTTGAGTATGACCTTATCTCAAATTTTACCCCAACTGTTATCAACCAACTTGGTGACCATCAAAGAAGCTCCTAAGGTCGTCAACACTGCGTCTCCTAAGTATAACCCAAATGCCCGGTGTGCTTATCATTCTGATAGTCCCGGGCACACTACTGATGATTGCTGGGCCTTGAGAAACAAAGTGCAAGATCTTATCGACGCGAAGGAAATTCAGTTTGAAGCGCCTGAGAGACCGAATGTTGTAACTGCTCCTATGCCCCAGCATAGAGTAAATGCCATTGAGGAAGAGTTGTATGCTGTTTCGGTGAATGATGTTGCTACCCCTCTTTTGACTGTTAAGAGGAACTTACTACTAGCCGGTTTATTTCCGGGTTGTAGTAAGGGTTGCCTCCTGTGTGCTGTTATCCCTACCGGTTGTCCACTACTGAAATCAGGCATCCAAAGCCTGATGGATAGCAAGGAAATTCTGTTCAAGAAAACTGCTGTTCCGTTTGTTTCCGTTGAAGAAATATCTGTTGTCACAATTTACAATCCTGCCAAAGCTCCCGTGAAGAAACCAGTCCAAATTATGTCTGTTGCACCCATTACTATTACTGTTCCGGGGCCTCTCCCCTATGAGTCTGATAAAGCGGTCCCATGGCATTATGGAGCCGACGTGTATGTGCTTGGGGTGAAGCAGGAGTTCAACACCAATACCAGTATCAGTAACATCACTGGTCCCGCCAAGATTACCCGCAGTGGCAGGCTCTTCTCACCTGACATTGCACCGCCAGTTATCCGAAAACCTCTCACCATCACACCCGCAAGTGTGCATGTTCCGAATCAAGTTCATGTGTCTACTACTGCCGTCGAGTCCTCTGATACTCGGGGCAAAGAAGTTGCTACCGATTTGCCTTCCAAGACGGAGGCACCAAAAAAGACTGCTGTAGAAGCCTCCCAACAAGAAATGGAGGAAATTCTTAAAATCATCAAAAAGAGTGACTTTAACGTTGTTGAACAGTTGGGGCATACTCCCTCCAAAATCTCTATGTTATCATTGCTGCTATGCTCAGAGGCCCATGCAAAAGCCCTGATTTCATTTCTGAAAACGGCACATGTGCCGCAAGAGACCTCCGCAGATCAATTTACCGACTGTGTGGCTAATTTGACGGTTGACAATGGCTTGGGGTTCTCAGATGCTGACCTTACCGCCAAAGGGAAAAATCATAATGATGCCCTGCATGTTTCCATAGAATGCAGGGGCACTACTCTCGCACACGTGTTAGTGGATACCGGCTCTTCCCTGAATGTTTTGCCCAAAAAGGCATTGGATCGCTTGGATTGTGAGGGCCTGGAGTTGAAACCTAGTAACATCATTGTTAGAGCCTTCGACGGTTCTAAGAGGATGGTGCACAGTGAAGTAGACATCCCTATTCGTGTGGGTTCCCAAGTTTTCAACTCAACGTTCTATGTAATGGATATTTGTCCATCTTATTCCTGCTTGTTGGGTCGACCTTGGATTCACAAGGCTGGGGCAGTAACATCCACTCTACACCAAAAGCTCAAATACCCTGTCAAAGGGAAGATTGTTACTGTGCAGGGTGAGGAGGAATACATGGTTAGTCACTTGAATTCATTCCGGTATATCGAGATGGACGGGGAGTTTATTGAAACCCCCTTTCAGCATTTTGAGGAAGTACCTCCAGTGTGGGCATCAGCTGAGGCAGTGGTCGAAGAAGATTTTCCGTTGAAGATGGCGTCCTTGAAGGACGCCCGGGCTGTAATCGAGAAAGGCAATTGTGCAAACTGGGGTCAGCTTCCTGACTTCACTTAAAAGAATGACAAATTTGGGTCGGGCTTTACTGCAGAGGCTCAGAGGGCCGTGCGCAAGGAAAAGATCAGAAAGACTCCGGTGTTTATCTCCAACCCAAGGGTGAATGCTATCGAGGAGGATGTGGAGGAAGCAGAATTTGACAGTTGGATCTATCCAACCACCAGCAACGGACCAAGCAACTGGACAGCAAAGGATTTTACACCTATCACATTTCTCACGCAGTAATTAATTCTTTTAATTTCCAATTTGTAACAAACAATATGTTAAAACTTTATTGGCTCGGTGTCCTACCCGGGGCATCGTAGCTCCATTTGTGAGGGCTTTTTGTATGACATTTCCATATATCATCAATCAAAACATTGGACGTTTGTTGCATTTCAAATCTTGTGCTCTTTTTCTTTCTGTGTTATATATTGCAAAACAGCTATATTTACACACACTCACTTATACAGGTTTCAATCCACTCTGGATCTCACTGGTAACGGCTCTGCTACCACCAGTTATGACTTCGAGAATCCGATCAACTTGGCCGAAGACGAAGGTGAAGATGATTGCGAAGTGCCTGGTGAACTCGCAAGACTGCTACTCCAGGAAGAGAGGGTTATTCAACCACATGAAGAGCCGGTGGAAACAGTTAACCTGGGTACTGAGACAGATAGGAAAGAGGTCAAGATTGGTGCCAATCTAGAGCTCAGCGTGAAGCAACGATTGATCCAGATGCTGCATGATTACATGGAGGTCTTTGCTTGGTCATACGAAGACATGCCTGGTTTGGATGCCGACATCGTAGTTCATCACCTGCCAACCAAGGAAGACTGCCCTCCGGTAAAGCAAAAGGTCCGCCGTATGTGCCCAGAGATGTCTGAAAAGATCAAGGATGAGGTCATGAAGCAGTTCGATGCTGGGTTTCTAGCAGTAACATCTTACCCTCAGTGGGTTGCTAATGTGGTGCCAGTACTGAAGAAGGACGGTAAAGTCAGAATGTGTGTCGACTACAGGGATTTGAACAGGGCAAGCCCCAAGGATGACTTCCCCTTACCTCACATCGACGTTCTTGTCGACAATACTGCTCAACACAAGTTGTTCTCCTTCATGGATGGTTTTTCAGGGTATAATCAGATCAAGATGGCTCCGGAAGATATGGAAAAGACTACCTTTGTGACTCAGTGGGGCACCTTCTGTTACAAGGTCATGCCATTCGGGTTGAAAAATGTTGGGGCAACCTACCAACGCGCCATGGTTGCTTTATTTCATGATATGATCCATCATGAGATTGAGGTATATGTTGATGACATGATCGCAAGGTCTCAAACTGAGGAGGAACACCTTGACCACCTGAGGAAGCTGTTTGACCGACTCAAGTTATACAAGCTGAGGTTGAATCCCAACAAATGCACCTTTGGGGTAAGGTCCGGAAAGTTGTTAGGTTTCATTGTAAGTGATAAAGGTATTCATGTGGACCCTGCCAAGGTAAAAGCCATACAAGAGATGCCGACTCCAAAGACAGAGAAAGAAGTCAGAGGCTTCCTGGGACGACTGAATTACATTGCCCGATTCATCTCACATCTGACTGCTACTTGTGAGCCAATCTTCAAATTACTAAAGAAAGATCAAGTAGTACTTTGGAACGATGAATGTCAGGCTGCTTTTGAAAAGATAAAGGAGTACCTCCAAGAGCCACCCATTCTCATGCCACCCGTGGAAGGAAGACCTCTGATACTTTACTTGACAGTACTTGACAATTCAATGGGGTGTGTGCTGGGGCAGCATGACGAGTCTGGCCGAAAAGAGCACGCTATTTATTACCTGAGCAAAAAGTTTACCGACTGTGAGTCTCGTTACTCACTGCTTGAGAAAACTTGCTGCGCTCTGGTATGGGCTGCTCGCCGGCTGAGACAGTATATACTGACTCACACTACTCTTTTGATTTCAAAGATGGATCCCATCAAGTACATATTTGAAAAGCCTGCTCTATCTGGGAGAATAGTAAGATGGCAAATGATCTTAAAAGAATATGATATCCAGTATACAACTCAGAAAGCAATTAAAGGAAGTGTACTGGCAGATCATTTAGCACACCAACCTGTGGACGATTACCAATCATTGAACTTTGATTTTCCAGACGAAGACATCATGGTGGTAACCGACTGTGAAGTACCTGGACCGGATGAAGGACCTGAGGAGGGATCCCGATGGTCTATGCATTTTGACGGAGCCTCCAATGCTTTGGGTAACGGCGTCGGCGCTGTAATCATATCTCCCAAAGGAACTCATACTCCACTCACCGCCCGATTGTGTTTCAACTGCACCAACAACATGGCAGAATATGAGGCATGTATCATGGGTCTACAAGCTGCAATCGACTTGAGGATCAAATTTCTGAGTGTCTTCGGAGATTCCGCTCTCGTGATCAATCAGATCAAAGGCGAGTGGGATACGAAACACCCAAATCTTATTCCTTACAAGGAGTATGTGTTGACCCTGCTTCCCCACTTTGAAGAGATAACTTTTGAGCACTTCCCAAGAGAGGAGAATCAGCTAGCGGACGCACTAGCTACGATGTCTTCAATGTTCAAAGTTAAATGGGACAATGAGGCTCCCTGGATCATTATCTGGAAGTTGGACGAACCGGCATACTGCTGCGACCTCGAGGCCGAGAAGGCAACTGAAAAACCCTGGTATCATGAGGTGAAGAGGTACTTGGAAGCTCAGGAATACCCTGAAGGTGCATCTGTCAATGACAAGAAGTTCATGAGGAGGTTTGCGGCAAAATTCTTCCTCAGCAACGGCATCCTCTACAAACGGAATCATGATTCAACTCTACTACGTTGTGTGGATAAGGCTGAAGCAGAGAAAATCATGATAGAACTGCATGAAGGTACATTCGGAACACATTCCAGTGGACACACCATGGCAAAGAAAATCCTTAGGGCAGGATATTTCTGGTCCACCATGGAAGCCGATTGTTACCAACACTCTCGAACTTGTCACAAATGCCAGATCTATGCTGACAAGGTGCATATTCCCCCAGTTCCTCTGAACGTCCTGACGGCACCTTGGCCTTTTGCAATGTGGGGCATTGATATGATCGGTGAGATCCGACCGACGGCATCCAATGGGCATCGCTTCATCTTGGTGGCGATCGATTACTTCACGAAGTGGGTTGAGGCAGCTTCCTACGCGACGGTAACCAAGAGCGTCGTGGCACGTTTCATCTAGCATAATCTGATCTGTCGGTACGGCGTCCCAGAAAGAATCATTACTGACAATGGTACCAATCTCAACAACAAGATGATCATTGAGCTCTGCGAACAATTCAAGATACAGCACCATAACTCTTCTCCTTACCGACCGAAGATGAATGGGGCTGTAGAGGCAGCTAATAAGAATATCAAGAAAATTGTGCAGAAGATGACAGTGACCTATAAAGATTGGCACGAGATGTTACCGTTCGCTCTTCATGGGTACCGTACCTCAGCAAGGACGTCAACCGGGGCAACTCCTTTCTCCTTGGTCTATGGCATGGAGGCAGTCTTGCCAATTGAAGTCCAGATCCCCTCTCTCCGAATAATGAAGGATGCAGACTTGAATGAAGATGACTGGATCCAGACTCGACTTGATCAATTAATTTTGATTGACGAAAAGAGACTCACCGCTATCTGTCACGGTCAGACGTATCAAAAACAGATGATCAGGGCATTTAACAAGAAAGTCAAACCACAAGAGTATCAAGTTGGGGACCTGGTAATCAAACGCATCATCCTTCCTCAAAGTGATCCCCGGGGCAAATGGACCCCTACATACGAAGGGCCATTTGTGGTTAAACATGTGTTCTCAGGAGGAGCCATGATCCTAACCACCATGGATGGTGACGACCTTCCTCACCCCGCCAATGCAGACATAGTAAAAAGATACTACGCATGATAAAAGACCCGCTAGGTTGACATACCTAGGCAAAAATAAGGGCTTCCCGGCGAACCAAAAGGGTTCGGGCAAAAATAAGGGATGAAATGAAAAGATTGTACACCCGGCAAGTCGAAAACCTGAAAAGGCGGCTTGGGCAAAAATGGGTATCCCGGTGGACTGAAAACCCGAAAGGGCGATCCAGGCAAAAGTTAGGGATAAAGCGTAACACTATGTCTCATTGGATCACTTCGCGTCCAGGATTTCGGCATCGACCAATCAGCTTCATCTTCTACTAAGCAGCAAAGGGATGAGACGCTTGAAGACATAAAGGCGGTAGCAGAGTTGGAACCCAGTGGGATTGTTCACATAGCTGTTTTGTTTCCTTTTCAAATTGTAAATTCTATGTTATTCGGCGGCATTCTCTTACTAGGATGTCAGCCTCTTGTACAAAAATGCCTATTCACAGGCAAAATTCAAATCAATACAAATTCACTTGTCCATACAAATTGCCATTTTTTCCTTTTTCTGTTTTGTCTTGCGAAGAACGTCCAATGTTCATTTTTGATATATGCATTTGACATTAAAATCGGTGGTTCATAAATATTTGCATATGAAACAAAAGATTAATTACAGGTGACATCAGAAACAGGGGCAATGTAAGGTTGTCTGATGCAGTCTGGTTGCTTTGTCCGCCAAGGTACCAAGGTAGATTCAACTGAAGAATGTGACCAAATCATCTCAACACCCCGCAGAATAAGACAAGATTCAGCAATGCTTTCCCCAAGCGGAGTTGACCCCCCGTCAATCCTGAAAAGGCACAACATTCCCCGGCAGGTCTTAAAGCTTATCCCCAGTAGATTCTGGAAGCTTATTCCCTGCAGAATACGGACGTCTCTTCCGAGCTTTATTCAAAGTTATTCCTCACCAGGGCTTATAATTGGGTTATCCTCAGCTAATTGCCACGGAAAATCGCCCTCGGCAAAGTTCTTTCAATCCCTAGTGGAGTTTATCTTTGGTATCCCCAGCGGAGTTTATCATCATTATCCCCAGTGGAATCCATCATTGAAGTCCTCAGCAGGCCTCTCATCAAAAAAAAAAAACTTCAGCAAAGTATCTCTTCCACAGAGCAATTCCCCGGCCGATCGTCAAGGATTTATTTTCCTAAGACGAAAATACATTCATAAACATTTCACGTTTTCATACATCCTGCTTACATACATGATAAAGTGCATACAACACTATCTCATGTTAAAACACCATGCATATCATACATCATGACATTGCATACAACTTATGTTTTGCCTTTTCAGGGAAAAGACAATCCCAAAGACAACTACCTTCAACTGTCACATTTCCAGACTCGATTTCTGTATCTAGCCAGGGCACGTCTGAAGAGTTCGAAGATTCGATTCCTGTATCCAGCCATGGCACATCTATCAACTACAACATTTCCAGATTCGATTCCTGTATCCATCCAGGGCATATCTGTTGACCATATTTCCAGACTCGATTCCTGTATCTAGCCAGGGCACGTCTGAAGAGTTCGAAGATTCGATTCCTGTATCCAGCCAGGGCACATCTATCAACTACAACATTTCCAGATTCGATTCCTGTATCCAGCCAGGGCATATCTGTTGACCACATTTCCAGACTTGATTCCTGTATCTAGCCAGGGCACGTCTGAAGAGTTCGAAGATTCGATTCCTGTATCCAGCCAGGGCATATCTATTGACGACTATTTCCAGATTTGACTCCTGTATCCAGCCAGGGCACATCTGTGAGCAACCGATTGTAGATTCGATACCTGTATCCATCCAGGTCATATCTGCATAAGGAGATTGAAGATCAAACACCTGTAACAAGCCAGGAAAACATATGCCTTTCTCAAATACATAAAGTTCTCGCTAAGGAATCTCTTGTGCGATCATCACTTCCAAATGGCATCTATAAGCCCATTCCCGACAAGGTTCTGTCACATCTCCAGATGGCATCTATAAGCCCATCTCCCTATCCACCACCTATCCAAATGGCATCTATAAGCCCATTCCCGACATCACATTGTTGAGACTCCAACATGCGAGTGCAAATTTCCGGGCACTCTAGTGTCCAATCTCCTTTTACCCTCGAGTCACGAAAGGCAAACTTGCCAATCTAACTCTTCAGGTTCAAGAAGATTGAACAGGGGCAACTGTTGTACCCCAAAATTTGCCCTCCCATTTCCTCAACATTTTCTCATCACCAGACCTTTGAAAATCAAGATCCAGTTAGGGTTTCCTCTGCTCAAGACTTCTCCTTGCACTGTTGACCCAAATTAGGGTTTGTGTTTGCACAAAGATATTTTGAATTAAAATGCCTAAGATAACTTTCATGCTTCATATTGGACTCCCAAGTTTATCCATATCAAGTTTCAAGTCTTGATTCCAAGTTTTGTCCAGTCAATTGGACAGTTGACCTAGAAATCAACTGCATTGGGGAAAAAGTCAACTGTGGCCAATTGACAGTCAAACATCATGAAAATTGACCCACATCAACATTATGAACTCACATGGACTATTTGATCAAGTTTGGATCACAATTCCACAAGAAATTTGATCAGATCACCAAAAGGGCAAAATGGTCATTTTTAGGGTTTTGACTGCACAAAGGCAATTTTTGACTGTTTGACCTAGCCAATGGCAAACCAAGCTCACATATGGACTCAAGGACCCCATGGAATTGTCTTGACATGCTCAACAAGTTCAAAATATCCCAAATACACAAGATTGACAGTTGAATTTCCCAGTCAATTGATCAATTTTGACTGTATACTGAAAAGTCAAACTTTGACTTTTTGGTCAAAATCAAGGGTCAAGGTTCATTTTTCATCAAGACATGCCAAATCATGAAACTTGTTCACCAAGAAATCAAAAAATGCAAATTAGGGTTTAAAATGGAAATTTTTCATAACTTAGAATTTTTCTAAGTTATGGAAAACCCTAATTTTTTCCCAACTTTGCCCCACTTTCTCACCAAGATTCATTTGGATTCAAACAAAAGTCAAAACATGAAAGTTGTAGATTGTTACATAATCTACAACTTTGATTCACAAAGTTTTCCCAAATGAAGCTTGTATCTCAAGTTACAATTTTTTGAATAAGGGTACTAAACCATCTTTAACTTAGTGAAAATTTGACCTTTTTGACAAGGTTTTCTACCTAACTTCAAGGCCATTTTCCATACACTTCCACTTGGAATTTCAATTTGCATTTCAAAGATGGATGGTAGTACACATTCCAAGCTTTCCAAAATGTCCAAGAACTTATCAAACAACCTCATAACTTGAGAGAATCGAATTTCACAATATGGCAAAAACTCACTTTTGAATTGATCATGTACATGTTCATAACTTAGGCCATTTTCAAGTCAGCATAGTTTGTGCTACATTACAGGTCCTAAAACCCTTTGACACTCAATAATTCAATGCAAAACCATTGTGCCAAGATGTTATTCTAAGCATTTGGACATTACATGGAGAATTAACCCTTAATTAGAAAAAGCATTATTTCCATTTTGAAAAAGTAGAACTTTATGTCCATTTTGCAAATCCAAGTGGTACAGTCAAAATCTTCTAGGCACAAGTTATGAGACACATTGCACTAATCAAGGCCAAGGGTTGCAGCATGTTATGGGGGCCTGCATCAGTCTAGAACATCAACTTGCCTTTTGTTGCTTAAGAAAGAAGAAACATTGCATATCACATACCAACTCTCATATCAGCTTACAAACACTTAAGCAAACTTGCAAAACACATTCAAGAGATACCAACTGAGCTAGTACACGACCCTAACATCCCTCATACACTCCCATTCCCAGAATCACCTTCAAACTGGAAGAACAGGGCAGGGCCTGCAGTTTGAGTGCCATCTTTCATTCCTCTCAAGCTTTCTTGCCCAAACCAGTTCACACACCTTCCATACCATCTACGCAAGCTAACTAAAACCTAAAACACGACCTGTAATTCCTCTAACCAGTTCCACCATTTTCAGTTTCTTGTTTTGCAGTTGAAGTTCTCTAGCACGATTCAAGAAGTTTCAAGACAAAGTAAAGCTTGGAATAGCATCCCTGGACCTCAAGGAAGCTATACCAATCATCACCTTGCACTGAAAGCTCCTCCATTGCCAGATAGAACTTCAACTGAATAGGTAAGTTTATGGTTTCGTATCTCTCTTATTAGGCATTGTTAGCTTTAGGTTTGTGAAGGAAACATGTCACAATCATAGCCCTGAACATGCCCATATAATTAGATTTCATTTATATTATGTGTGCTGCAAGAATTTTGAGTCTGAACATGGCATAAAAACTAGGTCAGAATTTGGGGGAGAAGAAATTCTCTCTCATTTCTGAGAGTTAGATTGATTTTTTTACATGCTTAGAATCGTGACATGGTGCTTTACAAGTTTGCTGTTGTAAGTTTTTGATGAAAGTCAAAGAATCAGGATCTATGCTTGACAATGGAAAACGCGCGCTTTGTTCTTGTTTCAAACATGCTGGAGGTTGAAGAAGGTCCTTTGGGCTGGGCCTGTTTCACATTTCTTTTTCACACACTCTTTTTACTTCTGAACCCCCTAAGCCCATTTTCTTCATTTTAATGATTTTTTGACTTTTCTTTTTTTGGCTTGACTTATTTATTTTTCCTAATCATATAAAAAATATAAAAATAATTTTTTGTACCATTTTCCTATTTATTAGATATTTATTTGGTTAGACTAGTTATTTGAACATAAATAAGTAAATAGATATACTTTTATTTAAAAAATGTTAAAATGGTGTAAATACATTTTTATTTTTATTTTATTTCATTTTATATTCTGAAAATATTTTATGTGAAATATACTTTTTTATAAAAATTAAATATTATTATTTTTGTGCATATTTAAAATAATTTGTAAATAATACAAATAAATACATATATATTAGTATACTTAGATTAAAATACCAAAAATATACATATTTTTACTTTATTAATATTTAATACTAAAAATACATTTTTACAAATATACTCCACTTTATTTTATTTTTGTATGCAAAATAATAAATATTATATATATATAAATTATTTAATACTTTTACTTAATAAAAATTAGGGTTTTGCCCTAAACATAAGAAAAATCCAAAAAATATTTCTTTTTATTTTTCTTATTTGACACACAAAAATACTTCTTTTCATACATACAAAAAAAACCATTTTTTGCATCTTACATATTTATTCTTATTTTATTTATGCAATTAATCACTTGTAAATAATCCAAATTGATGTAATAGTTTAGTTTTAAATTCCTTGTCAAAATCCCCATTCGAACATTTGTACCCCCCTTCCCATATATGGTTTTGTAATAGCTTAGTAAATTTATTTTTGCACTTTATTGCTTTCTAATTATACCATGTTAGAATTAGGGTTTGTATGCGAAAAATAACGAAAAAATAAGTTTTGACCTAATTTCAAGATAAACAAGCATGAAAATGGACACACAAATCACACTTGCACCCCCTAGGGTATTCCACTTGTTGCCTTTCAAAATTGGGCCATATTGCATGTTAGGTCTCTTTGGGCAAAACAAAACAGTTCAAATGATCATAGTCCCTCGATGACGCTTTCGAAAGTTGCCTAAAAAATGATCAAGTCCCTCAAAGGAAAAATTGCCCAAAGATACTTGGCACCATTGCAATTATGGTCTAAACGATGACCCACGCCCGTCCCTTTTAACATCCTAACACAAGATTGTCCACCAAATACAATGGTGGAACAAAATTGTTAAAAGGGTTAAAACATAGCAAAGATCTTTGAGAAATTTAGGGTAGATAGCTCTTGATTACTTGCCAACTTGCAAAACAAAACACTTGCCTATTTTTTTTCAAACCACACATCACTACACTTTCAAAACAACTTTCAAAAACATTGAAAACCTTTTCAAAAGACATACACCTTTGTATACATCCCAACATGGATCATTACAAAGGTTGCCACCACATTGGCTTCTTTTCAAAACATTTTCAAACCACACACACAAAGCACCATTTCAAACAATTGAAAATAAAAGGCAAGTGATCTAAGCAAGTAACTAAGAGCCCATGGATATCCATGGATAGAAAGGGTGCTAATACCTTCCCTTTCTATAATCTACTCCCTGAACCCAAGAAAACATCTCAAAGGTTTTTTTGCTGTGCTTTTTAAACCTTTCCTTAGGATAAAATAAAAAGTCGGTGGCGACTCTTGCTCAACCGAAACATTTGCGAAAACAAACGCAAAACTCATAGTCAGTTCTCCCACCGTATCACAGATATCCCTTACACACACCCACACTCACAAATGCAGGTACCCATCCACTCCGGATTCCATGGGTGACTATTCTACTTTAGCCTTCGATAACTCTGAAGATTTGGTCAATCATGTTGAGTACAAAGTTGACGAAGACTGTGAAGTGTCGGGAGAGTTAGCCAGACTTCTACAACAAGAAGAGAGGGCTATTTTGCCTCATGAAGAGTTGCTAGAAACCATCAACTTGGGGATAGAGGAAGACAGGAAAGAAGTAAAAGTGGATGTCAACCTGGAACCAAGTGTCAAGGAGCACTTAGTGCAGTTGTTGAACGAATATGTTGAAATCTTCGTCTGGTCTTATGAAGACATGTCGGGTTTAGACACAGATATCGTGGTTCACCGTCTCCTTACAAGAGAAGACTATCCATCGGTCAAGCAAAAGGTCCGCCGAATGAGGCCCGACATGTCTGAGAAGATCAAGGCTGAGGTAATGAAGCAATTCAACGCTGGCTTTCTGGATGTTACTTCCTATCCATAATGGGTTGCTAACATTGTGCACGTGCCTAAGAAGGACGACAAAGTCAGAATGTGTGTGGACTATCGGGATTTAAACAGGGCTAGCCCTAAAGACGATTTTCCATTGCCGCATATCGACATCTTGGTTGACAACACAGCTCAACACAAGGTATTTTCCTTCATGGACGGATTCTCGGGATACAACCAGATCAAAATGGCCCCCGGGGACATGGAGAAAACTACTTTTGTCATGCAATGGGGTACCTTCTGCTACAAAGTGATACCATTCGGACTGAAGAATGCAGGGGCAACCTATCAACGCGCCATGGTAGCTTTATTTCATGATATGATACATCATGAGATCTAAGTTTACGTAGACGACATGATAGCTCGATCACAGACAGAATAAGAACACCTCGATCATTTGCAAAAGTTGTTTGCCAGGTTGAGGGAGTATAAGCTCAGACTGAACCCAAGCAAGTGCACTTTTGGAGTTAGGTCTGGTAAACTTTTTGGATTTATTGTCAGCAACAAAGGCATTGAGGTTGATCCAGCTAAAGTAAAGGCTATACAAGAAATGCCTGTCCCCCGCACTGAAAAGGAGGTTAGAGGATTCTTGGGACGCTTAAACTATATCACAAGGTTCATCTCTCACCTGACATCTACCTGTGAGCCAATTTTCAAACTGTTGAAGAAAGATCAGGTAGTTGAATGGAACAATGGTTGTCAAGTTACTTTTTATAAGATCAAGGAGTATTTATTGGAACCTCCTATTCTGATGCCACCCGTCGAAGGAAGGCCGTTAATCATGTATCTGACTGTTTTGGATAACTCAATGGGGTGCGTGTTGGGCCAACATGACGAGTCTGGCCGAAAAGAGCATACCATTTATTACCTTAGCAAAAAGTTTACCGACTGTGAGACTCGCTACTCACTGCTCGAGAAAACTCGCTACGGTTTGGTATGGGCTGATCGCCGGCTAAGATAGTATATGTTGACTCATACCACTTTGCTGATTTCCAAGATGGATCCCATCAAGTATATCTTCGAGAAGCCTGCTTTATCTGGAAGAATCGCTAGATGGAAAATGATCCTGACTGAGTATGATATCCAGTATACTACCCAAAAAGTTATAAAGGGGAGTGTACTAGCTAACCATCTAGCTCATCAAGCCGTCGAAGATTACCAATCTATGAGATTCGACTTCCCTGACGAGGACATCATGACATTGGACAACATTGAAGGTAACGGACCGTATGACGGACCCGAACAAGGATCCCGATAGACCCTGTACTTTGATGGTGCTTTAAATGCACTTGGAAACGGTATCGGTGCGGTACTCATTTCTTCGGAAGGTTGCCATACACCCTTCACTGCCCGACTTTGCTTCAGTTGTACCAACAACATGGATGAATATGAAGCTTAGATCTTTGGTCTCAAGGCTGCTATAGACTTGGGAATCAAATCTTTGGTCCTATTTGGGGACTCGACTTTGGTTATCAGTCAAGTCAAAGGAGAGTGGGACACCAAACATCCTAATCTTATCCCGTACAAAGAACATGTCTTGACATTGTTGCCTCATTTCGAGCAAATTACCTTCGAGCATTTCCCGCGAGAAGAAAATCAGTTAGCCGATGCTTTGGCTACAATGTCTTCCATGTTTAAACTCAACTGGGATAACGAGGCTCCCCAAATTACCATCGAGCGAATGGACGAACCTGCACACTGTCATGAGATTAATACCGAAGAAGTAGTGGAACAACCCTGGTTTCATGAAATCAAAAGGTATCTTTAGACTAGAGAATACCCTGAAGGAGCTTCCGTCAATGACAAAAAGTTCTTAAGGAGATTTGTTGCCAAGTTCTTCCTGAGCAATGGCATCCTTTATAAGTGCAACCATGATTGTGTTCTACTTCGTTGTGTGGAAAAGGTTGAAGCAGAGTTGATCATGACCGAAATACATAGTAGCACATTTGGCACCCACTTGAGCGGACATACGATGGCTAAGAAGATTCTAAGGGAAGGCTACTATTGGTCTACCATGAAAGCTGATTGTCATCAACATTCTCGTACTTTCCACAAATGCCAAGTCTACACCGACAAGGTACACATTCCTCCTGTTCCTCTCAACGTTCTGATAGCTCCTTGGCCATTCGCAATATGGGGAATTGACATGATTTGAGAGATCAAGCCTACGGCATCCAATGGACATCGCTTCATCCTGGTGGCTATTGACTATTTTACCAAGTGGGTTGAAGCAGCTTCCTATGCCTCAGTTACAAAGAATATGGTTGCCCGCTTTATCAAGCAGAACCTCATATGCCGGTATGGTATCCCCGACAGGATCACCCCAGACAACGGTACAAATTTGAACAACACCATGATCACCGCTCTATGCGAACAGTTCAAGATTTATCATCACAATTCATCTCCCTATCGGCCGAAGATGAACGGTGTTGTTGAAGCCGCGAACAAAAATATCAAGAAGATCATTCAAAAGATGACAATCACCTACAAGGACTGGCATGAGATGTCACCGTTTGCTCTGCATGGATATCGTACCACGACATGTACTTCAACAGGGGAAACTCCTTTTTCGTTGGTATATGGCATGGAAGTTATTCTACCTATGGAAGTTCAGATTCCTTCCTTGAGGATTATGAAGGATGTCGGTTTGAGTGAAGACGATAGATTCAGACCCGACTTGATCAACTTAACTTGATCGATGAGAAGCGACTTACTGCTGTTTGTCATGGTCAGACGTATCAAAAACGAATGATCAAGGCTTTCAACAAGAAAGTCAGGCGTCAAGAATATCTAGTCGGAGATCTCGTAATCAAGTGGATCATCCTTCCGCAAAGTGATCCTAGGGGCAAGTGGACTCCTACTTACGAAGGACCATTTGTGATCAAGAGCATCTTTTCTGGTGGGGCAATGATTGTGACCACCATGGATGGTAACGATTTACCGCACCCTGCAAACGCAGACATAGTCAAAAGATACTACACATAAAACGACCCGACAAGTTGAAAACCCGAAAGGGCGACTTAGGCAAAAATGGGCATCCCGGTGAATCGAAAACCCGAAAGGGCAGTTCAGGCAAAAATTAGGGATAAAACAAAAAAATTTGTACACCCGGCAAGTTGAAAACCCAAAAGGGCGACTTGGGCAAAAAAAAGGTTTCCCGATGGGTTGAAAACCCGAAAGGGAGGTCCAGGCAAAAGTTAGAGAATTAAAGCGTATGATTATGTCTCGTCGGACCACTTTAAGAACAATCTCTTCACCAACAAGCTACAAGCTTCTGATCAATCTAGTCATCGACGGACGAAGAGTCAAATGGACAAGATATCCAGAGTTGCGAAGGCTATAGCAGAATAGGAACCTCATGGAATTATTACACATAACCATCTCTCTTTTGTATAAAAAAATTCAATTTTTACGACAACATTCTCTTACTAGGATGTCTGTCTCCTTTGTATAAAGATACTCACAAAAGTTAATACAAAGATACTTCAAAGTGCAGAAATTTGCTTGCCTTTCTTTTCTTTTTACACTTATGTTTTATTTGAAAACGTCCAATGTTTTGTTGAATAAGCATATGCATTTGAATATAATCACTGCTTACAAATAAAACGAAATTGAGAAAGGATAATTACTGATAGGTTGAAGGTGTAGGAAGATATCTTTGTGCTGTTCCAGAAAGAAAATCCCCTGCAGTACATCGTTCAGATCCTCAACAAAGCTAAAATTTGGAGTATATTTCCCCAGCGGAGTTAAGCTTCAAGATCCCCAGCGGAGCCAGTGCATTCTAAACTTGATTCCCCAGCTGAGTTAATTTTCAAAATTCCATCAGAGTTAAAACTCCCGATCTCCAGTGGAGCCCGAGAACCCTGAAATATATATCCCCAGCGGAGCCAGAATATTCTAAATTTTCTTCCCTGGCGAAGTCAAATTTCCAACTATCAACCCCCGGTAGGAACTGTTCGACTTCCCCCAAGTTCCCCAGCAGGCTATCTTAAGAGTCTGAAAACCAAGCAAATAACAGTTAACTTCTTGGCTTATCCCCAACTAGGATGCTTCCCCAATAGTTTGGCATACAACCCAAAGCTCTTGATTTCACCGGCCGAGTATACATTCTCCCCACAGAGTTATCCCCCAACAGATCGAAGATTCTCGGTCTCATTTCTCCAAGAAGAAGCCTCCTAGGTTTTAACTCCCCAGTAGATATTTTCAGAGTTTTACCTATTTCCCAGGAAAGTCATGAAGGATTCTCATTCCCTGTAGAAGTTGTCAAAGGCCTTGTTAATCCCCATAAATCGCCGAGGATTTTCAATCTCCAGCAGTGGTCCAAGGATTTCTCCTTCTCAAACAATCAGAGATCTTTAATCCCCAAGCAGTCGGCAAGGATTTCTCATCTTCAATAATCAAAGATTTTTTTTGGGGACCCCCAGCATCGGTCAAGGATTTACTTTCCCCGACATCAGTCAGAGATCTCATTATCTCCAATTATTAAGGATTTATTTTCCTCAGCAAGACAGTTGCTCAACTTACATGCATAACCATTACATCCATATATCATAAACATTGATGAAACACAGTTCATTGCATCATACATATCATGCAACATAACTTTGTGTTTTAGCTAACATTTTACCCTTTTTCAGGATAAGATTAAAAGGCTATCATCAACAATTTTCCTAATACAGTATGGATACACCCCAGACACGGCGGTCATTCTATTACTCATTCACAATTTCAAGTCAAAATACAGTACAGATACACCCCGGATACGGCGGTCATTCTACTACTCATTCAGACTTCAGCAATCCGATACAGACTAGATACGCTCCAGACACGGCGGCCATTCTAAGCAGTTTGATTCTCCCCAGTGCAGTCGCCACGGAAGTCATTTTGTCACTTATTCAGATCCCAGTTACAGTTCCAGATACGCTCCAGACACAGAAGTCATTATGCTACTCATACAGATTTCAACTTCAGATAAAGTCCAGATACGCTCCAGACACGGTTGCCATTCTTCCACTCATTGAGAACTTATCCCCAGCACACAGTTGCCCATATACAGATGTTTCTCTGTTACCCATTCAGAATACAGATACACTCCAGACACGGCAGTCATTCTGATATTCATTCAAAGTTAAAATATAGTTACAACTCATATATGCTCCAGACACGGACGCCATTCTTTTGCTCATACAGACTCAGTCTCCAGATACAGTTCAAATGCATTCCAGGCACGAATACCATTTTGATGCTCATTCTTCTGACCTACAACATTACAATTCAACAAACATTCTTGGATGTCATATTTAAGCCCATCTCCAGCAAGATTCCACCATATCCAAATGGCATCTTTAAGCCTATTTCCTCAGCTATATTTTGACGAGTGCAAATTTACGGGCACTCTAGTGTCCAATCCTCTTTTACCTTCGAGTCGCGAAAGGCAGCTTGCCAATCTAACTCTTCAGGTTCAAGAAGATTGAATAGGGGCAGTTGTTGTACCCCAAAATTTTCCCTCTCATTTTATCAACATTTCTCATCACAAGACTCTTGGAACTCAAGATCAAGTTAGGGTTTGCTCTGCTCAAGACACCTCCTTGCACTGTTGACCTAAATTAGGGTTTGAGTTTGCACAAGGATATTTTGACCTACAATGCCAAAAGTGACTTTCATACTTCATGTTGGACTCATAAGTTTGTCCAGACCAAGTTTCAAACCTTGATTCAAATTTTTGCCCAGTCAATTGGACAGTTAACCTAGAAATCAACTGTATTGGGGAAAAAGTCAACTGTGGCCAATTGACAGTCAAACCTCATGAATTTTGACCCACGTCAACATTATGAACTCATATGAACCATTTGATCAAGTTTGGATCACAATTCCACAAGAGATTTGATCAGATCACCAAAAGGGCAAAATGGTCATTTTTAGGGTTTTGACTGCACAAAGGCAATTTTTGACTGTTTGACCTAACCAATGGCAAATCAAGCTCAACCATGGACTCAAGGACTCAATGACATTGTCTTGACCCATTCAAAAAGTTCAAAAGATCTCAAATGCATAGGATTGACAGATGAATTTTTCAGTCAACTGATCAAAATTTGACTGTACACTGAAAAGTCAAACTTTGACTTTTTGGTCAAAATCAAGTGTCAAGAGTTATTTTTCATCAAGACATGTCAAATTATGAAACTTGTTCATCAAGAAACCCAAAATTGCAAATTAGGGTTTAAAATGGAAAAATTTCATAACAGAAATTTTCTAAGCTATAAAATTTTCTTATTTTTTCCTAACTTTGTCCCATTTTTTCACCAAGATGAAAATGGATTCAAACAAAACTTATAACATGAAAGTTATATTACATCACAAAGTCTACAACTTTTATTCACAAAGTTTTCTCAAAAGAAGTTTGGATCTCAAGTTATGGTTTTTGGAATAAGGGTACCTAAAACTTTTAACTTAGAGAAATTTTGCCCTAGTTTAGGCAGGATTTTGACCCATCTTCTTGGACATTTTTCACATAGTTCCACTTGGATTATTAAGTTTCATTTCAAATATGGATTATAGTACATGTTGCAAGCTTTCCAAATTGTCCAAGAACTCCTCAAACACCTTTGTGGTTAGGGAGAATCAAATGCTTGAAGTTGACAAAAACTCATGTTGCAACCATGGCCAATACATGTTCATACCACTTGCCTAGTCTGGCCAAGCTAGCTTATTACACAATTACAGGCCTCAAAACCAGTTTGTACTCCATAATTTAATGCAAATCCATTGAGCCAATGCATTGTCTTGGTCATTAGGGTATTGTACACAAGTTTAATCCCTAAATGGTAAAAGGCACATTTCCATTTTTGCAAAAGGTTGCTTTATGTCAGACCACTAATCCTTGAGCCTTGAACAAAATCTTATGCTTTCAACCTTTATGTCAGACCACTAATCCTTGAGCCTTGAACAAAATCTTATGCTTTCAACCAAATCCACAAACTTGGGGCCAAGCTTGCACAATGTGTGCAGAGTTAGAGCTAGCATGTACAGGCCTGCTCTTTGTCATTTCTCATTTTGCTTCATAACCAAGGCATTATGCAAAAAGCAAACAACACACACATCTGATAAAAGAAACTCAAGCAAAGTTATCAAAAAAGTTTCATACCCTCTTGCAAGTCGGAAGCACGAGCCTTTCACCCCTAAAGCATCCTCATACTCCAAAACCACTTTTTCTTGCAAAACAGGGCCAGTTCTGCATATTGCAAGCCACAATCAAATTCCCTCGTGTGTTTTGTCCAAAACTACTTCAAACACATTTCAATCAACATACCTGAGCTATCCAGACCATTCACAAGTTGTTGTAACTCCATTAACACACATTGCCATTTTTGTTTGGAAGCTTTGCAGGTTGAGTTCTGTAGCACGATTCAGGCCACTTCAAAACAAACCAAGCATTGGGAAAGGTTCAATGGACATCAGGCAAGCTTAAAAGAACCTCAAACACCATTGGAAGTTGCTGCATTATCCAGCTCGAAGTCAACTGAAACAGGTATTTCATGAACTTCTATCTCTCTATTTAGGAATAGTTAGACTTAGGTTTGTGAATGAAAGATGTAGTATTCATAGCCCTGAAACCATACATGTGCTTAGTTTTCATTTATATTAATCGTGCTAGGAGAATTTCATCCATGAACTTTCTGAAAAAAACTAGGTTAGAAATTAGGGCCAGAGAAATTCTCTCTGGTCTTTGAGAGTTAGCTTAAGTTTTTTATATGGTTAGATTCGTTGTTTGATGCTCTACAAGTTTCATGTTGAGTTTTGTCAAAAAAGCATTGAATCAGGAGATACAGGTTTGTACATAGAAGGCGCGTTTTTGTTTGAACAGAGGAAGAAGATGAAGTAGCTGGGCTGGGCCTGGCTACTTCCTGCTTTTCACACCCCATTTTTTAGTTTCACACCCCCCTGGCCCATTTCTTGTATATTTATCATTTTTGCATTTTTATTTTATTTCTGACTTTATTATTTTATTTCCAAATATAAAAAATGCCTAAAAAATATTTTCATAAATTTTTACATTTATTTGATATTTATTCTAATTATTTCCATTATTAAAATGATTAAATACTTTGTATTATTTTGTTTAAACCTAAAAATAATGTAAAAAATATGTTTATTTTCATTTATTATTTTTATACACATTTGAAAATATTTTCTTGAAATACATACATTTTTGTAAATTATTTATTTTTATGTTTTACATATTTAACACATTTAACACACACACACACACACACACACACACACACACACACACACACACACACACACACACACACACACACACACACACACACACACACACACACACACACACACACACACACACACACACACACACACACACACACACACACACACACACACACACACACACACACACACACACACACACACACACACACACACACACACACACACACACACACACACACACACACACACACACACACACACACACACACACACACACACACACACACACACACACACACACACACACACACACACACACACACACACACACACACACACACACACACACACACACACACACACACACACACACACACACACACACACACACACACACACACACACACACACACACACACACACACACACACACACACACACACACACACACACACACACACACACACACACACACACACACACACACACACACACACACACACACACACACACACACACACACACACACACACACACACACACACACACACACACACACACACACACACACACACACACACACACACACACACACACACACACACACACACACACACACACACACACACACACACACACACACACACACACACACACACACACACACACACACACACACACACACACACACACACACACACACACACACACACACACACACACACACACACACACACACACACACACACACACACACACACACACACACACACACACACACACACACACACACACACACACACACACACACACACACACACACACACACACACACACACACACACACACACACACACACACACACACACACACACACACACACACACACACACACACACACACACACACACACACACACACACACACACACACACACACACACACACACACACACACACACACACACACACACACACACACACACACACACACACACACACACACACACACACACACACACACACACACACACACACACACACACACACACACACACACACACACACACACACACACACACACACACACACACACACACACACACACACACACACACACACACACACACACACACACACACACACACACACACACACACACACACACACACACACACACACACACACACACACACACACACACACACACACACACACACACACACACACACACACACACACACACACACACACACACACACACACACACACACACACACACACACACACACACACACACACACACACACACACACACACACACACACACACACACACACACACACACACACACACACACACACACACACACACACACACACACACACACACACACACACACACACACACACACACACACACACACACACACACACACACACACACACACACACACACACACACACACACACACACACACACACACACACACACACACACACACACACACACACACACACACACACACACACACACATATATATATATATATATATATATATATATATTATGTTTTATTAAATAAATAGAATAAAAAGACCAAAAATATCACATTTTTATTTTTATTAGCATTTATATTAAAAAATACCTTTTTTTGGATATATTTCATTTTTATACATATTAATACATTTTTGTACATAAATAGATACATTGTATTTATTTTCTTAAGAAATTAGGGTTTTTGCCCTAAAAACAAAAATAATTAAAATTGACTTTTTATTTATTTCTTCACATTTCTTTCCACTGAAAATATTTTACGTACATAAAAAAAAACCTTTTTTGCATAACACATTTTATTTAATATTTATTTATTGTATTTATTTAAATATTGTACATTTAAATATTATGCCTTGCAAATTCAATTTGGATGTAATAGTAATTAGAGTTTTATATTTCTTGCAAAATAATCCCCTATTCAAATTTGTACCCCCTCCCTATACAATGTTGTAATAGTGTAGAATTTAAATTCTCGCACTTTTAAATGCTTTCAATTATGCCATGATTAGACTTGGGGTTTGTATGCAAAATCAAAACCAACAAATAGTTTGACCTAATCAAAGACAAAAATGCATGAAAAAACAAACACAATGCACACTTGCACCCCTAGGGTTACAATCCACTTGTTGCCTTCAAAAATGGGCCATGGTATGCATGTCAAGTATTTTGGCAAAACAAAAACAAAACAAAAGATCATAGTCTCTCGATGACGCTATCTGAGTTGCCTAAACAAAATGATCAAGTCCCTCAAGAAAATTGCCAAAAATACTTGACATTATTGCTATCATGGTCTATACGATGACCCGCGCCTGTCCCGTTTAACATCCTAACACAAGGTTGTTCACCAAATACAATGGTGAAGCAACACTTTTAAAAGGGTTAAAAACATAAGAAATATCTTTGAGTAAAATAGGGTAGACAACTCTTAGTTACTTGATCAAAGCTTGCAAAAACATCCTTGCTATCTTCAAAACACACTTCACAACACAAATTTCAAAAACCTACTTTCAAAACATTGAAAACTTTTCAAGAGACAAAAACACCTTTGTATACATTCAAGCAAGAATTATTACAAAGTTTGCCATAACGATGGCCTCTTTTCAAAATATCTTTCCAAATCACACACAAAGCACCATTTCAAACAACTGAAAAGCAAAGCAAGTGATCTAAGCAAGTAACTAAGAGCCCATGGATAACCATGGATAGAAAGGGTGCTAATACCTTCCCTTTCTATAATCTACTCCCCGAACCCAAGAAAACATCTCAAAGGTCTTTCCTGTGCTTTTTGACCTTTCCTTAGGATAAAATAAAAAGTCGGTGATGACTCTTGCTAAACCGAAACATTTGCGAACACAAACGCAAAATCCCAAGTCAGTTCTCCCACCGTATCACAGGTTGAATCAAGATCCTTGAGTCCAAATGACCTCAAGTGCTCCCTAATGTCCTAATATGTTCTCAAGATCATCCATGTCAAATTTCAAGCCTTGCAGAGGAAGTTTGCTCAGTCAATTGCTCAAGAGTCCAAAAATCGATTGTGCTAGGGCAAAAGTCAATTGTGACCTAAATACAGTCAAACTTCAATATTTTTTGTCAACATTCTTATTTTGGATTATATTTCATCATTTTATCAAGGGTTTACCATGATTCATCAAGGATTGCTCAAAATTCATCAAGATTCAAAAGTTGCTAAATTAGGGTTTTATAGGAAAAGTCAACTCAACTTTGACCAAGCATAACTTTCTCATACTTTATTATAAATGACCCATCCAAAGATCATTTTTAATAGGATGTAATTACCTACAATCCATGTTCATACCCCAAGATCAAGAAATGAACTCACAAGAAGTTATGAATTTGGACATTATAGGTCATTTTTGAAAGTCAACAAAAACACCTTTTTTTCCAAAGCTTATAACTTGAGCATGGGATATCAAATTGAGATGAGACCAAAAGGGTTGGTTATAGGACATCTCAAGCTTTCTAAAAAGTCCAAGAAAACTTCCAACGGTTCAAAATTGAAGAAGTTATGCATTGTTGAAGTTGGACTTTTTTGTAAAATTGCCAAAAGTCAACTATCCCCAAAACTTCAAATTTTGTCAAATGGGCCCATTATTTTTCACTTTATTTGAGTTTGCATCATTCCCCACGTGCCCTAGCTCCAGCCATGTGCCCATATCTCATTTTTATTATTTAATTTGATTTTTATTTGAATTTATTCATTTTTAATCAAATAAAATCATATAAAATCCAAGGAATTAATAACTCATGATTTTATGATTGTTTTAGGCTTTGTTCATAGCTAGTATCACCATCAAATTCGTATCAAATCAAATCATGTGCAAAAAGATTGAAATGAATCAAATTTGGAAAGATTTAATGGAAGAATCAAATCCACATCAAAGTCATTGATAGAGGGAGATTTGTACCAAGTTTGTAAACCTAATGCACTGAGTGATACATAAGGAAGCTAAACACACGAAAATAAGGGTTGAAAATCGTGGGAAGAGGCAGAACAAGAATTGAAAAAATCACCAAAAAGCTTGAGGTTGAAATCCAGGTTAGAGGCATTTTCAGAGGTCGAGACTTGTTCCAATCGACTCCTGGACATTCACACAAGCTAGCTCGATCAAAACCACACATCCTCAGGCCTCCAAACACACTGTAAGTCCCACGTAAACTGCTCCTGTTCTTGATTTCGTAACTCTGGAATTAGGCATCTTTTCCATGAACTAATTGCATATTTGTAACCCTCATATCATTTGTAAGCTAATGGTAATAGCCAATTTCATTTATGCGCTATGTATCATGAAACGCCATCGCTAGGGTTTCGTTTCTGTTTTTAGGGTTTTTTATTTCAGGAAGAATTGAAGCACATGAAGGACATGGTTGTGATCAGGAGTTTGTCACGAATCCAACCATGGTCCTATAATTCATTTTTGTGGCCTGAGAAGGATTTTTGAGACGAGCAAGCTTGTAGCTACGGACTCTTGTCCGTTGGTATAGGTGGTGATACTTTTTGCCACGGTTGGGAGGTCAGGGATGATGTGTGGCATCCATCCATTGGTCGGTTCAAACATAGTGCGTGTTTTATTTTTTTTCTGACCAATAATTCTTGTTTTATTATATTATTATTGATTTGTGTTAATATAACAAATGAAGCAGCGTGGTGTAGTGGCAAGCGTGTAATGCATTCTCCTTCAGGACCTGGGTTTGAATCCCAGGTCCCCCACTTTCTTAATAACTTTTGTTTTCAGGTGATTGTATGCACGCTCAAGTTTGCAATCTACCATGCGCCCTCATCCATCCAAATTCCAGATGGCCAAGAGCCAGATCTGGTGGTCAAAAAGCTGGAGGTCCACCATGAGCCAAGTCAACATGCGTATACTGGATCACAAAAAGTCAAAAGGGCCAACAATATTGGGCCTACAGAATTGCTCCTCACACCCCTGAAACAGGCCCAACACTCCTCTCTCTTTATTTATTTTGTCTTGATTAATTTGTTTTTATTTTATTTAATTAACTCTCTAACCAATCACAAAATTCTGTTTTTATTAAATAAAATCACAAAAATATGTTTATTTCAATCAAATTATAACTTTTATTTTTCTTAATAAATTTATTAATTAATTAGGTTCTTAATTAGAAAACTTTAATTTATTTTTTAAATAATTTTAATTAATTAGATTTAATTAGACATTAACCACTAATTTAATCATTTTTTAATTTCTTTCCTAAATAATCAAAACTCAAAAAAAATAATTTATTTTTTATATTAATTAATTAATTAATTTAATTTAGTTATTTAATGTAGGTTTATTTTCTTTCTTAAAATAAAAACAACAAAAACCAAAAAGACTTGTTTTTTAACCAAAAGGGTCAAAACCCTAAAATTCGTACTCGATCTAATTTCTCGCGCGTTCTACTTATTTTTATCCAATAATGTACCTACTTCCGGATTGTAATAGTTAAGTAGGGCATTTAATTATTTTTATCGATTTATTTTATTTTTCAAAAGGGTTTGTCTTTTGCGATGTAAATACCCGACGCCTTGTAATTTAAATTCCGCATTTTATTTCTGCAAATTATAACTATAAGATATTTGATAATAGGGTTGCATGACAAGACTGAATGTTTTAACCTAAAATAAAATTAGATCATCCTTAACATGTATAAAGATAAAAATAACTGAAAATAACACACTCGCACATGCGCGCTCTTAGGGTACACCCCACTTGGTTGCATTCGTACACGATCATTGGGTATAGATTGTTTTAGAGGTCGTCCTCTTGTCTAAAAGATCATAGTTGCCTCGAAATGGTTTCCTCGGATATTGTTGCCTCAAACAAATGATCTAAGACTTTAGGGTTACCGCTAAGGCATCCTAACATTGCTTTAGTGACCGTAAGTCCCTCATTCGAATTGACCCTTAAACTCCAACGACAGTGCTACCTACTCATTCATAGTGGGATAGCATTGTCTAAAGGACATTAGCATAGAACAATTCTTTTTTCGAGTAGGTAGATGGTTCTTAGATACTTTCTCTTTCAAAAAACAAAACCTTTTTCACACTTACACTCCTTTTCGAACAAAGTTTTCAAAAACACTTCATACGCTCTTGAGGACAGAAGCAAGAGTTAAATCGAAGTTTCAAAACAAAAACTTTTTCAAACCCATAAGCACAAAGAAAACAATTTTGAAAACTATGAGCAAGTACCTAAGAGCCCATAGATAACTATGGATAGAAAGGGTGCTAATACCTTCCCTTTCTATAATCTACCCCCTGTACTCAGAAATATCTCGAAAAAGGAATTTTTCTGTGCTTTTTTTCTTTCCTTGTTGGATAAAATAAAAGTCGGTGGCGACTCTTGCTTACCGCGACATTTTGCGAATACAAAACGCAAAATGCAAACCAGCATTCCAAAAACAGTCAGTTCTTCCCACCGTATCGCAGAACTGGCGACTCTGCTGGGGATGCTTATAAGTGGAGTGTACCTTAGGAATAGTTCATAATGTTTTCAATTGCTTGACTTGTATGCTTTATCTTTGTGGGTTTGAATCGGAGTTACTATAGATCTTAACCCTGATCTGGAGGACACCATTTAGGTAAGTAGCAATAAATTGTGAGGGAACTATACGGCGTAGACCGATACGGTTGAAGCAGTAGCTACATTGGTGTGGCACTTTAGTTTGTACCGATATCCCTTGTGGCGCAACAAGGAGAATATGGGTCTGCTAAGGGGTCATTAAGCACCAACTAACCTTAGAACCTATAATTGACCAACTTGGCCATAGAAAAGTAGCAGTATGCTACACTCATTGAGACCAAACTCTCGCGATGATTCCGGTTGCAAGAAAAGGTTGCTAAACTAAAATTATGACTGATCGAGGGTGGTCAGTGATATTGAGATCCTCTAGAACCCGGTTACTATTACTAGGATAGGTTGGACAAACTAAACTGAAAGAGGGTAATACTTAAACTCCATGCCAGCCTGAAATTTAAGGGCTATTGTGTGACTTGTGTGCCTTCAAAACTTGAACTACTTGCACATTCTTGTTATCTGACAACATGAGTTCCTTGCAAGTTTTGTTTACAGTCCTTATCCAATAATTTGGATTTATTGCAGGGTTTACTTACAACACCTCACACTTTTGCTTAAACACATAGCATACACATCATAACATCATGCCTTAACATTTCCTTAACCATTTCAAGGATCTCAAGGGTCTGTGATGCAGGTTATGGTAAATCAGACGTCAAGCAAGGGGAAAAGAGGATTTATTTTCCTCTAGCCAATGTCGTCTATAAATCAAAACATGATGACTTGAGTCAGGGGCTATGACCCACTCGATATGGTGAGCTTGACTCTTGAAGAAGGACTCTTAACGACACGAAGTTTCTTCAAACAAATTATAACAGTTTCTTGTTTACCCGCGAGATCCTTGAAAACATTGCATACATATATCATACATATCATTGCATAACAGGTCTCCCAGTACAGGTCTCTCATGTTCTCGCTGTTTATTTCAGCAATGGCTCTCCAACAAGACAACCAAGATCTTCATACTCAAGAGACTCAGTTCAGGGAAATCCTCCTAAACCTATCCAAGGGGCATGAAGAGTTAAGAACACTCCTCGTTGGGAACTTGGTCAAGAAAAGTCCTGAAAACAATAAGGACGAACGGCTGGAACAATTGCAAGCTGAGGTAGATTCAATGAGAACCCAGATGCTGGGGCAGATGGTTTTTATCCAAAGCTTAGCCCGGGAACAAGAAGAGCTGAGAACCATTATCAGCCAGCTTCATCAAGACAGATACAACAGCATGAAGCAAACAGTCAAGGCCAGGGACCAAGTCATTGATCAGCCTCCAAGAAGACAAGGGTTTGGTTTGGTAAAGAATGGACCTCTCCAAGTTGCTACTACCTCACGGGTCCAACAACAACCCTGCCATAAAAAACGGGTTAATCAGAGGAAATTTATCAAGCTCAACATACCGTTGTCTCAAGCTTTACAACACCTGTTGAGATTGAATCTGGTGACATTGGTAGGACCTCATCCGAATCCTAAGACTTCTTCACCCAACTACAATCCTGATGCAAGGTGTGCATACCATTCTAACAGCCCAGGACATGATACTGACGACTGTTGGAAGTTGAAGTACAAAATTTAAAACCTGATTGATGAAGGAGCATTGGAATTCACACAAGATGGTTAGGTTGAGTTCTTCTACCATCCCTCCAAGGCTCACCATTTGAAGTGACAAGACCAGACGAGAAGACTTTTGTTCATTAGAATTTTCAATTTGTAATTTTCTTTTGATTGTTCAAACATTTATTCATGTCAAACTTTGTTACTTTATCAATGCATCGCATATGTCTGTTTTGAACCAATCCATTCGTATTCACTATATTCAAATTGCTTTCATTTTTGTGATGATCAACTCTCGATTAAAAAAATTCTAAGCCTTTAGAGGGAGGATGACGAAAATGATACCAAAATCTCTATAGTATGCTTTTGAACAGACCCCGCTGACGATGTACATGCATTGTTTCAAATCCTAAACAGTGGAGTTATAAGGAAGATAATCCCTCGTCAACTCCTTTGAGCTAAAGAAGTAGGAGTTTTTCTTTTCACACAAATTAAAACCCTTAATCACAACCTGGGGCAGGGTAGTTTTCTCAGTTAATCCAGGTGCACAATGAATGGCATCAAAAAGGTCCTTCTAAAACAAGAGACGGTGATGGTTCCTTATAATCGTCAAGACAGGCAGTCATTATCTCTCAGAAATAAAAACCCATTAAGTCAAAACCTATGAAGGAGACTTACAAAACTGGGGCATCCCGCTGACTGTAATCACAAAAAGGAACAGTTCAGGTAAAAGACAGGGATAATGCAATCAAAAAGAAAGAGGTCCTACAAACTCTCAACAAAATGACTGCCTGTTCAAAATAATCTGGCAGTATCTGAACCATCATTGGAATATCAAAGCAAAGACTCAAACGAGATTTAATGCACAATTAGCTGAGTTTAGGATCGAGGAACATCACGAAGAACGGGTGGGTACAAATAAAATTTAAGCCTTTATCCTTTGTTTCTTAAAATCGTGAACCAGGCTACGTTATAACCCTTAAAAGTCCTAGCTGAAGCATGGGTTAGTTTGAAAGCATACTGTTACAAAGGTATCCTGACTCCTGTAGGGCTTGCTGTAAATCCTGAGTTGACATCACATTTTACAAAAATTCGCTTGTTTTATTGAAAACTGCATTTTCAAAGAACTTCAAAACAGACATAAGCTTTGCATTCTTAAAATAACATTGTTTGCATATGATTATTTGTTCAGCAGCACAGAAATTCACACGTCGAATATCTAGTGAACAAAAACCTTCTCAATAAAAAGGATCACCTCAAGTGGAAAAACACTTCCAATCAAGGGGCACGGCATGATCATTGTCCATCATCTGGGGCAGTCAAGTCAAGATTCAAGGAATCTCTCAATGCCAAATAGCCAGGGGAAAATCTCCACCTGAATCAATTGGGGCATTGGACATGAATTCCAGCAACAAATCTTGTATGATCAAACATCTTCTGGTAGTATGGCAACACGACACTACTGACAGTGACAACTCCCTACACTCTGAGAGCATGGACATAGTCAAAAAATTACTACGCATAATCAAAGACCCGCTAGGTTGACTGGCCTAGGCAAAAATAAGGGCTTCCCAGCGAACCAAAAGGGTTCGGGCAAAAATAAGGGATGAAAATGAAAAAATCTGTACACCCGGCAAGTCGAAAACCTGAAAAGGCAGCTTGGGCAAAAAAGGGTATCCCGGTGGACTGAAAATCCGAAAGGGCGGTCCAGGCAAAAATTAGGGATCAAAGCGTACAGCTATGTCCCGTCATCTTGTCACTACATCTTGTCACTAGCCTACCAGAAGAAGACTTGTCACTTCAATCGAAAGTTACCAAGCACCTCATAGGTTGGGATAATACTCGATCCACAAGGCCTTCGCAGGCACCTTCTCCCACAGAAACAGGGGCAAAAAAGTCTCGATGCAAAGCCATCGGCATATCCTCAGCACGTGCCCCAGTAACATTCACTCCCCGCAGAGTAAAAGAAAAAGACAGTAATATTAACTCTCCCCAGCTGAGACTCGCAACTGTGAATGAATCGGTAATATTCTCCCAAAGCAGAGTTTATTTACCATCAGCACTAAAAGGTCTTAATATTCCCCAAAGGAGTATAAGAATATTCCCCGGCAGAATACAAAATATCCCCAGTGAAGTTTGAAATTTTTCCCAGCGCAGTCTGAAAAAGCTTCCCCAGTGGAGTTTGGAGAATCATCCCCAGTAGACTTTGGAAGATTGTCCCCAGCATAGCTCAAAGGATTATCCCCATTAGAGTCTAAAAAGGTTATCCCCAGTGAAGTCGCAACTGAAAGATCATCCGTAGCGGAGTTCTTTCCTTTCACAAACAAGAATTCAATCCCCAACAGGATTCAGTATCACCAACAACGGTAATTCGTCCCCAGCGGAATTTATTGGTGGAGTCCTCAGCAAAACATCTCTTCTCCACAGAGTAATCTCCTCATCATTTTATTCCCCAACGGAGTTGTCCTCTCCTGCAGGTTTATTCTCATAGTCATCTTCGTTCTCCATCCCCAGCGGAAACGAAGAATTCAACTCTTTTTCTCCAGCAGCTATCCGAGATTTATTTTCCCCAGCTAAAAACATTACATTTCCATACATCATGACACATGCATATACGCATCATACAACACAATCTCATTTATTTTGAGAACATCATTGTTTGATACATGTCATGCATTACATACAACTAACCTTTACTTTTCAGGAAGGATGCAGTTAAATTCTCATAAAAATCAAAAGCTATGAAGCTTTTACCAAGTCGAATTACTGACAAGTTCTTAAATCTCAACAGAATTATCCTCAGTTGAATTACAGACAAGGTCCTAAATCTCGGAAAAGTTCCTCCATTGAATTACAGGCGAGTTCCTAAATAGCAGCTGAGTTCTCTTAGTTGAATTACGGGCAAGTTCTTAAATCTCGATAAAGATGTTTCCCCAAAGTCGAATTACTGACAAGTTCTTAAATCTCAACAGAGTTTTTCTCAGTTGAAGTACATACGAGGTCCTAAATCTCGACAAAGTTCCTCCGTCGAATTACAGACGAGTTCCTAAATCTCAGCAGAGTTTTCTCAGTTGAATTACGGGAAAGTTCTTAAATCTTGATGAAGATGTTTCCCTCAGTCGAATTACTGACCAGTTCTTAAATCTCAATAGAATTATCCTCAGTTGAATTACAGACAAGGTCCTAAATCTCGACAAAGTTCCTCCATTGAATTACAGGCGAGTTCCTAAATCTCAGCAAAGATCTCTCCGTTGAATTACGGGAAAGTTCTTAAATCTCGATGAAGATGTTTCCCCAAGTCGAATTACTGACAAGTTCTTAAATCTCAACAGAGTTTTTCTCAGTTGAATTACAGATAAGGTCTTAAATCTCGACAAAGTTCCTCCGTCGAATTACAGACGAGTTCCTAAATCTCAGCAGAGTTTTCTCAGTTGAATTATGGGCAAGTTCTTAAATCTTGATGAAGATGTTTCCCTCAGTCGAATTACTGACCAGTTCTTAAATCTCAACAGAATTATCCTCATTTGAATTACAGACAAGGTCCTAAATCTCGGCAAAGTTCCTCCATTGAATTACAGGTGAGTTCCTAAATCTCGGCAGAGTTCTCTCAGTTGAATTACAGGCAAGTTCTTAAATCTCGATGAAGATGTTTCCCCAAAGTCGAATTACTGACAAGTTCTTAAATCTCAACAGAGTTTTTATCAGTTGAATTACAGACAAGGTCCTAAATCTCGACAAAGTTCCTCCGTCGAATTACAGACGAGTTCCTAAATCTCAGCAGAGTTTTCTCAGTTGAATTACGGGAAAGTTCTTAAATCTTGATGAAGATGTTTCCCTCAGTCGAATTACTGACCAGTTCTTAAATCTCAACAGAATTATCCTCAGTTGAATTACAGACAAGGTCCTAAATCTCGACAAAGTTCCTCCATCGAATTACAAGCGAGTTCCTAAATCTCAGCAGAGAAGTTTTCTCAGTTGAATTACGGGCGAGTTCTTAAATATCGATGAAGATGTTTCCCTCCAGTTGAATTACAGACAAGTTCTTAAAACACAGCAGAGATGTTCTCTCAGTCGGAGTACAGGCAAGTTCCTAAATCTCAACAAAAAACTAGACTTCCCCAGCGGAATCTTCTACAACAACAGGTATACAAGCTCTCGCTAAGGAATCTCTTATGCGATCGACACTCCTTCAGATGGCATCTTCAAGCCCATCCTCCCGTCAGCAATCTCTAAATGGCATCTGTAAGCCCATTCCCGACATCACAAGGCTGATACCGCTTCATGCGAGTGCAAATTTCTGGGCACTGTAGTGTTCAATCATCTTCCACCTTCGGATCACGAAAGGCATGAAAGCCAATCTACATCCTCAGGTTTAAGAAGATTGGACAGTGGAAGCTATTGTACCCCAAAATTTTCCCTCCCATATTTCTCAAAACATTGCAAGGAAAATCTCCAAGTTGCTCAAGTTTGCTCAAGAGTTGGTCAGACAAGCTATCTCCTAAGGCAGTCAACCCTAAATTAAGGTTTTGTGTTGCATCAAGATCCTTGAGTCCAAATGACCTCAAGTGCTCCCTAATTTACTAATATGTTATCAAGATCATCCATGTCAAATTTCAAGCCTTGCAGAGGAAGTTTGCTCAGTCAATTGCTCAAGAGTCCAAAAATCGACTATGCTAGGGCAAAAGTCAACTGTGACCTAAATACAGTCAAAATTCAATATTTTTTGTCAACATTCTCATTTTGAAGTATATTTCATAATTTGATCAAGGGTTGACCATGATTCATCAAGGATTGCTCAAAATTCATCAAGATTCAAAAGTTGCTAAATTAGGATTTTATAGGAAAGGTCAACTCAACTTTGACCAAGCATAACTTTCTCATAATTTATGAGAAATGACCCATACAAATCTCATTTTTAAGAGGATTCAATTCGCTACAATCCATATTCATACCCCAAGATCAATAAATTCATTCACAAGAAGTTATGAATTTGGACATTATAGGTCATTTTTGAAAGTCAACAAAAACAATTTTTTTGCCAAAGCTTATAACTTGAGCAAGGGATATCAAATTGAGATGAGACCAAAAGGGTTGGTTAGAGGACATCTCAAGATTTCTAAAAAGTCCAAGAACACTTCCAAAAGTTCAAAATTGAAGAAGTTATGCATTGTTGAAGTTGGACTTTTTTGCAAAATTGCCAAAAGTCAACTATCCCCAAAACTTCAAATTTTGTCAAATGGGCCCATTCTTTTTCACTTGATTTGAGTTTGAATCATTGCCTACGTGCCCTAGCTCCAGCCATGTGTCCATATCTCATTTTTATTATTTAATTTGATTTTTATTTGAATTTATTCAGTTTTAATCAAATAAAATAATATAAAATCCAAGGAATTAATAACTCATGATTTTCTGATTGTTTTAGGCTTTGTTCACAGCTATCATCACCATCAAATTCGTATCAAATCAAATCATGTGCAAAAAGATTGAAATGAATCAAATTTGGAAAGATTTAATGGAAGAATCAAATCCACATCAAAGTCATTGATAGAGGGAGATTTGTACCAAGTTTGTAAACCTAATGCACTGAGTGATACATAAGGAAGCTAAACACACGAAAATAAGGGTTGAAAATCATGGGAAGAGGCAGAACAAGAATTGAAAAAATCACCAAAAAGCTTGAGGTCGAAATCCAGGTTAGAGGCATTTTCAGAGGTTGAGACTTGTTCCAATCGACTCCTGGACATTCACACAAGCTAGCTCGATCAAAACCACGCATCCTCAGGCCTCCAAACGCACTGTAAGTCCCAAGTAAACTGCTCTTGTTCTTGATTTCGTAACTCTGGAATTAGGCATCTTTTCCATGAACTAATTGCATATTTGTAACCCTCACATCATTTGTAAGCTAATGGTAATAGCCAATTTCATTTATGCGCTCTGTATCATGAAACGCCATGGCTAGGGTTTCGTTTCTGTTTTTAGGGTTTTTTATTTCAGGAATAATTGAAGCACATGAAGGACATGGTTGTGATCAGGAGTTTGTCACGAATCCAACCATGATCCTAGAATTCATTTTTGTGGTCTGAGAAGGATTTTTGAGACGAGCAAGCTTGTAGCTACGGACTCATGTCCATTGGTATAGGTAGTGATACTTTTGGCCACGGTTGGGAGGTCAGGGATGATGCGTGGCATCCATCCATTGGCCGGTTCAAACATAGCGCGCATTTTATTTTATTTTTTGACCAATAATTCTTGTTTTATTATATTATTATTGATTTATGTTAATATAACAAATGAAGCAGCGTGGTGTAGTGACAAGCGTGTAATGCATTCTCCTTCAGGACCTGGGTTCGAATCCCAGGTCCCCCACTTTCTCAATAACTTTTGTTTTCAGGTGATTGTATGCACGCTTAAGTTTGCAATCTACCATGCGCCTTCATCCATCCAAATGCCAGATGGCCAAGAGCCAGATCTGGTGGTCAAAAATTTGGAGGTCCACCATGAGCCAAGTCAACATGCGTATATTGGATCACAAAAAGTTAAAAGGGCCAACAATATTGGGCCTACAGAATTGCTCCTCACACCCCTGAAACAGGCCCAACACTCCTCTCTCTTTATTTATTTTGTCTTGATTACACATTTTATAACATGATGTGAGTCCTGATGAGAGTAAGTGAGATTTAGAAGAAGAATGTGAAGAGTTGAAGAGATATTACATTACTTTGGATATTGTGGGTCAGAGGGTGTTGAAGAAAAAAGTTTGTGATCTAACATATCCATCCACAACTTCAATGTGTCCACCGCTGGTGAAATACAAGCCAAAGAGGGGAGTTAAGAAGAGTAAAAAGAGTGAGAAGGGTGATGTGCATCGTGATCCTAGCTAGTGGAAATATGATGCAGCTTCGCAGGGGAGTCAGACTACAAGGGATCATGCACAAAACCAATTGGAAGTCAATCGTGAACCATGTCGATTGGTAAGCAAGCTTCTACCAAATCTTCAAGAGATGAGTACTTGTCACTGTTTCCTGATTTCTTTCATCCATACATTGATGACATAATTGATATTGAGAATGATGGAAATTATGGTTTCCGTTGCATTTCATCTTTATTAGGATGGAGGCAAGATGCTTGTTATTCGGTTCGGAAGCAGTTGGATACTCAAGTCCATCAACACGCTGACTTGTTTTCCAAGTTGTTCTATGACACTATCTCTGATGTTAAGACTTCGTTACAAGTAAAACACTTGAGTGTGCAGGGTAGAGAGAAATGGATGTTGATTCTTGATATGAATTACCCTATTACTTTTAGATATAGTGTCGTATTTGTTTCTATTTCTGTGAGACTTAACATAATATTCTCCCACTTCTCATAGCTCCACCCCCGTACACGAGTCGACATACAATCATTGTTGTTGGTTTTGTCAACGAAATCATTGGATTCAGATGAAGTTGAAACCTGATTGTCCACTGCCTCATGTCACTAAGAAATGGAGGGAGAATTGTTCTAATGATACAAAAGCATGAGAATCAGCATATGCGGGTCGCTTCAGACATTGGAAAGAATTGTCTAGGCCGTGATTGTAGTTTTTTTTAATGTAACTATGTATGACAATTATTCTATTTATATATTAAGTCGGATCACTATTTTATGGTGTATTTTATTCAAGTAATAGTTTAAAAAAAATAAAAAAAATAAAGTCCCAGTATTATCGAAAATTTGAAATTTCTAGTACTTTTCACACTGGAAATTTCAAATTCTTGGTTTATTTTTATAATGATGAAAAACACCGAAAATTTGAAATTTCCGATATTTTTCACATCGGAATTTCAGATTTTCGGTTTGTTTTTATAATGATGAAAAATACCGAAAATTTGAAATATCCGGTACGGGAAATTTCAAATTTCCGAGTACGATCATTATGGCACGGTAAAAATTTAAAAATTTAACGAAATTTCTGGTAGTTGCATGAAATTTCCGGTATGGAACCGAAAATTTCAGAAATTTCAGTTTATTTCAGAAACAGTTTCGTAAATGTGTCATTTTTGGGGATGACATATATAAAATAGAGGATGGCATGTTAAATTTTCAATATTTCTCTACTTGATAAGCTGGTAGGGGCTATGTTCCACGAAGCCCACAAGCTTTGTAATATGTATGTTTAATGTTCTCTGAGTCCTCTCTGACAATTTCGCTAAAGACTCTCCAATCTAAAATTCCATAATTAAGATTGATAATGTATTCAAAGAAGATTTTATGTGTATATTTGGTTCTAGATCATCTTTCTAGTTTAGCCATTGGATATTATTTGATCCCCTATAGTTTCAATTGTCCCTTATGTTCATATTCATAATTTGGTTCTAATGTGAAAGACATTTGCTCTAACAGACCACCTCAACTTAATTTGAAGTCCACTCAACTACCACTAGAGGTTACTTCAAAAATCGTCAACAAAAATCTCAACTTTAATAACAACATTGGCGTTTTTATTTGGTTGAACCATGTTAATGTAAACTATAGAGCAAAAAGTGGTTACATGTGACTTTTTAGAGACAATGATAGAGCCTTTAATCATCACATAGCATGGGCACACAAATGATAGAGCCTTGTTACATGGAAGACTATTTATTCATTTGTTTCATAAACCCTTAGCATGGGCACACAAATGATAGACCCGTTCAAATGAACAACCTTAACCTTCCATGCACTATCATTAACGTATGGAAGTTTCCATCGAACCCCAAAGAGAGCATGTTATGGCGGAATTATTTGGAACTTCTATGGTGCTTGGCATGTAGGAGTTTAAGGATTCATCCTATGAACAAACATATTCTTCAAGCAGAGCTCTATGTCATTTATATTGGCATCTCGAGGCTACAGACATGGGTTTCAAGGACTTTGTTTGCTACACATATTTCGTTGAGACTTTCAACATTAAGTATGGTTCCTGTTATTTGCTACACATATTCTTTAAACATTGGACATTTCTAATTTTAGACGTCTCTTCAATCTCTGTTTATAAATGTTGATCTAAGATATGGTTACTGTTATTTGCACGACTATTGTTTATTTTTCTATTTTTCACTCATGAGTGCCGTTTCCTGGGGCCGATCACACACATGTAATTAAAAAATAACATAAGGCAAGGCAAAAGTACTATAAAAGTTTGTGTACTTTAAAGAGTATTTGCATCAAGATAGCTAGCATGGCAAAAAGCCATATATGCATTCAAATCCTTAAGGCTTAAGCTAACGAAGATACAAATATAAAATAAAATTTTAATGGAGAAATATACCAATGTATATATTTCTCTCGTAACAAACAAGCATACAAACAAGATGTTGGCTAAATAATGTTGATACAATAAACATTAAAAAAATGGTGACAATGAAATGTAATTGAATTTTAGAAGCTGAGGCAAGACTCCACAATCCCACATTTGTTAACATGTGATAAATTAGAAAATTCTGCACAGTTCAATCCTCACTAAAAATAATATAACTAAAATCTGTATCACATTACAGACTTGCGTAATTCATCTGTTCCATGTGCAAAATGACACTTTTCCCCGAAAGTGCAGGATCCTTTGGTGAAGTTTTCACAGAGCTTGGTCTTGAAGTTGTTTGCAGGAGCAGAAGTATTTGAAGTGGTGTTTTTTCTCGAAGGCCCAGAGACCGAACTAACATTTAGAATAAGGTCATGAACCATGGCACTAGCTTGTTTGATCTGATCAAAATTCCCCTCGAGTTCAATATTTCTAAGGTTAGGATCTTCATGATCTCTAATAGAAAGTTTAGCTCCTGTTATGCGACAGATTTGCTTGGAATTTACACCATTTTTTCCAATGACAGCTCCAGCAAGGGAAGCATTGATACTAATTTTTGCAGTGGCCGAGGCTCCAAAGCCGGCAGCAGCTACATGAGCTGGAGGTGGAGGCTCGAATCTCCCACCAGCCCTGTTGCTTTGCATTTGTCCCATGGCACGAGTATCTTCGTATGAAGGGGCCGCGGGCCTGCCAAGCTCCCACTCACCATGGGCAAAGTGACATTTATCACCAAATTTGCAACCTTCAGCACTATTGAACTTGGTGCACAATCGGGTCTTAACAGCTGGTGGAGAAGACCTGTCCGGGAAGGATGGCGGAACATTTGGATTTCTACCAATGGGTGGAATAGCAGGACTGCTACCAACATTGATCATCTGAGAGACAGCTTTAAATCCTCCAGGAACGTAATGCAAGAAATGACAACCCTCACCAAAAGGACATCCAGAGGTGCTGCATAATAGATGAAATCATATAATATCAGACTAACATACATGTAAACCATCTCATTAGGTTACAAATTTAGTAAATATTTGAATGGCCTCTGCATTTCACAAATCGTTGTAACAATTTGATGGAACCAGATGAGCAGATACATGCAGCGGTTGTAACAAAAACAATTATCAAACACAGGACACATAATACATCAATATGAAATTATCACCAAAAGAAACAGAAATGACAAAGAAATTGAAGAGGAATATGAAAATGATAATTGATGCAAATTAGCTATCTAAACTTAAAAACTGTTTGGTTCTGTGTTTCAAACCATAAATGTGTGTCACATTGCCAAAAAAACGAGGAAAAAAACAAGGTTTCGTTTTGTAGCATCGGGGAAACGTATGTTTAGTGGTGCTCGGCGGTGAGTTTCCAAACACATGCTAATAATAATATTCTGTATAAAGGTGTGGACTGCAGTGTGTAGCCCAAAATTCAAGTAACAAAAGAAATGGATTGTTGGGTCCTAACAATAGAAGGATGACTTGACCTACCCATTTCCTTGTTATTTCACATATGAATTAACATGGCCTCGCCTATTCTAATTCAAACCAAACAAATTGTTTAGCCCCAAAAATAAACAGCAGGAGACATTGTATCAAACACAGGAATCGGGACACAAAGGCAAGGAAGGAGAGCAAAACAGAGAGATTTAGTCAAACCAAGCCCAGAAACAAAGGCAAAAGGTTTAGTCATAATGTCACACAAGCATAAACGCAGAGTGATCAAAAACCAAAAAATAAAGTGGTACACTTTCAAAAGAAAATCAGAATACGTGGAGATAAAATTGATAAAGAACAATACAGAAAGTAGTCCTTTAACAGAAACGTAGAAATAGAATATGCATAGTAAAAGTTTGTGAAAATAGTAAACATATATTAGGCCCTCATCCACCAAGGGCAACTTCCTAGCAAGAAAGATTAAAGATATTACAAATAAATTATCAAGATAAGATTCAGCACCAAAATATGATGAGTATGCTTGTTACAGAAGTCCCAAGGGTTTATTTAAGTTTAAATCATCATTTTCGCAACCTAAAACCCTCAAATCATCTTTTAGTACACAAAACCTCAATGAAATAAACATAAACCAATATCAAATACACTGTCTTATACATAATTCCACTTAAAACCTATCAATCAAACCCCAAAATCTGAAAATTCCAAAGTTTCACCATCTTCAAAACCCAAAACTCAACTTAAACATTAGCAGACAATAGACCGTTTAAATCATTTCCTATCCCAAGTTTATCATATGCTCGCAATTCTTTGGGGGAGGATTTGCAGATTTAAAGTAAGGGAATTAATAAAAGGATTCAAATGTAACAATAAAAAAAACTGGCTGACTACTTTCAATAAAAAATTTATCAAATGATCAAACTTGCATAGTATAGTGCTATTAACGAAGAAAAGTAAGATACATAGTCGTAACTTTAAATTAAACAAATTGCCATAATTTTAACAAAGTTTGGTGGCAAACGCAAACTACAAAAGATTCCATGGAAAATGAGGGATATTTAGGGCTACGTAATACAATATACAATGACCTAGATGAGGAAAAAATTTACTAGATAGAATTCATAATAAGTAGGTGAGGAGTTTAATGACTTCAGAGTTAATGGAATATTTAAAGGTGCATCTACCAAGTAGTTATACTTGAAAAGAACAAAGTTAACAGACTATAATTTAGCATAATAGTTACTATATGTGGGATTATATTAACCACGGCTGTCTTCACCATTTTTTAATACAATTACAAAGACTAACCGGAATATTTCGAATCATTTCAAAGTTTCAGAAATTTTCTAGTTGGAACAGATGACATTAGTTTAAAAAGATGACAGACAGACGAACTATGGCAGCAAATAACAGTCCTTGAGAAAATATAATCAAGGAGGCAAAAATACTAACAATATAAACAACAGGCATATCAACAGTACACAAGAGAAAACGATACAGTCAACACACATTAAAATTATCCTCTCAAATCATGTACTATATATTATGAATACCATATAGTGTCAAGATTTCCAAACATAATCCAGAATGAAGTATATTAATGCTATGAATGGTTCCGAGCATCATCATATTTTTCTCGTTTGATCAAACATGTCTTAAGTCATGTACTACTCTAAACATTTAATTGACCTGCATCGTCTCTCTTTTAATAAAAAATGGAGAAAATTGTACACAGCCAATATATGTCGATCAAGTTTTGTATCCCCGTAGAACTGCTTTTGTTTAAATATATAGCTAATCGAGCATTAAACAGAGCTGATCCCAAGAATCAACAATTTCTGTTCATAATCTTGTTATCATGATTAGCAGTTAACCTGTACGAAAGCTTTAATTACCCAATTGATTAGTAAAATCACATGGATTGATTGTGTATGAATTTTATTCTGAAACATTAGGAAAAAATTTGTACATATATAAAAAATTGCATTCGATTTTTTTACATAAGTTAAAGATTTGAACCTGAAAAACTTTGTGCAAGGCTTGGATTTGCTTCCTAAACCAGATTGAAAGGACTCCATTTCTGTTACAGAACATTAATTAAGTTCCCTCAGTTAAATTTTTAAGTTTCACCTTAAATTACTAGCTCATTATGATTACGATTTAACAATATTGAGTGTTTTCATAGCAAGATTCGAAAATTAACACTAAATTAACGGCTAATACACAAGAAAACCTAGAATTAACGGTAATTATTCGACGCGTAGTAAAGGCAGCACGAATAGGGAGAGGAAGGAGAAGAAAAGACGTACCGGATCTTCCTCTTTTTCTGGCGCCATTGCCATTGAAGGAAGCTTCGGATCTTCCTCTTTTGCGATCCATTGATAAACCTTGCTGGATTTGAAGTCTAGGGTTTCGGATATGCACGAGAACGAAGAGAGATTACACGCGTGCGATAGTCGTTTGTGCCCTATCTTGTTTCGATTCGTTATTTACCAGTCTTTGTTTTTGGTTTACAAACACTTTATTGGAGTAATTTGTTAGGGAAGTTTCACTTTTTCACCCTCGTTGAATATTCGTTTTTTTTAATGGCGTTGAATATTAATTATTATTGTAATTCATATTTTCTTCTGAATTAAATCTAAAAATATGTAGAGATCTAATGAATTCGAGTTCTGATATGATGAAATGAGTTTTTGGTATGATATGGCGGAGTTAGACCTACAAAGTTATTATTTTAATGTCTAATTTAGTTAATGGATGAGAAAATAGTTTGAGTGGATAAATAAAAGAATAGTTGAAATAGTCTATGCAAGACTTTATATAGTGTAGGCAGTTAGAGTATCCTCATGTGATATGATATTTTATATGGTGGCGTTCAATTACATCTAATGGTAAACGATTCATTGAAGGCGAGGATCGGGTGCAGGTCTCATGGTTGTGAGGATCCTAAGTCTTCAATGTCTTGGCACACAAGTTCTTAGAATATGTCTTATCATGGTTAGGTTTTACGCCCTTCGGACTAGTGGTCGGTCTAGAACAGTTGTCCTTAAAGATTGTCATTGCGTAGAAATGAAAGGACTTTTCTATAAGAATGAGTCATTATCCCTCTCGATTGTGGTCTGATATGATGCAAGTATACGACAATATCGAAGTAGTAAAAAGAATTATCATCCTCAGAGACCAATGATCAATTATTGTTCTCTATCGTATCTATGGTTATTCAAGGCTATGGGGAAACTAGTTTATCTGCACGAAAAGGTGAAATATTTTATTTCTTAACATTAAAAATGAGAGTCCAAGACAATGATTCTTGTCCACCGAATTAACTCGTACAAGTTGCGATATCGATTATAACGAGAATTTTATCTTTTGTAGAAAATATCAAAATTAGTTGTAATGTCATCTTTCGTCGGTGCATTATAGGACTCTAAACTCGCAATCCATTTACTTTGGCAGCGTGAATTGTAAATTTAAAGATCCTTTATAAAATAAAAGTAATTTCTCTATTAATTTAGAAATGCTTTCATGATAAGTGGTAAACGTTTTCCTTTTAATTTCATGTGTGCTTTAATCATCCTAGTTCGATTTTATGCGTTTTTGTCTCATTTTTATGATTTCAAGCAATAAGAAGTTACACGCGTGCGAGACTCGTTTATACCTTATCTTATTTCGATTTGTTCTTTACCGGTCTTTATTTTTTAGGTTAGAAACACTTTATTGGAGTAATTAGTTAGGGAATTTTCACTTTTCACCACTGTTGAATATTAACTATTATTTTGAGTCACGTTGAATATTAAGTTATTGTAATTGACCCTTTTATATTATTTGTTGTTAAATTTAAAAATCTAATAGAAAAGTGTTATAAGTCCTCAAATATAAGTGAAAAGACAAAGTTAATAAACCTAATTTTTTATTAAATAAACATTAGTGTTATTTAACATAGCATATTTGGATATATTCAAATAGAGTCCAATATCCAAGTAGATTCATCTGTAAATGAGAAGTATTTAGGTTTCAAAATGCATTATAAAAAAATAATTAGAAATAACTTTTTGAAGATGTATGATAAAGTTGGATTGAAGTAGAAATAATGTTGTTATCAATATTGTTATGTACAGGAACTAGAAATATGTGGAGATCTAATAGATTTGAATTATGATACTATGAAGTAGGGGTTTTTCAGTGTGGCTTGGACGGTTTTGAAGTAAAAAATTATTCAAACAGCTAGAGAGAAAAACATACGGTTCGGTTTGGTTCGATTGACTTTTAAAAATAAATTCGAACAAAATCAAATCAAACTAACGCGGTTTGAATTGGTTCGGTTGATTCAGTTTTTTACAAAAAAAATATTAAGCCATACATACATATATAGAGGAAAATATAATTTTGTGTTTAATTATTTATATTACTGTGATGCGGTGGGAGAACTGACTATGTGTTTTGCGTTTGTATTCGCACTTGTTCGGTTGAGCAAGAGTCGCCACCGACTTTTTATTTTATCCTAAAGGAACGGTTAAAAAAGCACAGCAAAAACCTTTTGAGATATTTCGTGGGTTCGGGGGGTAGATTATGAAAAGGGAAGGTATTAGCATCCTTTTCATCCATGGTTATCCATGGGCTCTTAGTTACTTAGTTTTTTAGATCACTTGCCTTGATTTTCGATTGCTTGAAAATGGTGTGTGTGTGTGTGTGTGTGTGTGTGTGTGTGTGTGTTTTTGAAAATGTTTTAGAAGAAGATGCCTTGTCTTAGGCTACCCTTGTAACAATTCTTTACTCGAATGTTTTACAAAGGTGTGTATCTTTTCGAAAAGATGTTTCAAATGTTTTTGAGAGTTTGTTTTGAAAGTGTTTGTGGAATGTGGTTTTTGAAAAGAAGGCAAGTGTTTTTGCAAGTTGATCTCAAGTAACTAAGATTTTTGTCTACCCTATTGTACTCAAAGGTTTTCTCTATGTTTTCAACCCCTTTTTAACAATTTTGTTCCACCATTGAATTTGGTGGACAATCTTGTGTTTAGGATGTTTAACGGGACGGGCGCGGGTCATCGTATGGACCATGAATGCAATGGTGCCAAGTGTCTTTGGCAATTTGCTTTGAAGGGACTATGATCATTCTATTTAGGCAACTTTCGAAAGCGTCATCGAGGGACTTATGATCATTTGAATTTGTTTTGCCAAAGAAACTCGACGTGCAAGCATGGCCCATTTTGGAAGGCAACATGTGGGATTACCCTAGAGGGTGCAATTGTGATTGTGTATTGATTTCATGTATTTGTCTTGTATTAGGTTATCTAGCGTTTGATTTTATGTACATGCAAACCCTAGGTCTAACCATGATATAATTCGAAAGCGGTAAATTGCAAGAATTTAAAGTCTATGCTATTACAAATAGTATCCGGGAGTGGGGGTACAAATTCACAAATGGGGATGAGACTTTAGGAATGTAGTGTCCAATAAATTACAACCAAATCGAATTTGCGATCGAATGTAAATATAACGAATAAGCAAACATATAATATATCAAATGTAAGTATATTGTGTAAGTGTACGTGTATATGTGTATGTAATTATTTACAAGTTGAGATGTGATTTTAAATGTATTATTAAGGTATGGTTAACTTAAAGAAAAGAATTAGATATTTATTAATCTTTGATTTGTGATCTTGTATTTTCTTTGATATGTACAAAAAGAAAATTTAAGAAAAGAAAATATTCTAAGTTTGAAAATTGTCACTTTATATTTGATATAGAAATGTATCTTTATATTTTATGTTTAATATATACAAAAGAGTATTTTAATTAAATGTTAAGAATTCTAATTAAATTATGTATATAAAAAAATGTATTTTTAAGTATTTTATGTATTAAAGTAATAATGTACAAAGAAAGGTATTTTACTTAAAAGAAAAAAAGGTTTTACATTTTAATTGTATTGTGTATTTGTATTAATGTACAAATTAAAATTATTCTAATTAGGAAAAAAAAGAAATGTTTAGGGTATTCTTTAAATAGGGTATTATTTATAATTATATTATATACAAAAATCAAAATTATATTATATACCAATAATTATTGTTAATTAATAAAAAAAGAACTAATATTGAAAAGTGTGGTTACTTAATGTAAAATATATTGATTAAAAACAATAAAAGGAAGAATTAAAAGAAAAGGGGGTGCTAATCAGAAGTTCGTTTGGGCTTTAGGTGCTTCAGAAACGTGTTAGGCTCAAGGCAAAATGATAAGCGTTTTTAGGGTTTGCAACTTTTTGTTTCATTTGGGAATTGTTTTAGGGTTTGAGGGAGCAGCGCCGCTTGGGGCTTCGTTCGTCTTTCGTTCATCTCTCATTCCTTTGGCCATGGCTGTTTGAGCATCACCCCTTCGCCTAAGCCATCAGCGCCTCCTTCACCTTCCTTCCTTCCTTGGTTCAGTGAAGCCAAATGAAAGGTAATCGCCCTTGCTTCGTCTTTTGTCTAGCGCGTTTAGGGTTTGAATCCTTTTTACATGTTATGATTTACTGCCTTTTTTTGATTAAGTGTTTGATTTGTGTATTTGAGGTATGAAAGGGAAGGGGAAAAGGAGAACTACCTTGACTGAAGAGGGGAAGGAATGGTGGAGGTGCTTAGGAGGCTCGACGGTGAAGGGGTATGCGCGATGAAGCTAGCTTTGCCTTTTGGTAACCCTGGTACTCTTTGTCTCTCTTTTTGTTGCCCTTTTATTTGGTGATGATGATGATGAACTGAGCCTTTTTGTAAATTCACTTCTTTCTTCTTCTCTTCTACTGTATGCTCGTTGCTTAATATGCTTCTTTGTCCGATGATGAACCTAGGGTTCTGAGGGTTTTGATGGGTGGCCTTGAATGCTTGAGTATGCTTGACTGTTGTATGATGCCTTTGTATGCTTTGCTTCTTTATCTTCTTCAACTGCTTCGTTGCCTCGACACCTCTGTATGCTTGCCCCCTTTTTTTACTGCCCTGTGATGACTATACTGAGGGCCCTGTGTTTGACACTGAGTTGCCTTATTGAGTTGATGATGGTTGATACCTTGCTTCTGACTTTGCCTATTTTGTAATTTGGCCTATGATGAAGACTTTTCTGAGGCCTTTTGTGGGTTTGGAGATTGGTATGCTTGTTTATGTTTGAGTTGTTGGCTTCTTTGCTTGAGTTGGTTAAGGCTTTAGGTTTATGCTGCTTCTGGTCAGGCTTTAGGTAGGGTGATACAGGGTTGGTGATCTTGTTTGTTTTTCTGGTACAAGGTTTTTGTTTATCAGTTTTTGCTTTTTAGGCCATTACAGGTTGGGTTGGTTTTGACAGAGTTCAGGTTTTTGACAGCTCAGGCAGGTGAGGCTTGGGTTTGACACTGGTTTTTTGGCTTATGTTTTGATGATAGGCAGGTATTAGGCGCAGGTTCTCTGAGTTTGAGCTTGTTTTGAGTTTTACTGCAGGTTTATGTTTCAGCTTGGCCTTGACAGGTTTTTAGGTTTGGGTGAACTTGTGGCCTTTGGCTGTTATGCCTGTACAGGTTTATTGTGAGGCTTGATATCAGTTCAGGCTTGTTAATGCAGGTTTTGGCTTTTGGTTCTTATGCTTGTAAACGAACAGGTTCAAAGTTTTGAGCTTGTTTTGTATATTTTTGTGTGTATTGGTTTGCCTCTTCCTTTCTTTTTTGTACTGTGTTCAGTTTTTGTTTTTATATATCTCTTCATGCCTAAAGCCTTGTAAACCTGCTTTCTTTTTCTCTTCTCTCTCTCTTCAGTACAGTTTAGTGTTAAAATAATGTTTGCATTGTACTTTATCTGAAAGGGCCACACTTTCGGAAATGATGAGAAAATATGTTGCTTGCATATCATGCTTTCTCTGCATTTTTTTATCTCTTCTTTTGACAGCTTCTTATCTTTGATATCTTTTCAAATCTTCTTTTGACAGCTTTCTGTACTTTTTGTATCTTTGATATCTTCTTTTTGACAGCTTGGGTAGCCTTTTGGATAGTTTGGGATTTTTGACAGAAAGTTTGAATTTGGACTCTTAGTTTGATTTGAAGTGTGCAGTTGTTGTTTGAGATTTGAACTATGCAGTTTGTTTGAGATTTGAACTATGCAGTTTGACAATTTGACTTGTGCATTCTTTCAAAGTTTAGCAAATAAATATTCGTTCCTCTTTGTGAACCAGGAGAAATCCCGTGATTTGCAGAGAGGGTTAACTGATCCCAATCAGTGGCCCTTAATGATGAACTGTAATTTTATCTATCTCTTTTATTTATTTATCTGCTATTGACTTTCCTTTTTTTTCATTTGCAGATAAAAAATTGAATGGAGCACTGGAGCAAGGGATGGCAGATGAAGAATTGAAGATTAGAAAAATGTTTAGGATAGCTTTTTTTTATTTAAGTTTAAATAAATGTAAAATCATTGTTGTAAACAACAAAACAATTGTACAATTAATTTAAAAATTAATAAAAGTTTCTTTATCCAATTAATTATTTTTCCTCCTATTGTTTATTTATTATTTATAATTCTTTAATTAAAATAATTGAAAATAAATTCCAATCATTTAATCTTAGAATAATAAATAATTTAAATAAACAATGCTTTAGCATTTGATCAGTTAAACCTGGCACTTCCAACTTCCAAAGCAAAACAACAGTTAATCACAACCACTGATCAGACGCATTCCCCTTTTTACTGATTTTTTACCAAACACTGCAAATCCAAACTGAATGTATCCTTTTACTGATTCGGTCAAACAAACGTGAATTCAATCCAAATGCATTCTTTTACTGATTAAATCAAACAATGCGAATTCAACCCAAATCTCGGAATAACTTGCAAAGTGCTGTAGAATTTAAATCCTTCTGAGAACGTGCCCACAAAACCCTAATTCCTGATTAAATTCCAAAGAACGTTCGCCTGATCAAAGTTGAGCCAAAATCAACCAAAACCCTAAGCCAACTGTTTGAAACATTCTAGAGCCCTGAAAATCAATAAAACCCTAATTGTGTCTGACTGACGAGAAAAGTCTGTTTGACCGATTCTTGAGCCAATCTGAAAAATCAGGAAACGCCTGAAGCTGTGATTTCTTGTGGAAAAATGTGAGGGCAAATTTTGGGGTACAACAGTTGCCCCTGTTCAATCTTCTTGAACCTGAAGAGTTAGATTGGCAAGTTTGCCTTTCGCGACTTGAAGGTAAAAGAAGATTGGACACTAAAGTACCCAGAAAATTTGCACTCGGCGATGTGATGGTAGAGGTGAATGGGCTTGAAGATGCCATTTGGTGATGGGCTTAAAGATGCCATCTGATGCGGTAGAATCTTGTCGGGGGATGGGCTTAGAGATGCCATCTGGAAATGGGCTTAAAGATGCCATTTGGCGACTGCTGGTAGGAGTATGGGCTTATAGATGCCATCTGGTGACTGCTGGTAGGAGGATGGGCTTATAGATGCCATCTGGAAATGGGCTTAAAGATGCCATTTGGAAATGTTGAACTGTATGTCAATGGTGAGCGGACGAGTATCAGAAAGGCCTCCATGTTTCGGAACATCTCTGAACTGGGGGTCCGAGCAAGCAATAGATTGGCATCCATGTTTGGAGAATCCGTAAACTATTTTTGAAGTTGAGATTGAATAAGCAATAGAGCCACATCCGTTGTTGGGAAGCGTCCGTAAACTGTTTTCAAAAGTTGAGAAGAGTCTGAACAAGTGATAGGTTAACATTCGTTACTGGAGAACCCGTGAACTGTTTTCAGAAGTCTTGAAGTTGAATAAGCAATAGAGCAGCATTCGTTGTTGGGAAGCGTCCGTAAACTGTTTTCAAAAGTTGAGAAGAGTATGAACAAGTGATAGGTTAACATCCGTTACTGGAGAACCTGTGAACTGTTTTCAGAAGTCTTGAAGTTGAATAAGCAATAGAGCAGCATCCGTTGTTGGGAAGCGTCCGTAAACTGTTTTTAGAAGTTGCATCTGAACAAGCGATAGATTAACATCCGTTGTTGGGAAGAATCCGTAAACTATTTTCAGAAGTCTTGAGAAGAAACTGAACAAGTGATAGGTTAACATCCGTTACTTGGAGAACCCGTGAACTGTTTTCAGAAATCTTGAAGTTGAATAAGCAATAGAGCAGCATCCGTTGTTGGGAAGCGTCCGTAAACTGTTTTCAGAAGTTGCATCTGAACAAGCGATAGATTAACATCTGTTGTTGAGAAGAATCTGTAAACTGTTTTCAGAAGTCTTGAGAAGAAACTGAACAAGTGATAGGTTAACATCCGTTACTTGGAGAACCCGTGAACTATTTTCAGAAATCTTGAAGTTGAATAAGCAATAGAGCGGCATCCGTTGTTGGGAAGCGTCCGTAAACTGTTTTCAAAAGTTGCATCTGAACAAGCGATAGATTAACATCCGTTGTTGGGAAGAATCCATAAACTGTTTTCAGAAGTCTTGAGAAGAATCTGAACAAGCGATAGGTTAACATCCGTTACTTGGAGAACTCGTGAACTGTTTTCAGAAATCTTGAAATTGAGGAGGAACCGGTGTAGGGTTTCCTGATGATGAGCTCGTGTAAAACTCCATCTGGAATAAGCATCAGGATGTTGCCATGTCGGGGTCACATCTGAACTATTCCTGGAAAGAATCTCTGAAAATGTAAAGGGTTAGTTGTATGCAATGTCATGATGCATGATGCAATGTATGTTATATGATATGAATGTGATGAATGCGCATGTAAGCTGATGAGCTATCTTGCTGAGGATAAATGAATCCTGGATGGCTGAAGATAAAAGAATCTTGACCGCTGCCGGGGAAAATAATTCCTTGGCTGCTGCTGTGGAGGGCGAGAATCTTCAATTGTTAAAAATGAGAAGTCTTGGGACCACTGTTGGGGAAATCAGAAGCTTGGGTTGTATGCCAAACTACTGGGGTCTTCCTGTTTTGAGGAGATTTGTGTAGGATTCCCTGATGATGAGTCCGTGTAAAACTGCATCAGGGGTTGAAAGGGAACCAATGTAGGGTTTCCTGACGATGAGTCCGTGTAAAGCTGCATCGGGTTTTTGAACACTTTTGACATTCGAATGCCCCAAGTGGTGATGTAGATAATTTCCTGGCTTGTTACAGGTGTTGATCCACAATCAGTCGTCCACAGATATCTTCCTGGCTTGTTACAGGTGTTGATCCGGAACTAGTCGTCAATAGATATGCCCTGGCTGAATACAGGAATCGAATCTTCAAACTCTTCAGACGTGCCCTGGCTAGATACAGGAATCGAGTCTGGAAATAGTCGTCAACAGATATGCCCTGGCTGGATACAGGAATCGAATCCTCAAACTCTTCAGACGTGCCCTGGCTAGATACAGGAATCGAGTCTGGAAATAATCGTCAACAGATATGCCCTGGCTAGATACAGGAATCGAATCCTCAAACTCTTCAGACGTGCCCTGGCTAGATACAGGAATCGAGTCTGGAAATGTGATAGTTAACATATATGCCCTGGCTGGATACAGGAATCGAATCTTCAAACTCTTCAGACGTGCCCTGGCTAGATACAGGAATCGAGTCTGGAAATAGTCGTCAACAGATATGCCCTGGCTAGATACAGGAATCGAATCCTCAAACTCTTCAGATGTGCCCTGGCTAGATACAGGAATCGAGTCTGGAAATGTGATAGTTAACAGATATGCCCTGGCTAGATACAGGAATCGAATCTTCAAACTCTTCAGACGTGCCCTGGCTAGATACAGGAATCGAGTCTGGAAATAGTCGTCAACAGATATGCCCTGGCTGGATACAGGAATCGAATCTTCAAACTCTTCAGACGTGCCCTGGCTAGATACAGGAATCGAGTCTGGAAATAGTCGTCAACAGATATGCCCTGGCTGGATACAGGAATCGAATCCTCAAACTCTTCAGACGTGCCATGGCTAGATACAGGAATCGAGTCTGGAACTGTGATAGTTGATTTGTTGAACACTTTTGACATTCGAATGCCTCAAGTGGTGATGAAGGAGTCTTGAATCAGATTACTCTGCATATTGAGAGATTTCTTGAAATCTTGACTGGACTGCCCCAGGTTAATTGGATTTTGAAAGATCTGTTTGGACCTTGACTGGACTGCCCCAGGTTAATTGGATGGTGACATGTCATTCCCCTTGTTGATAGGAGATTTTTGTAATGGAAGTGTCGTCCTTTTGAAGTGATTTTGCTCACTGAGAGAGTTTTCGTTCCTCCGAACATTCGCTGTATGAATTTCTTCGCTGTCAAACAAAAAGCCAAATGCAGACAGTGATATTCAAACAATGCAAAGTTTATGTTTGTCTCGAAATTTTGAAAAATGCGTTTTTAGCAGAAAACTTTTTATAAGACAGATCAACACAAGATTTAGAGCAAAGCCTTACAAGAGTCAGGATACCTTTTATAACAGTATGCTTTCGAACTAACCCATGCTTCAATTAGGACTTTTGAAGGGTTGTAACGTGGCTTGGTTCACGGTTTAAGAAACAAAGGATAAAGGCTCAAAGTATATTTGTACCCACCCGCTCTTCGTGATGTTCTCCAACCCTAGCTCAGTTAATTGTGCGTCATACTCTGTTTTGAGTTTGGAACAACTTTTGGGCGATGGTTCACCAGTTGAATTTGGGAGACAGTCATCATTTCCTTTTTTCTTTTTCAACATTTTTCATGTTGTTGAGGATTTTGTAATAACCTCACTATTTTGATTTTGATTTGTTATCCCTAACTTTTGCCTGACTGTTCCCATTTTCGAGATTACAGTCAGCGGGATGCCCCAGCTTTCTTGAGCTTCCTTTACAGGTTTTGGCTCAGTGGGCTTTTTCTTTTTTGAGAGATTGACTGTCTATGTGATAGGGAACCACCCTTGTCTTTTGATTCCAAAGGAATGCTTTCTTTTTCGACGTCGTTCGTTGTGTTACGAATTGAGAATTTGCAACTTCAATGCGCGTTTTCTCTTGAATTAACTGAGATACTACCCTGCCCCAGGTTTATATCAAAGGTTTTGATTGTTTAGAACAGAAAACTCCTACTTCTTTGGCTCGAAGGGGTTGACTAGGGATTATCTTCCTTATAACTCCAGTGTTTGGGTATTGAAAGAAATGCCTGTACATCATCAGCAAGGTCTGTTCAAAAGCATACTGTATGAGATCATGGTATTGTTTCGTCATCCTCCCTCTAAAGGCTTGCAGCTTTTTATCAAGAGTTAGATATCATAAAGAAAAGCATAAGAGTAGTGAAACGAATGGATGAATTCAAGACAAACATATGCAATGCATTAATGAAAACAGAGTTTAACATCAACAGATAATTGTTTGACAGCAAAAGAAATTACAACTTTGAAAATTCAAAAAGAAGCAAAAGTCTTTCAGCTTGAGCTTCGTCACTTCAGGTGGAGAACCCTTTAACGGAAGATTTTCATCTCGCCGTCTGGCATGAATTCCAGCACTCCAATGTCGATCAGATCTTGAATCTTGTTCTTCAAGGCCCAACAGTCGTTGGTGCCGTGTCCCGGGCTGTAGGAGTGGTAAACACAAAATGCGTCGGGACGATAGTTAGGAGAGGAGGTATTGAGCTTCTGAGGAGGATCCTTTAAAGTAAGCAGGTTGACCTCCAACAGGCGCTTCAGTATGAAGAATGATGGTATTTCAGTCTCCGTGAACTGTCTTCCCAACGTTTCTTGCTTACGCCGATTACCCCGTTGACGCTGGCGAGGTTGTTGATGGGCTTGTGACCCTGAAGCAAGCAAATGAGCTTTCCCCTTGTCTTCTTGAGTGGATGGAGGCTGAGCGGTGACTTGCTCTTCAACCTCAGACGTTTGCCCCAATTGGTTATTTGGAAGCAGTTGGCGGACAAGAACTCTGAGTTCCTCTTGTCTTTGAGATAGGTATTGGATGAGAGCCATCTGGCCCACCAACTGTCCCATCACTTGGGTCCTTAATGTTGTCAGATCAAACAGCATCTCTGCAAGCTGATCACTCCTAGCATTGTTTGAATTCTCCAAGCTCTTTGCGAGGAGAGCTTTTATTTCCTCTTTCCCCAGAGACAAGTTCAGGAAAATGTCCTGCAGCTGAGCAGTCTGGTCTTGGATGTCTTTGACAGACCTTACTAGAGCCATCTCTTACTGAAATAAACAGCAGGAGAGTAAGGAAACCTGAAAAAGGAAAGACTGTCAAAATGCAATGCATGATATGTGGATGCATGCTTTCAAGGATCTCTTGGGGTAAACACCAGAAAATGTTAGAGGTTGAACTTCGATCTTTGATTGGAGAACTTTGCACCGGTGGATGTCTTTCCACTAGAATCAAGCTCACCATGTCAAGTGGGTCATAGCCACTGATTCAAGTTGTCGTACTTGATCTTTGACTGGAGAACTTTGTATCGGTGGATGTCTTTCCACGAGAATCAAGCTCACCATGTCGAGTGGGTCATAGCCACTGATTCAAGTTGTTGTACTTGATCTTTGACTGGAGAACTTTGTATCGGTGGATGCCTTTCCACGAGAATCAAGCTCACCATGTTGAGTGGGTCATAGCCACTGATTCAAGTTGTTGTACTTGAACTTTGATTGGTATTGGTTAGAGGAGAAACCTCTTGCCCCTTGGTAGACGTCTGGTTCAACGTAACCCTGCATCAAAAGAACCCTCGAGATCCTTGAAATGGTTATTGAAAATGCTATGGTATGATGTCATGATGTTATGTACATGTATGCAGAAAAGCAAGTGAGTGTATATTCAGGCAATCATATTCACACAAAGCAAACAAGTCCTTAGGTTTAGGCTTGCATGGGGTTTAGGTAAGTACCCTCTTGAAGTTAGTTGGCTCATCCTGTCCTAAAATAGAAACCGGTTCTAAGGAGCTCAATATTATTGGATTGTTTTCTGTGTTCATTGTTTCGGTTTAGCCACTTACTGGCGACCAAAATATTCCAAGAAAACAACCCTCAAATGAGTGTAGTATCGAGTATCTACCAACTTCGGACTGCACCAAAGTCGGTCATCTCACTACCCTTAAAAAGGCTAAGATGGTCAATTAAGGTTCTAAGAGTTCGTTAGTGCTTCACGACATCACTCAGCGGCCCCGTACTCTCCTTGATTGAACTCAAGGGTTACCGGTACTCACAAATATGTCACACTAACATAGCTTACTGCTTCAACCATGTCGGTATACCCCGCACAGTTCCCTCACAGTTTTTGCTATTTACCCAAGAAGGTGCCCCAAATCCGGGTGTAGGATTTACAACAAACCCAAACAAGAACCCAAAAGATAAAGCAATCAAGTCAATCAAAGCAAGAAAGTAAAGGTGATCTAAACCCTAAGGTAACCCCACTTTTAAGTTTCTCCCCAGCAGAGTCGCCAGTTCTGTGATGCGGTGGGAGAACTGACTATGTGTTTTGCGTTTGTATTCGCACTTGTTCGGTTGAGCAAGAGTCGCCACCGACTTTTTATTTTATCCTAAAGGAACGATTAAAAAAGCACAGCAAAAACCTTTTGAGATATTTCGTGGGTTCGGGGGGTAGATTATGAAAAGGGAAGGTATTAGCACCCTTTTCATCCATGGTTATCCATGGGCTCTTAGTTACTTGGTTTTTTAGATCACTTGCCTTGATTTTCGATTGCTTGAAAATGGTGTGTGTGTGTGTTTTTGAAAATGTTTTGGAAGAAGATGCCTGGTCTTAGGCTACCCTTGTAACAATTCTTTACTCGAATGTTTTACAAAGGTGTGTATCTTTTCGAAAAGATGTTTCAAATGTTTTTGAGAGTTTGTTTTGAAAGTGTTTGTGGAATGTGGTTTTTGAAAAGAAGGCAAGTGTTTTTGCAAGTTGATCTCAAGTAACTAAGAGTTTTGTCTACCCTATTGTACTCAAAGGTTTTCTCTATGTTTTCAACCCCTTTTTAACAATTTTGTTCCACCATTGAATTTGGTGGACAATCTTGCGTTTAGGATGTTTAACGGGACGGGCGCGGGTCATCGTATGGACCATGAACGCAATGGTGCCAAGTGTCTTTGGCAATTTGCTTTGAAGGGACTATGATCATTCTATTTAGGCAACTTTCGAAAGCATCATCGAGGGACTTATGATCATTTGAATTTGTTTTGCCAAAGAAACTCGACGTGCAAGCATGGCCCATTTTGGAAGGCAACATGTGGGATTACCCTAGAGGGTGCAAGTGTGATTGTGTATTGATTTCATGTATTTGTCTTGTATTAGGTTATCTAGCGTTTGATTTTATGTACATGCAAACCCTAGGTCTAACCATGGTATAATTCGAAAGCGGTAAATTGCAAGAATTTAAAGTCTATGCTATTACAAATAGTATCCAGGAGTGGGGGTACAAATTCACAAATGGGGATGAGACTTTAGGAATGTAGTGTCCAATAAATTACAACCAAATCGAATTTGCGATCGAATGTAAATATAACGAATAAGCAAACATATAATGTATCAAATGTAAGTATATTGTGTAAGTGTACGTGTATATGTGTATGTAATTATTTACAAGTTGAGATGTGATTTTAAATGTATTATTAAGGTATGGTTAACTTAAAGAAAAGAATTAGATATTTATTAATCTTTGATTTGTGATCTTGTATTTTCTTTGATATGTACAAAAAGAAAATTTAAGAAAAGAAAATATTCTAAGTTTGAAAATTGTCACTTTATATTTGATATAGAAATGTATCTTTATATTTTATGTTTAATATATACAAAAGAGTATTTTAATTAAATGTTAAGAATTCTAATTAAATTATGTATATAAAAAAAATGTATTTTTAAGTATTTTATGTATTAAAGTAATAATGTACAAAGAAAGGTATTTTACTTAAAAGAAAAAAAGGTTTTACATTTTAATTGTATTGTGTATTTGTATTAATGTACAAATTAAAATTATTCTAATTAGGAAAAAAAAGAAATGTTTAGGGTATTCTTTAAATAGGGTATTATTTATAATTATATTATATACAAAAATCAAAATTATATTATATACCAATAATTATTGTTAATTAATAAAAAAAGAACTAATATTGAAAAGTGTGGTTACTTAATGTGAAATATATTGATTAAAAACAATAAAAGGAAGAATTAAAAGAAAAGGGGGTGCTAATCAGAAGTTCGTTTGGGCTTTAGGTGCTTCAGAAACGTGTTAGGCCCAAGGCAAAATGATAAGCGTTTTTAGGGTTTGCAACTTTTTGTTTCATTTGGGAATTGTTTTAGGGTTTGAGGGAGCAGCGTCGCTTGGGGCTTCGTTCGTCTTTCGTTCATGTCTCATTCCTTTGGCCATGGTTGTTTGAGCATCACCCCTTCGCCTAAGCCATCAGCGCCTCCTTCACCTTCCTTCCTTCCTTGGTTCAGTGAAGCCAAATGAAAGGTAATCGCCCTTGCTTCGTCTTTTGTCTAGCGCGTTTAGGGTTTGAATCCTTTTTACATGTTATGATTTACTGCCTTTTTTTGATTAAGTGTTTGATTTGTGTATTTGAGGTATGAAAGGGAAGGGGAAAAGGAGAACTACCTTGACTGAAGAGGGGAAGGAATGGTGGAGGTGCTTAGGAGGCTCGACGGTGAACGGGTATGCGCGATGAAGCTAGCTTTGCCTTTTGGTAACCCTGGTACTCTTTGTCTCTCTTTTTGTTGCCCTTTTATTTGGTGATGATGATGATGAACTGAGCCTTTTTGTAAATTCACTTCTTTCTTCTTCTCTTCTACTGTATGTGTTGTACCCCAAAATTTGCCCTCCCATAATCTTCAAAGTATCACCTCAAAGGGTTCAAAGTCTACTCAAGGGCTACACAGTCAACCACTCTCCTAAGCCAGTCAAACTAGGGTTTTGGTTCTTGCAAGGAAGTTGAAGTTTTCAAGGGCTCAATCAAGTCCCATATGCTCATAAACATTGTCAAGCACCTACATGTCAAGTTTCAAGGCTCACAAGGTCAAGTTGCACAGTCAAAAACCCTAATTGCTCCACAGTCAACTGCAGGGGCAAAATGGTCATTTGACAGTCAAAAGTCAAATTTTTTGGTCAACATCTTATTTTGAAGCCACAATCATCATTTGGTCAAGTCTTGACTATGATTTCACAAGAATGGCTCAAAAATCATCAAGGTGTCAAAAGTTTCTATTTTTGGACAATTGAAAAGTCAACTGTAACTTGACCAAGGCATAACTTTTTCATGGTTCATCAGAAAAATTCCATCCAATGCTCATCTTGAAGGGGAAGACATTTCCTGCAACTCATCTTCACATTCCAAGTCCAAGAAATGCTCTCACAAAAAGTTATCAATTTCAACATTATAGGTCATTTTCAAAAGTCAACAAAAAGGCACTTTAAGTCAAAGACCATAACTTGAGATTGGTAAATCAAAATGACATGGGACCAAAAACATTGGTTAGAGGACTTCAAGACCTTTCCAAAATGTCCAAGAACATGTTCATAGCTTCAAAATTGAGCAAGATATGCATTGGAGAAGTTGGGAAATTTTTGTGAAATGGCCAAAGTCAATTATCCTTAAAATTTCATTTTTGACAAAAGGGGCCCACTTTTTCCACTTGTTTCAGCTTGGCCATGCCTCCCACGTGTCCCACAATTTATTTCAAGATTAAAAATTAATTTTCCCATTTATTTTTAATTATATTTGATTTAATGCATTTTAAATCTTTAAAATTCAAATAAAAATCAAAAAAATTAATGGAGGGATATTTTGTGGTTTGAATAGCTTTGATACACCATAAAACATATACCAAATTCGTTCAAGACCTATTTCAAGCAAAAAAAATCAAATTTGGAGCAAATATGACAAGTTATTTCAATGGTGATTATGGAGAAAATCAAAACTTCACTGCAAGGCTTAAAAGCTCCTTAATGTGACTGATTCTCATCCAAGCCTATATATACAAGCCTTGCAAGCCTCATTCAGAACCTAGAAAAAAAGGAGAGTGTGCACAAACGGCCAGAGGAAAAGTTCAAAATTTGTCCAAAAAAGTGAGAGATCTAAAGCGGTGTTGCAAACATTTTCAGATCAAAGCAAGCACGTGGCTTTCTTCCTTGCCACTCCCTGAAGCCAAAGCAACCATAAACACGTCCTAAGGTCCACTACCAAGCGCTGTAAGTTGTCTCAAACTCACCCCTGTACACGAAATCATGTTTCTTCATTCTTGCACTTTTTCTGGAAAATAATAGCATATTCATACTCCATGCCTAATTTCCAATATAACTGCTATATTCAATTTCATTTTTAGGCTTCGTATAACAATACCCGTGCCTAGGGTTCGTTGGTTTTGTTTTTAGGTATTTTGTCTACAGGTGAAATTGGGACAAACCATAAGCATAGACGTGATCAAGAGACATGGACGATCACAACCATGGGCTTAGATGGAATTTTTGATACCTAAGGATGATTTTGAGTAAAACCTCCAAAATCCGGCCTTCACCTCCTTGGTTTAGCATTTCTTTTCTTATTTTCTTTCCTTTTATTAATTATTATTATTATTTAGTTAGTTCACAAATAATTATTTTCATAAATTCAGAAAAAAATAAAAAAAAATGTAATTATTATTATTATTATTAATTTCACTTTAGTAATTATTTTTGTAAATAAAATACTAACAAATTAATTAGTTTAATTAGTTAATTTTAACCTTTTTTCAAAATAAATAAAAACAAATTTAGACTTAGGCTTTTTCTTTTGACATTTTTAATTCTTTTTTTATTTTATTTCATAAAAACATAAAAAAGGTCAAAAAATATTTTCTTGTAATTAAAATAATTAATTAGTTTTCAATTTCATTTAATTACCAAAAAAAAAGACAAAAAAATTAATTCCCTTTTCTTTATTCGCGCGTATTTAATTTGTTCGATTATTATGTAATTGCTCCGGATATGTAATAGTAAATAAGACCTTTTTACTGTTTTTTTATTTTCCGCACTTATTTACTTAAAACAGGTCTTTGTAAAGATTTGGCGATGTATAGACCCGCGCCTTGTAATAGCGTAGGATTTACGTTTTCCTTACTTTAATTTCCGCACCCCTTAATTGCTAAATTTTGCATGAAAGAATGAATGGCCCAAATAAAATCAAAGCGTAGATCACCATAATGCATGACAAGATAAAACATAACTGAAAACAATACACAAATTCACACACCACTCTTAGGGTACGCCTCATTGTTGCCTTGCCCCTCGAAACGTGGTCGTCGAGTATAGGACGTTTTAGTAAGTCCTTATGTCCATGAACATGGCATAAGGGTAGCTTTTAAGGTGTCCTACTGTTGCTCTGGTGACCACACTGTCCCTACAAGCTCGAATTGTGGTCGTCGAGTACAGGACGTTTTAGTAAGTCCTTATGTCCATGATATGATCCAGTCGCCTCGAAAAGGTTGCCTTGGAATTAAAAAGGATCAATGGCATAAGGGTAGCTTCTGAGGTGTCCTACTGTTGCTCGGTGACCACACTGTCCCTACAAACGAATTGACCCGAACACCTCCAACGGTGGTGCTACCTACCTCTCAATGGTGGGATGGCACTACCTTAAGGACATTTACACAGCCTAATTCCTTAGGGTAGATAGATGACTCGTAGATACTTGCTCTATTTCAAAAAAACAAACAAAACTCTTTTCACACAGACACTTTTCAAAAAGCTTTCAAAACAATTTTTCAAACACTCTTGAGGACTGATACAAGAGTTATTCAGAAATCTTTAAACGAAACTTTTTTCAAACCCATTCACACTTGAAAAGCAAACAAACATTTTGAAAACACAAATGAGCAAGTATCTAAGAGCCCATGGATAGAAAGGGTGCTAACACCTTCCCTTTCTATAAATCTACCTCCCGAACCGAGAGATAATCTCATAAGGAATTTTTCTGTGCTTTTGTCCTGTCCATGTTGGAGAAAATAAAAGACGGTGGCGACTCTTGCTTACCGCGACATTTCGCGAACCAGCGTTAAACAGTCAGTTCTGGATCCACCGATCACAGAACTGGCGACTCTGCTGGGGACTACTAAAAAGTGAGGTGTACCTTAGGACTAAGATCACTTGTGTTTTCAATTGTCTGAATTGTTTGCTTTAATATTATTGGGCCTGTTTTGGGAGTTATATAGATCCTAACCCGGATCTGGGGGATACCTTCTTAGAAAGTAGCAACAAGACTGTGAGGGAACTGTGTGGGGTATACCGACACGGTTGAAGCAGTCTGCTACGTTGATGTGGCACTTTGGTGAGTACCGGTAACCCTTAAGTCAAGTCAAGGAGAGTACGGGGCCGCCGCGTAGTGTCGTGAAGCATCAACTGACCTTAGGAACCTTAATTGAACCATCTTGGCCTCTTTAGGGTAGTGAGATAACTGACTATGGTGCAGTCCGAAGTTGGTTGATACTCGATACTACACTCAGTTGAGGGTTGTTTTCTTGGGATATTTTGATCGCCAGTTCAGTGGCTAAATCGAAACGATGAACACAGAAAACAATCCAATGATATTGAGCTCCTTAGAACCCGGTTACTTTGATAGGACAGGTTTGAGCCCACCAACTTCAAGAGGGTAATACCTAGACTCTATGCCGGCCTAAACTCTAAGGGCTCTCTTGTGTGACTTGTGTGCCCTCAAACTTGACTATTTGCATGCTTGTTATCTAACACATGAGTTTCTTGCAGGGATTGTTTACAGTCCTTAATCTGGACTCATAACAGGGTTTACCTACGTTACCCCATGCATAGCATAACATCATACCATTGCATACATCCCGCATAAGGACTAATCCGTTTCAAGGATCTTAAGGGCTTGTGATGCAGGTCATGATGAATCAACTATCCCAGCAAGGGGCAAAGAGGATTTATTTTCCTCTAGACAAGGTTGTCAGGGGCTATGACCCACTCGATATGGTGAGCCTTGACTCTTGAAGAAGGACTCTCAACAAAATGAAATTCCTTCAATCAAGCTACAAAATTCAAGTTCTAACAATTTTCTTGTTTACCCTGCGAGATCCTTGAAAACATTGCATGCATACATACATATCATTGCATTACAGGTACCCTTTGTACATGTCATTTACCTTCTTCGCTGTTTATTTCAGCAGTCATCATGAATCCTGAGTCATCCAATGCACAAGCTATCAAGGCCCTCCAGGCCCAGAACGCCCAGTTCCAGGAGCTGGTCATGAGCTTAGCACAAGGAGAACAGGAATTGAAGACTCTGCTCTTGAAGAAGAAGAAGAAGAGGACTGTTTTGTTCAACCCTAGACGCAGATTTGGGAATACACTGCAGAATGAGGCTGAGCGGACTACTCCATCTGTTGGGGAAGGCAGTCACCAAGAGGGAAGGGTTCCTAGTCCCGTGGTCTCCAACACTGAGACAGACTTCAATGATGAGCAGTACCCTCCTGTTGAAGACATGTACAAACAGCTGGAGGACCGGTTAAATGCTATGGATATCCAACGTGTGCCTGGGTTGGACTTTGGGGACCTAGGTTTATCTTCTGGGGTGGTGATCCCTCACAAGTTCAAGGCACCTGCCTTTGTAAAGTACGACGGGGTTTCCTGTCCTAAGCTGCACCTTCGTTCCTACGCAAGGAAGATCCAGCCCTACACGGCAGACAAGAATCTATGGATCCATTTCTTCCAGGAGAGTCTTTCAGGGACTCAACTCGAATGGTTCTATCAGCTGGATGGAACCACTATTCGTAACTGGGAGGACTTGGCAACTGCTTTTTATAAGCAATATCAGTATAATGCCGACCTCGCTCCTACGCGTACCCAACTCCAGGGTATGTCACTTGGGACGGGTGAAGGTTTTAAGGAATATGCACAAAGGTGGAGAGATCTGGCTGGAAGGGTGCAGCCGCCTTTGACTGACCGTGAGCTCGTTGACTTGTTCTTGGGGACCCTGTCTGGTCCCTTCTTCAACCATCTAATTGGGAATTCTTCTGCTGGGTTTACCGATTTGATCTTGACCGGGGAGAGGATCGAAGCTGGCATCAAGGCTGGAAAGATCCAAGAAGCTGCACCTTCTAATACTCACAAAAAGCCTTACATTGGGAAGAAAGAGGCCAATGCTGCATACAACCAAAAGGGTCGCCACGATCAACATGTAGGGGCAGTCCAGATCTCTAATCCTAGGCCTGCTCAACAAGGACAGGAGCATCAACGTAAGGAGGTCGCACCCAAGAGACAATTCACTAAAATCAACATGTCACTGGATCAAGCGCTACAGCAAATGTTGAAGGCAGGGTTGATTACCTTGAGGGCTCCTCTCCGGAATCTAAACACCTCTGCTCCCAACTACCATCCTAATGAGAGGTGCGCATACCACTCCGATAGCCCGGGTCATACTACGGACAACTGTTGGCCGTTGAAGAACAAGATTCAAGACATGATCGACGCCGGAGAGATTCAGTTTGAAGCGTCAGAGACTCCAAACATAATCAATGCTCCTTTGCCCAATCATTGAAGACTTTTGTTTATTTGAATTTCCGAGTTGTAATTTTTTGCTTATACAAACAATTAAATGTCATAGCAAACTCTTTTATTTCATTAATGCACGGCATATGTCTGTTTTTGAATTAATCCAATTATTTTCACTATATTCACATTGCCTTCATTTTTTTTTGTGATGTTCAACTCTCGGTTAATAATTCTAAGCCTCTTGAGGGAGGATGACGAAAACGATACCACAATCTACAGTATGCTTTTGAACGAACCCCGCTGATGAGGTACAGGCATTGTTTCAATTCCTAAACACTGGAGTTATAAGGAAGATAATCCCTCGTCAACCCCTCTGAGCCAAAGAAGTAGGAGTTTTTCCTTTTGAAAATTAAAACCCTTAATCATAACCTGGGGCAGGGTAGTTCTCTCAGTTGATCCAAGTGCACAACAAATAACATCAAAAGAAGTCCTTCTGAAACAAAAAGACAGTGATGGTTCCGAACAATCATAAGGACAGGTAGTCATTATCTCAAAATAAAAGCCCAATAAGTCAAAACCTATGAAGGAGACTTACAAAAACTGGGGCATCCCGCTGACTGTAATCACAAAAAGGAACAGTTCAAGAAAAAATAGGGATCATAAAATCAAAAAAAAAAGAAAGAGGTCATACAAACCCTCAACAAAGAAATGACTGCCTGGTCAAAATAAACTGTCAGTACCTGAACCATCACTATATCAAAGCAAATACTCAACAAGGTCTAATGCACGATTAGCTGAGCTTAGGTTTGAAGAACATCACGAAGAGCGGGTGGGTACAAATAAATTTGAGCCTTTATCCTTTGTTTCTTAAACCGTGAACCAGGCCACGTTATAACCCTCAAAAGTCCTAGCTGAAGCGTGGGTTAGTTCGAAAGCATACTGTTACGAAAGGTATCCTGACTCCTTAAGGCTTGCGGTAAAACAACGAGTTGACATCGCAGTTTACAAAATTCACTTGTTTTTACTAAAAAAAAACTGCATTTCCAAAAACTTCAAGACAGACATAAGCGTTGCATTTTTAACATAACTTTGTTTGCATATGACTTTTTTGTTCGAACAGCAAAGAAATTTGCACGAAGAATATCTAGTGAACAAAAGCACTTCCAACCAAGGGGGCATGGCATGATCATTGTCCATCATCTGGGGCAGTTAAGTCAAGATTCAGAGAATCTCTCAAAAGGCCAACCAGCTTGGGGCAAATCTCCGTCTGAGTCACTTGGGGCAAATCTCAGTCTGAGTCACTTGGGGCAAATCTCCGTATGAGTCACTTGGGGCACTGGACGATCAAACGAAGATCTTTTGGTGGTATGACGACACAACACTACTGACAGGGGCACCTCCCTACATCCTGAGAGCACGAACATAGTCGAAAAATACTGCGCATAATCAAAGACCCGCTAGGTTGACACACCTAGGCAAAAATAAGGGCTTCCCGGCGAACCAAAAGGGTTCGGGCAAAATAAGGGATGAAAATGAAAAAAATCTGTACACCCGGCAAGCCGAAAACCTGAAAAGGCGGCTTGGGCAAAAATGGGTATCCCGTTGGATTGAAGACCCGAAAAGGCGGTCCAGGCAAAAATTAGGGATTTAAGCGTACGACTATGTCCCGGCATCTAATCACCTGTCTACCAGAAGATTTGTCAACTACCCCCACAGGTGCCTTCTCCCACTGAAACAGGGGCAATAATGAGTCATCTTAGCGATATAATTGCTTTGTCCACCAAGGTACTAAGATAGGTTCGGCTGAAGGACGCGACCAAGATCTCTAGACTCCCCAGAGAGTGAGCCAGCAAGGCAATGCACTCTCCCCACTACAAGAAAATTGGCATATTGCGACAGGTATTTTTGTAGATCACGACGGTTAAAACCGTCGCAATTTGCTTTCCACGACGGTTGCTTTACCGTCGCAGAAGTGTGTGTCCCCAACCTATTTCGCGACGGTTACAAAAACTGTCGTTCAAGTTTACGACGGGTTGATACCGTCGTGACTATCTTTTGAGTTTCTTTTAATTATTGATGGCGACGGTTCGATACTGTCGTGAATATCTTTTGAAATTGATTAAATTGTTTATGGCGACGGTTCGATACCGTCATGACTTTTGTTGATTACGATGGTTCGGTACTGTCGCCATGACTTTTGTTTATGTCTTGATTTTTTTTTATTTTTCTATTATATATATTTTTTATTTAAATTATTATCTATGTAAAAAATTTTAAATATAGTTTTTTTTTGTGTTATTTTTTTCTTTAAATTATTTCTTCTTTAATATATTTATTTATAGTATTATTTTTTGTTTTATTTTCTATCACTTTGTAATATAGTAAAAATAATTTCAATAAAAAATATTTAACATCAAATAAGCATTATAATATCCAAAAAAATGTGTGTTCCATAATCATGTAAAATGCGAGTTCCATAATCATGTCAAGTAGTACAAAAAACCCAAAATATATCAATTTCTAATTTTATAATAATAAGTATCATTATGCCAAAAATACATGAGAAAGTTCACAATCTAATTATCTCGATCATAGCAAAGTCTAATTTGTCCCCCCTGAAGTTCCATTATCTCCAATACGGTAGCTAGACTCAGATGAACGTCTACCATCAGCGGGTGATTCCAATCCCTAAAAAAAGGTATTAAAATAATTATCTTTAAAATAATACTCATAAAATAGAATTAGAACAATAACAAAGTTAGGTAATAGAACTATTCAAGGAAGATTGCTCAAACTTCATGAAGAAGCTACCACATAAAAAGTATATCTAAAAAGGCTTGTTGCGACTCAAAATAAACAAATTGGTTCAAGGATTTGATGCAATTGTACACATCATCACCCCATCCTAACTGTTATCATATGACTTCGATAAATATAGACAGACTAAAGTTAGGAAACAGAGATGTGTACCTTCAGAGCATAAGCTTGTGATTTCTCAGAAACAGGGCACAAAATTTCTTGACGAGGACTGAGCCAGAAGGGCCATTTACCCTTGTAGTGCTCTAAAAGTATGGCAAACATGCATTCAACTGATCCTAGAATGGCCATATTCCCAATTATTAACTGTTCCTACTAATGTTATTTATTCACAAACTTCATCATATTTCAAACCATAGAGAAGTGTTCTGTTATACCCCAAAATTTGCCCTCCCATATTCCTCAAGAAATTGCCAAGCCAAGCTAGAAAATTCCCCAAGGGTTGTGCAGTGCAACAGTTTCCCATACAGTCAAAATTAGGGTTTGGGTTCTGATCAAGCAAATGAACTTTTCAAAGGCCCAATCAAGTCTCATAGGCTTACAAACATGGTCAAGCATCCCCATATCAAGTTTCAAGGCATTCAGCTCAAGATTGCACAGTCAAAACCCTAAATTGCACTACAGTCAACTGTAGGGGCAAAATGGTCATTTGACAGTCAAAAGTTCAAATTTTTGGTCAACATATCATTTTGAAGCCACAAACATCATTTGATCAATGCTTGATCATGATTCTCAAGATTTGGCTCAGAAATCATCAAAGATGCAAAAGTTGCTATATTTGGACAGCTGAAAAAGTCAACTGAAATTGACCAGGGCATAACTTTCACATGGATTATCAGAAAAATTCCATCCAAAGCTCATTTTGAAGAGAAAGACATTTCCTACAACTCATCTTCATACTTCAAGTCCAAGAAATGCTCTCACAAAAAGTTATCAATCTCAACATTACAGGTCATTTTCAAAAGTCAACAAAAAGGGACTTTAAGTCAAAGGCCATAACTTGAGATTGGTAAATCAAAATGACATGGGACCAAAGACATTGGTTAAAGGACTCAAAGACCTTTCCAAAATGTCCAAGAACATGTGAAAAGCTTAAAAATTGAGCAAGTTATGCCTTGTAGAAGTTGGGAAATTTTTGTGAAATGGCAAAAGTCAACTATCTTTGAAAATCCAATTTTTGACAAAAGGGCCCCATTTTTCTCACTTTGTCCATCCTTGTCATGCCACACACGTGGCCCATGGTTGATTTCAAGACCAAATGTTGACTTTTTCATTTTTTATTTAATTTTTGATGATTTAATTCATTTTAATTCATTAAAAATTCAAATAAAATTTAAAAGTCAATGTAATGGTGTCAAATGAATTTGGACAAGTTCTATACATCATGAACCAACTCAAAAATCAGGCCAAGGTTCATTTTCATACTAAGTCTAGGTTTTGGCTAGAATTTAGGAAAAAATGGTTAATGAACAAACCCTAATGCCAATTCTTTCTCAAGCATGGATTAAGGTCAAATAGCAAGCCTATTCAATTGCAGGATGATCATTGAGTCAAACCCTACCAAGAACATAGCACAAAGCACGCTGAAAAGGCATTTGGACATTTGAAATTTTGGACATAAAAAGCAAAACTGAAATCATAGCTAGGGATCGTTTCAAGCCTCAATTTTTATACCATTAGCATCCTGGACCATCATTGAACGCATCTCAATCCATAACCTCAATCAAAAGCTCCTTGAACTAGCCTCTGCAAGTGAAACTGTACAGAGAAATTTTGAATTCGTATTCTTGATTTTACGCATCCTCTTGCATTTTTAATTATACATTCATGTTCCTCACAAGGTTTCCAAACTGACCAATGCATTTAATTTCATTTTTGTGCCATAAATATGAATTTGCCATTTTCGAATTCTAGGGTTCCAATGTTCTCAAATTGGGGATTTTGAGTATAGGAAAAATCAGAACTTCAGAGCAACACCATCACACTCAGCATCTTGAGACGAAGAAAATGAGATGCTCGCGCCTAATTTATATTAGGACACGAGCTATTCGCTATTTTCCTGTAGCTGCCCTAACCCCACGTTTCAAAACCGTTGCTTTATGCATTTGTATTACAGGACACGCGAAGAAGAAGAAGATGTGTCAGCTGGCGATTGGTTCGTTCAAAACTCGCGCGCGTTTAACCAAGCACTAACCATTTTTCTTTATATATTTTATTGATTATTATATGTTAAATGAAAACAACTAGCTCAGCTGGCAGGGACGCGCACTAGTGACCACAATGACCTGGGTTCAAGTCCCAGGTCTTGCAATTTCTCAATGTTATTTTTCCTTTCCAGGTTCCATGCCACGCTTTTCAAAGAGTATTTTTGAAACCCACAATTGAAAAGCAAACCACAATTTTGAAAACGCATTGAGCAAGTACCTAAGAGCCCATGGATAACCATGGATAGAAAGGGTGCTAACACCTTCCCTTTCTATAACCTACCTCCCGAACCGAGAGCAATCTCTTAAAAGGAATTTTTCTGTGCTTTTGTCCTTTCCTATTGGAGAAAATAAAAGACGGTGGCGACTCTTGCTTCCGCGACATTTCGCGAACCAGCTTTAAAACAGTCAGTTCCAGATCCACCGATCACAGAACTGGCGACTCTGCTGGGGAGAAACTTAAAGTGAGGTGTACCTTAGGGCTAATTACAACTGTGTTTTCAATTGTTTTCCTTGTATGCTTTAAATTGTGGGACCGTCTTGGGAGTTCTATAGATCCTAACCCGGATCTGGGGGATACCTCTTTAGAAAGTAGCAACAAGGCTGTGAGGGAACTGTGCGGGGTATACCGACATGGTTGAAGCAGTCTGCTACGTTGATGTGGCATTTTGGTGTGTACCGGTAACCCTTGAGTCAGTCAAGGAGAGTACGGGGCCTCCATGTGGTGTCATGAAGCATCAACAGACCTTAGGAACCTTAATTGAACAATCTTGGCCTCTTTAGGGTAGTGAGATAACTGACTTTGGTGCAGTCCGAGGTTGGTTGATACTCGATACTACACTCAATTGAGGATTGCTTTCCTGGAATATTTCGGTCGCCAGTTCAGTGGCTAAATCGAAACGATGAACAATGAAAGCAATCCCGTGATATTGGGAACCTTAGAACCCGGTTACTTTGATTAGGACAGGTTGAACCCACCAACTTCAAGAGGGTACTACCCAGACCCCATGCTGGCCTTAAACCTTAAGGGCCTGTCTTGTGTGCCTTGTGTGCCTTACATGTTTGTCTTTGTAAATATCTGTGTTTAATCATAGCATCATGACATCATCCAGCATCATATGCATTAACTAACCATTTCAGGGGTTCGAATTTTCATCTTTGTTCCTGTTTTGTAGGACATGGAAACTGTTCGTAGAAAGACAATCCCAATCAGTCTTGTAAGGATCCCTCCTCAGCTTAAGGAACTTACATCCAGGATTCCTGAGAACTCTTCATTCAGTGAAAGGCATGGAAGCCTCATCAGCTTGGTCAACACCAACATTGAGGAAGATATGATAAAAGTCCTGTTCCAGTTCTTTGATCCTCTGCATCACTGCTTTACCTTCTTGGACTATCAGTTGGTACCTACATTGGAGGAGTTCTCCCGACTCCTGAAGATCCCTATCCTTGATCAGCTACCCTTCAACGGTACAGAAAAGGAACCTAAGCTTGAAGAGATTGCTAAAGCCTTGCACCTGCAGTCATCTGACCTCAAAGGACATTGGGAAGTTAGAAGTGGTATCAAAGGGTTCTTAGCCAGGTTTCTGTTTGAAAAGGCATATGATTGTTGGAACTCCCTTGACTTGCAAGCTTTTGAAGAGGTTGTGGCCCTCCTTGTTTATGGTCTGGTGTTGTTCCCTAACCCAGATCATCTCATTGATATCAGTGCTGTCCAGATCTTTATGTCCAGGAATCCTATACCTACGTTGCTGGGGGACCTCCTTCACTCATGTTACACTCGAACCATGAGAAAAAGAGGTGTCCTAATGTGTTGCACTCCTCTCCTGGGAAAGTGGTTTATTTCGCACCTTCCACAATCAGTCCTGAAGAACGAGCGGGGTTTGAGATGGTCACAACGGTTGATGACTCTTACGCATGCAGATATACATTGGTGCCCTAGGTCCAGAGAAGATGTCACTATCATTGATCGTTGCGGGGAATATCCTAATGTTCCTTTACTGGGAACCAGAGGGGGTATTACTTATAGTCCATGCCTGGCTTGGAGACAATTTGGTTATGCTCGGAGGGATGGTCCTCATGACATGTTGATTCCTGACATAGTTTTTGACTTCGACAATGATACTCAAGGACTTCGCCAGAGATTTATCAGAGCTTGGAGGGTGCCTAGTAGGATAGACAGCAAGACACTGGGGCACAGGAACTCCATCCCTTTGGAGCCTTACCTCAAGTGGGTACGAGCCCGCTCTCAGAAGTTAGTAATGCCTTATCCTCACATGCTTCCAGTAATCAAAGAGCCTGCCTTGGAAGGAGAGGTGTCTCATGTTATTCAGCACCCTGATATGCCCACATCCTGGGAAGAGATGCAGAAGAGTTGGATCCAGCTTAAGGAAGAGCGGAATTCTCTTGAGACTAGTTTGCATGCCAGTGAGAAGAAGGTCTTGGAGCTCACCCGCCTGTTGCACGAGGAAAGGAGTCTCAACACTTACATAGCTCCAAAGAAGATGCGCAACATATTTTGGATGTGATTTGATCTTTTTGTACTTTTGCCCATGAGGCTTTGATGTATCAAACAATGATTTTCTTAATAATAACGTGTGTTCCTTTTGGTCTACAACAAATTTGAATTTTCGAACCCTTGAATGCATTGCATAAACACATATCATTCATCATGTGCATCATAAATACTCTTCTTTTCAGATTGTTTACCGTTCTTCGCTGTTTATTTCAGCATCATGAACCCTCCTGAATCATCAACCGATGCGGCTATCAAGGCTCTTCAGGCGCAGAACGTCCAGTTTCAGGCGCAAAACGCCCAATTTCAGGAGCTGATCAAGGGCTTGTCTCAGGGTCAACAAGAGTTAAAGACCATGCTGTTGAAGAAGACTAAGAAGAAGAGGAGGACTGTGCTATTTAGCACTGGGCGCAGACTCGGGAACACCTTGCAAATTGAAGCTGAAAGGACTCCTCCGTCTGTGACAGAAGGTAGTCACCAAGAAAGGGAGGTCACTACTCCTGTGGGCTCTGATACTGAAACAGACTTCAACGACGACCAGTACCCTCCTGCTGAAGACCGGTACAAACAGCTGGAAGACAGGTTAAAAGCTGTGGAAGTTCAACGGGTACCTGGATTGGATTTCGGAGACTTGGGGTTATCTACTGGAGTGGTGATCCCGCACAAGTTCAAAACACCTGCCTTCGTGAAGTATGATGGGGCCTCCTGTCCCAAGATGCACCTCCGTTCTTATGTAAGGAAGATCCAGCCTTACACAGCAGACAAGAACCTTTGGATCCACTTCTTCCAGGAGAGTCTTTCAGGGACTCACCTCGATTGGTTCTATCAGCTAGATGGAATCAGCATTCGTAACTGGGAGGATCTGGCCACTGCTTTTTACAAGCAGTATCAGTATAATGCCGACCTCGCTCCTACGCGTACCCAACTCCAGGGTATGTCGCTAGGGTCGGGTGAAGGTTTTAAGGAGTATGCTCAGAAATGGAGAGACTTGGCTGGCAGGGTGCAGCCACCATTGACGGATCGGGAGCTGGTAGATATGTTCTTGGGGACCCTGTCTGGTCCATTTTTCAACCACCTCATTGGTAATTCCTCTGCTGGGTTCACTGACCTGATCCTGACTGGTGAAAGGATTGAGGCCGGTATAAAATCGGGGAAGATACAAAAAGTTGCCTCCTCCAGTACTGAGAAGAAGCCCTTCAAAAAGGAGGCTAGTGCTGTATATAACTCCCGGAGAACAGAGCGACCTGAACACCGCCAATCTGTCAGTGCGGTAATGATTGCCAAACCTGCTGCCGCTCCTCGGCCAACTAATCCTCAGAAGTTTGAAAGACCCCGGAGGGAGTTTACTCGATTAAGCATGACCTTATCACAGATCCTGCCACAGTTGCTATCCACCAATTTAGTGACTGTCAAGGAAGCTCCAAAGTTTCCCAACACTGCATCTCCCAAGTTCAATCCAAATGCTCGTTGTGCTTATCACTCTGATAGCCCGGGGCATAACACAGATGACTGTTGGGCCCTAAGAAACAAGGTTCAAGACCTCATTGATGCCAAGGAGATACAGTTTGAGGCGCCCGAGAAGCCGAATGTTGTAAATGCTCCCATGCCCCAGCATGGAGTGAACGCTGTTGAGGAGAATTTGTATGTAGCTTCGGTGGATGATGTTGCTACTCCGTTGCTGATGGTCAAGAGGAATCTGTTGCTAGCCGGTTTATTTCCGGGATGTAGTGAAAGTTGCCCTCTATGTGTTGCTTCCCCTGCTGGTTGTTCTCTATTGAAGTCAGGCATCCAAAACCTGATAGATAGTAGAGAGATTTTGTTCCAAAAGACTGCTGTTCCTGCTGCTCCTGTTGAAGAAGTGTCGATCGTTACCATCTTCAACAACTATTCCGAGGCTCCTTCAAAGAAGCCTATACAAGTTTTGTCAGTTCACAAGAATGTTCCCATCACCATTACTGTTCCGGGGCCTATACCCTACCAATCTGATAAGGCTGTCCCATGGCACTATGGGGCGGATGTTTATGTTCTGGGTGTGAAACAAGAGTGCAACATTGATACTGGTGTCTCCAACATCACCGGGCCTGCTAAGGTCACTCGTAGTGGAAGACTGTTCTCACCAGACATTGCTCCTCCAGCAATTCATAGGCCTTTGATCTTCACACCTGCCAGAGTGCCTGTCTCTCCTTCTGACCAAGTATCCACCCCTGCTGCTGAGTCATCTGATACTCGGGGCAAGGGAACTGCTGCTGATATGCCTGCCAGGACGGAGGCACCAAAGACCATTGTTGAGGCTTCCAAGCAGGAAATGGAAGAAATTCTCAAGATAATAAAGAAAAGTGATTTCAATGTTGTGGAACAGCTGGGGCACACCCCCTCTAAAATCTCCATGTTGTCACTGCTGCTGTGTTCAGAGGCCCATGCAAAGGCCCTGATTGCTTTCTTAAAGACTGCCCATGTACCCCAAGATACGACTGCTGACCAGTTCACCGATTGTGTGGCCAACCTAACTGCTGATAATGGCCTGGGTTTCTCTGATGCCGATCTGACAGCAAAGGGGAAAAACCATAATGATGCCCTGCATGTCTCCATTGAATGCAGGGGCACTACTCTTGCTCATGTGCTGGTTGACACAGGTTCTTCATTAAATGTGCTGCCTAAGAAGGCTCTGGATAGGCTGGATTGTGAGGGTCTAGAGCTCAAACCAAGTAGCATTGTTGTCCGGGCCTTTGACGGGTCCAAAAGAATGGTGCATGGTGAAGTGGACATCCCAATCAGGGTTGGGTCACAAGTATTTGATTCAAAATTTTATGTGATGGACATCCATCCGTCCTATTCTTGTTTGCTGGGTCGCCCATGGATCCACAAAGCTGGAGCTGTGACTTCTACATTGCATCAAAAGCTCAAATACCCGGTCAGGGGGAAGATCGTAACAGTGCAAGGGGAGGAGGAATACATGGTCAGCCACCTCAACTCTTTCAGATACGTAGAAATGGATGGGGAGTTCATTGAAACCCCCTTTCAGCATTTTGAGGAAGTACCACAAACCTTAGCAGCAGCAGAAGATGAAGAGGTTTCTCCTATGAAGATGGCCTCCTTAAAGGACGCCCGGGCTGTGATCGAAAAAGGTGAGTGTGCAAATTGGGGCAAGCTCCCTGATCTTACTCCTAAGACTAACAAGTTTGGGCTGGGTTTCACCACAGAAGCTCAGAAAGCGGTGCGCAAGGCAAGAATTGGAAGACCTCCGTTGCTCATCACTCAGCATGGAGTGAATGCTATTGGAGAGGAAGATGAAGTGGGAGAGTCAGAGTTCGATAGCTGGATCTACCCAACGGCCGACGGTGGATTGACCAATTGGACTGCTAAAGATTTTACTCCAATAACTTTTGTCTCCCAGTAATGAGTTTCTTTGTTTTTGATTTGTAATAAACAATAATTTGAGACTATATGGCCCGGTGTCTTACCCGGGGCACCGTGGTTTTATTTATGAGGGCTTTCTGTTTGTCACTATCATATATCATGAATAAAAGCATCGGACGTTTTTCATATTTCAAATTTTGCGCTCCTTTTCTTTCCTTTCTTTACATATTGCAAAACAGCTGTATTTACACACACACTCACTCATACAGGTTTCAATCCACTCTGGATCTCACTGGTAACGACTCCGCTACTGCCAGTTATGACTTCGAAAATCCGATCAACTTGGCCGCAGACGAAGGTGAAGATGATTGCGAAGTGCCTGGCGAACTTGCAAGACTGTTACAACAGGAAGAGGGGGCAATTCAACCCCATGAAGAGCCAGTGGAAACAATAAACTTGGGTACTGAGGAAGACAAGAAAGAGGTGAAGATTGGTGCCAACCTAGAACTCAGCGTGAAGCAACGGTTGACTCAGATGCTGCAGGATTATAAAGAAATCTTTGCCTGGTCCTACGAAGATATGCCCGGATTAGATACCGACATTGTGGTCCATCATTTACCAACTAAAGAAGATTTCCCTCCGGTTAAGCAAAAGGTTCGTCGGATGCGTCCAGAGATGTCTGAGAAGATTAAAGCCGAGGTTATGAAGCAGTTTGATGCCGGGTTTCTTGCAGTGACTTCTTACCCTCAGTGGGTTGCTAACGTGGTGCCGGTACCTAAGAAGGACGGTAAGGTCAGGATGTGTGTTGATTACAGGGATCTGAACAGGGCCAGCCCCAAGGATGACTTCCCTCTACCCCACATTGATGTCCTTGTTGATAATACAGCTCAGCATAAAGTGTTCTCTTTCATGGATGGTTTTTCAGGCTACAATCAGATCAAGATGGCACCTGAAGACATGGAAAAGACTACCTTTGTTACTCAGTGGGGCACCTTCTGTTACAAGGTCATGCCGTTCGGGTTAAAGAATGCTGGGGCAACCTACCAACGTGCCATGGTTACCTTATTTCATGATATGATCCATCATGAGATAGAAGTGTATGTGGACGACATGATCGCTAGGTCCCAGACTGAGGAAGAGCACCTAGATCATCTGCAGAAGTTGTTCGACCGGTTGAAACTGTACAAGCTGAGACTGAATCCTAACAAGTGCACCTTCGGGGTAAGATCTGGAAAGTTGCTAGGCTTTGTGGTCAGTGATAAAGGAATTCAAGTGGACCCTGCTAAGGTCAAAGCCATTCAAGAGATGCCAGTTCCTAAGACAGAGAAGGAAGTCAGAGGCTTTCTAGGACGTCTGAACTACATTGCTCGGTTCATCTCACATCTGACTGCTACCTGTGAACCAATCTTCAAGCTGCTGAAGAAAGATCAGGTAGTACGTTGGAACGATGAATGTCAGGCTGCTTTTGACAGAATCAAAGAATATCTCCAAGAACCACCCATCCTTATGCCACCAGTTGAAGGGAGACCTTTGATACTTTACCTGACAGTGCTTGATAATGCAATGGGGTGTGTGCTGGGGCAGCATGACGAGTCTGGCCGAAAAGAGCATGCCATTTATTACCTTAGCAAAAAGTTTACCGACTGTGAGACCCGATACTCACTGCTTGAGAAAACTTGCTGCGCTTTGGTATGGGCTGCTCGCCGGCTGAGACAGTATATGCTGACTCACACTACCTTGTTAATCTCAAAAATGGATCCTATAAAGTACATATTCGAAAAGCCTGCTCTGTCTGGGAGAATTGCAAGATGGCAGATGATCTTGACGGAATATGACATTCAGTACACGACCCAAAAAGCCATCAAGGGAAGTGTATTGGCCGACCACCTAGCACATCAAGCTGTGGATGACTACCAATCAATGAACTTCGAGTTTCCGGACGAAAGCATTATGATAGTAACTGACTGTGAAATACCTGGACCGGATGAAGGACCTGAACCAGGATCCCGATGGTCTATGCACTTTGACGGAGCCTCCAATGCTTTGGGAAATGGTATCGGCGCCATAATCGTATCTCCACAAGGTACTCATACTCCACTCACCGCCCGGCTGTGTTTCAACTGTACCAACAACATGGCGGAGTATGAAGCGTGTATTATGGGTCTTCAAGCTGCGATCGACCTGAGGATCAAATTTCTGAGTGTCTTCGGAGATTCCGCTCTTGTGATCAATCAGATCAGAGGAGAGTGGGATACGAAACATCCAAACTTGATTCCTTACAGAGAATGCGTGTTGGCCTTGATCCCCCACTTCACAGAAATAACATTTGAGCACTTTCCAAGAGAAGAGAATCAGCTGGCGGACGCGTTAGCTACAATGTCTTCAATGTTCAAGGTTAAATGGGATAATGAAGCTCCCCGGATCACCATCTGGAAACTGGACGAACCGGCATACTGTTGTGATCTCGAAACTGAATTGGTAACTGAGAAGCCTTGGTACCACGAGGTGAAGAGATACCTAGAAGCTCAGGAATACCCTGAAGGAGCATCTGTCAATGATAAGAAGTTCCTGAGGAGGTTTGCAGCCAAGTTCTTTCTTAGCAACGGCATCTTGTACAAGCGAAACCAGGATTCAACTCTACTGCGTTGTGTGGATAAGACGGAAGCAGAAAGAATCATGGAAGAGCTACATGATGGGACCTTTGGTACACACTCCAGTGGACACACCATGGCAAAGAAGATCCTACGGGCAGGGTATTACTGGTCCACCATGGAAGCTGATTGCTACCAACATTCTAGGACATGCCATAAATGCCAGGTCTACGCAGATAAAGTGCATGTTCCTCCGGTTCCCCTGAATGTTCTGACTGCACCTTGGCCATTTGCAATGTGGGGCATAGACATGATCGGTGAGATAAAACCTACGGCATCCAATGGACATCGCTTCATCCTAGTGGCGATTGATTATTTTACGAAGTGGGTTGAGGCAGCATCCTATGCTACAGTAACCAAGACTGTTGTGGCACGGTTCATTCGGCACAACCTGATCTGTCGGTACGGTGTCCCTGAGCGGATTATTACGGATAACGGTACCAATCTAAACAATAAGATGATAGCTGAGCTCTGCGAACAGTTCAAGATACAGCACCATAATTCTTCTCCTTACAGACCGAAGATGAATGGGGCTGTAGAAGCAGCTAATAAAAACATCAAGAAGATTGTGCAGAAGATGACAGTAACGTATAAAGATTGGCACGAGATGTTACCGTTCGCTCTGCATGGGTATCGTACCTCAGCTAGGACGTCAACCGGGGCAACTCCTTTCTCTCTGGTTTATGGCATGGAAGCAGTCTTGCCGATTGAGGTACAAATTCCTTCTCTCCGGATAATGAAGGATGCAAATCTGAATGAAGATGATTGGATCCAGACACGACTTGATCAGCTCAACCTTATTGACGAAAAGAGACTTGCTGCTATCTGTCATGGTCAGACGTATCAGAAGCGAATGATCAGGGCATTTAACAAAAAGGTCAGACCACAGGAATATCAAGTCGGGGATCTGGTGATCAAGCGAATCATCCTTCCTCAGAGTGATCCAAGGGGCAAATGGACCCCTACGTACGAAGGGCCATTTGTGGTTAAGCATGTGTTCTCAGGAGGAGCAATGATATTAACCAATATGGATGGTGACGACCTTCCTCACCCCGCCAATGCAGACATAGTTAAAAAATACTACGCATGAAAAATGACCCGCTAGGCTGACATGCCTAGGCAAAAATAAGGGCTTCCCGTCGAACCAAAAGGGTTCGGGCAAAATGAAGGGATGAAAATGAAAAAATCTGTACACCCGGCAAGTCGAAAACCTGAAAAGGCGGCTTGGGCAAAAATGGGTATCCCGGTGGACTGAAAACCCGAAAAGGCAGTCCAGGCAAAAGTTAGGGATAAAAGCGTAATACTATGTCTCATGGGATCACTTTGCATCCAGAATCCGGTATCTACATCAAGACGGCATCGATCGGTCAGCTTCACTTTCAACCAAGGTCACCAAGTGATGAGACGCTCGGAGTTATAAAGGCAATAGCGGGGTTGAAACCCAGTGGATCACTCATATTTCACACAGCTGTTTTATTTTCTTTTGTATAAAACTTGTAATAAACTCTCTTGTTCGGCGACGTACCTCTTACTAGGACGCCAGCCTCTTGTACACAAAACGCCTATTCACAGGCTATTCAAAATCAATACAAATATACTTTTCAGTTAAACGTGCCAACTGTTTTTCTTTTTCCGTTTTGTTTTGCGAAGAACGTCCCAGGTTCAATTTGTGATATATGCATTTGACAATAATTTGCTAGCTCATAAATATTTGCATACGAAACAAAGAATTGATTGCAGGTGACACCAGAAACAGGGGCAATAAAGAGTTGTCTGAGCAGTCTGATTGTTCTATCTTCCAAGGTACCAAGGTAGGTTCGACTAAAGAACCTAACCAGACATCTTAAATTCCCCAGAGGACAGCAAGTCAGTGCATTCTTCCCCAGCCTATCTTAAATTCCCCAGGAGAGTCCCATCCAGGTTCCCCAGGAAAGATGGAATTCATCTCTCCAAGCAGTAAGCTTATCCCCAGTATATTCTGGAAGCTTATCCTTCACAGGACACGAACGCATCGTCTGGCTTGATTTAAAGAGTTATTTCCTCAACAGGATATAACTGGGTTATCCTCAGCCGAAAACCAAGGGAAAGTCGTCGTCAACGTAGTTCTTTCCTATCCCCAGCGAAGTCTATTCACACTTCCAATACGACAATGAATCTCCCATTCGCCAAGTTTATTCCGCAACGGAGTCATCTTCTCCTACCGGTATCCTTGCAGTTATCATCCCCAGCGGAAGCAAAATCTATTCTTCAACATCAGCCCGGGATAGGACTTCCTGGCACCCGTCAAGGATTTACTTTCCTAGACGAAAACATACATAAAACATCACATACATCATTATAGCATGCATAACGCACTGCATCATGCAAATCTCATTTATGTTGAGAACATCATTGCTTGATCCATATCATGCATTGCACATGACTGACTTTTATCTTTCAGGGAAAATTCAGTTAAGTTCTCAAGACATTTCAAGACCTAGACTGGTTCAGTCAAAGGCCTCCTCTGGTTCAGTTAAATCGTCCCAAGATTTTCCTGATTGCTTATCCAGTGGAAGACATTTCAAGACCTAGACTGGTTCAGTCAAAGGCCTCCTCTGGTTCAGTTAAATCGTCCCAAGATTTTCCTGATTGCTTATCCAGTGGAAGACATTTCAAGACCTAGACTGGTTCAGTCAAAGGCCTCCTCTGGTTCAGTTAAATCGTCCCAAGATTTTCCTGATTGCTTATCCAGTGGAAGACATTTCAAGACCTAGACTGGTTCAGTCAAAGGCCTCCTCCGGTTCAGTTAAATCGTCCCAAGATTTTCCTGATTGCTTATCCAGTGGAAGACACTTCAAGACCTAGACCGGTTCAGTCAAATCGTCCCAAGATTTTCCTGATTGCTTATCCAGTCAAAGGCCTCCTCTGGTTCAGTTAAATCGTCCCAAGATTTTCCTGATTGCTTATCCAGTGGAAGACATTTCAAGACCTAGACTTATCCAGTCAAAGGCCTCTCTGGTTCAGTCAGATCGACCTTAAGATCTCCCTGATTCTTATCCCAGCAGAAGACACCCCAGATTTTTCTCAACGAGCGTTGTTGAAGTTAAAGTCGCCCAAGGCTCTCTTACCATTCATGCTAAGGAAGTAATCATCCCTGCAACGTGTCAGGTACTCATTTTCTGTTTTGCAGGTATGCAGGTTCTCGCTAAGGAATCTCCTATGCAATCAACATCCAGATGGCATCTATAAGCCCATCGTCCAATCCAGCAACATCCAGATGGCATCTATAAGCCCATCCCCATCATTGCCAACATGTGAGCGCAAATTTCCGGGCACTCTAGTGTCCAATCATCTTTTACCCTCGGATTACAAAAGGCACGTCAGCCAATCTACATCCTCAGGTCTAAGAAGATTGAACAGGGGCAACTGTTATACCCCAAAATTTGCCCTCCCATATTCCTCAAGAAATTGCCAAGCCAAGCTAGAAAATTCCCCAAGGGTTGTGCAGTGCAACAGTTTCCCATACAGTCAAAATTAGGGTTTGGGTTCTGATCAAGCAAATGAACTTTTCAAAGGCCCAATCAAGTCTCATAGGCTTACAAACATGGTCAAGCATCCCCATATCAAGTTTCAAGGCATTCAGCTCAAGATTGCACAGTCAAAACCCTAAATTGCACTACAGTCAACTGTAGGGGCAAAATGGTCATTTGACAGTCAAAAGTTCAAATTTTTGGTCAACATATCATTTTGAAGCCACAAACATCATTTGATCAATGCTTGATCATGATTCTCAAGATTTGGCTCAGAAATCATCAAAGATGCAAAAGTTGCTATATTTGGACAGCTGAAAAAGTCAACTGAAATTGACCAGGGCATAACTTTCACATGGATTATCAGAAAAATTCCATCCAAAGCTCATTTTGAAGAGAAAGACATTTCCTACAACTCATCTTCATACTTCAAGTCCAAGAAATGCTCTCACAAAAAGTTATCAATCTCAACATTACAGGTCATTTTCAAAAGTCAACAAAAAGGGACTTTAAGTCAAAGGCCATAACTTGAGATTGGTAAATCAAAATGACATGGGACCAAAGACATTGGTTAAAGGACTCAAAGACCTTTCCAAAATGTCCAAGAACATGTGAAAAGCTTAAAAATTGAGCAAGTTATGCCTTGTAGAAGTTGGGAAATTTTTGTGAAATGGCAAAAGTCAACTATCTTTGAAAATCCAATTTTTGACAAAAGGGCCCCATTTTTCTCACTTTGTCCATCCTTGTCATGCCACACACGTGGCCCATGGTTGATTTCAAGACCAAATGTTGACTTTTTCATTTTTTATTTAATTTTTGATGATTTAATTCATTTTAATTCATTAAAAATTCAAATAAAATTTAAAAGTCAATGTAATGGTGTCAAATGAATTTGGACAAGTTCTATACATCATGAACCAACTCAAAAATCAGGCCAAGGTTCATTTTCATACTAAGTCTAGGTTTTGGCTAGAATTTAGGAAAAAATGGTTAATGAACAAACCCTAATGCCAATTCTTTCTCAAGCATGGATTAAGGTCAAATAGCAAGCCTATTCAATTGCAGGATGATCATTGAGTCAAACCCTACCAAGAACATAGCACAAAGCACGCTGAAAAGGCATTTGGACATTTGAAATTTTGGACATAAAAAGCAAAACTGAAATCATAGCTAGGGATCGTTTCAAGCCTCAATTTTTATACCATTAGCATCCTGGACCATCATTGAACGCATCTCAATCCATAACCTCAATCAAAAGCTCCTTGAACTAGCCTCTGCAAGTGAAACTGTACAGAGAAATTTTGAATTCGTATTCTTGATTTTACGCATCCTCTTGCATTTTTAATTATACATTCATGTTCCTCACAAGGTTTCCAAACTGACCAATGCATTTAATTTCATTTTTGTGCCATAAATATGAATTTGCCATTTTCGAATTCTAGGGTTCCAATGTTCTCAAATTGGGGATTTTGAGTATAGGAAAAATCAGAACTTCAGAGCAACACCATCACACTCAGCATCTTGAGACGAAGAAAATGAGATGCTCGCGCCTAATTTATATTAGGACACGAGCTATTCGCTATTTTCCTGTAGCTGCCCTAACCCCACGTTTCAAAACCGTTGCTTTATGCATTTGTATTACAGGACACGCGAAGAAGAAGAAGATGTGTCAGCTGGCGATTGGTTCGTTCAAAACTCGCGCGCGTTTAACCAAGCACTAACCATTTTTCTTTATATATTTTATTGATTATTATATGTTAAATGAAAACAACTAGCTCAGCTGGCAGGGACGCGCACTAGTGACCACAATGACCTGGGTTCAAGTCCCAGGTCTTGCAATTTCTCAATGTTATTTTTCCTTTCCAGGTTCCATGCCACGCTCATATTAAGGCTCACCATACACTTCAGCACCAGCCCATCCACGTGTCCCAGAGCTCTCACATCAAGGGCCAGGATTGGGAAGCATGCTACACTTCAGTCAAAGGCATCTCACTGGATCAAAAAGTCAACCAATTCTCACAAAAATGGGCCAGGCCTTTCTAATTAACACCCTCCAATTCTGGGGTTTACCCCCCCCTGGTTTGCCCATTTGATTTTTTTTCTTTTTTATCTTTAAATCATTTATTTCAATTGTTGTATTATTTTAATTACTTGTTTTATTTAATTTTAATCAAAAAAAATATAAAAAAACATTAAAAATACAGAAAAGACAAAAAACAATATAATTAATTTTGATTCTTTTTTTTAATAAATTAAAATGTGACTCATTTAATTTGATTAGGTTTTAATATTCATTTTAATTCTTTTTTCATAATAAAAAATCCCAAAAAATGTAGAATTAGGTTCATTTAATTTTCAATTTCCTTTTTTAATTCTTTAACCTTTTTCTCACAATGTTATTATTTATTATTTATTTTCTATAAATCAAAATTGTACATAATTAGCTTAGAATTTAATTAGGTTAGAAATTAAATCTTTTTCATAATAAACTTAAAAAATGATAGAACTAGGATTTTAATTTTAATTAACTTTTCTCTTTTTTTCTTTTAAACCTAAAAAACACAAAAACATTATTTTTAATTTTTAATTTCCTTGATTATTTAAATTATCTGTTAAAGGGTCCAACGCCCTAATTTGTTTAGTCTTTATTTCGCGCATTTGTTTTATATTGTGTAAATACCTCTGTATATGCCCCAAAGCCATGTAATTAAAAACTCTCGGACTTTTTATTCGCTTTATTTTATTTTCAGTCAAATCGGGTTCGGTTTTTTTGGCGATGTGGACCCGCGCCCGTTGTAATAGTTAGATTTATTTTCTCGCAAATATAACTGTTAATAAATATGCATGAAAGAATGAATGCCCGAAAAATAAAATTGAATCGTTAGATCACCAATGCATGACAAGACAAATAATGAACTGAAAATGACACACAATTCACACACACCACCCCTAGGGTACGCCTCACTGTTGCCTTTCGAAAGGTGGTCGTCGAGTAGAAAACGTCTTAGTAAGTCCTCATGGTCCGGGAACCTGGCATGAGGGTAGCTTCTAAGGTGTTTTCCCATTGCTCCGGTGACCACCACGTCCCTAAAACTCGAATTGACCCGAACACCTCCAACGGTGGTGCTACCTACCTCTCAATGGTGGGATGGCACTACTTTAAAGGACATTTACACAGACGAATTCCTTAGGGTAGGTAGGTTCTCGTAGGTACTTGCTCTCTTCAAAACAAAACAAAAAAACTCTTTTCACACCAACACACTTTCAAAAAACTTTCAAACAAACTTTTCAAACACTCTGACGTACGAGTTAAACTGAAACTTTTCAAAGAGTATTTTTGAAACCCACAATTGAAAAGCAAACCACAATTTTGAAAACGCATTGAGCAAGTACCTAAGAGCCCATGGATAACCATGGATAGAAAGGGTGCTAACACCTTCCCTTTCTATAACCTACCTCCCGAACTGAGAGCAATCTCTTAAAAGGAATTTTTCTGTGCTTTTGTCCTTTCCTATTGGAGAAAATAAAAGACGGTGGCGACTCTTGCTTCCGCGACATTTCGCGAACCAGCTTTAAAACAGTCAGTTCCAGATCCACCGATCACATGTTCCTACTAATGTTATTTATTAAACATATAAACAAAACATGTACCATAGGAAGAGAAAGACTGGTAAGATACGATCAAAATGATCTATATCAGATGACACTCTTAGAAGGAATAATTGCAACAAAGAAACAAATAATGAAATTATCAAATCAGAATTAACTTACATTGCAGACAAAACATATAGCGGCAGTTGTTTCCAAACTATTAAATAGATTTATCAGCATCTCTTTTGGAAGCCTTTTTGCCATTTCAACATAATCTTTTCCAACAGGATCAGAATTGTATTCTTTAACAAGAAGTGGGTGATCACAAGCCTGACGGAGACGTAAAAGCATCAAAATAATATTTGCATAGTTTTGATTCACTGTACGACAGCAACATATGCCTGCAAATTACAAGCATTACTTTTCAAAATTACAAACTGAGAACATCCATCAGTGTAGAAATATCAGAAGAACAAAATCATATAATTCGTAATTGACATGCCCACTGTCAAAATAAATTTCTAGACACTAATTTAAAAAAGAAAAGACAAACAGTATCATTACAGTATGTCCAAGTTAATATAAGAAATTTGAAAAGAAATAAACTTTAAATTGAGAACGTGAATCAGCTTCCAACTTTTTGTAGTATACCAAACTCCAAAATATTTAAAAGGTCCTATGTTGTGTTTGTCCCTTACTTTTTGCTGAAATTCTTTCACAAGTACATATAAAATTCTATTACCATTTACATTTTATTAAAATGACACAATTTTATTTTGTGTTGCATTTGTTTTAAAAAGGCTAGTGATACAGTTTAACATTTAGCTCTTAAGTTATAATCATTACCCATCAATTTATGTTGCACATGACTATTAAAATTTATAACTTAACATCCCACTGCAATGGTAAATGAAATGAATTATGAATACCTCAGAACCTTCTTTTATGCATTCATCATACTGCCTTGTCTTCAAGTAGCAGGCCATCAAGTTAAGTGAGCATGCCAAAAGAAGTTTTCTACTTTGAAAAGAAGGAATCTCTTTGATGTTTTCCTTGGCCTAAAATGTAAAAATTAAAACAAGGTGATATAGACTTATAGTGATAATTTCCTATAGTCTCAAAATAGAGATAAACAACAATGAAAGGTGTGGAGGAGACAGTTAAGCAATCTGAAAAGTCAACCTACCAACTTATACTTCTGCAAAGCATCATCGAACTTTCCTTAAAATCCATACAAAATTAAAAAGCATCAACAAAATTTTATAACAATATTACCCGAGCAACATCCAAAGTGTCAAAACAACCAAAATCTTCATTGTAACAACATTTTGCCCATTCATCGATCAACCATCACAACTCACAACCGGAAGTTTGTAATCTTCGACAACACTACACTTGTTCATATGCAAAGTACTTCATCTTCCAACAATAAGAGGATTTTTGTTCTTGTAAATGTAATAGCTCATACACAATTTCTCTAAAGTTGCAACAGAATGCTGCATAGGGTTTAGCTTTATATCCATCATCATTCTCTGCCATAATAACAACAAAACATTAAACAGCCTCCTAACAGCAACATTTTCACTTTACAATGTTAATATATCTTCAATTGAAATTAACATGACAACAGATCAAACCTGAAAATCAGCTCCATATTTCTCAACTAGCCGACTAATATAAAGACGCTGAATCGAAGTCAAAGGTTGAGGAAGTGCACTTTTATAAAATTCCAAGTGCCGATTAGATAGTAGCATCCAATATTTACATATGCCACAAATACTTGCCATCACATGATGCAATTAATCTTCAAAAGTTAATCTACTTCCGGGTTCACGAACTCATTCACTCCAAACTTCTTAGCTGTGAACAAGATTGATTATTACTAAAGTTAGTCCTTGAATTTATGTTGTTGACCAAAATCTTAAATCATTAGATGGAACACAGAAAGTGTTGTACCTAATTCAAATCGGCTGGAAACTAAATCAACTCCAATGATTCTTGATGCACCAGAGATCCTTGCACCTTCAGCAGCCTACATTATGGTTAAAAAAGAAGAGCAAAAATTAATATTGTCTCATTTCATTTCCAATCATAGCTGCAATGCAACACACACATGCAGACAAAGATATAAGAGTAATAACATACAGCAAGGCCAACAACTCCAAGCCCAAAGATAGCAACTGAAGAACCTGGCTTTGGTTTTGCAACATTCACAGTAGCACCAAGACCTATAAGCATCAATGCAAATTGAATTAGGAAATCACAGACCAAGCCTGGTAATATATAAATATCTGAAGCTAGGGATCTTGTATATATATACCTGTGCATATTCCACAACTGAGAATACAAACTTTGTCAAGTGGTGCTTCAGGATTGATCTTTGCAACACATCCAGCATGAACCACTGTGTACTCACTGAATGTAGAGGTGCCCACGAAATGGTTTATGGGCTCTCCATTGATAGAGAATCTAGACTTGTTATCATTGAGCATGACACCTTTGTCAGTGTTGATCCTAAGAAGATCACACATGTTGCTCTCCTCTGACTTACAATGTGGACATTCACCACACTCCCCTGTGAATACAGGCAGGGCTTTATCCCCTGGTTTCAGATGAGTCACACCTTCACCTACGCTCTCCACGATCCTGATAAACATCATTCATTCACATTACATACTAAATTACTGATACACTAAATAATCAAGACATTTTATCAGAAGAGAAGCATATACCCTCCAGCTTCATGACCAAAAATACGAGGAAACAATGGAGTCTGACCCTGAAACAGTGGCAAAAAAGAGAAAACCATGTTAAGCTATTGCGATTCATAACAACATACAGAAACAAAACACACTATTTTCTTTATTATCTACCTTAGCTTCCCAAAAGTAAACATCAGTGTGACAAAGGGAGGTGAAGAGTATCTTGAGACGAACTTCACCGGCCTGCGGTGGCGCCACCTCTACTTCTTCAATCACCAGTGGCTTCCCAGCTTCCCATGCAACCACAGCTTCACATGAAAACTTTTTATGTGATGTGAACAAGCTGGCCAGAAAGTTAATCTTCAAAAGTTAGCAAGGAAAGTCTATAGGTATCCCTTTGTTCCACTCAAAAGTTAGCAAGAGTACCTTCAACTACATCATTTAAAGAGTTCAAAAGAGATTTCTTACAAATGAGGAAGGTTTGATTCCTAGTAAACAAAGAGTGCCAGGTACTTCGACTATGAAATTTCATGTTTTTGGGAGCAACATTAAGTAATCAATTTTAACTAAACTGATTGCAATGCATACAATCTACTTATGGTAACGAGTTTGGGAGAAATCATAACTTGCAAGTTCAAGATGATTCTCGATAAAGAGTAACGGTATGCATACGGAGATGTGAGAGGGTATGGGGATTATCTAATTCATTTGTATCGACTGCAGAGGCTTTGGATGCAATAGTTCTGCAGCCGCTACAGAAGTTCCAAATCCTAAGGAAAAAACAAAATGACTCGGTATAAATCATAATAATATACACAAATTTATGCATAACACATAAGATAAATTTCAACTGAGCCAAATGACCATATGTGTAAATCCTAAACAAGAAACGAAATTCAAAAAACAACGCAAAATATGATCAAAAGAGAGATGGAAGAAGCTTACCATGCATTGATCCAAAATATTTGACAGTGATCCATCCTAAACAAATCATAAAAAATGAAATTCAAAAAACAGTGCCAAATATTATCAAAAGAGAGAGATGAAATTTCTTAACAAAAATCAAGAATATTTCCATTTTCAAGATTTCTAAGAGTATGATGGAAGAAGTTGACCATCCATTGATCCAAAATATTTGACGGTGATCGATCCATCTTCAGTTATATTTGGAAGCATAACTTTCAGAGTTTGCAGGTGTGAGGTAATTAGGTACATTGCCCAACTAAAAATTAGTCCAACATCAAAAAGATGCATTATGTGACAATTAATAATTCCTTTTAAGTACTCGTACGGATTTGCCTGGTCCAGATCCTCAAGAATGCCATTGAGACATGCTTTTAAACATCTTAATAACTAACAATAAATAACTGTTGATCAGAAAGAAGAAGGGATAACCCAAGGGGATGAAACCAAACTTAAAAAGTTTAACCTAAAAAGCAACCAAAAAGGGAAAAGAAGACTATATAGAAACTTCTTGCCACCAAACGCATCTCATACTCACATAATATCTCTATTATCTGTAAATATCCAATAATGTGGGTATTCAGACAATCTGGTATTGGAAGATAGATTAATAAGAAACACTAAATTCTAAAATCGGTTTTTATGAAAAGACAATATAAAAATTCTAAAATAAATTTTCAGAAATTTCCAATGTAATTTCTTACAGTACTCCTCATGTTTGTCCATTGAATTTTGGCTATGTTTATGCCAAAAGAACAACCAGAACAACAAAGTTCCATATTAAATTGGTTAGGTGCCTTCTGTTTATGCCAAAAGAACAACCAGAACAACAAATTTTTAATGCTGGGCTGAAGAGATACAATGGAAGAATTCGGAACAGATGGTGGTTGGCAAGAGAAAGAGCGCCACATAGAGGGAGAGAGCACAGGCATTACAGCTTGAATACGCCATCGGATAGAGTCTGGCAGGCATTGCAGTCTAAGTGAAGCAAGAAATAAAGTAAGAAATTCAGCAATTCTCCATCAATTTGCCAACCACAATCGATCACAACACAATAACAAAAACTCGGAAATGCAACCAAGAGATTTCAAGACCGAAAAACAAAACAACATGGTTCAGGCATTTCACCGAACACTTGGTTAACAACCTACAACAATAATGATTAACAACAGAATAACGACCCCGCATAAAAAATCGAGCTTAAAAGTGAAAAAAAAAGAAGAAGAAGATAACTCACGACGATTCGACATCTAAAGACAATCAATGATATGCGACTATGACCATGAATTCCCGATGTCGCGAGTCAGAACGTGCCACAACCATTGATGTTCTTCCAGCCACCCTATTCTGATTTAAAAAAGAACACATATTCATGAGCGAAGGAGAAGATTGACTCTGATACTTCCTGGAGCAGATTTGATTTCCTGAGTGAGAGAGCGACCATTGCGATGAGATTCAGAAGTTCAGACGAGAGAAGGAAGAGCCTGGGAAACTGCCCTAGCTAGTCGGGTGATGGCTTTGCCTATGCTTGATGCCCTAATTTCCAGAACCAACACGACGTCACCAAACACAAAACACACAAAAAATGGATTTCAAATTGGGAATAGCGAGAGAAGATGCTCAAATTTAAAGGGAAGCCATCGAAGCTTCTTAAGGTTCTCATCGAATTGATGTGGTTGAAGTTTGTACAGAGAAAAAGCAAAAGTATGAAGAAATTTGGAGAAAGATACGTGAACAATAAATAAAAAGAGAAATAGACGAAGCGGGGTAAAGGATTTAGGGGGACGACGGGTGTGGTTACCGTCGTGCCCTTTCATAACTTTTGCATGTTTTTTAAAGGTTTAGGGGGGCGACGGTTGTTTTACCGTCGTGATGTCTATTTTAGGACGGTTTCTTAACCGTCACAACATTCATTTTAGGGCGGTTTAATGAAAAATTGTCGCGATATTTAATATTTTTTTAAATATGTAAGGACGGTAGGTGTATACCGTCGTGACATGGGTCCCTATATTAGAATTACGATGGTTATTAAGTAACTGTCGCAATTTTTGTGTCGTAAAATCCTAATTTTCTTGTAGTGCCAAGCAAAGTTATACTGTAAGCCTTGAGGAAGTTGGGTATTCTCCAGCAGATCTCAACATTTCCCAGCACAACACACGAATATTCTTAACAAGCATCCCCGACAGTCTTGATCTAAGATTGTTCCCTGGCGGTATACCAGACATTCAGCGGAGCCACTTCCCCAATACATCTCGAAGTTTCCCCAGGAAAGTTCAATCAATCTCCCCAGTAGGAAGCTTATCCCCAGTAGATTCTAGAAGCTTATCCTTTGCAGAGCATATCTCTCCCCGTCTTTATTCAGAAGGTTATTCTTCGCCAGAGCTTATAACTGGGTTATCCTCAGCTAATTCCCACGGAAAGATCGTCCTCGGTGAAGTATTCCTATCCCCAGCGGAGTTCCTCAAACCTCCCAAACGTAACCCAACAATGGTATCCCCAGCGGAGTTCTCATACAACATCTCAGCGAAGTACCTCTCTTCCCACAGAGTATTTCCCCCAGCAAGATCGCTAGAGTAATTTTCCCCGCAGAGTAATCTATTCGCCAAGTTTATTCCCCAACGGAGTTATCTTCTCCTACCGTTATTCTTGCAACATCAGCCCAGGATAAGCTCCCGGCATTCGTCAAGGATTTATTTTCCTAGACAAAAATACATTCGCAAACATCACATTTTCATACATGATATAAACATCACATTCTACAATCCCATTGGTTATAAACGTCATGACACCGCGCATTCCATGCACCATGACATTGCATATAACTAATGTTTTGCCTTTTTTCAGGAAAGGTCAATACAAAGATGATTACTATCAACTATCGCAATCCCAGATTCGATTCCTGTATCTAGCCAGGGCATGTCCGTGAGCGATTGATTGTGGATTCGATACCTGTATCCGGTCAGGCATGTCTATGTTAAAAAGATTAAAGAGATAACTTGGAAACGCTCCAGATATGGATGCTGTTCTTTTGCTTATTCAAAATTCCTTTCTAGATATGGTTCAGATGTGATCCAGGCATGGCGACATTCTGATACTTATTCCAGATTTCTTCTCAGATATAACTTAGAGATGCTCCAGGCACGGAGTCTGTTCTGTTTTTTATTCAGAGATCACCTTTCTAGATATGGTTCAGATGTGACCCAGGCATGGCGACGTTCTGATACTCATTCCAGATTTCCTTTCAGAGATAGCTTGGAAATGCTCCAGATATGGATGCTGTTCTTTTGCTTATTCAAGACTCCTTCTGGAGATAGTTCAGATGTGACCCAGGCATGGCGACGTTCTGATACTTCTTCCAGATTTCCTTTCAGAGATAGCTTGGAAATGCTCCAAATACGGATGTTGTTCTTTTGCTTATTCAAGACTCCTTCTAGAGATAGTTCAGATGTGACCCAGGCATGGCGACATTCTGATACTCATTCCAGATTTCCTTTCAGAGATAGCTTGGAAATGCTCTAGATATGGATGCTGTTCTTTTGCTTATTCAAGACTCCTTCTAGATATAGTTCAGATGTGACCCAGGCATGGTGACGTTCTGATACTCATTCCAGATTTCCTTTCAGAGATAGCTTGTAAATGCTCCAGATATGGATGCTGTTCTTTTGCTTATTCAAGACTCCTTCTAGAGATAGTTCAGATGTGACCCAGGCATGGCGACGTTATGATACTTATTCAGTTTCCCTTTCAGATATAGCCTAGAGATGCTCCAGATCCGGACGCTGTTCTATTGCTTATTCAGATTCAAACTTCTAAAAGACAACTTAGAGGTGCTCCATCCCGGATGCTCTTCTATTGTTCAGTCCAGATACGATCCAGATTCGGATGACATTCTGTTACTCATGCAGTATGGATATACCCCAGACACGGCGGTCATTCTACCATTTATTCAGACGTCAGCAATCAGACACAGACTAGATATGCTCCAGACACGGAAGCTATTCTATTTCTTATTCAGATTCACCTATCCACCATCTTTCCAAATGGCATCTATAAGCCCATTCCCGACAAGGTTCTGTCACACTTCCAGATGGCATCTTTAAGACCATCCTCTTATCCATCATCTCTCCAAATGGCATCTATAAGCCCATTCCCGCCATCACACTGCTGATACTCAACTATGTGAGTGCAAATTTCTGGGCACTCTAGTGTTCAATCATCTTCTACCCTCGGATCACGAAAGGCACACAAGCCAATCTAAATCCTCAGGTCTAAGAAGATTGAACAGGGGCAACTGTTGTACCCCAAAATTTGCCCTCCCATAATCTTCAAAGTATCACCTCAAAGGGTTCAAAGTCTACTCAAGGGCTACACAGTCAACCACTCTCTTAAGCCAGTCAAACTAGGGTTTTGGTTCTTGCAAGGAAGTTGAAGTTTTCAAGGGCTCAATCAAGTCCCATATGCTCATAAACATTGTCAAGCACCTACATGTCAAGTTTCAAGGCTCACAAGGTCAAGTTGCACAGTCAAAAACCCTAATTGCTCCACAGTCAACTGCAGGGGCAAAATGGTCATTTGACAGTCAAAAGTCAAATTTTTTGGTCAACATCTTATTTTGAAGCCACAATCATCATTTGGTCAAGTCTTGACCATGATTTCACAAGAATGGCTCAAAAATCATCAAGGTGTCAAAAGTTTCTATTTTTGGACAATTGAAAAGTCAATTGTAACTTGACCAAGGCATAACCTTTTCATGGTTCATCAGAAAAATTCCATCCAATGCTCATATTGAATGGGAAGACATTTCCTACAACTCATCTTCACATTCCAAGTCCAAGAAATGCTCTCACAAAAAGTTATCAATTTCAACATTATAGGTCATTTTCAAAAGTCAACAAAAAGGCACTTTAAGTCAAAGACCATAACTTGAGATTGTTAAATCAAAATGACATGGGACCAAAGAAATTGGTTAGAGGACTTCAAGACCTTTCCAAAATGTCCAAGAACATGTTCATAGCTTCAAAATTGAGCAAGATATGCATTGGAGAAGTTGGGAAATTTTTGTGAAATGGCCAAAGTCAATTATCCTTGAAATTTCATTTTTGACAAAAGGGGCCCACTTTTTCCACTTGTTTCAGCTTGGCCATGCCTCCCACGTGTCCCACAATTTATTTCAAGATTAAAAATTAATTTTCCCGTTTTTATTTAATTTTATTTGATTTAATGCATTTTAAATCTTTAAAATTCAAATAAAAATCAAAGAAATTAATGAAGGGATATTTTGTGGTTTGAATAACTTTGATACACCATAAAACATATACCAAATTCGTTCAAGACCTATTTCAAGCAAAAAAAATTCAAATTTGGAGCAAATATGGCAAGTTATTTCAATGGTGATTATGGAGAAAATCAAAACTTCATTGCAAGGCTTAAAAGCTCCTTAATGTGACTGATTCTCATCCAAGCCTATATATACAAGCCTTGCAAGCCTCATTCAGAACCTAGAAAAAAAGGAGAGTGTGCACAAACGGCCAGAGGAAAAGTTCAAAATTTGTCCAAAAAAGTGAGAGATCTAAAGCGGTGTTGCAAACATTTTCAGATCAAAGCAACCACGTGGCTTTCTTCCTTGTCACTCCCTGAAGCCAAAGCAACCACAAACGCGTCCTAAGGTCCACTACCAAGCGCTGTAAGTTATCTCAAACTCACCCCTGTACACGAAATCATGTTTCTCCATTCTTGCACTTTTTCTGGAAAATAATAGCATATTCATACTCCATGCCTAATTTCCAATATAACTGCTATATTCAATTTCATTTTTAGGCTTCGTATAACAATACCCGTGCCTAGGATTCGTTGGTTTTGTTTTTAGGTATTTTGTCTACAGGTGAAATTGGGACAAACCATAAGCATAGACGTGATCAAGAGACATGGACGATCACAACCATGGGCTTAGATGGAATTTTTGATACCTAAGGATGATTTTGAGTAAAACCTCCAAAATCCGGCCTTCACCTCCTTGGTTTAGCATTTCTTTTCTTATTTTCTTTCCTTTTATTAATTATTATTATTATTTAGTTAGTTCACAAATAATTATTTTCATAAATTCAGAAAAAAATAAAAAAAAATGTAATTATTATTATTATTATTAATTTCACTTTAGTAATTATTTTTGTAAATAAAATACTAATAAATTAATTAGTTTAATTAGTTAATTTTAACCTTTTTTCACAATAAATAAAAACAAATTTAGACTTAGGCTTTTTCTTTTGACATTTTTAATTCTTTTTTTATTTTATTTCATAAAAACATAAAAAAGGTCAAAAAATATTTTCTTGTAATTAAAATAATTAATTAGTTTTCAATTTCATTTAATTACCAAAAAAAAGACAAAAAAATTAATTCCCTTTTCTTTATTCGCGCGTATTTAATTTGTTCGATTATTATGTAATTGCTCCGGATATGTAATAGTAAATATGACCTTTTTACTGTTTTTTTATTTTCCGCACTTATTTACTTAAAACGGGTCTTTGTAAAGATTTGGCGATGTATAGACCCGCGCCTTGTAATAGCGTAGGATTTACGTTTTCCGTACTTTAATTTCCGCACCCCTTAATTGCTAAATTTTGCATGAAAGAATGAATGGCCCAAATAAAATCAAAGTGTAGATCACCATAATGCATGACAAGATAAAACATAACTGAAAACAATACACAAATTCACACACCACTCTTAGGGTACGCCTCACTGTTGCCTTGCCCCTCGAAACGTGGTCGTCGAGTATAGGACGTTTTAGTAAGTCCTTATGTCCATGAACATGGCATAAGGGTAGCTTCTAAGGTGTCCTACTGTTGCTCTGGTGACCACACTGTCCCTACAAGCTTGAATCATGGTCGTCGAGTACAGGACATTTTAGTAAGTCCTTATGTCCATGATATGATCCAGTCACCTCGAAAAGGTTGCCTTGGAATTAAAAAGGATCAATGGCATAAGGGTAGCTTCTGAGGTGTCCTACTGTTGCTCGGTGACCACACTGTCCCTACAAACGAATTGACCCGAACACCTCCAACGGTGGTGCTACCTACCTCTCAATGGTGGGATGACACTACCTTAAGGACATTTACACAGCCTAATTCCTTAGGGTAGGTAGATGACTCGTAGATACTTGCTCTATTTCAAAAAAACAAACAAAACTCTTTTCACACTGACACTTTTCAAAAAGCTTTCAAAACAAATTTTCAAACACTCTTGAGGACCGATACAAGAGTTATTCAGAAATCTTTAAACGAAACTTTTTTCAAACCCATTCACACTTGAAAAGCAAACAAACATTTTGAAAACACAAATGAGCAAGTATCTAAGAGCCCATGGATAACCATGGATAGAAAGGGTGCTAACACCTTCCCTTTCTATAAATCTACCTCCCGAACCGAGAGATAATCTCATAAGGAATTTTTCTGTGCTTTTGTCCTGTCCATGTTGGAGAAAATAAAAGACGGTGGCGACTCTTGCTTACCGCGACATTTCGCGAACCAGCGTTAAACAGTCAGTTCCGGATCCACCGATCACAGTATGCTCGTTGCTTAATATGCTTCTTTGTCTGATGATGAACCTAGGGTTCTGAGGGTTTTGATGGGTGGCCTTGAATGCTTGAGTATGCTTGACTGTTGTATGATGCCTTTGTATGCTTTGCTTCTTTATCTTCTTCAACTGCTTCGTTGCCTCGACACCTCTGTATGCTTGCCCCCTTTTTTTACTGCCCTGTGATGACTATACTGAGGGCCCTGTGTTTGACACTGAGTTGCCTTATTGAGTTGATGATGGTTGATACCTTGCTTCTGACTTTGCCTATTTTGTAATTTGGCCTATGATGAAGACTTTTCTGAGGCCTTTTGTGGGTTTGGAGATTGGTATGCTTGTTTATGTTTGAGTTGTTGGCTTCTTTGCTTGAGTTGGTTAAGGCTTTAGGTTTATGCTGCTTCTGGTCAGGCTTTAGGCAGGGTGATACAGGGTTGGTGATCTTGTTTGTTTTTCTGGTACAAGGTTTTTGTTTATCAGTTTTGGCTTTTTAGCCATTACAGGTTGGGTTGGTTTTGACAGAGTTCAGGTTTTTGACAGCTCAGGCAGGTGAGGCTTGGGTTTGACACTGGTTTTTTGGCTTATGTTTTGATGATAGGCAGGTATTAGGCGCAGGTTCTCTGAGTTTGAGCTTGTTTTGAGTTTTACTGCAGGTTTATGTTTCAGCTTGGCCTTGACAGGTTTTTAGGTTTGGGTGAACTTGTGGCCTTTGGCTGTTATGCCTGTACAGGTTTATTGTGAGGCTTGATATCAGTTCAGGCTTGTTAATGCAGGTTTTGGCTTTTGGTTCTTATGCTTGTAAACGAACAGGTTCAAAGTTTTGAGCTTATTTTGTATATTTTTGTGTGTATTGGTTTGCCTCTTCCTTTCTTTTTTGTACTGTGTTCAATTTTTGTTTTTATATATCTCTTCATGCCTAAAGCCTTGTAAACCTGCTTTCTTTTTCTCTTCTCTCTCTCTTCAGTACAGTTTAGCATTAAAATAATGTTTGCATTGTACTTTATCTGAAAGGGCCACACTTTGGGAAATGATGAGAAAATATGTTGCTTGCATATCATGCTTTCTCTGCATTTTTTTATCTCTTCTTTTGACAGCTTCTTATCTTTGATATCTTTTCAAATCTTCTTTTGACAGCTTCCTGTACTTTTTGTATCTTTGATATCTTCTTTTTGACAGCTTGGGTAGCCTTTTGGATAGTTTGGGATTTTTGACAGAAAGTTTGAATTTGGACTCTTAGTTTGATTTGAACCGTGCAGTTGTTGTTTGAGATTTGAAATATGCAGTTTGTTTGAGATTTGAACTATGCAGTTTGACAATTTAACTTGTGCACTCTTTCAAAGTTTAGCAAATAAATATTCGTCCCTCTTTGTGAACCGGGAGAAATCCCGTGATTTGCAGAGAGGGTTAACTGATCCCAATCAGTGGCCCTTAATGATGAACTGTAATTTTATCTGTCTCTTTTATTTATTTATCTGCTATTGACTTTCCTTTTTTTTCATTTGCAGATAAAAAATTGAATGGAGCACTGGAGCAAGGGATGGCAGATGAAGAATTGAAGATTAGAAAAATGTTTAGGATAGCTTTTTTTTATTTAAGTTTAAATAAATGTAAAATCATTGTTGTAAACAACAAAACAATTGTACAATTAATTTAAAAATTAATAAAAGTTTCTTTATCCAATTAATTATTTTTCCTCCTATTGTTTATTTATTATTTATAATTCTTTAATTAAAATAATTGAAAATAAATTCCAATCATTTAATCTTAGAATAATAAATAATTTAAATAAACAATGCTTTAGCATTTGATCAGTTAAACCTGGCACTTCCAACTTCCAAAGCAAAACAACAGTTAATCACAACCACTGATCAGACGCATTCCCCTTTTTACTGATTTTTTACCAAACACTGCAAATCCAAACTGAATGTATCCTTTTACCGATTCGGTCAAACAAACGTGAATTCAATCCAAATGCATTCTTTTTACTGATTAAATCAAACAATGCGAATTCAACCCAAATCTCTGAATAACTTGCAAAGTGCTGTAGAATTTAAATCCTTCTGAGAACGTGCCCACAAAACCCTAATTCCTGATTAAATGCCAAAGAACGTTCGCCTGATCAAAGTTGAGCCAAAATCAACCAAAACCCTAAGCCAACTGTTTGAAACATTCTAGAGCCCTGAAAATCAATAAAACCCTAATTGTGTCTGACTGACGAGAAAAGTCTGTTTGACCGATTCTTGAGCCAATCTGAAAAATCAGGAAACGCCTGAAGCTGTGATTTCTTGTGGAAAAATGCGAGGGCAAATTTTGGGGTACAACAATTACCATACAAAATTTTATAATTGTCAAAATAAGTTTATAATTTGATACATAAAATTGCGTATTATAATTTTATCTAAATCTAAAGAATGATATAGACAAGATTGCATTCTTAAATAAATATTATACAAAGAATAAGATAAAATATATTTTGTGGAAATAGTGTTTATAAATGAATAATATTTTTTTATGATTTGTAAATTAAAATAAATATCATACGAAGTATGATAAAATATACACATAATAAATGTTGATTTTTATGAAGAATTAAAGAAATATATATTGATTAGTAAGATTTTATAGCATAATGTGGTTTTGTTTGGTATGATTTGCAAAATACAAATCGCAAACTGAACCGAACCGCACGGTTCCGTTAGAAAATGACCCAAACACATCCGAACCAAATACAATTTTTTGCGGTTTCAATTTGGTTCGGTTTTACGATTTTCTATTGAGCCGATTTGATTTTGAACACCCCTACTATGGAGTGAGTTTCTGGTACGATAGAAGAAGGTAGATCTACAAGATTAACACTTCAATAATGAAGTTAGTGAATGAGTGATAAAGTAGTTTGAGTGTGTGAATAAAATAATAGTTGAAATAGCGTGTGTGGGACTCTATATAGTGTGAGCGGTTAGAGTTATCACTGTGTGATTTTATACCTTATGCGGGGAGCATTTAATTACATTTTACAGTGGACTATCCTACGAGGGTGAGGATTGAGTGAAAATCTCATGGTTGTAAGCACCCTAATCCTCAATATCTTGGCACACACGTTATAAGAATATGCCTCATCATGATTGGGCTTTATTGCCTTTGTACTTGTGATCGGCCAAAATAATTGCCCCCAAAATTTGTCATTGGACATAAATGAAAATACTTTTTGAGTATTAGGTCGTTATCCCCCTCGATTGTGGTCCTCATGCGCGTCTTATCTTGGGATTAAGCACATTTACTGCAAATCTTGTCATTAGAATTTTTTACATGAACGTTCTGCACGTGGCCCTAGATCCCTATGGTATGGTGTGAAGTTGTGCTTTAGGGTGCTCATGTGCACTCAAGTGGCATTTTAATCTCGAGGTGGATTTTGTACGTTCATTTTCGTTTGTCCACCTTCCTTTGTTCTAGGTCATTGATTTGTCTCCCTCAGTATGTTATATAAAGGTTGTTTTTCTTCTTAGGTTATATTTCACCTTTTGTGCAAATTGTTTTTTTCTTTCTTTGTCAGAAAGCGTGTGAGTGAGGATAAAGCATGCTGAAAATATATGTGATAGTTTGGGAGGTTAGTCGACAATCCTGAAAGCAGTATGAGGTGTTACAACGGGTGTCGAATCATTATCTTTTGATACATGATTGACATCTATGTTGCCTTTGCTTTTGCAACCGACATAAACATGTGAATTATGACTCAGATTCTAAAATAAAAAGAAACTTTAAGGTTTATTCTCGTAATACATGATGGATAAATTCATTGGGGGTTGTCATGAGATATACTCTCATAATCCATTGTCCTTAAGGGACTACTCACACATGGTGAAGTAAAAAACAATAATACAAAAATTTATAAACATTGCAAGGATATAAATAAACTGAAGTAAGCAAAGTAATAACAACTTGAAATGAAAAGGAAGTCAGGATTGCAATACCAAAATTGCAGAAAAGTTACAAGAATTTTGCAAGAACTTAAGCTAAGAATCAAAGAAAAATACAAAGAGAATAGCAATTGTAATGTATGATGGTATTAGGAGTGATGATTTTGCTTGATGCCTAAGCCTCTATTTATACTAATCCAAGGCATAAGTAATTCATAATTGGCACTAATTTTGAGCTTTACTACTACTAATCATGGGGTATTTTAATGCTATAGAGGTTATGGATGATAAAAGGTTACGAAAATCGCCCAAAAATAAAAAGTTCATAATTGCTTAAGGATTGACATGGGCCGTGTCAGTGGACATGGGATGGACATATAAGCCTCATTTTACTCATATGAAGGGGCCAACACGGCCTGTGTCTTGGGACACTGCCAAACCATCTTGTTCTTAGAAAATTTGTATGGGAAGAGCCCATTTTTGCTTGATCTTTGGCCTTTCTTGCTCTGGTTCGATCCACTGACCTCTTAATACCCGAAAAAATAAAAAGGAGACAAAACACATAAAATCAAACTAGAATGATGAAAACACGTGAAATCGAGAGGAAACAAACAAGAAACATGATGCATTTTGATAAGCGGTAAATGTGTCATGTTTCTTTCCTTTTTTCCCTTTGATTTCATGTGTGTTTTCATCGTTATAGTTCGTTTTTATGCGTTTTTGTCTCATATGTTTCTTTTCAAGTAACAAGAGGTCAATAGAGCGAATCAAGACGAAAAGGGCGAAGATTGCATAAAAAAGAGTGTTTCAAGTACAAATTTCCCGAGTCTAACATGACCGGGCCATGTCCCATGACAGGGGCCATGTTCCCTCTTTAAAGCACACCCATACAAGAAGCCAGAGGTTGACACGGCCAGCCCGTGTCCACTGACACGACCTGTGTCAGGCCTTAAGTAGTTACAAAACTTTTGTTCTTTAGATGACTTTTATGACTTTTTGGCATTTGTAACTCCCATTCTTTTATGATTAGTGATAAGTGTCCATGAAACACAAAATTAGTTCAAATAATTAGTGACTTAGGTATTGGATTAGTTTAAATAAGGGCCTAAGGATTTATCTGTTCCATCATCTTCACTACTATTATTTCTCACAAATTGTTATGTTCTTTAAGTTCTTAGCTTAAGGCTTTGATAATATTTTGTAATTTACAACACTTTTATTATAATCTTGCCTTCTTCTTCATTTTATTCGATTATTGTTTTACTTATTTTCAATTACTTACTTTTCTTGTATTGTTCTTAAATTTGTTTATGGTTGTTGTTCATCTCACCATGAGTGAGTAGATCTTTAGAGAGATGGGATTATGAGAGTCCTTCTCATGACAAACCCATACTAAGTTATTCATTTGTAATTACGAGAATGATAATTTTGCTTTATTTAAGGATTCAAATCTTATTCAACGTTTATGTCGGTTGCAAAAGCAAAGTCAAAATAGATGTCGATCATGTATCGAAAGATAATGATTCGACATCTAAAAACAAATTACTAAAAAACTGAATTCGAGGAACCACTGACAGGGCACCTTGATCTCAATTGAGAAACAATCAAGAATTCGACGTCGTGTGACAAGGTGTATCATCTTGATTGATATGAAAAACAGTTCATGAAACACATTTAGATGTGCACGCCACAAAAGCGGGAGTCACACAAATTTATCTAATTTTCTATAAAAATAACTTATAACTTCTCATAATTCAAACATGAGTGATCTTATGGGTGAATCTCGATAGATACTCATAGCTCTTAGTCCTGGTTTTTATTATTTGTTAAAATATATTTTTCAATATGAACCAAACAAACATTTTTCGGTCACTTTAAATAAACATAGTTGAAGTAAGAATTGGTAATCACATATCTTCTTGTGTGTTTGATTTTTTAATACTTGACATAATAGTGCACTTGCAGTTCACACACATAAGTTTTTGACGCTGTTGCCAGAGAGATTTTGTGATATCGAAAGTTTATTTCAACGCCGTTTAGACGGTACTCTTACTTTATATTTTATTTGTCCTAATTTTGTATGCGAAGGACCCGGCTGACCGAAACTTTGGTTGAATCAGTTAACAAGATTGAGCGTTTTCTTCAAGAAAGATGTTGACTCCTCGCCTTGTAACAAATGTCTAAGATAGTGGATACTAAACCACTCAAAGACTATGCGATTCCCACCGATGAGGAACCACATAGAAACATTGTACACCTGCCCATAACGACTAATAATTTTGAACTTAAGCCTTCGCTAATAGGCATGATTTAACAAAACTAGTTTTTGTTAGAAATTTAGGGTGTGATAATCCTGGATAACTTCGATGAATCGTGTTCGTACACTTTCCGAACAAAGTATTTCGACCCTATTCTTGTCTGGGTTCACGAAATCTTTGTGGGGATAATTCTCGAAGAAATTCTGTTTCCGACAAAAGAAGACGAATTGTAATTATAGAGAGAAGGATGCGTTTTTCCTGTATCCGAGACCGAGGCCGAACGACTCCTTATATAGGAGAACAGTAATTGAAAACGAAGAGACACATTTGTTCGAAATGAATATGTCAGTTGGGAAACAGTTATGTCCGTTGGGAACAGTTATGTCCGTTGGGGAAAGGATTCAAAATTTTTGCACGGGGCGCTGCCCCGCACCCCGCCCGCCCCTTGGACCCCGCACCCCGCCAGGGGCTTCGCCCCTTGGAACCCCGTTTCAATTATTCGTATTCAATTATGTATTGGCTCGACGAGCGTGCACTCCGCACTTCCCTAACTCGTCTCCGAACTTAACGCATAATTGCATCGGCCTTTAGAAATCACATTACTACTAAAATACATTGGTGATACAAAATCGCCAACAGTTTTCCGGGCTACTTATGAAAAACCCAAATCTGCATCTCTCAATTTTTATTGATAATTGTAGTACCTTGAAGGCTAATGTCGTTTGACCAGAATGCGATCCGTCTAAGACTGTTCCCATTGTCGCTACGAGATTGAGCTCAAGCTTGGCTCCAATATTTTCCTGCAAACTCCATAACTTCTTGGGCATAACTTAAAGTTGCTTTCCTTGCGCAATATTTTTCGCCAAGTAATACTACTTTAGTAAGAAGCGAAATCAATAATTTTGGACAAGAGGATGAATAACCTTTTTTTGACGCACGAGAGCGTTATACGGATTTGCTGAGGCTTTGTCTCTTTCATGGGTTTGATAAATGGTTGGTGATACACACCTTCTATAACAGTCTCATTTACTCTACATGGATGACCTTTTATGCGGCCGTCGATGGTGTGCTAATGAACAACTCGCAAGACATGCATATAATTTGATTGAGGATATGGTTAAGAACCACCACTCACGAGGTTCTGTCAGTGATAAAAGTGCACCCCCTTCCAAAAGGGAGGGATGCACGAGAAATGAAGTTACAAATTCTTGTGTTATTTATATTTTTCCTTTATTCTCTTTATCCCTTATCTATTTATTTCACTGTCTTTCCTCTGGTTTTCCACTGCTTAATTATTCAGTTAGTTTTAAATTATTTTCAAACTTTGATTTTACAAATGATTTTGTTTTCAACTAAAATTTTACAAACTTCCACAATCCACCCCGTCTTGTTTATGGAGTCACATGTGCGACAAAGAGGACATTGCGAATTTTCAGAGTACTCTGGAGGTCCATCTTTATGATATCTTGTTGGTACTTGTGGAGGGGGAGAAATAACACAATCTTTGAAAAGAGCTTTCAACGTCTAAAAAATTCAACAAAAACAATTATGTATCTAGTGAAGGAAATTGAAAAGGGAAACTTTGTTCAGGAAAAAGCTAGGCTTTTGGGGTCGGAGATCAAACATGTTCGCTGGTATCACCCAGATAACAATTAGATTAAGCTCAATTTTAATGATATTTACCATAATTCTACTTCCATTGGCTGCAATGAATTATTTAGGGATTCTTTAAAAAATTGGAGGTGAAACTGTGTGCAAAGAAATGGTTTGTATGATGCCATCACTATTAAGATGTGAGCTACGTTGTATGAATTGGAGCTAGTCTGGGATGAGAAAATTACTAATATGATGACATAAAGTGATTCTAAAGTCTTTACACATATGGTAAGACAAGAAAATATCAAGAAAATATGGTTGAACACGTTTTTCAATTTTAGTCAAAAGAATCAGGCATACGACTCAAAAGGACTAACACCTAAAGTTTAACAATACTTGACGTGAAGACAATCAGTATGCAGATTGACTTCGCTAATTTGAAACTTACTTTAAACAACAATGATCTCTTCATTTTTTCGACTCTATCCACAAATAATTTGAAGAACATTTTAGTTGATGATAACACTTGACTCTCATTCCCTAAAATTATTAAAGTTTCTTGTTAGATTTCCTCTCAATATTTTATAAAGTTTTTATACTCTCTTTTATACTAAAAAAAATATTCAACTTTATTGAATATAATTTAAGATCGGTTTGTTTTAGTTTTTTTAAAAAAATAATTTTCATAATATTACATAAATTTTATATAAAAATAATTTATAAAGAAAATTTTCATAAAAACTTTAAATAAAAATTTAATTTAAATAATTATTTTTAAAATATTATTTTAAATATTTCATCATCTTGTTGAAAAAATTTTCGAACATCAAAATTTTAGATAATCACTTAATTTTAAATATATTTTAATCTTCAATAACATATATTTATATTATATAATATTAAAATTTATAAATATAATATTTTTTAATATTTTAAAAAACGATTTTATAAAATCCAATAGTATATTTGACCATTGATGACAATGACAAACTTTTAAAATATTTTACAATCACAATAACGAGTTTGACAATTCTCTACGTAGTCGAACACATTAAAAAACGCTTAACGGATTGTTTGGTTGGGAGTACGTTTTCCCACCGCCACCGCGGTTTCACGGCGTTTCAACGTGAAAACACATAAGTTAAAAACTGTTGCTTCTGAGAGAATGCGCGTTAACGTTTCTTCAACCGCCAAAAGAGCTTATTTTCTGTTGCTACTCATACAATTTCCCTCTCATTCCAAACAGTTCCTTTTGCACAACCACTTTTGATCCTCACTCACTATTCCCAAATTTCGTTACAACTCTCACTCACCTTCTCACAAGCTTTGTGGAATCAGGTATCAATCACTTCCGTTTTCTCTTTTGAATTTGTTTAGAGCTTCTCTCTATCACATTATTATTTGTAACCATTCGAATTCGAATACCTGATTTCGTATTAATTTGTTTTCTAATCGTGCTTGTTAGGTGTTTGATTGAAAACCTAGAAGTAAACTTAATCAAGTACTTCCGTTTCCACAATGCATTCCATGCTTTATGTTATAGTATCTCATTTATGTTCTTAAGATTTCAAAAAATGGTTGCGGTCGTTTTCACGATTTCGGATACTGATTGCGGTCTTCGAGTGTAAATTAATCACAATTTGTTCTTTAATATAAAAACAGTGAATAACAGTATTGGCACCGGCACCTGACGATACCGTTTTGTCGCGGTCGCATACCGTTTTTTAAAAACCTGGTTCTTATCGACCTGCATGATTACTGTTTATTGAAGCATGAATTGTGGTGTAGTTTGTAGGTAATTTCATTTTCGGAAAGAGGAAAACTAAAGCATTTTCGTGTATGTTAGTACAGCGAGCATGAGTAGTTAAGTTTGTTTGCTTTAAGACGAGATTCATTTAAACTCTTTCGTCTTCCATTTTGCTAGTGTCACTGCTGTTTTTTGGTGTGCAAACATTTATACGTCTATTTTGGGACACTTGTTAGGTAGTGTGATAATTTTGAATTAATACTGCATTAGGATATAGTGGGGGAATTAAGAGTGTTGCTTCTTATTATTATTACTGTCTCTACAGGACTAAGCATGTTCTTTCTGATATATGTTTGGAGTGATGCGATTCAACTCAAACTATTTTTGTGTCAGCTGTTGGAATAAACTTATAGTATAACACATTTATGCTTGAATTGACTGGAATGAAAAGTTTTTGTCGATATTTACTGGTGAGTGTGAGCACAATTGTAATTTCTAATGTCCATGTGGCCATGTTTAAATCATTTGATGTGTGGAACTTTCAAGTTTGTTTGAATGATTGAAAGTCCTTTTGTATCATTCATTCATAAAATTTGTTAGGATTTAAATTCATTGTTTATGTACATATTTGGGTGGATGATAGGGATGCGAAAAGTGATTTTCCTTTTCATACGTGTTGTTACTTTGTACCAACAACATTGATTGATTTTGACTCTAAACCCCAATTTGTCTACAAGTGATACTAAGTTTTATAACAAACTCAGTTTTAAATCACTAATCTCCCAACATCATTTTAACTAATCAGTTTTACAAAATCAAGTTTATTCAAAAACATATTTGATAAATATTCAACAAACACATTTTATATTGCTTATTTAGATTTTAAATATGCCTATAAGTATAGAGAGAGGGAATTCTGATTGTAGTTTAAAAATGCTTGAGTTTTGCCTTATTTTTTCATCACATTGATTTGCAGAGCAAGCAATCAATCGGCATATTCTTGACCTGACAAATGAAACTCAGTGGGAGGTGATTGGAAAGGTTATACTCTTTTCTTTCAATATCATCATTAATTTGATTTCTGTTATTAATTATTTGTCTGATAAATAATTAATAATTGTTTAGACATATCTACGATGCAAAAATATGGCAAATGGCTTGATATTGAGAAGCTTGGCAAGAGAGGATGTTTTTTTCTTCAGTCAAGAATTCATTGGGCCAATGAATGTGTAGAAACTCTCCACAAGACAAGGTTCATCCTATAGCCTTTGATAATTATTCCAGCTGCGTTGTTCTCACATTTAGTTTCCTGAAATTGAAATTTTGATTAGAGTCATCTTGTAACATTAGTTTTCTAGAGATTTTTGTCATGAAATTAATTTCTTAAATTTACATTTAGAAATTTACTCATCTTGTGCCAAAATTTATCTCCATAAATAATATTTTAAAGTTTAAACAATAAATATTGTAAAAAGAGAAAATACAAAAATAAAATAAGAACAAAAGAATGAAAAAAATAAGTAATCCAAATTTGGGGAAAAAAGAAATGACTATTGACATTGGCAGCCTGATTTTGAAGATTCTCAAAAGTAAGGAGGGAAAATGTGTTTTGTGATAAGGTTCAAAGAAAATAACTTTCTGTTAGAAAGATGGTGCAATCCACTTTTGTCCATAAATTCACATGCACTATGACAGTAGGTTACTATCATGTTCTAATCTTTGAAAATTTACAGAATATTGTGATTGATACTTCTTCAATAAAGTGATATCGTGACCATGGAACTTTTTTTATTTTTTAAAGTTATTATTGGGGGTAAATTGGGGGGGGGGGGGGGGGGGGCACCTTCAGAAACAGAGTAAAAGCAAAAAAAGAAGACACGGGAGTAAAGTAAACTAGGCGTTTTTATTTATTGGAAACAGCTACCTCACCAATAAGGAGTGCATAAACTGGACACATATATCATTACCTCAAGATGAAAAACAAAGGAATGTATAATTTTATTTACAAACTGCCGAAGTAATTAGCATTACTTGTACCGTACTCCGTAGTCAGTTGTTTAGGTGTGCTGGTGATCGAGCTAGATATAGATGAGTTGAGGTTAACTTACCCGCATGGACTCACCATGTTGTTATACCACCTGGCCATGGACTTTAAGGTTATAGTAGAAACAGGTACTAGGCTGACTTCAAAAGAGACCGGGCAAAAATATTGAAGGCATACACTCTTGAGCTATCTCGGTCTGATGTCGATCGATCATCCATGCTGAAGTCACCCTTCAAATAAACTACCTATATGAGTTCAAAGTATAAAGCCCTCTATAGAGCCCATTTAACAACTATATAAAAGGGATCGACCCTAATCAAATGAAGATACATCTCATTCATAGTTTAGTTTTACTATTACTAGATACTAGTTCTGACTAGGATATTTAGACTTCCTTTTTAGATTCCCCCCTTGGACTGAATCACATAGATTATCCGCACTGGCAGATCTACCTCCAACCTCCCTTGAGGTTGACTCATGTTTTAAAACAAGAACATTGGTAAGCACACAAATTGTTTTTGGGAGTTTGTAACCAAAATATTCACGCTGACATTTTCAACCACTATCAATAGAGGAAATTAGTTGATTGATGAGGCTAATTGAAAGGGGTGCCTGTCAAATTATTCAAATAATTTATCTCATTCCTACTTTTCTCCAAAACTAAGAAAATTACCTGCCAAGGGTTTTGACTTTTTATAGGAATCAGGCAGAGTAGAGTTGATTGAGTATAGCCATTAGACTGCTGGCTAGTAATTTAACTCTTCAAACGTCAATAATGGAAAAATTTAAATGAGCTATTTTTTGCTCTGAGAGAAATGGGAACCAGACAACTTTCTCCATGTGGTTTAGAAGTTTTTGTGAGCCATTGGAGCTATTTGAAAATACGACAATCATGCAAATGCTCTTAGAAATAAACACAAATTATGTAGTGAATAGAAATTTAATGTTCTCCTTGATTACTAGCACTCTTATTTCAAACACAAATACAAAATTGCCACAATAAATATAATAGCAATCATACACGACCATATTCATCTATGCACAAATAAATTAAAGAGATCACTAAAAGTGGACTGTACTTATGACTTTCACTTGACATTTACATTCAAATATTGCTTCCTCATTTTGATTTGTATGTCACTTGAGCACAACAAGACCAGGACGTGCAAGATGGCCACCAAAGAAATAGACTCAATTTTGTCTGAATAACAAATAATGTTGCTTAGAGATAATACATTCAGACTTTTATTCAAAGAACTTAGACTGGAAGGTAGTTTCACTTTGTTCCAAATGGAGGTTGCATTTATTCCTTGATGAAAACTAAAACCTGAAATGAATAATTTGCATTACTAAGATTTATACATGCACTTGTAATATATGTGTATTTATAGATGTAAGATTATAAACTTACATGATTTATACGGAACGGTGTTGCTGCATTTTGAGCTTACTTGTAGATAGGTGGTGGTGGGGATGCATAAATGTAAGCTGGCGGGGGAGGCGATTTCACAGGTGGGGGAGGTGATTTGTAAATGTATGTGGGAGCAGGAGACGGGGAGGGAGGAGGTGGTGATGTGTAGTGGTATGGTGGGGGAGGAGATGATGTTGGTGGAGGAGGACTCACATAGTGGTAAGGAGGTGGAGGAGATGACGTTGGTGGTGGAGGGGATTTGTAGTAGTACGGAGTATGAGGAGTGGGAGATGGTGGAGGAGGACTTTGATAGTAATAAGGAGGTGGTGGAGAAGGGGATGGTGGTGGTGGGGATTGGTAATAGTAAGGTGGAGGTGGGGATGGTGTTGGAGGGGGAGGAGACTTGTACACATATGTAGGTGAAGGTGGAGGTGGGGATTTGTACTTGTAAACTGGTGTTGGAGGAGGAGGAGATTTGTACTCGTAAGTTGGTGATGGTGGAGGTGGTGACTTGTACTCGTAAGTTGGTGACGGTGGAGGTGGTGACTTGTACTCGTAAGTTGGTGACGGTGGAGGTGGTGATTTGTACTCGTAAACCGGTGTTGGAGGAGGTGGTGAGTTGTACTTGTAAACTGGTGTTGGAGGAGGAGGGGAGTTGTATTTATAAACCGGTGTTGGAGGAGGAGGTGAGTTGTACTTGTAAACCGGTGTTGGAGGAGGAGGAGAGTTGTATTTGTAAACCGGTGTTGGAGGAGGAGGGGAGTTGTATTTATAAACCGGTGTTGGAGGAGGAGGTGAGTTGTACTTGTAAACCGGTGTTGGAGGAGGAGGAGAGTTGTATTTGTAAACCGGTGTTGGAGGAGGAGGGGAGTTGTACTTGTAAACCGGTGTTGGAGGAGGAGGGGAATTGTATTTGTAAACCGGTGTTGGAGGAGGAGGGGAGTTGTACTTGTAAACCGGTGTTGGAGGAGGAGGGGAGTTGTACTTGTAAACCGGTGTTGGAGGAGGAGGGGAGTTGTATTTGTAAACTGGGGTTGGAGGAGGAGGGGAGTTGTACTTGTAAACCGGTGTTGGAGGAGGAGGTGAGTTGTACTTGTAAATTGGTGTTGGAGGAGGAGGAGAGTTGTACTTGTATACAGGTGATGGTGGGGGTGGTGACTTGTACACGTAAGTTGGTGATGGCGGAGGTGGTGACTTGTACACATAAGTTGGTGATGGTGGTGGTGGAGAATTGTACTTGTAAGTTGGTGATGGTGGAGGAGGTGAATTGTAGTAGTATGGGGGTTTGTATACAGGTGATGGTGGGGGTGGTGACTTGTACACATAAGTTGGTGATGGCGGAGGAGGTGAATTGTACTTATAAACCGGTGTTGGAGGCGGAGGCGAATTGTACTTGTAAATTGGTGTTGGAGGAGGAGGCGAGTTATAGTAGTATGGGGGTTTGTATACAGGTGATGGTGGGGGTGGTGACTTGTACACATAAGTTGGAGACGGTGGAGGTGGTGAATTGTACTTATAAACAGGCGTTGGTGGAGGAGGTGAGTTGTAGTAGTATGGGGGTTTGTACACAGGTGTTGGTGGAGGTGGTGACTTGTACACGTATGTTGGTGACGGTGGGGGTGGTGAATTGTACTTGTAAACTGCGGTTGGAGGAGGAGGTGAGTTGTAGTAGTATGGGGGTTTGTACACAGGTGATGGTGGGGGTGGTGACTTGTACACATATGTTGGTGACGGTGGAGGAGGTGAGTTGTATTTGTAAACTGGTGTTGGGGGAGGTGGTGAGTTGTAGTAGTATGGGGGTTTATATACCGGTGATGGTGGGGGTGGTGACTTGTACACATAAGTTGGTGATGGTGGAGGTGGTGAATTGTACTTGTACACTGGTGTTGGAGGAGGAGGTGAGTTGTAGTAGTACGGGGGTTTGTATACTGGTGATGGTGGTGGTGGTGATTTGTAGACGTAAGTAGGTGACGGTGGAGGTGGTGAGTTGTACTTGTAAACTGGTGTTGGAGGAGGAGGGGAGTTGTACTTGTAAACCGGTGTTGGAGGAGGAGGTGAGTTGTACTTGTAAACTGGTGTAGGAGGAGGAGGAGAGTTGTACTTGTATACAGGTGATGGTGGGGGTGGTGACTTGTACACGTAAGTTGGTGATGGTGGAGGTGGTGACTTGTACAAGTAAGTTGGTGATGGCGGAGGTGGTGACTTGTACACGTAAGTTGGTGATGGTGGCGGTGGTGAATTGTACTTGTAAACTGGTGTTGGAGGAGGAGGTGAGTTGTAGTAGTATGGGGGTTTGTATACAGGTGATGGTGGGGGTGGTGACTTGTACACATAAGTTGGTGATGGTGGGGGTGGTGACTTGTATATGTAAGTTGGTGTAGGAGGAGGAGGTGACTTGTAGTAGTAAGGAGTTGGTGATGGTGGAGGTGGTGAATTGTACTTGTAAACTGGTGTTGGAGGAGGAGGCGAGTTGTAGTAGTATGGGGGTTTGTTTATAGGTGATGGAGGGGGTGGTGACTTGTACACATAAGTTGGTGATGGTGGGGGTGGTGACTTATATATGTAAGTTGGTGTAGGAGGAGGAGGTGACTTGTAGTAGTAAGGAGTTGGTGAAGGCTTAGGCTTTTCACATTCTTCATAATGTTTCTTAGAAGCATAGGCGAATGGCTTAGCCTTGAGCACAACTTCATACTTGTCTTTAGATTTTACCCACAAGTCAGTTCCCTCATTGAGCTTAGTTGGGATGTTGAATGGAGAGCCTTTAGGTGGAGCATGTAGTTTGGCTTTGCACACTGTGGGACCATATTTCACATAGTTAAAGTTTGGGATTGTGATGGCATACTTTCCGTTGTTTTTAGTTTTACCGTACGCCTTGATTATGTTCCTTCCAGCTTTACATTTGACCTCAACAACAGCACCTATCCCATAATCAGTTGAAATTCGTAAGTCTCACAGCAAAGTTAAATATAAGTAATGACAGAATTAAACATTACAAGGTCTTACTAAAAGGTCAAGTTTAGTTATTCGTGTTGTAGATCATATTAATTATGTAGCATCATCCAATTCCAAAGATTGAGTCATATCATCTATCATATTGATTTTCTTTATTACATCTTGCAGTCAGAACTAAGTAAAATTTGCATGTTATTTAGAAATTAAGTTGGTTTTTCAATGAGTGAAAAAAAGTTAGTTTTTATTAATATATGTAAGTTTTTATAGGTAAAGGGTACATGCAGAAGATAAAATACTTTGTAATAGTTTTTTCAAAAATGAATAACTAAACTTAATATAAAGAGCGAATGAAACTCATCTAAGAATGTAAAATTAACCAGCAAGAATTTAACTAAAAAAGAAAAATTGATGTAGATAGGAGAGATTAAAATATAAGGATTAAGAAGTGAATGTAATATACCTTTGAGGTGTTTCTTGTCATGAGACTTTTCAGGATACTCCCAGTTATAGCACTTGTAGCTGTAGACTTTACCCACTACCTTTACAATCAATGAGTGGTGATATGGATGTGGGGGATACACAACAGGTGGAGGAGGAGAGTTATAGTAGTACGGAGGTGGAGTGTACTTGGGTGGTGGTGGAGATTGATAGTAGTATGGTGTTGGTGGAGGTGGAGATTTTACCGGAGGTGGTGGCGAATTGTAGTAGTAAGTTGGAGGAGGAGGTGAATTATACTTGTACACTGGTGTTGGAGGAGGAGGTGAATTGTACTTGTACACTGGTGTTGGAGGAGGAGGTGAGTTGTAGTAGTATGGGGGTTTGTATACAGGTGATGGTGGGGGTGGTGACTTGTATACGTAAGTTGGTGACGGCGGAGGTGGTGAGTTGTACTTGTACACTGTTGTTGGAGGAGGAGGTGAGTTGTAGTAGTATGGGGGTTTGTATACAGGTGTTGGTGGGGGTGGTGACTTGTAGACGTAAACTGGTGATGGAGGAGGTGGTGAGTTATACTTGTAAACGGGTGATGGAGGAGGTGGTGAGTTATACTTGTAAACTGGTGCTGGAGGAGGAGGAGACTTGTACACGTAAGTTGGTGATGGTGGAGGTGGTGAATTGTACTTGTAAATTGGTGTTGGTGGAGGAGGTGAATTGTAGTAGTACGGGGGCTTGTATACTGGTGTTGGTGGTGGAGGAGACTTGTACACATAAGTTGGTGATGGAGGAGGTGGTGATTTGTACTTGTAAACTGGTGTTGGAGGAGGAGGTGAATTGTAGTAGTATGGAGGTTTGTATACTGGTGTTGGAGGAGGAGGAGACTTGTACACGTATGTTGGTGATGGTGGAGGTGGTGAATTATACTTGTAAACTGGTGTTGGAGGAGGAGGAGACTTGTACACATAAGTTGGTGATGGTGGAGGCGGTGAGTTGTATTTGTAAACTGGTGATGGTGGTGGGGGAGACTTGTAGACATAAGTTGGTGATGGTGGAGGTGGTGAGTTGTATTTGTAAACTGGTGATGGTGGTGGGGGAGACTTGTAATAGTAAGGTGGAGGTGGGGAAGGAGAGGGTGGTGGAGGAGATTTGTAGTAGTAAGGTGGTGGAGGTGAGGGAGAGGGTGGTGGTGGAGATTTATAGTAGTAAGGAGGTGGAGGTGATGGAGTAGGTGGTGGAGGAGACTTGTACTCATATGGGGGTGGGGGTGAGGGAGATGGTGGTGGAGGTGACTTGTACTCATATGGTGGAGCCTTATGTTCAATGGGTGGTGGAGGGGGTGACTTATACTCATAAGGAGGTGGTGGTGAAGGTGATGGTGGTGGTGGTGACTTGTACTCGTATGGTGGAGCCTTATGTTCAATGGGTGGTGGAGGGGGTGACTTATACTCATAAGGAGGTGGTGGTGAAGGTGATGGTGGTGGTGGTGACTTGTACTCGTATGGTGGAGCCTTATGTTCAATGGGTGGTGGAGGGGGTGACTTATACTCATAAGGAGGTGGTGGTGAAGGTGATGGTGGTGGTGGTGACTTGTACTCGTATGGTGGAGCCTTATGTTCAATGGGTGGTGGAGGTGGTGATTTGTACTCATATGGTGGAGCCTTATGTTCAATGGGTGGTGGAGGGGGTGACTTGTACTCATAAGGAGGTGGTGGTGAAGGAGTTGGCGGTGGAGGTGACTTATACTCATAAGTTGGTGGTGGAGGAGAACTGTATGGGTAACCATCAGCAGAAACGGAAACCACAGTAGTAGAAATCAGAACAATGGCCAATGCCATGGCCATTTCCGGCCGAAACCGACCCCTTATGGGGTCCCTGCCCCTAGCAGTCATGGGCAATAGGCAAAAGCTGGCCAATGTTTCTGAGATTATCCTCACCACTATTCTTAGAAAAGCAGGAAAGAAAGATAGATAGAGGAGAAGGTTTTGTGTTAGTGAGGACTGATAAAAGCTTACATAAAATAGCTATACTTATAGTGATAGTAATGAGTCGTTAAAGAGGAGCTGTCATAAGGGACCATTTCAAAATATTCATTTGGTTTCTTTTAGATTTTAATGTCTTAAACTAAGTTTCCCTCCAGCTGGCCTTGTGACTTTTCTAAGTACTCTTCTACACTCTCTCTCCAATTTGTTTTCCTCCAAATGGCCATACAATGGAACCAGTCACCATCAAATTCCAACAACTACTTCTAATAATTGAAGTATTAATCAACATCTCTACTTCTTACCTTAGCATAGTATCAACACAAATTAATTACCATAACTTACTATTCTTTTATTCTCTTATCATTCTCTGCTGAGTTGCCTATCTTGACAAAAAAGTAACTCCAAAATGCTTTATTTCTCTTGAGTTTTTTTCTTTTCAATTGTTTTAGCATAAAGGGAAAGTGAATAACTTATTTTGCATCATAGGTTAATTATTTTTGTTTAAGTCCTTAATGGCTGGCAGCTATTACAAACTTTAGATCAAATCATTTCTGTTTGTTTAATAATAAGGTGAAGATGATATTTGACTTTTCTTTATTTCTTTCTGTACCTTTTGAAGACAAGCATTTGGCACTTTGTGTTGCAGAATAACCCAAATATGCCTTATTTCCTACAGGTACACTTGGCCGTTAGGTATGATACAGATCGTCATCATTGTTTATTTTATTTCTCATATACCCCTAAAAAATTAGATATACATTATACCAGTACACTTTTGCACCTTAATTCTTCTAAATACGTATAATGGCCTGGGGAAGAATACAAATTCTTTTTCACTTTAGTTCAGCTGTTATATTACTTTCACTTTCACTTTTATTTTTTGAATTTTCTGAGCCATGTGATTTCTCTCAATAATAATGATTATTAACATGTGATTCTTGTCAACACATGCATGGATTCAAAGTGCACGTTGCATCATTTACATGTTACTCGAGGCGCACAAACTTTAGAGGTAGAAAAAGTTAGAAACAATAACCAGAGAAACTTTATTTCACAGATTAATTAAATCTCCAGAACAAAATATTATTTTTCTCTCCGGCCTTCAACTTTAGTACTGTCTCTCTAGCTGAGATATTTTTGCAGAAAATTTTGTTAAATGTTACTGTCTCTGGATGAGATGTCAATATGGCATAATAACTAAAACTGAGAATTCATTTGATTTGTCTGTTGTCTTGATGTATGTACTGTACATTCCATGATGAATGAATGCATTTTTTTAGTACTAATGTTTGCTCAGTGCATTGTTTTTAGCAACTGATCATTGTCGGTTCTAACATTTGAATTATGATGTCAATAAATGAATGAAACGTGCACATTATTGGTTCTGCATTTCTGTTATAGATAGTTTTATTATACAACTATGCTTTTTCAAATTAAAAAACAGCCCCCCACTGACCAAGTAGTGGAGGAAAGGAAATCATACACATTTCTCTATAATATAAAGTTTGGACAGATATTTTTCTCTGATTTATTTATTCATTAATTTTCTATTTTCTTTTTGTAAATTAATAATTAAATAAGCTATTCTGAGACAAGTGATGTAATTTTGTTGTTGTTACATTACATCAGGTCTATTTGTTTATTACTATTGTTAATACTAATAATAAGCTGGCAGTGAATGCGTCATTTTAATTATATGGACTCTAAAATGAGTGTCGTTTAAGATTTTTGTACATAGATTATGAAATGTAATAATAGTGTCATAAAATATTGCACTTTTATTAAATTAACCTTATTAATGCATTGAAAATAGTGTAAAGAGTAATAGTTAAATGATACAATTGAAAAAATAGTAATTATTTCTATATTGAGAAGTGAGAATGATATTTATTTTAAAATAAATTTTTTCCCTCTAAACTTACCGTCATTTTGAAACAGAAGTATAGAATAAAAAAAATGTAGCCCTGAGTTAGAAGTTGCATAGAATGTGTGTATGAACTGTTTTCCATGTGAGCCAATGTACACCTCTCTTATTCATAATAGTCAATGCCGTGTGATAAGAAGTCTCTAAATTTAAATTTAAATAGAGCATCAAATTATTGATGGAGTAGTTGAATTTAGGAGAAAATAATAATCACGTTCTTACGATTTGTAATTTCAAACCCGAATTTGGTTAGGTAACCTTAAAGATGAATTAGATAGATAATGGTTATATAAGGAAGCGCGGTAGGGATAGTGGGGTGAAAAAGGTAGGAAGAGACAAGGATTGGACAGTGTTTGGAATGGAATAATCTAAACGTGAGTCTCTTTCATAATGAATGATAAGTGAAATATCAAATAATGACTTTTCTTTTTAGCATGTTAAAGTCATTTGGAGGACCACTTTTGGTTCTTAAATTCTCATGTTTAGCTATATAATTACATGTCTGATTTGGATAATTTTTATTAGATCCTTTACGATTTGGATAATTTCCTCCCTTTGTGTCTGAGGTTAATTATAGACTTATTTTGTTTTAAGTTCTTCATTAGTACCAAATGATTTATACAACAAATGCTTTTATTAGCATTTGCTTTATAACTCGATTTCAAACTCTTATTGTGATTATGACTACTATTGTAAGTTAAAAGATTAATTTATAACAAATGGTTTTATTAGCATTTGCTTTATAACTCGATCTCAAACTCTTATTGTGATTATGACTACTATTGTAAGAAAAGATTAATTTATAACAAATGGTTTTATTAGCATTTGCTTTATAACTCGATTTCAAACTCTTATTGTGATTATGACTACTATTGTAAGTTAAAAGATTAATTTATAATAATACAGATGTACTATTTTAAAATTAATTGCGTGATTTGAGTAGCTTCGATGCATATTTCATTTTCTCTTAAAAACATTAGTTATTACTAAATTAAATTCTTTGATGTTTTTAAAACTTTTTTTTTTGTATATATTGACACCTTCAATAAAACTTTAATTATTTTTAAAAGTTCTTTTAATATGTACATATCATAAATAATATACTCATTTAAAATCTTACCATCAATGGTTTGATGATTTTTTAAACCAAATTTAAAATTTATTTATATGTGATTCTTCATGTTGTCTCGAATCAATTCAAATGACTAAATATTTGATAAATGTAATTGTGTTGATAAATAGGTGTCATCTTCTCTTTACTTTTTTTATGTTGGTTAAATTAAATAGATTAGATTTAAAAACCTCACTATTTATGTATTTAAATATTCTTATAACGTCTATAAGGGTGAAATGTAATAAAAATCAAATAAAAATTACTTCTTGCCAATTTTGGTTTTGTTAATAGATCTTTTCTTTTGAAAAGAAAAATTGTCAAGGAATCACATCTCTCGACTTCAACCAAAGGGGACACGTTATTTTTCTCAAATAGTAATAGTATGTGGTACAAAATCCTGCAAAAGTGACAGAATCAAACTCATTTTTACAAAGAGGTACATGAAATGGAACTCAAAGATGAAATGTAATGTTTAGATACAAACATTAAAAGTATGAAAACTCATGCAACTTGTACCCTACGTTGAAAAGTTTTATATTTAAATATTAATTGAAGAGATATATTTGTATTAATTATGTTAGTTATTTATTAATTAAGAGTTTTAATGATCAAGTTAAAAGAATAATTAGATTTTTATTTAAAAATTAATTGATTAATTAGTTGGATATGGACTGAAATATAGGTGAAGCCTAGACATTTCGAAATAATGAGACCTTTAATGAACTATTACCTTATATATGGACTCTCCTCTATCCGATTGAAGAGAGAGTTAACGACATTAGAAGTACATGTTAAAGAAGAACCACAAGTCAATTGGTGTTCGTTATTCGTCTTTTTTTTTTTTGTGTTTCACGAAAATATAAAGTTGTTGTGTCAATGATTCTTCTATCCGAATCATCCTAATATCATTTTTTTATAAATTAACACGTTGTAAATCCTAATATATATATATATATATATATATATATATATATATATATATATATATATATATATATATATATATATATATATATATATATATATATATATATATATATATATGGTTTCTTTGTTATTGAACATGTTTGTATAATAATTATTAAATTAATTCCAATAAGTAGTATCATAGTGAGTCTTCATGTTTGATTTATTATGATTGATTATTGTTTATGATTTATGTTGGTGTATGTTTAGTGTTGGAGTCTTTCGGATCTTTGTGAACTCGAATTTGTTAAAAACTTGAGATTTATGGCTATTTTCTCAAGAAAAATATTATCAATCCTAAAGTGATGAATCCAGAATTATAAAAATATTCAATTTTTGTGGTCGGTTATATTATGTACAAGTTTAATTTGATTTTGAATGATGACTTAAGTTTAATTATTTTATGCATCTAATTGTGTGTATGCCATTTTCGTGCATGAACAATCTAATATATGAAACAAATAAGAAAGATCCATAATGATGCTAGTTTTGGCAATTTCTCATTCCACCTTTGCTATATGGGGTGCATCCTTGAAAATTTTAATATGCTCATGGGTGAACTCAGAGATGCATCTCCGAACGCACTAAATACTATTTTCTTAGCAAATTTAGTTTGGAGATGCCTTTCTGAATCACCTCTAAGGTGAATTCGGAGATGCATGTCTGAAGTCACCTTTTGTTACAATTAATTTTTTTTATCCTCACCTTAGTGATATTTTCAGAGATATGTTTTCGAAAATATCCAACGAAAATTTGAGTATATGACCACCTTGCATGATTATGTTTCTCACCTTCAAACACTACCAAACACCTCCATAACCAAAAAAACTCTTGAAAAAAATATCTTTAACAATTAACTTTTCAATTCAAAATCAGATTTTATGAATTTTAACACATCAAAGGGAGCATCATAAGCTGAAACTTAAAGTAATGCCTGCATTGATCTTTAGTTGGAGTTGAAAAATGTTTGCCTATTTCAGAAATGCATATTCGAACTGACCTACCTACATTCTTTCGGATGTGTATTTTAAAATTCAACTTATACTAACATTTTTGTTGTTGTGCTTCTTATTAGAAATGATTCACCCGAAATATATTTCCCAAAGTAGTTGTACGTGACGATGTAAAACAGGATGTAGCGAAGGATAATGTTAAATCAGTTGAAGTTAAGCAGGATATTAAACCGAAAAAAGTGAAAGAAGATGTTAAAGTGATATAAATAGACGTTGGTCAATGTTTCATCAATGAACAATTGCATACTGCTCGCAAACATATGCTTCAATGGGTCCGCATTGTATCCATGAATTTGGGGTTTGGCATTGTAATTAGAAGGCCAGACAATGGTTCTAATATAAGACACACATTTGTAACCATGACTTACGAGAGAAGTGGGACGTATGTTCCCTTCATTCGGAAGTTGAAACGTGATGACACAAGAACGAGAAAATGTGGTTGTCCGTTTAAACTGCATGAATATTGTAGCGTCGATGAGATGTGGAAATTTAATGTGCTTTTTAGAATACATAATCATGAATTGAAAACAAAGCTAGTCGGTCATCCAATTGTATGTTGTTTTAAACCGAATGAGAAGGAAATTATTTCAAACATGTCTTTAATCAGAGTGGTGTCGAAAAATATACTTGCAGATTTGAAACAAAAACACTCAGAAAGTGTTTCATATATCAAGCGGGTATATAATTAGCGTCATAGAAACAACACGGTGATAAGGGGTCCAAGATCCAAAATGCAACAACTTTTGAAACTTTTGGATGAAAATCACTATGTTTCTAGGTATGCAGTATGTAACAATAAAGTCATTGTTCGTGATATTTTCTAAACTCATCCCGAAAGTATTAAGTTGTTCAACATATTTTATATTATACTCATTATTGATGCAACATACAAGACAAACAAGTATATGTTTTAGCTTCTTGAAATGATTGGTGTTACTTCTACGGAGAAGACTTTTTCACTGGAATTTGCATTTTTGGAATCTGAAAAAGAGGTCAACGTTACATGGACCTTGGAAGTGTGTAAGACTTTGTTGAAGGATTAAGAGAACATGCCGATGGTAATTGTCATTGATCGAGACACCGTGTTGTACCCCAAAATTCTCCCTCTCATTCATCAAATTTTTTCTCACAAGATCTCCTTTGGTTCAAGACTGCACAAGGGTTGATCAGCTCAAGACACCTCCTTAAGCACTTATGACTGAAATTAGGGTTTGAGATTGCACAAGGATAATTGAACTTTTAATGCCTCATATGACTTTCATGGATTATTATGGACCCCCAAGATGGCTCATGTCAAGTTTCAAGTCTTGGATCACGTTTTTGCCCAGTCAATTGAGCAATTGACCTAAAAGTCAACTGTATTGGGGAAAAAGTCAACTGTGGCCAATTTACAATTAAAATTCATAATTTCTGATCCATATCAATATTATAAACTCATATGTATCATTTGATCAAATTTGGAACACAATTCCTCAAGAAATTTGATCAAATCATCAAAAAGGCAAAATGATCAAAATTAGGGTTTTGACAAAGAAAGGGCAATTTCTGATTTTTGACCTAGAAAATGGTTAATTGGTTTGAGGCATAATATCAAGAGTTCAATTGCATCATTTTGACCTAATGGCACGACTCAAAACATTGCTCAATATCAATTGATTGATAGTTGATTTACAGTCAACTGATCAAAAGTCAACTGTATACTGAAAAGTCAAACTTTGACTTTTTGGTCAAAATCAAGTGTCAAAGATCATAATTCATCAAAACATGTCAAAATATGAAACTTGTTCATCAAGAAATCAAAAATTCAAGATTTCATTTTGAAAAGTCAAAGTTTTCAAACTTAGAAATTTTTCTAAGTGTTGGAAACTTCATATTTTTCACAACTTTGAGCCATTTTTTCACCATGATGCAAGATGACTCTAAAGAAACTTTCGACATGAAAGTTGTATATTTTCATGAGATCTAAAACTTTGATTTACAAAACTTCTCCTAGAAATGCTTGGATATCATGTTATTAATCCATGAAGTCATGGTCTTGAAACTAAACACTTAGTGAAAATTTTGCCCTAGTTTAGGCAGGATTTTGACCTAACTTCATGGAAATTTTTCATATAGTTCCAATGGGAATTTTCAAAAGTGATTCAAAGAGGGGTTGTAGAGAACATTACAAGCTTTCTAAAATGTTCAAGAACTCCTTGAGATCATTCTTGAGCAAGGAGAATCAAAGAGAGGAAGTTAGGGTTTCAAACTAAAATTATAGGTCATTTTCATGATGAACAAAAATACAATTTCAATGTTAGGCTGCATAATCTTGCTTTGCAGGCGTTCTAACTTGTGTATCTATCCATCATTAATGGATTACACAAACTTTTTAGCTTTAATCCAAGTGGTTTAAGCTTTATCCAATTCACATTTCCATTAATGGCACAAAGTGAACACTTCCATTTTGGAAAAGCAAGCTTTATGCACAAAGTCAATTCTTGAGCCTCTAACTTGTTCCCTCTGATCACACGCCATCTACAAAGTCAGAAGAAAGTGTGTTTAAAGCATAAATACTCTATCTTAGCAAGTACACAAGACTTTGAAACTTGGATTTCTCAAAAATCACATGTTATGCTTAAACTTGTGATTTTGAATTCTGATCAACTACAAGCTTCCAAACTTGTTGCTTATAAATAGAGGCATTATTTGTGAGCTAGAACACGAGCCGAAGCACCATGAAACACACCAAAACTCTCTCAAAACAGAAATTTCCCAAAAACTCCATTGTTGCACAGTTTTTGACCTTAAACACCAAACTCATATTTCCCTCCTGCGTTTCTTGGCCTTTTGGTTCCTAAAACTTCCTTACATCAAATACTACTCACCCTCATCCTTATTCCAGAACTATAACACCATTTACCATAACCTCCATAACCAAAAAACAGAGTCTGCACATTGACTTCTCCAAGCCATTTCGCCCATCCATTGCTCAAGCTAACCATTGCATTAACTTCGTGGGAACTTGAGGAAGCTAACTTGATCATTGCAGCACCTTGAATCAAGCTCATTTGCATTTGACGAATTCCAGTTTTGAGGTAAGTTTTCCTAACTTGGAACTCTTCATACAAACATCATTAATGGTTTATTTGTGAATAAGAAATGTAGATATCATTGTCCTGAAGCTAACCATGTCCTTAGATTTCATTATTGTTGCTTGAGTAGTTAGAAATTTGAACCTGAACTTCTGAAAATATTTAGGTCAGGATTTGGTACCGTTAGAAATTCATGCTCATTTTTTAGAATTAGCTTAAGTTATTTACATATTCAGAATCGTGAGAAAATTTCTAACAAGTTTGATGTCAGAAGTTTTATGAATGGTTGAGAAATGAATGAGATACAGGTGGTCTGACTGGAGGTTGAAGATGAAGTGTATTCATGACTCATTTTGTATTATATATTCATCATTTTATTTAAATTAACGGATGTATAGCCACCCCAGTGGTAAGGCAACACGCTGGTAACCAAGAGGTCATGGGTTTAACACCCAGCGTGCTACCTTTTGCATTTTTTTTACATTTTCTTTACATTTTTTGATTCTTGCAGCGCCTAGGCCTCCAAATGATCGGGCCTTACTTTTTTGCTATTTCTGACCCCCTGCCTTGTTGTTTACACTCCTGACCCATTTATTTTTCTTTGTTATTTTATTTTCTTTCTTTTTTTCAATTTTATTTTAATTTTATATTTCTTTATTATTATTATTATTATTATTTTCATTAATAAAAAATCCAAAAAAAATATTTATATTTTATTATTTCTATTTATTTAGTTTATTTTTCTTCATAAAACTAAAAGAACAAAAATATTATCTTTAATAAATTTCCCTTTTTAAATACTTAGATAATAAATCTTAATTATTATTATATTATTTTCTTGTAAATTAAAATCAATTTAGAACTTAGGACTTTTATTTTATTTACTAGTTTAATTAAATTCACAAAACCCCTAAAAACTTGTTTTTTCTTTAATAAATTAATTTCTTTTATTTAACTTAATCTTAATTTTCTTTTTTTAGTTAATTATTTTATATTAATTAACTAGGTCAAAAAACTTTTTTTTCATGAAAACCAAACAAAATCACATTTCTTTTTACATTTACATTCTTGCGTTTTTACTTATTCAATTTTGTACATTTATCCAAATTCAATATGGTTGTAATAATTATTTAGATTTAATTTCTTGCAATTCTCCATTTGTAATTTGTACACCCCTCCCCTAAATGATGTAATAACGTAGTAATTTTAATTTCCGCAATTTATTGCTTTATATACAAATACTAGTAATTAGGGTTTTGTATGGAAAGATTAAAACCAACAAGTAGCAAACTCTAATCAAGACAAATCAAGCATGTAAATCAATACACTTGCAAACATACACCCCTAGGGTAAATCCACTTTGTTTCCTTACAGAAATGACCATATTATGCATGTGAGGTATCTTAGCAAAAACAAGCAAAATACAAGATCATAGTCCCTCGATGAGGCTATCCATGTTGCCTTTCAAAATGATCTTAGTCCCTAAAGAAAATACTAATATGTCTTACAACATTGCTAATCATGGCTACACGATGACCCTTGCCCGTCCCTTTTACATCTAAAGATAAAGTTACTTACCAAATCAATGGTAAGATAACAATGTCAAAGGAAAGAAGAAATAAACACAAAAGACTTTTGAGTAGGTAGAATGTTCCTATTTACTTGCTCAATTTCAAAACAAAAACATCCTTGCTATTTTCAAAAACAAACACCAACACTTTCAACAAACATCTTACAAACTTGAAAACATTTTCAAAAGATCAACACTTTGTATACATTCTCACGAACGAGAATCATTACAAAGTTTGCCCAAACAATGACACATTTTCAAAATACTTTCAAAAACCACACAAAGCACATTTTCAAACAAAAGCAAGTGATCTAGCAAGTAACTAAGAGCCCATGGAAAACCATGGATGAAAAGGGTGTTAATACCTTCCCTTTTCATAATCTACCCCCCGAACTCAAGAAAACATCTCAAGGGTCTTTCCTGTTCTTTCCAGCCTTTCCTTTTGGATAAAAGAAAAGTCGGTGGCGACTCTTGCTAACCGCAACAATTGAGATCAAACGCAAAACAATCTAAGTCAGTTCTCTCACCACGTTATAGAATTGGAGACTCTGCTGGGTAAAACTTTAAAAAGTGGGGTTACCTTAGGGCTAGATCAAATTTACTTGCTTTCATTATTTGACTTGTATGCTTTATATTTTGGTTCTTTGTTTAAGTTTGAATCCTCTACCCGAATTTGGGATATCTTATAGGTAAGTAGAAATACATTGTGGAAACTGTGTGAGGTATACTGACATGGTCTAAAAAATAGCTACATTAGTGTGACATATTTGTGGGTACCGGTATCCCTTTAGTAGTCAAGGAGAATACGGGGCCACTGAGTGATGTCATAAAGCACTAACTAACTTCTAGAACCTTTACTTGACCAACTTGGCCATTAGGACGTAGTGAGATGACCGACTTTGGTGCAGTCCGAAGTTGGTAGATACTCGATACTACACTCATTGAGGTTTGGTTTTTTGGGATATTTCGATCGCCATTAAAGAGGCTTGCGCTGAAACAATGCCCAAGAAAACAAACCAATGATATTGAGCTCCCTTAGAACCCGATTACTATTGCTAGGACAGGTTTGAGCCAACTAAACTTCAAGAGGGTACTTACCTATGAGACTCCATGCAAGCCTAAACCTAAGGATTTGTTTGTATATATCTACTTGTACATAATATCATAAACATCATAACATCATACTCATACTTACTAACCATTTCAAGGATTTTGGGATTTATCTTTGTTCTGTTTTATAGGACATGGATTTTATTCGCAGGAAAACCATTCAAGTCAATCTTGTAAGGATCCCTCCTCAACTTAAAGAGTTAACATCAAGGGTTCCTGATAATTCTCCATTTACCGAAAGACATGGTCGCCTCCTAAACTTGGTATCCTCCAACACTGATGAGGACACAATGAAGGTGCTCTTCCAATTCTTTGATCCTCTACACCATTGCTTCACATTTCCCGATTATCAACTTGTTCCATCTTTGGAAAAAATCTCCCAACTCTTGAGGATTCCTATTCTCAATCAACTACCCTTCAATGGTACGGAAAAAGATCCAAATCCAGAAGAGATTTCTCAAGCTCTACACTTGCAATCATTTGATGTAACAACTAATTAAGAAACAAGGAGTGGTGTCAAAGATTTCTTAGCCAAGTTCTTATTTGAGAAATCCCAAAACTGTTGGAACTCCTTAGACTTGCAAGCTTTTGAGGAAATTGTGGCTCTCCTCATCTATGTGATGGTTTTGTTTCCAAATCCTGACCAACTCATAGATGTAAACGCCATCAAAATCTTTATGTCTCGTAACCCGGTGCCTACTTTGTTAGGAGACATCCTACATTCTTTTCACACTCGCACTATGAGGAAAAGAAGTATCCTTATGTGTTGTACTCCTCTCTTGGCAAGATGGTTTATTTCGCATCTTCCCCAATCTGTATTGAAGAACGAGCAAGGTTCAAGGTGGTCACATAGGTTGATGACGCTCAAACATTCAGATATTCATTGGTGTTCCCGATCTATAGAGAATGTTATTATCGTCGACCATTATGGAGAATTCCCTAATGTCCCCTTACTTGGAATTAGATGAGGTATCACCTACAACCCCTGCTTAGCCTTAAGATAGTTTGGTTACGCCAGAAGGGATGGTCCACATGAGATGCTTATTCAAGGTTTGGTATTTGACTATGAGAATGACGATCAAGGTCACCGCCAGAGGTTTATCCAAGCTTGGAGGATGTTGAACAAGGTAGATAGAAAGACATTGGGGCATAAGAATTCCATCCCTCTTGAGCCTTACCTCAAATGGGTACGAGCTCGTGCTCAAAGTCTTATAATGCCTTACCCCTCCATTCTCCCGGTTATCATAGAGCCTGTTGTGGAAGGAGATGTTTCATACATTATCCTGCATCCTAACATGCCCACCTCTCTCGAAGACTTGTAAATGGATTAGATACAGCTTAAGGGGGAGCGAGACACTTTCGAGGCCTAATTCTACGCCAGCGAGAAGAAGGTTTTGGAACTCACCAAGCAGCTTCATGAGGAGCGGAGTCTGAACACCTACATTGCACCAAAGAGGATGCGTACAACTTTTTTATCTTAGAGTTTTTGTATTTATTTGTAAGCCCAAAGAGGCATGATGTACTCAAACTTTGAGTTATTAATATAACGTGTGTTCCTTTTTTTCTGAAGCAAATTTAAATCTCTAATTTCCTTGAAATCATTGCATATGAATCTCCATTCATCATAACATAAGCAGGTTTCTTACCACAGGTCTCCTTATCTTTCTACTGTTTATGTCAGTAAGATGGATCTTGAGCAGACAGTAAAAGATCTTCAGGCGCATAATGCTTAATTTCAACAAATGTTCTTGACTCTAGCCAAAGGATAAGAGGATTTGAAAACTTTTCTGATTGAAGAAAAGAAGAAGAAAGCAAAGAAAGCAACCGATGTTCTGAATCTAGGAAGAAGGTTCCCAGGGCCAGCCAGCCAGACCCTAGACTTTGCAACATCATCTGGTGAAAAGGATAATCAAGAAGGGAAAGGCAAGGAAGTGACTGCCCATCCAGAATCTGAAGAGGAAGAAGAAGAAGATTACTCTGAAGAGTAGTATCCTCCGGCTGACGACAAATACAAACATCTGGAAGAGCGTCTAAGTGCAATGGAGATTCAGAAAGTGCCCGGGCTGGACTTTGAAGAGATGGGTTTGGTGTTTGGGATTGTTATTCCACCAAAGTTTAAGGCACCAGTGTTTGCTAAGTACGACGAGGTTTCGTGTCCCAAGATGCATCTCCGATCTTATGTGAGGAAGATACAGCCTCACACTGCTGACAGAGATCTGTGGATCCATTTCTTTCAAGATAGTCTATCTGAAACTCAACTAGATTGGTTCTATCAACTGGAAAGGGCTAATATCCATAATTGGGAAGACCTTGCCGCTGCTTTTTATAAATGGTATCAATACAATGCACACCTTGCTCCCACCCGTACTCAACTCCATAGTATGGCTATGGTTTCAAGCGAAGGTTTCAAAGACTACGTTCAGAAATGGAGGGACTTAGCAGGAATAGTTCAACCTCCCCTGTCTGATAGGGAGCTAGTGGATATGTTTTTGGGTACCCTGTCCGGTCCTTTCTTAAATCATCTAATTGGAAGATCCTCAGTCTTCACTGAATTAATCTTGACCGGGGAAAGAGTGGAAGCTGGGATTATGAGTGGGAAGATCCAAAAAGATGCATCCTCCAGTGCCGTGAGAAAACCATTTATTGGGAAGAAAGAAGTTGGTGTTGTTTACCCTTAAAGGAATCAAGACAGAATTGAGCACCGTCCAACGGTAGGGGCCATCATGATCCCTAAGCCTGCACTTACTCAATAAAGGAATAACCATCCTAGAACGAAAAGACCAGCAAGACAATTTACCCGGATAAATATGACATTGTCTCAAGTCCTTCCACATTTATTGAGATCTAATCTGGTAACTTTGAAGGAAGCCCTAAAGAATCCCAACACATCCTCTCCTCATTACCATCCTAATGCTCATTATGCTTACCATTCAGAAAGTCCAGGCCATGATACCAACAACTACCGGGCCTTGAAAAACAAGGTGCAAGACCTTCTCGAGGCAAAAGAAATTGAATTTGATTCTCCTGAAATCCTAAATGTTATCACCGCTCATATGCCCAAGCATGGCCGTGATGTCAACACTGTTGAAGATGATATGTTTGTTACTACTGTTGATGAACTTGTTACTCCTCTCCTGATTGTTAAGAGGAACCTGTTGAAGGCCAGTTTATTTCCAGGCTGTGGCGAAGGCTGCCACCTCTGTTTATCCCTACCAACTGGTTGTCATTTATTAAAAGCAGGTGTCCAACCATTTCTTACAATGATGTTTCAATAGTAACCATTTCCGCCAATCCTTCTAGGGTCTCCACCAAAATACCCGTTAAGATTACATCTGTTCCTAAAGTGGCTCCACTGATAATTACTATGCCAGGACCAATCCCGTACTCATCAGATAAAACTGTCCCCTGGAATTATGGGGGTGATGTCTACCATCACGGCGTCAAACAAGATTGGTTGGCTGATGAAGACTCAATCTTTGAGAAGGCTGACCCCGATATCGGCAACATTGCGGGAACCAGCAAGATAACCCGAAGTGGAAGGATATTCTCCCCAGAAATTGCTCCTCCGAAAATTGTTACCGGTCCTGTGACCATCCTGCTTTTGTTCCTACTACTATAATTCCCATGGTTACCCCTACTGACGAGTTGACCGAGACTCGGGGCAAAGGCATTCTGGTTGAGCCTGTCCAGATAAAGGCGCAATCGGTATCTATCCCAGAAGCCTCCCAAAAGGAGATGGAAGAAATTCTGAAAATTATAAAGAGAAGCGACTACAACGTAGTCGAACAACTAGGGTAGACTCCGTCAAAGATTTCCATGTTGGTTTTATTGTTGTGCTCCGAGGCTCACGCGAAGGCCTTGGTAAAATTTCTTAAAACTTCCCATGTTCCACAAGAAACCTCTGCTGATCAGTTCCAAGACTGTGGCCAATTTAACAGCTGACAATGGTTTAGGCTTTTCTGGTGCTGACCTGACACCTAGAGGGAGGAAACACAACGAGGCATTGTATGTCTCTGTTGAATGCAAGGGCACAACTTTGGCCCATGTCCTGGTTGATACTGGTTCATCCTTGAATGTGCTGCCTAAGAATGCTTTAGATAGACTTGACTGTGAAGGTTTGACCTTAAAACCCAGCAACATAGTGGTAAGAGCCTTCGACGGTTCAAAGAGAATGGTGCATGGGGAGGTGGACATCCCCATTAAAGTTGGAACTCAAACCTTTGATTCAACTTTCTACGTGATGGACATTCGCCCTTTGTATTCCTGTTTATTGGGCCGACGATAGATTCATGACACTGGTGTCGTCACCTCTATATTACATCAGATGCTGAAATACCCCACCAAAGGGAAAATCATTATTGTCCATGGAGAAGAGGAATATATGGTCAGTCACTTGAACTCCTTCAGATACATGGAATTGGATGGTGAATTCATTGAAACTCCGTTTCAGCATTTCGAGGACGTCTCACAAACCGTGGCAGTAGCTAAGACTGTTTCCCAAGTCCTGAAGATTACGAGACCTCCGCTAAAGATGTCTTCTCTGAAATATGCCAAGGCAATGATCGAAGAAGGTGGGTGTACTATTTGGGTCCAACTCCCGGATATCCCTTACAAGTCTGACAAATTTGGTTTGGGTTTCACTTCAGGAGCCCAAAAAGCTGTTTGTCGTGCTCGTGTCGGGGGACCACCTTTGAAAATTAGCAACCACAAATTCAATACAGTGGAGGATGATGATGACAGTTGTGACCTAGAAGAATGGATTTTCCCAACCATCAACGAAGGACTCACCAACTGGGAAGCTAAATATTTTGTCCCAATTACTTTTATCCAATAGTAATTGTCTTTAATTTTTTGTCGGACCTGTAATAATTAAACAATTCAGACTTTTAAAACCTTGTGTCTTATGTAACGTTCGTAATTTAATTAATTATTTAATTAAATTATTTTTGGAATATTTGTTAGGTTGTGTTATAATTAAATTGGATTTATTATATTAAGTGGATAAATAATATTAGAGATATGATATTATGTAGTGAAATAATATTAGAAGTGTAATATTATTTAAGGTGGGCCTATTTTGAGAGAGTAGAAGTAATAAGGGGGGTGTAGATTTTGAGCCCAATAAGAAATAAGGAATAATAGAATATTAGGTTATTTCATTATTTGTTAGAAGGTAGAGAAGAAAGAAGCAGTAGAAGAAAATAAGGATTTGGAAGAGAACGTGAAGCTGCTGGAAAAAGTGGGAAACGGCAAGAACGAAGATTCAACCTGGAAATTATAGAGCGACCTTCAATCCAAGGTAAGGGTGGGGTTCTGACTTTATAATTGGATTCATGATGTTTGATATGTGGGGTTAGAGGATTGTTGTTTTGTTCTTGAATTGGATGTATTATGAATGATGTATGATGAAGATTGATGAATTCTTGATGAATAATGATGTTATTATATCGTTTGATCGATGTGGTAATAGAGGATAATGTTAGGATATGAAATATCATGTTTATATTAAGGTTTGTAGGACGGTAATATAATTTCCGTAGTGAGAATACAGAAGGAAACGCAGAATTATGCAAGAATGGGTCAGTATGCGTCGACCTCAAGCTGGACGAGTCGATACATAGGCAAGGATAGAATCAGGATGAGTCGATACAAGAAGGGCTTGCATCGATGCATGAAAGTTGCAAGACTCAGGATGAGTTGACCGGTAAGGTGCACGTGTCGATACATGCTGTGATTTAAAGCCAGGATGAGTCAATCCATAAGGAGGATGTGTCGACTCATAGTGTACAAATGAAGCAGGATGAGTCGATCCATAAGGTTTTGTGTCGTTACACAATGTCTGGTTTTTGACAGAATTGGCTTTTAATTGCTATAACTTGGGTTTTAAGATGCTGTTTGATATGCCGTTTGAAGCGTTGATTAGCTAACGCGATGAGCTTTATTCTAGGTGATTAAATGATGGATAATAAGTGTAATCCTAGCAGATAATGCATGATTTAGAATTAATTTCTGTAGGTGACCGTTGTGCTGATTTTTGGACAGAATGATGAATAGTAGATGTTTAGAGGCTGGTGTTAGAATTATGACAGTGGGATTAGTGACAGTAACAATATAAATTAGCAGAATAATAGGATGGATTACTGTACTATTAATATACAATTGAGTATTGGTGAGATGTTATTGATGAAGTTGTGTTCGATGATTTTGTGATGATAAATGATGTTTAATAAATTATGAGATGTTGTTAGTTGAGATGTTTTGAGATGATTGAGATGTTGTTGTATTGAGATGATTGAGATGTTTTGAGATTATTGAGATGTTGTTGTTTTGAGATGATTTTAAATGTTGTTAACTTGGGTGTTGTAATTACATTCATGATGAGTCGCATACATTGCATTTTTGAGATGGAGCTTATGCTCGTTGAGATGGCATGGATTGGAAAATTTTGAGATGAAGGCTATGTGTTGTACCCCAAAATTTACATTTCAAGTGAGGTTTTCAAATTTCTCAAGGAAGTCCAAGGGTTGACCAGACAAGCTCTCTCCTAAGGCAGTCTACCTCAAATTAGGGTTTCATGTTGCATCAAGATACTTGAGTCCAAGGAATCCCAAATTATCACTATTGTCCTAATATGTTCTCAAGATCATCCATGTCAAGTTTCAAGCCTTGCAGAGGAAGTTTGCTCAGTCAATTGCTCAAAGGCCTAAAAATCGACTGTGCTACGACAAAAGTCAACTGTGGCCCACATACAGTCAAACTTCAATATTTTTGGTCAACATCCTCACTTTGAAGTATTATTCATCATTTGATCAAGGTTTGATCATGATTCATCAAGGATTGCTCACAATTCATCAAAACCCAAAAGTTGCTAAATTAGGGTTTTGTAGGAAAAGTAAACTCAACTTTGACCAAGCATAACTTTCTCATACTTTATGAGAAATGACCCATCCAAAGCTAATTTTGAATAGTATGCAATGCTATACAATTCATCTTCATCTCCCAAGTTCAAAATATGCACTCACAAGAAGTTATGAATTTGGACATTACAGGTCATTTTGAAAAGTCAACAAAAACACCTTTTTAGTCAAAGCTTCATACATGAACATGGAATACCAAATTGAGATGAGACAAAAAGGGTTGCTTAGAGGACATATCAAGCTTTCTAAAAAGTCCAAGAAAACCTTCAAAGAGTCAAAATTGAGGAAGTTATGCATTGGTGAAGTTGACCTTTTTTGCAAAATTGCCAAAAGTTAAAAGTGCCTCGAATTGCAATTTTTGTTAAATGGGCCCAATCTTTTGCACTTGTTTTGAGTTGGTAGCATGGTCCACGAGACCTAGCTCTTTCCACTTGTCTTTATCTTATTTTTATTATTTATTTTGATTTTTATTGCAATTAAATCAATTTAAATCAAAACAAATCATGAAAAATCCAAATCATTGAAACCTCAAGATCTTGTGCATATTTCAGGTCCTATATCTAGCTGGCAAGTGAATCAATTCGTGCAAGGCCTTTGTGTGCATGAAAAGATTGGTTTTGGCCTATTTTTGGAAGGATTTTCAAGTGAATTAAATCAAGATCAAAATTGAGAGCTTAATTTCAACCCTAATTCAATCCTTGGTATATAGTGAACATTTGCAGACCTAAAACACAAGGTTTTGGAGGCGTGAAAAGGCAGAACAAACTTGGAAAAATCACAAAAAGTGCTGACTTGATTTCACACTTCCAGGCGATTACAAGGCTCCCTGACCATCTCATTCACTTCCTGGGATCACAAGCAAGCTATACCAATCAAGAACAAGTACTTTCCAGCGCTAGAACTCACTGTAAGTCAGCCACGACAATGGCTTCTTCTTGAAATCAAATTGCATGATTTTGGCATCTATAACATGAAATACTTATATATTCTTGCTCCTTGAAACATTTGCAAGATATCTATAACATTCAATTGCATCTTTGTGGACTGTATCATAATTTGCCATTATTAGGGTTTTATGCTTCATTTTAGGATCTTTTGGTACAGGTAAAATTGGCCCACAAGAAGGGCACCATAATGCTCATCAGGTCAAGACGGTTCGATTCATGGCCTTAGACTTCATTTATCATGCCCATGGAAGATTTTGAAACAAGCCAGGGATGTAACGACGAATGGTGTCCGTAGGTAAAAGTTTTTAACTTTTACCAACGGAGGGAGGACAGGGACGACCTGCGTGGCACCATATTACTTGTCCATTTGAATTTTGGCACTTTTTTCCCACTAACTTGCATTATTATATATTATCATTTATTATCTTTCTATGTACAAATAGAACGTGCAACTCAGTTGGTGAAGAGGTAGTGGAATAGGCTTCAGGATCTGGGTTCGAATCCCAGGTCCCCCCATTATTTCATATTATTTTTCTTTCAATAATCAGGCGCGTGCATAGGTGGGATGACCACCATGGTCCATCATCATTCAACCTTTGGATCTCCAGATGGCCAGATCCAAAGGCCATCAGATGAAGGAGCATCATAAACCTTGGTCAACATGCAGCATGAGAACCTTGAAGGTCAACATGGACTTTTGGTTTTGGGCCAGAATTGCTAGCAACACACCCCTCCAAATTACTTTCTCAGGCCCATATCTCTTTCTCTTTTCTTTTTATATTTTTCTTTATTAACTTATTTATTTATTTTTACTAACATAAAAATTAATTCTTTTTTTAATAAAATCACAAAAAATAATATTTTCATCCAATTAGATTTAGTTTATATTTTTTATACATAATTAATTGAATTAGGTTATTTAATTTTAGGTAACTTTAATTTCTTTTGTAAATAAATTAAAAACAATTAGAAAATTAGAGTTTTAGTTCAATTTAAATTCTATTTTCTCTTTATTAAAAATAACCAAAAATACAAAAAAAATAGGCCATGTAAATTATTTTCTTTAAATTAATTTAATTACTAATTAGATTCATATTTGATTCAAACCTTATCTTTTTCTTAAAAATAATTAAAAACACCAAAATTAATTTTTTTTCTTTTAATTAGGATAGACGGGTTCAAAACCCTAATTTCCTTTTGTCTCTATTCGCGCGCGCTTTATTTATTTTTACCATATTGATGTAATTGCTCACAAGTTGTAATAGATTAATTAGGATTTTTCTCCTTTTCATTTATCATTTTGACATGTTGTTTTTGGCTATGTAATTAATACCCGAAGCCTTGTAATAGCGTAGCTTTATTTTCCGCATTTTAATTTCCGCAAAATATTAACTGTTAGATGTATGAATAATAGGGATGCATGACAAGAATGTATGTAAACTTTAAAACAGTTAGCAAACCCTAAATGTGAAAAGATAATAACTTGAAATTGAATCACTCGCACATGCGCACTCCTAGGGTATACTCTCACTCCGGTTGCCTTCGGTAAATGGTCATTAAGTATAGGGTATTTTAGTGGTCGCTCTTTTGTCTCAAAGATCAAAGTTGCCTCGAAAAGGTTGCCTCAGATTTGTTGCCTCGAATATTGATCTTAAGACATTAGGGTTATTACTAAGACATCCTAACATTGCTTTAGTGATCATACTTCCCTTTCAAATTGACCTTTAAAACTCCAACGACGGTGCTACCTACTCACTAATAGTAGGATAGCGCTGTCTAAAGGAAACAAACATAGAACAATTCTTTTTTCGAGTAGGTAGATGCTGGTAGGTACTTGCTCAAAACAAACAAACTTTTCACACTTACACTCTTTTTAAACAAAGTTTTCAAAAACAACTTTGTAACACTCTTGAAGACAGAAGCAAGGGTTAAATCGAAGTAAAACAAAAACTTTTCAAACACACAAACACGTAAGCAATTTTTAAAATAATGAGCAAGTACCTAAGAGCCCGTAGAAAACTACGGATAGAAAGGGTGCTAATACCTTCCCTTTCTATAATCTACCCCCCGTACTCAGAAAATCTTGAAAAAGGAATTTTTCTGTGCTTTTTTCCTTTCCTTGTTGGATAAAATAAAAGTCGGTGGCAACTCTTGCTTACCGCGACATTTTGCAAACACAAACGCAAAACACAAACCAGCATCCAAACAGTTCCAGTTCTGGCCACCGTATCACAAAACTGGCGACTCTGTTGGGGAAAGTATAAGTGGGGTATACCTTAGGATTAGTTCATCATATTGCTTCTATTGTTTGATTTGATTGCTTTATCTTTGTGGGCTTTGTATCGGAGTTACTATAGATTCTAACCCGGATCTGGGGGACACCTATTGAGTAAGTAGCAATAAATTGTGAGGGAACTGTACGATGTAGACCAATACGGTTGAAGCAGTAGCTACATTGATATGGCACATTGGTTGATACCGGTATCCCTTATGGAGAAACAAGGAGAATACGGGGCTGCTATATGGTTCGTTAAGCATCAACTGACCTTAGAACCTATAATTGACCAACTTGGCCATAGGAAGTAATGAGATATCTGGCCTCAGTATAGAGTTGAGAACTGGTTGATACTCGATACTACACTCATTGAGACCATACTCTCGAGATAGTTTCGGCCGCGAGAAAAGATTGCGTGAGCTAAAACCATGACCGATGGAGGATGGTCAGTGATATTGAGAACCTCTAGAACCCGATTACTATTATTAGGACAAGTTGAACCAACTAAACTTCAAGAGGGTAGTACCTAGACTCCATGCAAGCCTGAAACTTAAGGGCTCTTGTGTGACTTGTTTGCCTTTACCATGTTTGTTACCTGCTATACCTGTTGTGTGTTTTATCATGACATCATGCATCATGACATAGCATGCATATTTCATTGTACTAACCATTTCAAAGACCGAGGGGATTTATCTTTGTTCTGTTTTGCAGATTATGGCTTCCATACGCATAAATACCATTCGAGTCAACTTCGTGTAGATACCAGCTCAGCTCATAGAGTTAACCTCAAAAGTTCCTGATACTTCTTCATTTGTTAGAAAACATGGTCATCTCCTTATCCTGGTCACTTCCAAGTTGGATGAGCAGATGATGAGCGTCCTTTTCCAGTTCTTTGATCCGGTGCATCATTGTTTTACCTTCCCGGATTATTAGTTAGTTCCTACTTTGGAGGAGTTTTCTGACTTATTGGGTACATCCGTCCTCGAGCAGAAACCCTTCACAGGTTTAGAAGATGCTCCTAGGCCAGAGAATATTGCTTCAACCCTACATCTAAAAAGGGTTGATGTAGTATCCAACTGGGAGACACGGAGCGGGGTTAAAGGTTTCTTGGCCAAGTTTCTAATGGATCAAGCTCAACAGTTCTGGGATAACTTGGATTTTCAAGCATTTGAAGACATTTTGGCTCTCCTCATCTACAGTTTGGTTCTTTTCTCGAATCCAGATTCCTTCATAGATGTGAACGCAGTTAAGATCTTCCTGTCCCGCAATCCAATGCCTACTCTTCTGGGTGATATTTTATATACTCTCTATACCCGTACTGTGCGAAGAAGAGGGACCCTCATGTGTTGCGCGCCGCTGTTGGCGAGGTGGTTTATTTTGCACCTCCCCAAGTCTGTATTGAAGAATGAAGAAGGGTTAGGTTGGGCTTACAGAATCATGTCCCTCGCCCATACGGACATTCTTTGGAGTTCTAAAGACATGGAAAGAGTAGCTGTCATTGATCAATGTGGGGAATACCCTAATGTCCCATTGCTTGGAATTAGAGGGAGAATAACCTACAGTCCTTGCTTGTCTCTACGACAGTTTGGTCGCCCTCGGAGAGACGGTCCTCATGAGCTGCTTATTACAGACATTGTCTTTGACTACAAAGGGGACGTTAATGAGCATCGCCGAAGGTTTATACGAGCCTGGGGCATGGTGAACAGGTCTGACCCACGCGAGCTAGGACCGAAGACTTCTCTCCCAATGCAACCTTATCTCCAGTGGGTTCGAGCCCGTGCTCAAAAGCTGTGGATGCCTTATGAAGCTGTCTTGCCGGTGGTTGTGGAGCATACTAATGAAGAAGGTGTTCCTTATACAGACCTCTATCCCTATATGCCTACTGATCTGGGGGCATTGAAGAGATCTTGGATCCAGTTGAAGGAAGAAAAGGATACATACCGGGAGAAGTATCATGAGCAGGAAAGGAAGATCTTGAAGCTCACGAGGCAACTTGAGAATGAAAGGACAATCAATGATTATGTCAGCACGAAGGGAAAACGACCATGGGATTTCTGATGTCTTTTATTATTTCTAGTTTAGATTTGCTTTTCAGTTATTTCTTTTGTAACGCCTTGAAGGAATTGTTAAACATTTTTACAAGTTAATCTAATAAAGTTTGCTTTATTTTTGTTTTGCAAATTTAAATCCCCCAAAGTCTTTGAAATCATTTCACACGCATTCCATTACCATGCACATCATTACAGGTTCCATTATAGGTTTCTCATCTTCTTTGTTGTTTATTTCAGCAATTATGTCTTCTGAAATACCTACCGATCAAGCCACCAAAGCTCTTCAAGCACAGAATGCTCAATTCCAAGAGATGTTCTTGAACTTGGCCAAAGGACAACAAGATTTGAAGACTCTCATCTTGAAGGAGAAGAAGAAGAAGAAGAAGAAGAAGAAGGTGGTTCTACTAAATATGGGTCATAGATTTGGGAATAGGTTGCGACAAGAAGCTGATCTGTCTCATTCATCTGGAGGAGGAGAGAATCAAGAGGAAGGAAAGGGTACTAGCCCTGTAGTCTCTGATAATGACAATGATTTTGATGACGAACAGTACCCTCCTGCTGAGGATAGGTACAAACAACTTGAAGACCGTCTGAGTGCTATGGAGATTCAGAAGGTTTTGGGTTTGGATTTCGGAGATTTGGGACTAGCATCGAAGGTGGTGATCCCTCATAAGTTTAAAGCTCTGGATTTTACTAAGTACGATGGAGTGTCCTGTCCAAAACTCCATCTCCGCTCAACATCAGAAAAATTCAGCCTTACACTGCTGATAGGAATCTGTGGGTGCATTTCTTTTAAGATAGTCTGTCAGGGACTCAGCTTGAATGGTTTTATCAATTGGAAGGAGCTAATGTCCGCAACTGGGAGGACCTTGCTGCTGCCTTCTACAAGCATTACCAGTATAACTCCGACCTTGCTCCCACTCGTACTCAGCTTCAGAGTATGTCCATGGGTGCAAGTGAAGGTTTTAAGGACTGTGCTCAGAAGTGGAGAGATCTGGCTGGAAGAGTCCAACCCCCTCTGTCTGATAGGGAGTTGGTTGATATGTTTCTGGGGACCTTGTCTGGTCCATTTTTCAATCATCTGATTGGTAGTTCATCATTTGGGTTTATTGAATTGATTATGACTGGGGAGAGAGTAGAGGCTGGTATCAGGAGTGGCAAGATATAGAAAGGTGCTTCATCAAGTATAGAAAAGAAGCCTTTCAGGAAAGAAGCTAGTGCAGTTTACGGCTCGAGGAGTCAAAGCAGACCTGAACTCCTCCAAGCAGTGAATGCGGTGGTAATATCAAGACCCACCGCTGCCCCACAACGCAACAATCAACAAAGAATGGAGAGACCTCAGAGACAGTACACTCGGCTTAATATGACTTTGTCTCAAATTCTACCGCAATTATTGAAGACCAACTTGGTAACTCTGAGGGAAGCCCCGAAGAATCCCAACACCACATCTCCGCTATATAACCCGAATGCCCGCTGCGCCTATCACTCTGATAGCCCAGGTCATGATATAAATAACTGTTGGGCCTTGAAGAATAAAGTGCAAGATTTGATCGAAGCTAAAGAGATTGAGTTTGACGCTCCAGAGAAACCCAACGTCATAACTGCTCCCATGCCCAAGAATGACTCGGGAATCAATGCTATTGAGGGTGTCTCTTCCATAGAAGATGCTGATAAGGAGAACCTGGATATCGACAGTTGGATCTACCCTACGACCAATGGTGGCTTGAACAACTGGACGGCGAAGGACTTCGTGCCCGTTTCTTTTGTTACACAGTAATAGACTTTTGTTTTGAGATTTGTAACAAACAATTTGAAACTTTACGGCCCGATACCTTTCCCGAGGCACCTTGGTTTTGTTTGTGAGGGCTTATTATTTGTCATTTTCATATATCATCAATAAAACATTGGACGTTTTCTTGCATTACAAATTTTGCGCTCTTTGTTTTTCTTTTCTATTTTGCACTTTATCAAAACAACTATTTATCTTACACACACTCACATATCATAATACAAGACCCCATCCACTCTGGATCCCATTGGTAACGACTCTGCTACTGCCAGTTATGACTTTGAAAATCCGATCAACCAAGCCGAGGACGAAGGTGAGGATGATTGTGAAGTGCCTGGGGAGCTTGCTAGACTGTTACTACATGAAGAGAGGGCCATACAGTCGCATGAAGAGCCAGTGGAATCAGTAAATTTGGGTATAGAGGAAGACAATAAAGAGGTCAAGATAAGTGAGAATCTGGAGCTTAGTGTCAAGCAACGGTTGATACAGTTGCTACACGACTATATTGAGATCTTCGCTTGGTCTTATGAAGATATGCCTGGTTTAGACACTGACATTGTGGTACACCGCCTGCCAACTAAAGAAGATTATCCTCCAGTAAAGCAGAAGGTTCGCCGTATGCGCCCCAAGATGTCTGAGAAAATCAAAGCTGAGGTCATGAAACAGTTTGATGCCGGTTTTCTAGCTGTTACTTCCTACGCACAGTGGGTTGCCAACGTGGTTCCGGTGCCGAAGAAAGATGGTAAGTGTGATACGGTGGCCAGAATCGGAACTGTTTGAATGCTGGTTTGCGTTTTGCGTTTGTGTTTGCAAAATGTCGCGGTAAGCAAGAGTCTCCACCGACTTTTATTTTATCCAACTAGGAAAGGAAAAAAGCACAGAAAAATTCCTTTTTCGAGATTTTGAGTACGGTAGGTAGATTATAGAAAGGGAAGGTATTAACACCCTTTCTATCTGTAGTTTTCTACGGGCTCTTAGGTACTTGCTCACCATTTTCAAAATTGCTTCTGTGTTTGTGTAATTTGAAAAGTTTTTTTTGACTTTGATTTAACCCTTGCTTCTGTCTTCAAGAGTGTAACAAAGTGTTTTTGAAAACTTTGTTTGAAAGAGTGTAAGTGTGAAAAGTTTGTTTGTGTTGAGAAAGTACCTACTAACATCTACCTACTCGAAAATAGAATTGTTCTATGTTCATTTCCTTTAGACAACGCTATCCTACTATTAGTGAGTAGGTAGCACCGTCGTTGGAGTTGTAAGGGTCAATTCTAAAGGGACGTACAATCACTAAAGAAATTTTAGGACGTCTTAGTAATAACCCTAATGTCTTAAGATCAATATTCGAGGCAACCTTTCCGAGGCAACTTTGATCTTTGAGACAAGAGAGCGACCACTAAAATACCATATACTCAATGATCGTTTACCGAAGGCAACCGAAGCGGGAGTATACCCTAGGAGTGCGCATGTGCAAGTGATTCAATTTCAAGTTTATTATCTTTGCACATTTAGGGTTTGCTAACCGTTTTAAAGTTTACATACATTCTTGTCATGCATCCCTAATATTCATACCTCTAACAGTTAATATTTTTGCGGAATTTAAAGTGCGGAAAGTAAAGATAAGCTATTACAAGGCTTCGGGTATTAATTACATAGCCAAAAACAACCCGTAAAAAAAACGATAAATGAAAGTAAAAGCCCTAATTAATCTATTACAACTTGTGAGCAATTATATTAATATGGTAAAAATAAATAAAGCGCGATGAATCGAGAACGAGAGAGAACTAGGGTTTTGACCCCGTCTAACCTAATTAAAAGAAACAATTATTTTTGTTGTTTTTAATTATTTAAGAAAAAGAATAAGATTTTTAAGTTAAATACAAAATTAATTAGTAATTAAATTAATTTAAAGAAAATAATTTACATGGCCTATTTTTATATTTTTGTTTATTTTTTAAGAAAAAGAAAATAGAAATTAAATAAAGCTAAAACCCTAATTTTCTAATTAATTTTAATTTATTTACAAAATAATTAAAGTTACCTAAAATTAAATACCCTAATTCAATTAATTTTTATATAAAAAAAATCCTAAATCTAATTGGGTGAAAAATATTATTTTTATGATTTTTTGATAAAAGGAAAATTAATTTGTGTGAGTAAAAATAATTTAAATAAATAAATAAAGAAAATATAAAGAGAAAGAAAGAAGAACTGGGCCTGGTTGTGAGTAATTGGGGGGCGTGAATAGCAAATCTGGCCCAAGAAACAAAGGTCCATGTTGACCTTCTGAATCCCACGCGTTGCATTGACTGGGCTGTATGATGGTCACCACATGATAGCCATCAGACCTGGCCTCCTGGACACCTGGCTGGTTGGATTCTGAGGGCACATGGTGGTCCTTTGTCCCTATATGTGTGCCTGATCACATGAATTAAAATAATATGAAAGAATGGGGGGACCTGGGATTCGAACCCAGGTCCCGTAACCTTTTCCAATAGCCTGGCCAGCAACTGAGCTGCGCGTGTTAGTTGTTCACAAAGGGACAAATAAATAATATATAAAAAGAACAACTTTGTTAAACTCCTGCGCGCGAATTTTCAAATGGACTAATGAGAGAGCGCCACGCATGCCATCTTCTTCCTCTCTCCGTTGGTAAAAGTCGGAGACTTTTACCTACGGACACAGGGCTGTCACTACAAACCCTACATATCTTAAAATCAAATATAGGCACGATAAATAACATCTAATGCCATGAATCGAACCGCCTTGACATTCTGAGCATCATGATGCCCTTCATGGGGGCCAATTTCACCTGTATAAGAAAAACCCAAACACAACAAGGAACCCTAACAATGGTGGATTCCTGTATAACTTCCAAAAATGCAATTAAATGTTATAGAGAGCTTGCAAATGTATTAAGGAACAAGAATATACAATTATTTCATACTATAGATGCCAGAATCATGCAATTCGATTTCAAGAAGAAGCCATTGTCGTGGATGACTTACAATGGGTTCTAGCGCTGGAAACTCCTTGTTCTTCATTGGTATGGCTTGCTTGTGATCCCAGGAAGCGAATGATATGGCTAGAGGGTCTTGAAAATGCCTGGAAATAGAAAAACGAATTACCACTTTTCTTTGTTTTTTTCAAGTTTGGTTCTGCCTTGTGCGCCTCTAAAACCTTGTGTTTCAGGGCTGCAAATGTTCACTATATACCAAGGATTGGATTAGGGTTGAAATTATGCTCTCAATCTTCCTCCATTATGGCTTTTGATTTTGATTTGATTCACTTGAAGATCTTTCCAAAAATAGGCCAAACCCAATATTTTCATGCACACAAAGGCCTTGCACGAATTGATTCACTTGCCAGCTGCATATGGGACCTGAAACATGCACAATATCTTGAGGTTTCAATGATTTGGATTTTTTCATGATTTGTTTTGATTTAAATTGATTTAATTGCAATAAAAATCAAAATAAATAACAAAAATAAGATAAAGACAAGTGGAAAGAGCTAGGGCTCGTGGACCGTGCTATCAACTCAAAACAAGTGCAAAAGATTGGGCCCATTTAGCAAAAATTTCAATTTGAGGCATATTTGACTTTTGACAATTTTGCAAAAAAAGTCAACTTCACCAATGCATAACTTCCTCAATTTTTGACTCTTTGAAGGTGTTCTTGGACTTTTTAGAAATCTTGAGATGTCCTCTAAGAAACCCTTTTGGTCTCATCTCAATTTGGTATTCCATGTTCATGTATGAAGCTTTGACAAAAAAGGTGTTTTTGTTGACTTTTCAAAATGACCTATAATGTCAAAATTCATAACTTATTGTGAGTGCATATTTTGAACTTGGAAGATGAAGATGAATTGTAGGTAATTGCATCCTCTTCAAAATGAGCTTTGGATGGGTCATTTCTCATAAAGTATGAGAAAGTTATGCTTGGTCAAAGTTGAGTTGACTTTTCCTACAAAACCCTAATTTAGCAACTTTTGGGTTTTGATGAATTGTGAGCAATCCTTGATGAATCATGATCAAAACTTGATCAAATGATGAATAATACTTAAAAATTAGGATGTTGACCAAAAATCTTGAAGTTTGACTTTATGTGGGCCACAGTTGACCTTTGCCCTAGCTTAGTCGATTTCTAGGCCTTTAAGCAATTGACTGAGCAAACTTCCTCTGCAAGGCTTGAAACTTGACATGGATGATCTTGAGAACATATTAGGACAATGGTGAGCATTTTGAATCCCTTGGAATCAAGTATCTTGATGCAACATGAAACCCTAATTTGAGGTAGACTGCTTTAGGAGAGGGTTTGTCTGGTCAACCCTTGGACTACCTTGAGCAATTTGAGGACCTCACTTGAAATGTTTTGAGAAATACGAGAGGGCAAATTTTGGGGTACAACAGCTTCCCCTGTTCAATCTTCTTAAACCTGAGGATGTAGATTGGCTTGTCTGCCTTTCGTGATCCGAAGGTGGAAGATGATTGAACACTAGAGTGCCCAGAAATTTGCACTCGCATGAAATGGTACTTGTCTTGTGATGTCAGGAATGGGCTTATAGATTCCATTTGGAGATTTATGGTGGGATATGGGCTTAAAGATGCCATCAGAAGAAGTGTCGGTCGCATAAGAGATTCCTTAGCGAGAGCTTGTATACCTGTTGTTGAGGAAGATTCCGCTGGGGAATGTTGGTCTATGTCTCGAGAGAAAGTTGAATTTTAGGAGCTTCAGTCGTCCATTATTCTACTGGGGAATCGTCTCTTGGTCGAAGAGGTGAAACTGAACTACTATCTGGTTGTGATCTAGGCTTCATAGTGATAAGATCGACTGTTATCTGGTCGTAATCCAGGCTTCACAGTGACTTACTAGGGGGGTGAGATTAAACTTGCTATTTGGTCGTAATCCAGGCTTCACAATTTCTCAATTCTTATCTGGTCATAATCCAGGATTCAGAAGGAATTAAGTTGTTATCCGGTCGCCTCCAGGCTTCATCTTGAATTTAAGGCACACTAATATCCAGTCGACTCCGGGCTTCTTAGTAATTGTCCAGGTAAAACTGCTATTTGGTCAAAATCCAAGCTTCATAGTGTCTTGTACCGCTATCTGGTCGTAATACAGGCTTCACGATGTTTCATACCATTATCTGGTCGAATCCAGGCTTCATGGTGTCTTATACTGCTATCTGGTCAAATCCAGGCTTCACAATACCTCACTTCTTATCTGGTCGAAATCCAGGCTTCAGAAGAAATCAAGTGGTTATCCAGTCACATCCGGGCTTCCATTTTATTTTTAGGCCTACTAATATCCGGTCGATTCCGGGCTTCTTAGTAATTGGCCGGGTGAACTGCAATTTGGTCGAAATCCAAGCTTCAGTGTCCCTTACTGTTATCTAGTCGTAGTCCTAGGCTTCAGTGTCTTTTACCGCTATCTGGTCGTAATCCAGGCTTCACGATGTATCATACCATTATCTGGTCGAATCCAGGCTTCATGGTGTTCGGAGAAATCAAGATACTATCCGGTCGAACCCGGGCTTCATAATCTTGTATTAAAGATATACCACCTTCTGGTCGTAATCCAGGCTTAGTAGTAATTCTTGGCTGCTATCTGGTCGTAATCCAGGCTTCACAATGTCTTCTACCTATATCTGGTCGTAATCCAGGCTTCATGGTCTTGTATTGCTATCTGGTCGTAATCCAGGCTTCACAATAACTTGCTGAGCTATTATCCGGTCGAACCCGGGCTTCACGGCTTGTGTTTATGATATACCACTATCTGGTCGAATCCAGGCTTCATGGTGTCTCGCACTGCTATCTGGTCGTAATCCAGGCTTCACAGTAACTTGCTGGGGATTAAACTATTATCCTGTCGAATTCGGGATTCATAGCTTGAATCTGAGATAAACCACTATCTGGTCATAATCCATGCTTCGCGGTATCCTGATACTGTTATCCGGTCATTCTCCGGGCTTCACAATATGATGGAGAGATCAAGATACTATCCGGTCGTGCCTGGGCTTCATAGCTTGAACTTTGTGAGAACTTGATTGTATCTTTCCCTGAAACGTAAAGGGTTAGTCGTATGTAATGTCATGATGCATGACATGTATTGAGTAATGATGTTCTCAAAATAAATGAGATTGTGTTGTATGATGCGTATGCATGTCATGATGTATGGATGTGCAATGTTTTTATGATGTTCTCTAGTTAGGGAAAATAACTCCCGAACTGTTGCTGGAGGATAAAAAGAGTTTCGCTCGCTGGGGATAACGACCGAAGATGATTTGGAGAATAATCCTGCTGGAGAATACACTGGTGAAAGAATGACTCTGTGGGGGAAGAGATACTCTGTCAGAAGATCTGCTGATTTGGAGCAATAACCTTGGGTGGGGATGAATTACCGTTGCTGGTGACGATGAACTCTGTCGGGGATAAAGTTTCTGCTTGTGGAAGAAATAAACTCCACTGGGGATAGTCCTTCATTGTTGGTGATAGATGAACTCTGCTTGGGGAGAATCTTACCGACTCACTCGTGATTGCGAACCTCAGCTGGGGAGAGTTGATAATACTGTATTCTAGTACTTCCTACTCTGCGGGGAGTGTATGCATTTTTGGTCACATTCTTCAGCTAGGTTTATCCCTGTACCTGGTGAATAGAGCAACTGTAAGGCTTGGACATTTCTTGTTTTCCCCTGTTCCTAGTATCATGAGTAATCGTCTTTTGTTTCACATGTAAATATTTATGAGCAACAATTATTTTCAAATGCATATATCAAAATGAATCATTGGACGTTCTTGCAAAACAAAACAGAAAAAGAAGAAAAAACAATTTTGAAATTTATTGTAAAATGAATTGTATTGATTTTGCAGTTGGCCTGTAAATAGGTGTTTTTTGTACAAGAGGCTGATGTCCTAGTAAGAGAACGCCGCCGAAAGATGAATTATACAATTTGTGAAAAAACAAAGAAAAGCAGCTATGTGAACAATCCCACTGGGTTCCAACTCTGCTATTGCCTTTATACCCTCGAGCGTCTCATCACTTTGCTACTTGGTTAAAGGTAGATCAGATTGATTGGCGCCGTCCGAGCTTGATAGTCGATACTGAAGTCCGGTTGCAAGATGATCCAATGAGACATAGTGTTACGCTTTGATCCCTAATTTTTGGATGGACCGCCCTTTCGGGTTTTCAGTCCACCGGGATACCCCTTTTTGCCCAAGCCGCCTTTTCAGGTTTTCGACTTGCCGGGTGTACAATTTTTTTCATTTCATCCCTTATTTTTACCCGAACCCTTTTGGTTCGCCGGGAAGCCCTTATTTTTGCCTAGGCCAGTCGACCTAGTGGGTCTTTGATTATGTGTAGTATTTTTTCACTATGTCTGTGTGATACGGTGGGAGAACTGACTATGGTTTTGCGTTTGTTTTCGCAAATGTTTCGGTTGAGCAAGAGTCGCCACCGACTTTTTATTTTATCCTAAGGAAAGGTTTAAAAAGCACAGCAAAAACCTTTGAGATGTTTTCTTGGGTTCGGGGAGTAGATTATAGAAAGGGAAGGTATTAGCACCCTTTCTATCCATGGTTATCCATGGGCTCTTAGGTACTTGCTTAGATCAACTTGCCTTGGTTTTCAATTGTTTGAAATGGTGCTTTGTGTGTGGCTTTGAAAAGGTTTTGAAAAAGATGCCTTGTCTAGGCTACCCTTGTAACAATTCTTTACTCGAATGTTTTACAAAAGGTGTTTGTCTTTTTGAAAAGATGTTTCAAGGTTTTTTGAAAGTTTGTTTTGAAAGTGTTTGTGAAGTGTGGTTTGAAAAATAGGCAAGTATTTTTGTTTTGCAAGTTGACAAGTACTTAAGAGCTATCTACCCTAAAGCTCTCGAAGATTTTTTGTTATGTTTTAACCCTTTTAACAATTTTGTTCCACCATTTCATTTGGTGGACAATCTTGTGTTAGGATGTGAAAGGGACGGGCGCGGGTCATTGTTTAGACCATAATTGCAATGGTGCCAAGTATCTTTGGGCAATTTTCCTTTAAGGGACTTGACCATTTTTAGGCAACTTTTCGAAAGCGTCATCGAGGGACTATGATCTTTTGAATTGTGTTTGTTTTGCCCAAAGAGACCTAACATGCAATATGGCCCATTATTTGAAGGCAACAAGTGGAATACCCTAGGGATGCAAGTGTGATTGGTGTTGTCCATTTTCATGCTTGATTATCTTGAAATTAGGTCAAACTATTTTGTTGTTTTTGATTCGCATACAAACCCTAATTCTAGCATGGTATAATTAGAAAGCATTAAAGTGCGAAATTTAAAGTCCTAAACTATTACAACACAATATATGGGAAGGGGGTACAAATGTTCAAATGGGGGGTATTTGACAAGGAATTTAAACCTAGCTATTACATCAATTTGGAATTATTTACAAGATAATTGATTGCACAAATTAAATGGAAATAAAATAAATATGCAAGATGCAAAAAGATGTTTTTATGTGTATGGAAAAGAGTATTTTTATATGTCAAATAAACAAAAATAAAAAAAGTATTAATTTTTGGATTTTTTGTGTATTTAGGGCAAAACCCTAATTTCTTAAATAAAAGTATTAATTATTTAATATGTACCATATTTATTTATTATATACAAAAATAAAATAAACATGAAGTATATTTATAAAAAAGGTATTTTTAATGTCAAATATTAATAAAATAAAAAATGTATATATTTTGTATTATTTACTAAATATTCTAATAAGTATAGATGTATTATTATTATTTACTAAATATATATTATATATACAAAATAATAATATTTAATATTTATCAAAAAGGTATATTTTATATAAAATATTTTCAGAAGATAAAATAAAATAAAAATAAAAAATGAATGTGTTTACATTATTTTTTCTAGTTATCCTAAATAATAATATTATGTATTTATTTACATACAAATATCAATATAAACAAATAAATGCCTAAAAAATATAAAAATGGTGTGAAAAATATTTTTTATATTTTTAATATTATTAGCAAAAATAAATAAGTCAGAATAAAAAAGGAAAAGTAAAAAAATCATTAAAATAAGCAAAATGGACTCAGGGGGTGTAAAAGCAAAAATGGTGTGTAAACAGAAATGACAAATCAAGCCCAGCCCACCAAGTCCTTCTTCAACCTCTGGCCAGAAACAATGTCAAAAACGCGCGCTTTGTTCACTGATTCAAACATCCTGATTCCTGACTTTTTAATGAAAACTCACAACATCAAAAATGTTCAGCATCAAACAACGAATCCATACATACCAAAAACTTGATCTAACTCTCAAAAATGAGAGAGAATTTCTCCATTCCCAAATCTTAACCTAATTTTTTATCAATGTTCAGACATCAAATTCTCATGGCATACGTAACATAAATGAAAACTAACTATATGGGCATGTTCAGGGCTATGAATGTGACATATTTTCTTCACAAACCTAAAGCTAACAATGCCTGGATAGAGAGATACGAGTTCATGAACTTACCTGTTCAGTTGAAGTTGTATCTGGTGATGGAGGTACTTTCAGTGCAAGGTGATGATTGGTACAGCTTCCTTGATGTCCAGGGATGCTATTCCAAGTTTTACTTTGCTTTGAAACTAGCTGAATCGAGTTATAGAACTCCACCTGCAAATCAGAAAAATGAAAATGGCCAAACTGATTAGAGGAGTTACAGTCCACTTCTAATGCTTTGGATAGTTTGCATTGATGGTAGGGAAGGTGTTTGAACTGGTTTGGGCAAGAATGCACGATGGAAATGAGTTGTGGGATTCAAACTGCAGCAGGTGCTCTGTTTGGACAGTTTGAGGGTGATTCTGGGAATGGGGAGGTATTGGGGATGCTAGGCTCGTGTTTCAACTTAGGATGAATGTCTTGAATGTGTTTGACAAGTTTTTCTAAGCATGTGTTTACTGATATGAGAGTTGTGTTAAGTTATGGCAAGTTTCTTCTCCTTTAAGCAACCAATGGCCAAGTTGAGTTTCTAGCTTGTACAGGCCCCCCTAATGTGCTGCATAACTCAGTCTTGATCAGTGCAATTAGCCCATAAACTTGTGCCAAAGAGATCTTAACTGTACTTGCTTGGATTTGCATTTTGACATAAAGTTCACTTTTGCAAAAATGGTTAAAGTGCTTTATCTATTTTGGGATTAAACCTCTATGCAATGCTTGAACACATAGAATATGGTCTTGGCACAAAGATTTTGCATTAAATTTATGAGTGTAAAAAGGATTTAGGGCCTGTAATCAAGAAATGCATGCTGATTTGAAGATTGCCTAAGTGTATGAACATGGAAATTGGCCATAACAAAAGTGAGTTTTTCCCATATTGCCAAATTCGATTCTCCCTAACCATGAGGTTGTTTGATGAGTTCTTGGACATTTTGGAAAGCTTGGAATGTGTACTCCAATCCATATTTGAAATGCAAATTTAAATTCCAAGTGGAAGTATGTGAAAAATGGTCTTGAAGTTAGGCAAAAATCCTGTCTAAAATAGGTCAAATTTTCTCTAAGTTAAGAATGGTTTGGTACCCTTGTTCCAAAAATTGTAACTTGAGATACAAGCTTCTTTTGGGAAAACTTTGTGAATCAAAGTTGTATATTATGCAATAGGCTACAACTTTCATGTTTTGACTTTTTTTTGAATCCAAATGAATCTTGGTGAGAAAGTGGGGCAAAGTTAGGAAAAAATTAGGGTTTTTCATAACTTAGAAAAATTCTAAGTTATGAAAAATCTTCATTTCAAACCCTAATCTGCAATTCTTGATTTCTTGGTGAACAAGTTTCATGATTTGGCATGTTTTGATGAAAAATGAACCTTGACACTTGATTTTGACCAAAAAGTCAAAGTTTGACTTTTCAGTATACAGTCAAAAATTGATCAATTGATTGGGAAATTCAACTGTCAATCTTGTGCATTTGGGATCTTTTGAACTTGTTGAGCATGTCAAGACAATTCCATGGGGTCCTTGAGTCCATATGTGAGCTTGTTTTGCCATTGGCTAAGTCAAACAGTCAAAAATTGCCCTTGTGTAGTCAAAACCCTAAAAATGACCATTTTGCCCTTTTAGTGATCTGATCAAATTTCTTGTGGAGTTGTGATCCAAACTTGATCAAATGGTCCATATGAGTTCATAATGTTGATGTGGGTCAATTTTCATGAGATTTGACTGTCAATTGGCCACAATTGACTTTTTCCCCAATACAGCTGATTTCTAGGTCAACTGTCCTATTGACTGGGCAAAACTTGGAATCAAGACTTGAAACTTGGTATGGATAAACTTGGGAGTCCAATATGAAGCATGAAAGTCATCTTAGGCATTTTAGGTCAAAACATATTTGTGTAAACACAAACCCTAATTTGGGTCAACAGTGCAAGGAGAAGTCTTGAGCAGATGAAACCCTAACTGGATCTTGAGCTCCAATGGCTTTGTGATGAGAAATCAATGAGAAAATGGGAGGGAAAATTTTGGGGTACAACAGTTTCCCCTGTTCAATCTTCTTGGATCCGAAGAGTTAGATTGGCAAGTTTGCCTTTCGCGACTCGAGGGTAAAAGGAGATTGGACACTAGAGTGCCCTTAAATTTGCACTCGTCAAAGCAATGGATGCGGGAATGGGCTTAGAGATGCCATTTGGAGATGGGCTTAACGATGCCATCTGGAATGAGTATCAGAATAGTGTCCATGTTTAGGACCATCTTTGAACTGGGGTCTGAATAAGCAATAGATTGACATCCGTATCTGGAGGCATCCGTAAACTGTTTTCAGAGATTGAGAAGAGTCTGAACAAGCGATAGATTAACATCCGTTGTTGGGAAGAATCCGTAAACTGTTTTCAGAAGTCTGGAGTAGAATCTGAACAAGCGATAGGTTAACATCCGTTACTTGGAGAACCCGTGAACTGTTTTCAGAAATCTTGAAGTTGAATAAGCAATAGAGCAGCATCTGTTGTTGGGAAGCGTCCGTAAACTATTTTCAAAAGTTGCATCTGAACAAGCGATAGATTAACATCCGTTGTTGGGAAGAATCCATGGACTGTTTTCAGAAGTCTTGAGAAGAATCTGAACAAGCGATAGATCAACATCCGTTACTTGGAGAACCCGTGAACTGTTTTTAGAAATATTGAAGTTGAATAAGCAATAGAGCAGCATCCGTTGTTGGGAAGCGTCCGTAAACTGTTTTCAAAAGTTGCATCTGAACAAGCGATAGATTAACATCCGTTGTTGGGAAGAATCCATAAACTGTTTTCAGAAGTCTTGAGAAGAATCTGAACAAGCGATAGGTCAACATCCGTTACTGGAGAACCCGTGAACTGTTTTCAGAAATCTTGAAGTGGAAGAGGAACCGGTGTAGGGCTTCCTGATGATGTGCTCGTATAAAACTGCATCTGGATGGATCTGGAATAAGCATCATAATGTTGCCATGTCTGGGTCACATCTGAACTATTTCTAGAAAGAGTCTCGGAAGATAATGATTTTTGTCTGTCGACTGATCTTACCTGAAAAGGTAAAGAGTTAGTTATATGCAATGTCATGATGCATGATGCAATGTATGTTATATGATATGAATGTAAATGAATGGGCATGTAAGCTGTAAAGCTGTCTTGCAAAGGATAGATGAATCCGAGATGGCTGAAGATAAAAGCCTCTTGACCGCTGCCGGGGAGAATAATTCCTGGTTGTTGCTGGAGAATAAGGAGCTTGGGTTGTATACCAATCTTCTGGGGAATCCCTGTCTTGAGGAGATCTTTATTGGAGAATCTTGAATATACAATGAGGAACTGAGAACTGAGAGTCTTTAGATTTGCTTGGGGGATACCAGACCTTCAATCGTCAAGGGGCCTTAGAACCACTTGCGGGGACTTGGAATTTCCTCGGTGACTTGCAGGGTAAAAGAATTTCTTATGATTTCTACTGGGGATTTTAGAACCTGGTAGACTTAAGCTGGGGAGATAAGACTGAGAATCTCTAGTCTAGTGAGAAGAATTTCTGTGGGGAGAAGGTTCACTAGTCTGGCTCCGCTGGGGATTGACAGCTTGAAGTTTTAGCTCTGCTGGGGATACTGAAACTTAAACTCTGAGGGGAATTGAGTTCTGGAGGATTCTCTGGCTGGGGATAACAAAGATAAACTCCTCTGGGGATTGTAAGTTATGTTGGGGAACTCTGATGAACTCCACCGGGGATAGGAAGAATTTTGCCGAGTGCAATCTTCCGTGGCAATTAGCTGAGGATAACCCAGTTATAAGCCCTTGTGAGGAATAACTCTGAATAAAGCTCGGGAGAGACGTCCATACTCTGCAGGGGATAAGCTTCCAGAGTCTACTGGGGATAAGCTTCAAGACTCGCTGGGGATATGGATTCCAAATCTCCTGGGGGTTTCCTTTGAAAGGGTATCAAGATATCCAACTGCACCTTCAACCTATCCGTAATCCTTTTTCTTGATTCATAAGGAAATGATTATGTTCAAATGCATATGCCTATTTAACAAAACATTGGACGTTTCTCAAAATAAAACAATTAGTGCAAGAGAAAAAGAAAAAGGAAATGACACAAATTTCTGGGAAGAGTATTTGTATTAACTTTCTCTGAGTATATTTGTACAAAGGAGACAATCATCCTAATAAGAGGATTTTGTCGTAAATATTGAAATATTTATACAAAATAAAGATGGCTATGTGAAATAATTCCATGGGATTCCATTCTGCTATAGCCTTCACAACTCTGAATATCTGTCCATCCAATGCTTCGTTTGCCGATGACTGGATTGATCAGAAGCCTGGAACTGGTTGATGAAGAGATTGTCTTTGAAGTGATCCGACGAGACATAGTCATACGCTTTAATTCCCTAACTTTTGCCTGAATCGCCCTTTCGGGTTTTCGATCCACCGGGAAACCCCTTTTTGCCCAAGCCGCCCTTTCGGGTTTTCAACTTGCCGGTTGTACAATTTTTTTTGTTTTTATCCCTAATTTTTGCCTGAACCACCCTCTCAGGTTTTCGGTTCACCGGGATGCCCATTTTTGCCCAAGCCGCCCTTTCGGGTTTTCGACTTGTCGGGTTATTTTATGCGTAGTATCTTTTGACTATGTCTGTGTTCGCAGGGTGCGGCAAATCGTCGCCGTCCATGGTGGTCAGAATCATTGCACCACCAGAAAATATGCTTTTGATCACAAATGGTCCTTCATATGTAGGAGTCCATTTGCCCCTGGGATCACTTTGCGGCAAGATAATCCGCTTGATTACGAGATCTCTGACTTGATACACTTGACGTCTGACTTTCTTATTGAAGGCCTTGATCATCCGTTTTTGATACGTCTGACCATGGCATATAGCAGCGAGTCGCTTCTCGTCGATCAGATTGAGTTGATCAAGTCGGGTCTGAATCCAATCATCTTCATTCAAACCTGTGTCCTTCATAATCCTTAGAGAAGGAATCTGAACTTCCATAGGCAGGACAGCTTCCATGCCATATACCAACGAAAATGGGGTTGCCCCGGTTGAAGTACGTGCCGTCGTACGGTATCCATGTAGGGCAAACGGTAACATCTCATGCCAGTCTTTGTAAGTGACTGTCATTTTCTGAATGATCTTCTTAATGTTTTTGTTCGCAGCTTCAACATCATCGTTCATCTTCGGCCGATAGGGAGATGAATTGTGATGATAAATCTTGAACTGTTCGCACAATGCGGTGATCATCGTGTTATTCAGATTTGTACCGTTGTCTGTGATGATCTTGTCTGGAACACCATACCGGCATATGAGATTTTGCTTGATGAAGCGGGCAACCACATTTTTAGTAACAGAGGCGAAGGAAGCCACTTCGACCCACTTGGTGAAATAGTCAATGGCAACTAGGATGAAACGATGTCCATTGGAAGCCGTGGGCTTGATCTCTCCAATCATGTCAATGCCCCACATTGCAAATGGCCACGGAGCAGTCAGGACGTTGAGAGGAACCGGAGGTATATGAACTTTGTCAGCGTAGACTTGACATTTGTGGCAAGTACGGGAATGTTGATGGCAGTCAGCTTCCATGGTAGACCAGTAATAGCCTGCCCTTAGGATCTTCTTAGCCATTGTATGCCCGCTCAAGTGAGTGCCAAATGTGTCGCTGTGTATCTCAGTCATGATCAACTCTGCTTCAGCTTTGTCTATGCATCGGAGTAATACACAATCATGGCTTCGTTTGTAAAGGATGCCGTTGCTCAGGAAGAATTTGGCAGCGAATTTCCTTAAGAACTTCTTGTCATTTACGGAAGCTCCTTCGGGATAATCTCTAGTCTGGAGATACCTTTTGATTTCATGGAACCAGGGTTGTTCCACTACTTCTTCGGTATTAATCTCGTGACAATGTGCAGGTTCATCCATTCGCTCGATGGTGATTTGGGGAGCCTCATTATCCCAATTGAGTTTAAACATGGAGGACATTGTAGCTAGAGCATCTGCTAGCTGATTCTCTTCTCGCGGGAAATGCTCGAAGGTAATTTGCTCGAAATGAGGCAACAATGTCAAGACATGTTCTTTGTATGGGATAAGATTAGGATGCTTGGTATCCCACTCTCCTTTGATTTGACTGATAACCAAAGCCGAGTCCCCGAATACGATCAAAGATTTGATCCCCAAGTCTATAGCAGCCTTGAGACCAAAGATGCAAGCTTCATACTCAGCCATGTTGTTTGTGCAGCTGAAGCAAAGTCGGGCCGTGAAAGGTGTGTGACAACCTTCCGGAGAAATGAGTACTGCGCCGATACTGTTTCCAAGTGCATTTGAAGCACCATCAAAGTACAGGGTCCATCGGGATCCCTTTTCGGGTCCGTCATACGGTCCGTTACTTTCAATGTTGTCCAAGTTCATGATGTCCTCGTCTGGGAAGTCAAATCTCATGGGTTGATAATCTTCGATAGCTTGATGAGCCAGATGGTCAGCTAGTACACTCCCTTTTATAACTTTTTGAGTGGTGTACTGGATGTCATACTCAGTCAGGATCATCTGCCATCTGGCTATTCTTCCAGATAAAGCGGGCTTTTCGAAGATATACTTGATAGGATCCATTTTGGAAATCAACAAGGTAGTATGAGTCAACATATACTACCTTAGTCGGCGAGCAGCCCATACCAAAGCGCAGCAAGTTTTCTCGAGCAGTGAGTAGCGAGTCTCACAGTCGGTAAACTTTTTGCTAAGGTAATAAATAGCATGCTCTTTTCGACCAGACTCGTCATGCTGGCCCAAAACACACCCCATTGAGTTATCCAAGACGGTCAGATACATGATCAATGGTCTTCCTTCGACGGGTGGCATCAGAATAGGAGGTTCTAGCAAATACTCCTTGATTTTATCAAAAGCAGCTTGGCAATCGTCGTTCCATTCGACTACCTGATCTTTCTTTAAGAGTTTGAAAATTGGCTCACAGGTAGAAGTCAGATGAGAGATGAATCTGGCAATATAGTTCAAGCGCCCCAAGAACCCTCTAACCTCATTTTCAGTACGGGGAGCGGGCATCTCTTGTATTGCTTTCACTTTTGCTGGATCGACTTCAATGCCTTTGTTGCTTACAATGAATCCTAGAAGTTTACCAGACCTTACTCCAAAAGTGCACTTACTTGGATTCAGCCTGAGTTTGTATTCTTTCAATCTGGCAAACAACTTTTCTAGATGTTCAAGGTGCTCCTCCTCTGTTTGTGACCGAGCTATCATATCGTCTACGTAAACTTCAATCTCATGATGTATCATATCATGAAACAAAGCTACCATGGCGCGTTGATAAGTTGCCCCTGCGTTCTTCAGTCCGAACAGCATCACCTTGTAACAGAAGTGCCCCATTGTGTGACAAAAGTTGTTTTCTCCATATCCTCGGGGGCCATTTTGATTTGATTGTAGCCCGAGAATCCATCCATGAAGGAAAACACTTTGTGCTGAGCTGTGTTGTCGATCAAAATGTCAATGTGTGGAAGTGGAAAATCATCTTTGGGGCTGGCTCTATTCAAATCCCGGTAGTCCACACACATCCTGACTTTGCCATCTTTCTTGGGTACTGGCACGATGTTAGCGACCCATTGAGGATAGGATGTAACAGCCAGAAAACCAGCGTCGAATTGCTTCATCACTTCTGCTTTGATTTTTTCAGACATGTCAGGCCTCATTCGGCGAACTTTTTGCTTGATCGGTGGACAATCCTCTCTTGTGGGGAGACGGTGAACCACGATGTCTGTGTCTAAACCCGGCATGTCTTCATAAGACCAAGCGAAGATTTCAACATACTCATTCAACAACTGTATCAGGCGTTCTTTGACACTTGGTTCCAGATTGGCACCCACTTGCACCTCCTTCCGGTCTTCCTCGGTCCCTAAGTTGAAAGTTTCCAATGACTCTTCGTGAGGTAAGATGGCTCTTTCCTCTTGCTGTAGAAGTCTGGCTAATTCCCCTGGTACTTCACAACCTTCGTCATCTTCATACTCGGCTTGATTGACCAGATCTTCAGAGTTATTGAAGGATATAGCAGAATAGTCACCCATGGAATCCAGAGTGGATGGGTACCTGCATTTATGAGTGTGGGTGTGTGTAAGGGATAGCCATCCTTAAACAAAAAATGCAAAAGGAAAGAAAATGAACACAACAGTTTATCAAATGAAAAACGTCCAATGAATCATTAAACATGGCATATGGATATGAAAATAATCAAAACCCTTACAAGTGGACCTACATGCCCCGGGCAAGGCATGAGGTGAAAAGATAGTGTACGGATTGTTCAGAAATAAATATTACAGACCAAATAGGAAATTTTTGACAGATAAATTACTGATGAATAAAAGTGATGGGGACAAAGTCTTTTGCCTCCCAGTTGCACAATCCTCCTTTGACAGTTGGGTAAATCCACTCTTCGATGCTGCTCTCTTTGTCTTCATCTCAGTGCCTATCTTGATGGGAATATCAACCTCCCCATGGACCATTCTCTTCGAACCATCGAAAGCTCTGACAACAATATCACTCGGTTTCAACTCCAACCCTTCACAATCTAGTCGGTCCAAGGCCTTCTTAGGCAGTACATTCAGCGACGAACCAGTGTCGACCAAGACATGTGCGAGAGTAGTTCCTCGGCACTCGACTGAAATGTGCAAAGCATCATTGTGGTTTCTACCTTTAGGAGTTAGGTCGGCATCAGAGAAACCTAATCCATTATCCACAGTAAGGCTGACCACGCAATTTTGAAATTGATCCGCAGAGGTTTCCTGGGGCACATGGGCTGCCTTTAGGAATTTTACCAGAGCCTTAGCGTGCGCTTCCGAGCAAAGTAGTAGTGCCAGCATGGAGATCTTTGAGGGGGTTTGCCCCAGTTGTTCTACCACATCGTAATCACTCCTTTTGATTATCTTCAAGATCTCATCCATTTCTTTCTTGGAGGTTTCCGGGATGACCAAGGGTTGAGCCCTCGTCCTGACGAGCTCATCTTGGATTCCCTTACCTTTATCAGCAGCGGTAGGAGGGACAGTACTAGGAACAACAACATCTTCGATCAATGGGGTTCTAGCAGAGAGTTTTATTGGTGCAGGGATGACCTTGTCAGTAGATGAGGGTCCAAAGATTGCTCTTGGAGAGGCAATCTCTGGAGAAAATATTCTCCCGCTCCGGGTGATTTTGCTCGTGCCTGCAATGTTTCCAATGCTGGCTTCTTCATCATCTGAACTTTCTTCAGTTATTTCGATTTGTTTAATACCATGGTAGTAGACGTCACCGCTATAGTTCCATGGTATTGACTTCTCAGAAATATAGGGGACAGGCCCTGGCATTGTTATCTTCAAAGGAACAGATTTCGTAACTGGTGTAATCTTAACAGGCTTTTTGACGGCCTTGGAAAGATTGGCGTGAATGGTTATGAATGAGACATCTTCAGTATGGGTTGGAGTAGCAGAAACTTTTTCAAACAAAATTTTTCGACTGTCCATTAAGCCTTGGATGCCTTTCTTCAGTAACGGACAATCAAACGGCAGAGAGTAACAACAATAGCAGTCTTCTTTACATCCCGGGAAGATCCCAGCCCTTAACAGATTCAACTTGATGGTTAACAAAGGAGTTATCAGATCATTGACATCAGCAACATACAAATCTTCTTCAATGGCATTGACATTTCGGCCGTGCTTCGGCATGGGAGCAGATATCACATTAGGCTTCTCCGGAGCGTCGAACTCCACCTCCTTCGCCTCTATCAGATCTTGGATTTTATGCTTGAGTGCCCAACAATCATTGGTGTCGTGCCCGACACTGTCAGAATGGTAGGCGCATTTAGCATTAGGATGATAATGCGGAGAGGACGTATTCACATTTTTTGGTGCCTCTTTGATAGTGGCGAGATTCAACTTCAACAGATGGGGAAGCACTTGCGCTGGCGTCATATTAATGCGGGTGAACTGCCGTTGTGGCTGTTCCACCCGTTGTTGATTTGGTCTGGACTGGTTATAGCGAGGCTGCTCACTTGAAGGATTTTGGATCATTACGGCCCCCACAGTTGGCCGGCGCTCAGTCTTCCCTGCCCTTCTTTGGGAGTATACCACAGTCGTTTCCTTCTTGAAAGGTTTCTTCTCAACACTTGCAGCGACACCCTTCTGAATCTTTCCTGACTTGATGCCAGCTTCTATTCTTTTGCCTGTTAAGATCAAATCGGTAAACCCCGCGGAAGAGTTACTAATCAGATGATTGAACAATGGCCCAGATAGGGTCCCTAGAAACATATCAACAAGTTCACGGTCAGTTAAAGGAGGCTGCACCCTGCCAGCCAAATCCCTCCATTTTTGTGCATATTCTTTGAATCCTTCGCCTGTTCCCAATGACATACCCTGAAGTTGGGTACGACTAGGAGCAAGGTCAGAATTGTACTGATATTGTTTGTAGAAGGCGGTGGCCAAGTCTTCCCAGTTTCGGACGCTGGTTCCCTCTAGCTGATAAAACCACTCCAGTTGAGCCCCAGAAAGGCTGTCTTGAAAGAAATGGATCCAAAGGTTCTTATCTGCCGTATAAGGTTGGATCTTTCTTACGTAGGACCTGAGATGCATTTTTGGACAGGACAGCCCATCATACCTTACAAAGACTGGCACTTTGAACTTTGGGGGAATCACAATCCCGGCAACTAAACCCAAGTCTTCGAAATCCAAACCCGGCACCCTTTGTAGCTCCATGGCAGCCAACCTGTCTTCTAAACCTTTGTATTTATCATCAGCTGGAGGGTATTGTTGATCAGAGTAGTCTTCATCCTCTTCGACCTCCTCTTCTTCCACATCGGACTCGGAAGGTATCGCATCCCCACCTCCTTTACTGGTCCCTTCATCAGAAGTAGGAGGAAATTCAAGCACTCTCCGGGCTTCTCCGTCAAATCTTCTCCCTAAAGTAGCCACCCCGAGTCTCTTTTTCTTCTTTTTCACTGGGTCTTTATTCCCCAGCAAGGTCTTGAGGTCCTCCCGACCCTTAGCCAAGGTCATCAGGAGTTGCTGGAACTGTGCATTTTGAGCTTGTAGGTCTTTGACTGTTTGCTCGAGATCCATCCTACTGAAATAAACAGTAGACAGATAAGGAAACCTGGAGTGAGACCTGCTTATGCACATGATGAATGATATGCTTATGTATGCAATGCATTCAAGGATTTAGAACATTAAAAATTGTTGCAGCCAAAAAAGAACGCACGTCATATTAATAAGAAGAAATTTGTTAGTACATAAATGCCCCATGGGCCAAGTATTACAAAAACAACTTCTCAAGGTAAAAAGACATTGCGCATCCTCTTTGGTGCGATGTAGGTGTTGAGGGCCTCTTGCTCGTGGAGTCGGCGGGTAAGCTCTAAAACCTTCTTCTCGCTGGCGTAGAAGCTGGCTTCAAAAGTGTTCCGTTCCTCCTTGAGTTGAATCCAACTTTTCTGCATTTCCTCCCACGATGTAGGCATGTCAGGATGTAGGATGGTGTAGGGAACCTCTCCTTCCTTGACGGGCTCTTTAATCACAGGGAGAACATGAGGATAAGGCATCATTAGACTCTGGGCTCGGGCTCGTACCCACTTGAGATAAGGCTCAAGAGGGATGGAGTTCTTGTGTCCCAGTGTCTTGCTATCAACCTTGTTGGGCCTTCCACAAGCTCTGATGAATCTTTGGCGAAGTCCTTGCGCATCGTTGTCGAAGTCAAAAACTAGGTCAGGAATCAACATGTCGTGAGGGCCATCCCTCTGTGCATATCCAAATTGCCTCAAAGCTAGGCAAGGGTTGTAGGTGATACCTCCTCTAATGCCAAGTAATGGGACATTAGGGAACTCTCCACAATGATCGACGATGATGACATTTTCTCTGGACCGAGAACACCAATGTACATCAGAGTGAGTAAGAGTCATCAACCGTTGGGACCACCTTGAGCCTTGGTCATTCTTCAAGACAGATTGTGGAAGGTGCGAAATAAACCACCTTGCAAGGAGAGGAGTACAGCACATGAGAACACCCCTCTTTCTCATTGTTCGTGTGTAAAATGAGTGAAGGATGTCCCCAAGCAATGTTGGTATTGGATTTCTGGACAAGAAGATTTTGACGGTGTTGACATCTACCAATTGGTCAGAATTTGGGAACAAGACCAACCCATAGATAAGGAGTGCCACAATTTCTTCAAAGGCTTGTAGGTTCAATGAATTCCAACATTCTTGTGCCTTCTCAAACAAGAATTTTGCTAAGAATCCTTTGACGCCGCTTCTGGTTTCCCAATGCCCCTTGATGTCGGATGGTTGTAGATGTAATGCTCGAGCAACATCTTCCGGCTTTGGTTCCTTTTTCGTACCGTTGAAGGTTAGTTGATTAAGGATAGGAATTCTCAGGAGTTGAGAAAACTCCTCTAAAGTGGGCACCAACTGGTAATCGGGGAAAGTGAAACAGTGGTGAAGAGGGTCAAAGAACTGGAATAGCACTTTCATCATGTCTTCTTCAATGTTGGTGTTGACTAAGCTGAGCAGTCTACCATGTCTTTCACTGAAGGGTGAGCTTTCCGGAATCCTTGAGGTGAGCTCCTTGAGTTGAGGAGAGATTCTCACAAGGTTAACTTGGATGGTTTTTCTGCGAGGAATTTCCATGACCTACAAAACAAGAACAAAGATGAAGATCTAAACCCTTGAAGTGGTTAGTGAATGCATATGATGTTTTATGATGTATGCACAAAACATATGTACAAGCAAATCACACCAAACCCTAGTTTCAGGCTTGCATGGGGTTTCATAGGTAAGTACCCTCTCGAGTGTAGTTGGCTTAAAAACCTGTCCTATAAATAGTAACCGGGTTCTAAGGAGCTCAATATCATTGGATTGTTTTCATTATTCATTGTTTTGGTTTAGCCACTTAACTAGCGACCAAAATATTCCAAGAAAACAACCCTCAATGAGTGTAGTATCGAGTATCTACCAACTTCGGACTGCACCAAATCCGGTCATCTCACTACCCCTAATGAAAGGCCAAGATGGTCAAGTAAGGTTCTAGGTCATTAGTGCTTGGTGACATCACTCAGCGGCCCCGTACTCTCCTTGTTTGAACTCAAGGGTTACCGGTACTCACAAATATGTCACACTAATATAGCTATTGCTTCGACCGTGTCGGTATACCCCACACAGTTTCCACAACGTATTGCTATCTATGAAATGTTTCCCAAAATCCGGGTGGAGGATTACAAACCCAAACAAGAGAGCCAAGATATAAAGCAATCAAGACAAACAATTAATCATGCAAGAGGGTGATCTAAGCCCTAAGGTTACTCCACTTTTAAAATTGTCCCCAGCAGAGTCGCCAGTTCTGTGATACGGTGGGAGAACTGACTATGTTTTTGCGTTTGTTTTCGCAAATGTTTCGGTTGAGCAAGAGTCGCCACCGATTTTTTATTTTATCCTTAGGAAAGGTTTAAAAAGCACAGCAAAAACCTTTGAGATATTTTCTTGGGTTCGGGGAGTAGATTATAGAAAGGGAAGGTATTAGCACCCTTTCTATCCATGGTTATCCATGGGCTCTTAGGTACTTGCTTAGATCAACTTGCCTTGGTTTTCAATTGTTTGAAATGGTGCTTTGTGTGTGGCTTTGAAAAGTTTTTGAAAAAGATGCCTTGTCTAGGCTACCCTTGTAACAATTCTTTACTCGAATGTTTTACAAAAGGTGTTTGTCTTTTTGAAAAGATGTTTCAAGGTTTTTGAAAGTTTGTTTTGAAAGTGTTTGTGAAGTGTGGTTTGAAAAATAGGCAAGTGTTTTTGTTTTGCAAGTTGACAAGTACTTAAAAGCTATCTACCCTAAAGTTCTCAAAGATTTTTTTGCTATGTTTTAACCCTTTTAACAATTTTGTTCCACCATTGCATTTGGTGGACAATCTTATGTTAGGATGTGAAAGGGACGGGCGCGGGTCATCGTTTAGACCATAATTGCAATGGTGCCAAGTATCTTTGGGCAATTTTCCTTTAAGGGACTTGATCATTTTTAGGCAACTTTCGAAAGCGTCGTCGAGGGACTATGATCATTTGAATTGTTTGTTTTGCCAAAGAGACCTAACATGTAATATGGCCCATTTATTGAAGGCAACAAGTGGAATACCCTAGGGGTGCAAGTGTGATTAGTGTTGTCCATTTTCATGCTTGATTATCTTGAAATTAGGTCAAACTATTTTTTGTTGTTTTTGATTCGCATACAAACCCTAATTCTAACATGGCATAATTAGAAAGCATTAAAGTGCGAAAATTAAAGTTCCTAAGCTATTACAACACAATATGGGAAGGGGGGTACAAATGTTCAAATGGGGGGTATTTGACAAGGAATTTAAACCTAGCTATTACATCAATTTGGAATTATTTACAAGATATTTAATTGCACAAATTAAATGGAAATAAAATAAATATGCAAGATGCAAAAAGATGTTTTTATGTGTATGAAAAAAGAGTATTTTTATATGTCAAATAAACAAAAATAAAAAGTATTATTTTTTGGAGTTTTTATGTATTTAGGGCAAAACCCTAATTTCTTAAATAAAAGTATTAATTATTTAATATGTACCATATTTATTTATTATATACAAAAATAAAATAAAAATGAAGTATATTATGACAAAGTGATTTTTGAGGTCAAATATTAATAAAAGAAAAAATGTATTATTTTCATGTTTTTTATCCTAAATATTGTAATAAATAAATAAGCATTTATTATATATCAAATATATTAAATATATACAAAAAAAATAAAAATAAAATATTTATTATTTTTATAAAAAAAAGTGTATTTTAAGAAAATGTTTTCAAAAGATGAAATAAAATAAAATCAGAAAAATAAATGTATTTACATTATTTTTTTAGTATTTTAAAAAAGAAGTAATATATTTATTTATGTACAAAATATCCATTTAAACAAATAAATGCTTAATAAATACAAAAATGGTCTGAAAAATATTTTTTATATTTTAATATTATGAGAAAAAATAAATAAGTCAGAACAAAAAAGAAAAAGTCAAAAAATCATAAAAATAAGCTCAATGGGCCTAGGGGGTGTAAAAGCAAACAAGTGGTGTAAACAGAAATAACAACACAGGCCCAGCCCACGTGGAGCTTCTTCAACCTCCAGCCATTCTTGTTCAAAAAACGCGCGTTTTGTACCCTGATTCAAACATCCTGATTCCTGGCTTTTTAATGAAAACTCACAACATCAAAAATCTTCAGCATCAAACAACGAATCCATACATACCAAAAACTTGATCTAACTCTAAAAAATGAGAGAGAATTTCTCCATTCCCAAATCTTAACCTAATTTTTTATCAATGTTCAGACATCAAATTCTCATGGTACACGTAACATAAATGAAAACTAACTACATGAGCATGTTCAGGGCTATGAATGTGACATATTTTCTTCACAAACCTAAAGCTAACAATGCCTGGATAGAGAGATACGAGTTCATGAACTTACCTGTTCAGTTGAAGTTGTATCTGGTGATGGAGGTACTTTCAGTGCAAGGTGATGATTGGTACAGCTTCCTTGATGTCCAGGGATGCTATTCCAAGTTTTACTTTGCTTTGAAACTAGCTGAATCGAGTTATAGAACTCCACCTGCAAATCAGAAAAATGAAAATGGTCAAACTGATTAGAGGAGTTACAGTCCACTTCTAAAGCTTTGGATAGTTTGCATTGATGGTGGGGAAGGTGTTTGAACTGGTTTGGGCAAGAATGCACGATGGAAAGGAGTTGTGGGATTCAAGTTGCAGAATATGCCCTGTTTTGGCAGTTTGAGGGTGATTCTGTGAATGAGAGGGTGTTGGAGAGGGTTGGCTCGTGTTCTAGCTTAGTTAGGGTGTTTAGAAAGTGTACAAAGTTTTTTGCTTAAGCTTGTTTGTGCTGAGATGAAAGTTGTTGTACAAAATGCTAGCTTTCTTACACTTTAAGCAAGAGATGGCAAGTTGGTGTTTCTAGCCTGTACAGGCCCCCATTCTATGTTGAACCACTTAGTCTTGATCAGTGTAATTAGTCCCTAAACTTGTGCCAAAGAGATCTTAACTGTACTTGCTTGGATTTGCATTTTGACATAAAGTTCACTTTTGCAAAAATGGTTAAAATGCTTTATCTATTTTGGGATTAAACCATTATGCAATGCTTGAACACATAGAATATGGTCTTGGCACAAAGAGTTTGCATTAAATTTATGAGTGTAAAAAGGATTTAGGGCCTGTAATCAAGAAATGCATGCTGATTTGAAAATTGCCTAAGTGTATGAACATGGAAATTGGCCATAACAAAAGTGAGTTTTTCCCATATTGCCAAATTCGATTCTCCCTAACCATGAGGTTGTTTGATGAGTTCTTGGACATTTTGGAAAGCTTGGAAGGTGTAATACAATCCCTATTTAAAATGCAAATTGGAATTCCAAGTGGAAGTATGTGAAAAATGGTCTTGAAGTTAGGCAAAAATCCTGCCTAAAATAGGTCAAATTTTCTCTAAGTTAAGAATGGTTTGGTACCCTTGTTCCAAAAATTGTAACTTGAGATACAAGCTTCTTTTGGGAAAACTTTGTGAATAAAACTTGTAGATTTTGTAATAGGCTACAAATTTCATGTTTTGACTTTTTCTTGAATCCAAATGAATCTTGGTGAGAAAGTGGGACAAAGTTAGGAAAAAAATTAGGGTTTTTCATAACTTAGAAAAATTCTAAGTTATGAAAAATCTTCATTTCAAACCCTAATTTGCAACTCTTGATTTCTTGATGAACAAATTTCATGATTTGGCATGTTTTGATGAAAAATGAATCTTGACTCTTGATTTTGACCAAAAAGTCAAAGTTTGACTTTTCAGTATACAGTCAAAATTGATCAATTGATTGGGAAATTCAACTGTCAATCTTGTGTATTTGGGATCTTTTGAACTTGTTGAGCATGTCAAGACAATTCCATGGGGTCCTTGAGTCCATATGTGAGCTTGGTTTGCCATTGGCTAGGTCAAACAGTCAAAAATTGCCTTTGTGCAGTCAAAAACCCTAAAAATGACCATTTTGCCCTTTTGGTGATTTGATCAAATTTCTTGTGGAATTGTGATCCAAACTTGATCAAATGGTCCATGTGAGTTCATAATGTTGATGGGGGTCAATTTCCATGAGGTTTGACTGTCAATTGGCCATAGTTGACTTTTTCCCCAATACAGCTGATTTCTAGGTCAACTGTCCAATTGACTGGGCAAAACTTGGAATCAAGACTTGAAACTTGGTATGGATAAACTTGGGAGTCCAATATGAAGCATGAAAGTCATCTCAGGAAATTTAGGTCAAAACATCTTTGTGCAAACACAAACCCTAATTTGGGTCAACAGTGCAAGGAGAAGTCTTGAGCAGAGGAAACCCTAACTGGATCTTGAGCTCCAAGGGTCTTGTGATGAGAAATCATTGAAAAATGGGAGGGCAAATTTTGGGGTACAACAGTCGTCAACAGATACACCCTGGCAAGATACAGGAATCAGATCTTCAAACTCTTCAGACGTGCCCTGGCAAGATACAGGAATCGAGTCTGGAATTAGTCGTCAACAGATACACCCTGGCAAGATACAGGAATCGGATCTTCAAACTCTTCAGACGTGCCCTGGCAAGATACAGGAATCGAGTCTGGAATTAGTCGTCAACAGATACACCCTGGCAAGATACAGGAATCGGATCTTCAAACTCTTCAGACGTGCCCTGGCAAGATACGGGAATCGAGTCTGGAATTAGTCGTCAACAGATACACCGTGGCAAGATACAGGAATCGGATCTTCAAACTCTTCAGACGTGCCCTGGCAGGATACAGGAATCGAGTCTGGAATATAGTCGTCAACAGATACACCCTGGCAAGATACAGGAATCGGATCTTCGAACTCTTCAGACGTGCCCTGGCAGGATACAAGAATCGAGTCTGGAATTAGTCGTCAACAGATACACCCTGGCAAGATACAGGAATCGGATCTTCAAACTCTTCAGACGTGCCCTGGCAGGATACAGGAATCGAGTCTGGAATATAGTCGTCAACAGATACACCCTGGCAAGATACAGGAATCGGATCTAGAATCACGACAGTTGATAGTAATTATCTTTGTATTGACCTTTGTCCTGAAAAGACAAAACATTAGTTGTATGCAATATCATGATGTATGACATGCGTGATGTCATGATGTTTAGAGAATAAATGAGATTGTATGTTCATGATGCATATATGCATGCTATAATGTATGAAGATGTGATGTTTATGGATGTATTTTTTTGTCTTAGGAAAATAAATCCTTGACGAATGCCGGGAAGTCAAATCCTGGGCTGATGTTGAAGAATAGAGCTTTTTTTTTTGTTTTCGCTGGGGATGATGGTTGCAAGGATACACCGGTAGGAGAAGATGACTCTGTTGGGGAATGAACTTGTTGGAGAGATTACTCTACGGGTAATACTCTGTGGGGAAGAGAGGTACTTTGCTGAGATGTTGATGATAACTCCGCTGGGGATACCGTTGATAAGCTCTGTTGGAAGTTTTGATGAACTCCACTGGGGAAAAGAAGACTTCGTCGGGGATGATCTTTCCGTGGCAATTGGCTGAGGATAACCCAGTTATATCCTGGTGGGGAAATAACCTTTGAATAACGCCGGGGGAGCGTTCGTACTCTGTAGGTGATAAGCTTCCAGAATCTACTGGGGATAAGCTTCCTGGATCTGTTGGGGAGATTGATTGAGTTCTCCTGGGGAATCTTTTCAGATTGTACTGGGGAATGGCTCCACTGGATGTCCGGTATTCTGCCGGGGAACAATATTATATTAAGACTGCCGGGGATGCTTGTTAGGAATGTCTGTATACTCCGTTGAGGAATATTGAGATCTTCTGGGGATAACCCAACTTCCTTAAGGCTGATTGAGGATAACTTTGCTCGGGGAGAGTGTTGCTGACTTGCTGGAGATACGGTGCCTTTTCATGGCTGATGGGAGACCAACTGCTTGGGGAGAATTGTTGAATCTTGTCTTACTCGACGGGGAGTGAAGGTATCTGGGTTACATTCTTCAGCCGAACTTACCTTGGTACCTTGGTGGACAGAGCAATTAGACTGCTTAGACAACTCATTATTGCCCCTGTTTCTGATGTTACCTGTAATTAATCCTTTGTTTTGCATTCAAATATTTATGAGTTAGCAATTAGTGTCAAATGCATATATCACAAATGAACATTGGACGTTCTTTACAAAACAAAACAGAAAAAGAAAAACAATTGGCAATTGGTCTGAAAAGTGAATTTGTATTGATTTTTGAATTTGCCTGTAAATAGGCGTTTATGTACAAGAGGCTGACGTCCTAGTAAGAGAACGCCTCCGGACAACAGAGTTTATACAATTTGTACAAAGAAAACAAAACAGCTATGTGAAAATGGTAATCCCACTGGGTTCCAACTCTGCTATCGCCTTTATGTTTTCGACCGTCTCATCACTTGGCTGCTCAGTTGAAGATGAAGTTGATTGATCGATGCCGTCTGAACTTGATGTTGATACCGGATTCTGGATGCAAGGTGATCCAATGAGACATAGTATTACGCTATAATCCCTAACTTTTGCCTGGACCGCCCTTTTGGGTTTTCAGTCCACCGGGATACCCATTTTTGCCCAAGCCGCCTTTTCAGGTTTTCGACTTGCCGGGTGTACAGATTTTTTTCATTTCATCCCTTATTTTGCCCGAACCCTTTTGGTTCGCCGGGAAGCCCTAATTTTTGCCTAGGTATGTCAACCTAGCGGGTCTTTTATCATGCGTAGTATCTTTTTACTATGTCTGCATTGGCGGGGTGAGGAAGGTCGTCACCATCCATGGTGGTTAGAATCATGGCTCCTCCTGAGAAGACATGTTTAACCACAAATGGCCCTTCGTACGTAGGGGTCCATTTTCCCATGGGATCACTTTGAGGAAGAATGATGCATTTGATTACCAAATCCCCAACTTGATACTCTTGTGGTCTGACTTTCTTGTTAAATGCCCTGATCATCCGTTTTTGATACGTTTGACCATGACAGATAGCAGTGAGTCTCTTTTTGTCAATTAAGTTTAACTGATCAAGTCGAGTCTGGATCCAGTCATCTTCGCTCAAGCCTGCATCCTTCATTATCCGGAGAGAGGGTATTTGGACTTCAATCGGCAAGACTGCCTCCATGCCATAGACCAAGGAAAAGGGAGTTGCCCCGGTTGACGTCCTTGCTGAGGTACGGTACCCGTGCAGAGCAAACGGTAACATCTCGTGCCAATCTTTATAGGTCACTGTCATCTTCTGCACAATCTTTTTGATATTCTTATTTGCCGCTTCTACAGCCCCATTCATCTTCGGCCGGTAGGGAGAAGAGTTGTGGTGCTGTATCTTGAACTGCTCGCAGAGCTCAGTGATCATCTTGTTATTAAGATTGGTACCATTATCCGTAATGATCCTTTCTGGGACACCGTATCGACAAATCAGGTTATGCCAAATGAACCGTGCCACGACGTTCTTGGTTACCGTGGCATAGGAAGCTGCTTCAACCCACTTCGTAAAGTAATCAATCGCTACCAGGATGAAGCGATGCCCGTTGGATGCCGTAGGTTTAATCTCGCCGATCATATCGATGCCCCACATTGAAAAAGGCCAAGGTGCTGTCAAGACATTCAGAGGAACTGGAGGAACGTGCACCTTATCTGCATAAATCTGGCACTTATGACATGTCCGAGAATGTTGGTAACAGTCGGCTTCCATTGTGGACCAGAAATATCCTGCCCGAAGGATTTTCTTTGCCATGGTGTGTCCACTGGAATGTGTTCCGAAGGTACCTTCATGCAGTTCTGCCATGATCTTTTCTGCTTCAGTCTTATCCACACAACGCAGTAAGGTTGAATCATGGTTTCGCTTGTATAGAATGCCATTGCTGAGGAAGAACTTTGCAGCGAACCTTCTCAGAAACTTTTTATCATTGATAGATGCACCTTCAGGGTATTCTTGAGCTTCCAAGTACCTTTTCACTTCATGATACCAAGGTTTTTCAGTTACCTCTTCAGCCTCAAGATCACAGCAATATACAGGTTTGTCCAGTTTCCAGATAATGATCCGGGGAGCCTCATTATCCCATTTGACCTTGAACATAGAAGACATCGTAGCCAACGCGTCCGCTAACTGATTCTCCTCTCTTGGGAAATGTTCAAAAGTTATCTCTGTGAAATGGGGGATCAACGTCAACACACACTCTTTGTAAGGAATAAGGTTTGGGTGTTTCATATCCCACTCGCCTTTGATCTGATTGATCACGAGAGCGGAATCTCCGAAGACACTCAGAAACTTGATCCTTAAGTCAATCGCAGCTTGAAGACCCATGATGCATGCCTCATACTTCACCATGTTGTTAGTGCAGTTGAAACATAGCCGGGCGGTAAGTGGAGTATGAGTGCCTTGAGGGGATATGATCACAGCGCCGATACCATTACCCAAAGCGTTGGAGGCTCCGTCAAAGTGCATAGACCATCAGAATCCTTCCTCAGGTCCTTCATCCGGTCCAGGTACTTCATAATCAGTCACTATCATGATGCTCTCGTCAGGAAATTCAAAGTTCATTGACTGGTAGTCATCCACTGCTTGGTGTGCCAAGTGGTCTGCCAATACACTTCCTTTGATTGCTTTCTGAGTCGTGTACTGGATGTCGTATTCTGTCAAGATCATCTGCCATCTTGCTATTCTTCCAGACAGAGCAGGCTTTTCGAATATGTACTTTATTGGATCCATCTTAGAAATTAACAGAGTAGTGTGAGTCAGCATATACTGTCTCAGCCGGCGAGCAGCCCATACCAAAGCGCAGCAAGTTTTCTCGAGCAATGAGTATCGGGTCTCACAGTCGGTAAACTTTTTGCTAAGGTAATAAATGGCGTGCTCTTTTCGGCCAGACTCGTCATGCTGCCCCAGCACACACCCCATTGAGCTGTCAAGTACTGTCAAGTATAGTATTAGAGGTCTCCCTTCAACCGGTGGCATTAGAATGGGTGGTTCTTGGAGATACTCTTTGATCTTTTCGAAAGCGGCCTGACATTCATCATTCCAACGTATTACTTGATCTTTCTTCAACAGTTTGAAGATTGGTTCACAGGTAGCAGTTAGATGTGAGATGAATCGGGCAATGTAATTCAACCGTCCTAGAAAGCCTCTGACTTCTTTCTCTGTCTTGGGAGTTGGCATCTCTTGTATGGCTTTAACCTTGGCAGGGTCCACTTGAATACCTTTGTCGCTCACGACGAAGCCTAGCAACTTCCCAGATCTTACCCCAAATGTGCACTTGTTTGGGTTCAACCTCAGCTTGTATAACTTCAGACAGTCAAACAGCTTTTGTAAATGGTCAAGGTGTTCCTCCTCAGTTTGAGACCTTGCAATCATATCATCGACGTACACTTGATGGATCATGTCATGAAACAAAGCAACCATGGCACGTTGGTAGGTTGCCCCAGCATTTTTCAACCCGAATGGCATGACCTTGTAGCAGAAGGTGCCCCACTGAGTAACAAAGGTAGTCTTCTCCATGTCTTCAGGAGCCATTTTGATCTGATTATAACCTGAAAAGCCGTCCATGAAGGAGAACACCTTATGCTGGGCAGTATTGTCAACCAGAACATTGATGTGAGGTAGAGGGAAATCATCCTTGGGGCTCGCCCTGTTCAGATCCCTGTAGTCAACACACATTCGGACCTTACCATCTTTCTTTGGCATTGGAACCACATTGGCCACCCACTGAGGGTAAGAAGTCACTGCAAGAAAACCGGCGTCAAATTGTTTCATAACCTCAGCTTTGATCTTCTCGGACATCTCTGGACACATACGGCGGACCTTTTGTTTAACCGGAAGGCAATCTTCCTTGGTAGGCAGGTGATGAACCACAATGTCAGTATCCAACCCAGGCATGTCTTCGTAGGACCAGGCAAAGATTTCCACATAGTCATGCAGCATCTGGATCAACTGTTGTTTCACACTGAGCTCTAGATTCGCACCAATCTTAACTTCCTTTTTATCTGTCTCAGTACCCAGATTTACCGTTTCCACTGGCTCTTCATGTGGCTGAATGGCCCTCTCTTCCTGGAGTAGCAGTCTTGCAAGCTCACCAGGCACTTCGCAATCATCTTCACCTTCGTCTTCGGCTAAGTTGATCGGATTTTCGAAGTCATAACTGGCAGTAGCAGAGTCGTTACCAGTGAGATCCAGAGTGGATTGAGACCTGTATAGGTGAGTGTGTGTAAATATAGCTGTTTTGCAATATATAAAGAAAGAAATAAAGGGAGCACAAGATTTGAAATGCGAAAAACGTCCAATGTTTTTATTCATGATATATGGAAATGACAAGTAATAAGCCTTCACAAATGAAGCCACGGTGCCCCGGGTAAGACACCGGGCCATAAAGTTTCAATTTATTGTTCATTACAAATTAAAAAACAAGGGAATTCATTACTGCGTAACAAAAGTAACAGGTATGTGGTCTTTTGCAGTCCAATTGTTCAGTCCACCGTCGGTCGTCGGGTAGGTCCAGCTATCAAACTCAGATTCCTCTGCATTGCCTTCAATGGCATTCACTCCCGGGTTGGTGATGAACATGGGAGGTCTTCCGATCCTTGCTTTGCGTACAACCTCTGAGCCTCTGCAGTGAAACCCAGCCCAAACTTGTCAGTTTTTGGAGTAAAATCAGGGAGCCTGCCCCAGTTTGCATATTCACCTTTTTCAATTACAGCCCGGGCGTCCTTTAAGGAGGCCATCTTCAAAGGAAAGTCTTCTTCAATCACTGCCTCTGCTGACGCCAATGTTGGGGGCACCTCTTCAAAATGTTGAAAGGGGGTTTCAATAAACTCCCCGTCCATCTCTATATACCGGAACGAGTTCAGGTGACTAACCATGTATTCTTCCTCCCCCTGCACTGTAACAATCTTCCCTCTAACAGGGTATTTGAGCTTCTGATGTAGAGTGGAGGTCACAGCCCCAGCCTTGTGAATCCAAGGACGACCCAGCAAACAGGAATAAGATGGACGAATGTCCATCACATAGAACGTTGAATCAAAGACTTGAGAACCAACACGAATCGGAATATCCACTTTACCATGTACCATCCTCTTCGACCCGTCAAAGGCTCGGACCACGATGTTACTAGGCTTCAACTTCAGGCCCTCACAATCCAGTCTGTCTAAGGCCTTCTTGGGAAATACATTCAGTGACGAACCGGTGTCTACCAACACATGTGTAAGAGTAGTGCCCCTGCATTCAATGGAGACATGCATGGCATCATTGTGGTTCTTTCCCTTAGCGGTCAGATCAGCATCCGAGAAACCCAACCCATTGTCAGCGGTCAAATTGGCCACACAGTCAGTGAATTGATCAGCAGACGTCTCTTGTGGCACATGAGCCGTCTTCAGAAATGAAATCAGGGCCTTGGCATGGGCCTCTGAGCACAACAACAATGATAGCATAGAGATCTTGGAGGGGGTATGCCCCAGCTGCTCAACGACGTTGAAATCGCTTTTCTTGATGATCTTAAGGATTTCCTCCATCTCTTGCTGGGAGGCTTCAACATTGACAGTCTTCGGTGCCTCCATCCGGGCAGGCACATCAGCAATCCCTTTACCCCGAGTGTCAGATGACTCGGCAGCAGGGGTAGAAACTTGATCAGTAGGGGAAACAGGCGCACTTATAGACATGATTATAAGAGGTCTTCGGATAACTGGTGGCGCAATGTCAGGCGAGAAGAGCCTGCCACTGCGAGTAACTTTAGCGGGACCGGTGATGTTACTGATACCGGTACTAGTGTTGAACTCCTGCTTTACTCCAAGTACATACACATCTGCCCCATAGTGCCATGGGACAGCCTTGTCAGATTTATAGGGGAGGGGCCCCGGAACAGTAATGATAATAGGTGCAACAGACATGATTTTGACTGGCTTCCTCGGGGGAGCCTTGGTAGGATTGTTGAAGATGGTGACAACAGATACTTCTTCAGTAGGAACAAAAGGAACAACGGTCTTCTTGAACAAGATTTCTTTGCTATCCATCAGGTTTTGGACGCCTGATTTCAGCAACAGACAACCAGCAGGGGAAACAGCGCACAGAAGGCAACCCTTGCTACAACCCGGAGATAAACTGGCTAGCAACAGGTTCCTCTTGACAGTCAATAAAGGGGTAGCCACATCATCCACATAAACTGCATACAGGTCTTCCTCAATAGCATTTACTCCATGCTGGGGCATAGGATCAGTCACAACGTTGGGCCTTTCGGGCGCCTCAAATTGTATTTCCTTGGCATTGATAAGGTCCTGAACCTTATTTCTCAGGGCCCAGCAATCATCAGTAGAATTCCCCGGGCTATCAGAGTGATAAGCACAGCGGGCATTGGGATTGTACTTCGGAGAGGTTGTGTTTACCACCTTTGGGGCTTCTCTGACGGTTACCAAGTTGGTCGATAGCAGTTGCGGCAAGATCTGTGACAAGGTCATACTAAGCCGAGTATATTCTCTTCTGGGTCTCTCACCCCTTGGTTGGTTAGGTTGACGAGGAGCGGCAGCAGGCTTTGCAATTACCACCGCGTTGACAGCTTGGCGGCGTTCTGGTTTGTTTTGCCTTCTAGGCCCATACACAACACTGGCTTCCTTTTTGAAAGGCTTTTTCTCAGCACTTGAGGATGCACCTTTCTGTATCTTCCCTGATTTCATACCGGCCTCTATCCTTTCCCCAGTCAGAATGAGATCTGTAAACCCTGCAGACGAATTGCCAATGAGATAATTGAAGAACAGCCCGGATAGGGTCCCCAAGAACATGTCCACAAGTTCACGGTCGGTTAACGGCGGCTGCACCCTGCCAGCCAGGTCCCTCCACTTCTGCGCATACTCTTTAAAACCTTCTCCCGATCCTAGCGACATACCCTGGAGTTGGGTACGTGTAGGAGCAAGGTCGGCATTATACTGATACTGCTTGTAAAAAGCAGTAGCTAAGTCCTCCCAGTTACGAACCTTGGTTCCATCCAGCTGATAGAACCATTCGAGACGAGTCCCTGAAAGACTCTCCTGGAAGAAATGGATCCATAAGTTCTTGTCCACAATGTATGGTTGGATCTTCCGCACATAAGATCTGAGATGTAGCTTAGGGCAGGACGCCTCGTCATACTTTGCGAAAGATGGTGCTTTGAACTTGTGTGGGATCACCACACCAGAAGATAGACCCAAGTCTCCTAAATCCAAACCAGGCACTTGTTGAATTTCCATGGCATTCAGGCGATCCTCTAACTACTTGTACTTGTCTTCAGCTGGAGGATACTGCTCCTCATTGAAATCAGTCTCGTTGTCAGAGACCACCGAACTAGGAACCCTTCCCCCCTAGGGACTGCCTTTCCCTACAGAAGAACCAGCTTGGTCAGCCTCATTCTGCAGTGTGTTACCAAACCTCCGGCCAGTGTTAAATAGTACAGTTCTCTTTTTCTTCTTCTTGACCAGCAGAGCCTTCAATTCCTCTTGACCTTGGGCTAAACTCATGATCAGCTCTTGGAACTGGGCGTTTTGAGCCTGGAGGGCCTTGATGGATTGCTCAGTAGATGATTCAGGATTCATGATGGCGAGCTGAAATAAACAGCGAAGAAGATTAAACCACCTGTAAAAAAAAATAGTACCTGCTATGCACATGATGCATGATATGTTGTTTATGTAATGCACTCAAGGGTTCGAAAGTTCAAATTTGTTGTAGACAAAAAGGAACACACGTTATCATTAAGAAATAATTGTTCAGTACATCATAGCCTCATGGGCAAACATTACAAAGTAAATCAATCCCAAAAGACACTGCGCATCCTCTTTGGAGCAATGTAAGTGTTGAGAGTCTTTTCCTCGTGCAGTAGGCGGGTGAGCTCCAAGACCTTCTTCTCACTAGCATGTAGACTGGACTCAAGAGAATTTCGTTCTTCCTTAAGCTGGATCCAACTCTTCTGCATTTCCTCCCAGGATGTAGGCATGTCAGGATGTTGAATGGTGTAGGGCACCTCTCCTTCCAAAACTGGCTCTTTGATTACAGGGAGAACATGAGGATATCGCATCACTAACTTCTGGGAGCGGGCTCGTACCCACTTGAGATAAGGCTCCAACGGGATGGAATTCGTATGCCCCAGTGTCTTGCTGTCTACCTTGCTGGGCATCCTCCAAGCTCTGATAAATCTCTGGCGAAGTCCTTGTGCATCGTTGTCGAAGTCAAAAACTATGTCAGGAATTAACATGTCATGAGGGCCGTCCCTCCGAGCATAACCAAACTGTCTTAAAGCCAGACACGGGTTGTAAGTAATACCTCCTCTGATTCCAAGTAAAGGAACATTAGGAAACTCCCCGCAACGATCAATGATAGTGACATCCTCTCTGGACCGAGAGCACCAATGTATATCAGCATGTGTAAGAGTCATTAATCGTTGTGACCATCTCAAACCCCGCTCATTCTTCAAAACTGATTGTGGAAGGTGCGAAATAAACCACCTTCCCAGGAGAGGAGTGCAACACATAAGAACACCTCTTTTTCTCATGGTTCGAGTGTAACATGAGTGAAGGATGTCCCCAAGCAACGTAGGTATAGGATTCCTAGACATGAAGATCTTGACAGTATTGATATCTATAAGCTGATCGGGATTCGGGAATAACACCAATCCATAGACAAGGAGAGCCACAACTTCTTCAAAAGCTTGTAAGTCAAGGGAATTCCAACATTCTTGGGCCTTCTCAAACAGAAACCTAGCCAAGAACCCTTTGATACCACTTCTAACTTCCCAATGTCCCTTGATGTCAGATGGTTGTAGGCGTAATGCTTTAGCAATCTCTTTAAGTTTGGGTTCCCTTTCCGTACCGTTGTAGGGTAGTTGACTAAGAATAGGGATCTTCAGAAGCCGGGAGAACTCTTCCAATGTAGGAACCAATTGATAATCCAGGAAAGTAAAGCAGTGGTGCAGAGGGTCAAAGAACTGGAAGAGGACCTTTATCATATCTTCCTCAATGTTGGTGTTGACCAAACTGATGAGTCTTCCATGTTTCTCACTGAAAGAAGAACTCTCGGGAATCCTGGATATAAGTTCCTTAAGCTGAGGAGGGATCCTTACAAGGCTGATCTGAATTGTCTTTCTGCGGATAGTTTCCATATCCTACAAAACAAGAACAAAGATGAAGATTTGAACCCCTGAAATAGTTAGTCAATGCATATGATGTTGTATGATGTTATGATGCTATGATAAGGACACACCACAAATATTCACAAAAGAAAACATGGTAAAGCACACAAGTCACACCACAACCCTTAGAGTTTAGGCCAGCATGGGGTCTGGGTATTACCCTCTTGAAGTTGGTGGGCTCAAAACCTGTCCTATCAAAAGTAACCGGGTTCTAAGGATCTCAATATCATTGGATTGTTTTCTGTGTTCATCGTTTCGATTTAGCCACTGAACTGGCGACCGAAATATTCCAAGAAAACAACCCTCAACTGAGTGTAGTATCGAGTATCAACCAACTTCGGACTGCACCAAAGTCAGTTATCTCACTACCCTAAAGAGGCCAGGATGGTTCAATTAAGGTTCCTAAGGTCAGTTGATGCTTCACGACACCACGCGGGGGCCCCGTACTCTCCTTGACTTGACTCAAGGGTTACCGGTACTCACCAAAGTGCCACATCAACGTAGCAGACTGCTTCAACCGTGTCGGTATACCCCGCACAGTTCCCTCACAGTCTTGTTGCTACTTTCTAAGAAGGTATCCCCCATATCCGGGTTAGGATCTATAGAACTCCCAAGACAGTACCCACAATAATAAAGCAAACAATTCAGACAATTGAAAGCACAAGTGATCTTAGTCCTAAGGTACACCTCACTTTTATAATATCCCCAGCAGAGTCGCCAGTTCTGTGATCGGTGGATTTAGAACTGACTGTTTAACGCTGGATCGCGAAATATCGCGGAAGCAAGAGTCGCCACCGTCTTTTATTTTCTCCAACATGGACAGGACAAAAGCACAGCAAAATTCCTTATGAGAACGTTTCTCGGTTCGGGAGGTAGATTTATAGAAAGGGAAGGTGTTAGCACCCTTTCTATCCATGGTTATCCATGGGCTCTTAGATACTTGCTCTTATGTTTTCAAAATGTTTGCTTTTCAAAATGTGAGTGGGTTTGAAAAAGTTTCATTGAAAGATTTCTGAATAACTCTTGTATCAGTCCTCAAGAGTGTTTGAAAAATTTGCTTTGAAAGATTTTGAAAGTGTCAGTGTGAAAAGGTTTTTGTTTTGTTTTTTTTAGAAGAGAGCAATTATCTATGAGTCATCTACCTACCCTAAGGAATTAAGCTGTGTAGAAGTCCTTAAGGTAGTGCCATCCCACCATTGAGAGGTAGGTAGCACCACCGTTGGAGGTGTTCGGGTCAATTCGATTGTAGGGACAGTGTGGTCACCGAAGCAACAGCAGGACACCTTAGAAGCTACCCTTATGTCCTTGATCCTTTTTAATCCGAGGCAACCGTTTCGAGGCAACTGTTCCGAGGCAACTGTTTCGAGGCAACTGTTTCGAGGTGACTGGATCATGGACATAAGGACCGCTAAGACGTCCTATACTTGACGACCACGTTTCGAAGGCAAAGGGTGAGGCGTACCCTAGAAGTGGTGTGTGTATTTGTGTGTAGTTTTCAGTTTAACAGTTATCTTTGATCATGGCACTGTGAGCTACGCGTTGTTTTTAATTAACATACATTCTTTCATGCAATTTAGAATTTAGGAGTGCGGAAAATTAAAAGACGGAAAGATAAAAGCTACGCTATTACAAGGCGCGGGTCTATACATCGCCAAAATACAAAGACCCGTTTTTGATAAAAATGCGGAAAATAAAAGAATACCTAATTACTATTACATTCCTTGAACAGTTACATAATAATTAATAAGAAAAATAAGAATAACGCGCGAAAATAATAAATTGGAACATCCGAGGGTTTTGACCCTTTGCTTGAAATTAAATTAAATTGAGACTTAATTATTACTTAATTAAAGAAAATGTTTTTTATGTTCTTTGGTGTTTAATGAAATAAAGAAAAAGAATTAAAAGGAAACCCTAAATCTAGATTATTTTAATTATTAATGAAAAATATTAAGGTTAACCTAACTTAAGCAATTAATTATTTACATATTTATGTGCAAAAATAATAATAATAATAAATAATGATGGAAATAATTAATTAAGAAAAAAGATAAAAATGTCAAAACCTAATTCTACATATTTTTTATTTATTAAGTAAAAGTGTCAAAATTAAAACCTAATTTAAACTAGATTAATTGTTAGTTATTTATTTACAAAAAATAGGTTAGTGGTGAAATTAATAATAATTAAATATAAAACATTTTTTTGGTTTCTGATTTTTTATTATGAAAATTAATTAATGGTGAATTAATAAAAACAATTAAAAAAAACAATTGAAAAGAATTATAATTAGAAAAGAAAAGAAAACAAATATGCAAACCAAGGGGGGGTGTCAGGCCCAAATGGAGGTTTGATTGCAGAATTCTGGCCCATTGAAGCAAAGTCACGTTTGACTTTCAGAATTGTGTACACGCTCATTGACTGGAGTGCACCATGGGTGTTGTTTCCTGACCATTAGATTGGATCTCCTGGCCACTTGGCAAGCCACACGTGAGAGTGCATGATGGACTTCCAAGCATACGCTGCATGTGAACGCTTTATGAAAAAATAGAACAAATTATATGGGGGACCTGGGGATCGAACCCAGGTCCCAGCACTCACCAAGCCACGTCCCTTGCCAATTGAGCTATTGTGCGCGTTTGTACATATAATGGAAAACAAATATTATAAAAAAAACAAAGGTTAATGATATAAAACAAAAAAAAATACGCGCGCAGTTTGAATCTTCCAATCACGCCTGGACACCTCAACTTTCTTCTTTGTTTTCACCTGCAATATGAAACAAGTAGCGGGGGTTTTAAACCCCCACAAACTGAAAGTCCTGAAAATAACGATTACGTGCACAACCTATATAAATTGAGCGCGAATATCTTAATGAATCAGGCTTGTTGCAACGAGTTCATCCATACAGGTTTGGAAGTCTAATTTTACCATATATGAAAACCCCCAATATTGAAGCTCTGAAACCCTAGGTTTCATCCATGGTGAATTTCGTTTCAAGCAGTTTTAGCACAATTAAACTATAGCAAAAGTTTCAGGGAGATGTCAGTAATGCAAATCAATGATCAAAACATGATAATGATGCGTAGAAATTAAAATTCGATTATGGAAATATTTGTGAAAAACGTGACTCTGTTCTACCGTTTCTTTGAGTATGAGAGCCTGTTCTTGGTTGCAATAGCTTCCTGGTAACTCAGGCAAGATGATGGAATTCTTTTTAGGCGTGGAAAGGCACTGCAAGTATGGTTTCAGTTTCACAACTTTCTTGATTTTTTTGCAAATTGGTTATGGCCTCTGAGCAGTTTTCACGTGTCTTCTGCACTAGGGTTCACTTGTGCCTTTGTATGTGAAGCAAATTAGGTCAAAACCTTGGCCCCAAAGTCCATGAATTAATGTTTCATATCTTTGATTTTCACCATATATTTTTCAATCTTTTTCCATAAAAACTTTGCCAATTATGGAAGATCTTGTCCCCTTGAGTGATGCACGAAATTTTTAGCATGTGTGGAGTATATTTGCTGCATAAAAAGATTCGACAACCATTATTTGATATTTTTCTACAATTAAAACCAATTAAATGAATTAATAATAATAAAAATTCAATTAATTAATTAAAAATAAGAAAATAAATCATTTTGAGCTCAATGGGTCGTGCATAGGCTTTTGGTAATGATTCAAGGAAGAATTTGAGGCCCATTAGCAAATTTGAAGTGTTTTAGGCAAAGTTAACTTTTGAAAGTTCCCAAAAATTTCCCAACTTCACCAATGCATATCTTGCTCAATTTTGAAGCTATGAACATGTTCTTGGACATTTTGGAAAGGTCTTGAAGTCCTCTAACCAATGCCTTTGGTCCCATGTCATTTTGATTTACCAATCTCAAGTTATGGTCTTTGACTTAAAGTGCCTTTTTGTTGACTTTTGAAAATGACCTATAATGTTGAAATTGATAACTTTTTGTGAGAGCATTTCTTGGACTTGGAGTGTGAAGATGAGTTTTAGGAAATGTCATCCTCTTCAAAATGAGATTTGGATGGGATTTTTCTGATGAACCATGAAAAAGTTATGCCTTGGTCAATTTGCAGTTGACTTTTCAACTGTCCAAAAATAGAAACTTTTGCATCTTGATGATTTTTGAGCCATTCTTGAGGAATCATGATCAAGATTTGATCAAATGATGATTGTGGCTTCAAAATAAGATGTTGACCAAAAATTTTGACTTTTGACTGCCAAATGACCATTTTGCCCCTGCAGTTGACTGTGAAGCAATTAGGATTTTTGACTGTGCAATTTGATGCTGTGAATCTTGAAACTTGACATATGAATGCTTGACAATGTATATGGGCATGTGGGACTTGATTGGACCCTTGGAAACCTCAATTTCTTTGCAAGAACCAAAACCCTAATTTTGACTGTGTTAGGAGGCAATTGGACTGTGCAACTCTTGAGGGATTTTGAAGCATCTGGAGATTGATCTTGGCAAATCTTGAAGAATATGGGAGGGCAAATTTTGGGGTACAACAGGGTGTATTACATGTTGCGCATATGGGAGTGTTAGATCTAAATCTGAGGGTTGTAAGACTTAGGGTGACCGGTTGATGTACAAGGATACGCTGTATACGACCTGTAAAATTGAGGAAGCATGAAAACAACCAAAAGGCAGGGATCGAACGACTACAAAACTTGAGGATGCCAGGTTGATATACGAGGACACGCTGTATACGACCTGCAAAAAACAAAAAAAAACATGAAAATGACCAAAAGGCAGGGATCAAACCCATGCCTTGGTATAGTAGTGACTTAGCGCACGCGTTTTAACCAGCGGGGTGGTGATACATCCAGTGTTTTAAATGAAATGATTAAAACAAATGTTAAACCAAAATTCATGGACCGGAGAGGTTCCGGAGCCCTAGCTCCAGTCGTCTTCTCCGATGAGTGGTTTTCTTGCTCTTGCAAAACATCACACATTAGAGATCTAGGGGGACCCTACCCCCTTAAATCAGGCCCTAAGAATTCAATGGCACGATTATTTTTTACTGAAACGCAATGGTTTAGGAGCTATGGCGACAACAATGCACATCTGTATGAACATGGTGGTTCATGATTTGGCCATCACGGGGGTCGTTCTTTAGGTCATTCCTGCACCACTGAAACTCATGAACATGTTAATAACATTAATATGCATCAAAACACGACGAAACAATGGATATGAAAAACATGCAATGATGAGACCGGTAAGGCATGTTTATACAATTTTATCCCCTTTTGACCATGACAATCTATCCAGCCTTACCCTACTGAGTTCCTAGAAGTGAATGGAAGAGTTGATAGGCCTCGAGAGTGGCTGCAAGCTAGGGTTTCAAGTTGCCCTAGTTTTGAGTAATTTGTGATTTTTTGGAGGGATGTTTTTGCACAAGGTTTTTTGTGGTTGGCTTGTAGGAAGAGTGCATAATATATAGCATGAATCAGGTCAACATAATATGGGCTTGGACCTTTTCTAATAAGCCTAGTATTTTATTTTATTTATTTTGAATTAATAATGAATAAAATCAAAATAATTAAAATAAAATAGATCAAGGGGGACATGAGCAATATCTGAGGTGTATGAGTGTTGGCTGAAGATTTTGATAATATTATTAGAAGCAAAACAAAGTGGACGTTTCGATTGAAATGGAACAAAACGTCATGTTTCGAAATAGCAGAAGCAATGTTTCGAATGAGCATATCAAAGCTTGGAGCTTCGAGTGGCAATTATGAGAACATATCTAAAGAAGTCTCGAAATGACAACAAAGTTGTGTCTAAGAAGGGCGTTTGTAGCGAAGAAGTGCCAAAACATTTGAAATTCAAATGCAAGCGGGATGTTCGAAATTTGAAATATATGCGCTGGAGCATTCGAAGAAACGTGGAAGCAAGAGAGAGGCATTGCTCTGCATGTTCTGAACGTGGCAGAATCTTATAGCAAGACCGTTATGGTCGAAGTAGTATAAATAGAAGTCTTAGCATTAGGATTTCGTGTGTCATATCTGTTTGTACAAAAAACTCAGTAAACATTCAAATTACCACATGGCTAGGGAAACGAATACAAGAGCAATGTACGTATGATAACACCACATGTTTATGATTTAATGAAAACCCTTTATCATTTCCAGTACTTTTCTTATCTTTATGTCAATACCATTTACAAGTTTTCTCATCTAAAGTTTTTTTATTCGAAATCTTTTCATTGATGCCTTACATTTAAATGCTTTCTTTCCATTTCAAACACCTTACATTTCAGAAACTGTTATACATTTCATGCCTTTATCTTCAAACTTTTTTACTTAAAGCAATTTTACAGTTTTCTTGCATTAAACGCTTTCTTCACATTTCGAGTCTTTTACATTAACTGTTTTCTTTACGATTCGAAGCCATTTACTTGTCTTTTATGCAGTTTTACATGTCTTTACAATTAACCTTTATTCATGCAATTTAGTTTCGCGCACATATATTTTGATTACACCTTTAGATCTTTAAGAGAGAAATCGAAATAAGTCAAACACCTACGCAACACTCTAAATACCAACCATGAATACTTGTTCGATCATGAGAGTTACCCTAATGACCAACACGTCCTAGGATCAATCTAGTCGATCTTGCGAGTTACCAGAGAAATTGAATAACAGTCAGTAAGTTTATTCAATAGTTTGGAAGACTAGCGGTTGTTTACCAGAAATCACTGGAAACAAATTGGCACACCCGGTGGGACCCAATCGTTGGACATTAGAAATAAAGATTGTTGAGACATAACCATCATAAAAACGTTGGAGCCTAAGAAGTTTGCTGTTTTATGAACCTAAGAAGTGGTAAAATAACCAACAACAACCAACCCTTATCCAGAAGAAAACGTTTGAACAAGATGTCTAATTCTGACAATCAACAAGGGGAACAAAATGCCCCACATACAACAGGCACTAACGTGTCCGCTTCGATGGGAACATCTAATGTGATCCCTTCGAATGCACAGTCTGTTGCGTCTTCTACCAGTAATATAGCCACTAATGGAGTAAGTGGCATATCAACTAATAGTTTGATCTTAGGAAATACTGGAACCATTGGTTATCCTGGGGGATTTGTTCCACCATCAGGGACACAAACCTATTTCGCCACTCCACTAACTAGACCACCCGGTTTCGATGGTAATAGAACCAGAAATTCCTCTTACGGAATGCCAACATCTTTTATGGCAGGTTTACACAATTCCACATCGAATTCATCACCACAATTAGGGTCTGGGTCTGGGGCGAATCAGTTTATGACAAATAACCAAGGGTCAGTGGGTTATAGCATAATGCCTATTTTAACCACAGAAAACCAGTTGGCTTTTAGGCAATTGATGGATGACAGTAACCATAATATGATAGGGGTATTAGCATAAACTATGCAAGAAATATTTGCCCCAATAGTACAAAATGTGACTGTGACAAACAGAGAAAATGCTGATAACATGAGTCGAATAGCAGATTTCTTTGCTCCCCCAGATAGGCGTAGGCAGAATCAGGCGGGAGTTCGAGCAAACATCCCTGTTATGGAACAAGTTGCTAACGACCCAACTTATAGACCGCCTAGAGAAGAAGTTAACTTGGGGGCAAGGGCACAAAGGCTAGAAGCCCCAATGATCCCAGGCCCACAGAGAGAAATTATGGAACCAGGGGCAAGGGTCGAAAGGCTGGAAGTCCCAGAGTTTCGAGAAGAACAACCTAGGGGGGTTGTCATGGTGGGTCGAAATCAAGATGCTGATGCTGTCGTTCATAGAATTCGAAACGATAACATCTTGGCAGAAAACAATTTAACCACCATGATAGAGAGAGTCATGGCCCAGAATGGCCTTAACACAGGAATTAGAAGGCCAAATTATGCTTCTCCTATATTAGATTGCATAATGCATACTGATTTACCAAGGGGTATAAAGTCCCTAAATTTACAAAGTTCGATGGGGATACCAATGAGTCAACAGTCGAACATATAGCCAGATATCTAACCGAAGCGGGAGATATAGCCAATAATGAAGACCTCAGGATCAAATACTTCCCAAGTTCCCTGACTAAAAACGCCTTCACATGGTTCACCACTTTGCCTCCTGGGTCCATTGATACTTGGGCTCTTTTGGAGAGATTATTCCATGAACAGTTTTACATGGGACAGTCGAAAATAAGCTTGAAAGAATTAGCCAGTGTCAAGAGAAAGTTCACAGAACCCATAGATGATTATCTGAATAGATTTAGGCTTTTGAAATCCAGATGTTACACAGTGGTGCCTGAATATGAGTTAGTCGAAATGGCCACTGGTGGCCTGGATTACTCTATTCAAAAGAAATTAGACACTCAATATTTGAGGGACATGGCTCAGTTAGCCGACAGGGTTCGACAGGTCGAAAGGCTAAAAGCCGAAAAGGCCAGAGTCTTTAAAAATAACAAGAAGGAAAGGATCTCCTATGTTGGAACTGAGGAAGCAGAAGATTATCCTGAATTCGAATTCGAAGAGGTCGAAATCGACCTCGCTGAATTGAAACAGGCACCACCTTACTCCTGCAAGTTATTAGTTCCCACAAAAGGGAAAGAGATTGTTGAAAATGAGAAAAGTGACAAATTCCCAAAGAAGGTTTATACCTTTGATGTCACTAAATGTGACGAGATGTTTGATTTACTTGTCAAAGATGGCCAACTCATTGTGCCATCAAATATCAAAATTCCTCCTTTAGATCAAAGAAAGAAGAGAGGATTTTTCAAATATCATAGTTTCCTAGGCCATAAAACCTCACAGTGTTTTCTTTTCAGGGACCTAATTCAGAATGCAATCAAAGATGGCAGACTGAAGTTTGCTGATAAAGCAAAGATGAAAGTGGATGAAGATCCCTTGGACGTCGCAGACACCAACTACTCTGAGCCTGCATGCATTGGAGAGATTAACATGGTGGAAGCTGACCAAAGTGATGTCCCAACAGGAGAGAAAGGTACCGAAAATGAAAGCTGGGTGATGGTCGAAGTCGATAAGGAGGTCACTGAAGACGTCTAGAAGCAACAAGAGACTTCGATTGAAGCAGCACCTGTAGCTGTTGCAAAAGAAACCCGGGCCACTGAAGGCCAGGAAAATCAAAACCAAGAGTTAACACAGGTCACTGAAGGCCTGAGGCTAGAATTGGAGAAAGTCCAAATCACGAAGCCAACTTCCCCTCAGAAGGAAATATGGGACACTCTAGGGGAACCCAGTGGAAAATTTGACTATTTGGTCAAATATTCTGCCCCAGAGAGTTCGAAGGTCCACATTGAAGATATAAAACCCACAGGATGGGGAGATGATGAAGCTGAAGGGGAGGATGTTGAGGTGAACATGGTGGATATGGAAAGACCTCATTCTGAGATGGAGGAGGTAGAAAGATATTTGGAAAAAGAGAAGTATAAAATGGAGGATAATCATGCTGGAGATGCTAGTCTCAAGGATTACCTCATGACGTGCCACAAGGGAGATACAGGAATGATATTGTGCCCTAGGTGCAGCATCCTCTGCAATCAGAGAATCACTGCGAACTTCGAAAGGGTACAGAGAGCTCGAACTGGCAACAATTGGCGCCAGGATAACCAGCTTTTCAAGTGTTATCCCAAGGCTGGAGAAAGTTTGCTGGAATTTGTGTTTCGCTGCTACAAAGGGGCAACCAAGTGCCTGATATGCCCAAGGTGTTCAGCTGTGTATGATCAAAGCATGGCCAGAGCCTTCGAAACAATTCCCTTCGCCCCTTGCTGGAACCATCAAGAAACTATCTAGATGGGCCCACGTTTCGACAGCAGACACAAACAATGAAGGCCTAATAGCCCTCACCCCAAGGCTGCTCGAAGAGTGACTTTCAAACTCCCTGCTGAAGTGCCAACCGACAGATGGCTGCAAGTCAGAAATGACAAAGGCAAAGACAGATGGAGAAACACCGAACGAAATGCACGCCATGCTATGACATACAGAAGGCAATTCAACATAGCAAAGAGGGAAGAGGTAAGATTAGAAAACTACAAAGGAAGGAACCCCATGTCGAGATCCCAGTGGCGCAGGCAACAGAGGGTTCGAAAGGCTGAGAGGGAAGCTGTGGCAAATAAAGGGGTCACTTCAACAAAGAACCAAGGTGAATCAAGCACCAATAAACCCACACCAAAAAATCAAACTGAAGACAAACCTCCAGTTAATAGGAGGCTTTTCTCTGAAGTACAACTGGATGAACCAAAGGAATACACTACAGGCCCAGAAGAAGACGAAGATATGATAACAGATAACTTCGAATCGGAGGGGGAATCTTCGTTTAACCTAAACTGCAACGTGGTATCTGTGCTTCCCTGTGAATTTGGACAGGAAACTGAAATTGATGAATATGAGGAAGAAGATACCATAGACTTGATGAAGCATAGACCTGTGTGCTACTATGTAATGGACAATGGGGCTGTCGAGGAGCAAAATGCGTTCTTCGAACATCCAGAACCTGCTATGAAGAACCATCTTAAGCCACTATTTATTCGGGCAAAAGTTGGTGCCCATGGCGTGAATAAGGTTCTAGTGGATGGGGGTGCTGCAGTCAATTTGATACCCCACTTCATGCTCAAAAGATTAGAGATCCGCGAAGGAGACATCAAGCCCCACAATATGGTTCTATACAATTATGAGGGGAAAGTGGGCAAAACACTGGGAGTGGTTCAATTGGACTTAACAATAGGCTCAAGCTTTAGGCCCACCATGTTTATGGTGATCGAAGCCAAGGCCAACTACAACTTATTGCTAGGAAGGGAGTGGATCCATGGCGTAGGGGCAGTTCCTTCGTCAATGCATCAGCGACTAGTTCTATGGAGAGATGATGGGATCGTGGAAAACATCGAAGTAGACCAGAGTTACTTTATGTCAACAGTCAATTTAGTTGACAAGAGGGATTATGATAAACATCTGGTAAAGATTGCTCCGTGTGTTCCAAATGATGAGATCAACGAAACCAGAAACTCCCACTACTACATGACCCTTCGCCATGATGGCCTATACTGGGATAGAAGAATAATCAGCGAAGACGAGGGATTCGAAAGTACTATACAAAGACGGCCAGCAGGCTGGGACTTCGACAACCTTATCCATGACTGAGTCCACCTTTTTCGAAAGGATTTCGGCCTATATGGCTGAGAACGAATCAAAAGCGGCCCTAGAGGCTGAAATAAACAAATTAGCTGTAAAGATGAACGAAATAAGTGGGGATGGCTCGAAATGTTCACCCTTCAAAGAGCTTGAGATGGATCAAAGGTTGGACGCCATCTACGATAAAGAACCCTTAGGCTTCGAAAAGGACCCCATAGACTCAGGTGCCAAAATGTTGGCGCAGGATCCACTCGAAGAAGTCAACTTAGTGGATGAAAAAATGAAAAGAATAACCTACATAAGTGCAAAACTTAGCCCAGGCCTCAAGCAGGAAGTAATCGAAGTCCTCAAGAAAAACAAAGATTGCTTCGCATGGGATTATGACGAAATGCCTGGTTTAAAGAGGGAGTTGGTCGAACACAGACTGCCAATCAAAGATGGCAAGAAGCCCATCAAACAAACTCCTAGAAGATTCGCACCAGCGGTTCTCACAAAGATTAAAGCTGAGATCGAAAGGTTGCTGCGTTGCAAATTCATCAGAACCACAAGGTACGTCGAATGGTTAGCAAATATAGTACCTGTTATTAAGAAAAATGGTTCTTTAAGAATTTGCATAGATTTTAGGGATTTAAACACTGCAACCCCTAAGGATGAGTACTCTATGCCTGTGGCAGAAATGCTAGTAGACTCTGCTGCAGGGTTCAAATACTTGAGTATGTTAGATGGATACTCTGGATATAATAAGATTTTTATTGCTGAAGAAGATGTTGCCAAGACAGCATTTCGTTGCCCAGGAGCCTTAGGCACCTACGAGTGGGTGGTGATGCCTTTTGGTTTAAAGAACGCTGGGGCAACTTATCAAAGGGCAATGAATTCGATTTTTCATGATTTCATTGAAACCTTTATGCAGGTGTATATTGATGATATAGTCATCAAATCTGTATCTGCAGAAACACATTTGCATCATTTGAGCCAATCATTCGAACGAATGAGAAAACACGGCTTAAAGATGAATCCCCTTAAATGTGCATTTTTTGTGCAGGCTGGAGATTTCCTTGGTTTTGTGGTTCACAAGAAAGGGATTGAGATCAACCAAAACAAAACCAAAGCCATAATGGAGACGAAAGCACCTACATCAAAAAGGGAGCTGCAATCTCTATTAGGGAAGATTAACTTCCTCAGAAGGTTCATTTCGAATCTGAGTGGAAGAACCCAAGCTTTCTCTCCGCTGCTTCATCTAAAGCAAGGCCAAGCCTTCGAATGGAACGAAGCCCATCAGGAGGCATTTGACAGGATAAAAAGATACCTCTCTCAGCCTCTTATCTTGTCTCCACCTTCATGGGGGAAGCCCATGAGATTGTATATATCTGCCTCTGAAGTTAGTATAGGTAGTATGTTAGCACAAGAAGATAGCAATGGTGTGATCGGTGGATCTGGAACTGACTGTTTAAAGTTGGTTCGCGAAATGTCGCGGAAGCAAGAGTCGCCACCGTCTTTTATTTTCTCCAAATGGAAAGGACAAAAGCACAGAAAAATTCCTTAAAGAGATTGCTCTCGGTTCGGGAGGTAGATTATAGAAAGGGAAGGTGTTAGCACCCTTTCTATCCATGGTTATCCATGGGCTCTTAGATACTTGCTCATTGTGTTTTCAAAATTGTTTGTTTGCTTTTCAACTGTGGGTTTTAAAAAAGTTTCTTTGAAAATTTCAGTTCGACTCTTGTATCGGTCCTCAAGAGTGTTTGAAAAATTGCTTTCGAAAGCTTTTTGAAAATGTGTTGGTGTGAAAAGTATTTTTGAATTTGTTTTGAAATTAGAGCAAGTATCTAGAGTCGTCTACCTACCCTAAGGAATTCGTCTGTGTAGATGTCCTTTAAAGTAGTGCCATCCCACCATTGAGAGGTAGGTAGCACCACCGTTGGAGGTGTTCGGGTCAATTCGAGGTTCGGGACATGGTGATCACCAGAGCAATAGGAAGACACCTTAGAAGCTACCCTCATGCCAGGTTCCTGGATCATGAGGACTTACTAAGACATCCTCTACTCGACGATCACCTTTCGAGGCAAGGCAACAGCGAGGCGTACCCTAGGGGTGGTGTGTGATTTGTGTGTCGTTTTCAGATATTTTTGTCTTATGTCATGTATGGGTGATCTACGCTTGTTTTTATTTTTATCCATTCATTCTTGCATGCCTTGATTAACAGTTAAAAGTGCGAGAAAAGTAAAATTCTAAAGCTATTACAAAAGGCGCGGGTCCACATCGCCGAAATTTCCAGAACCCGATTTGACAGAAAAATAAAGAATTAAAAGTGCGACAAATTAATTACACGGCTTTGGGAGAGATACATAAATATTATAAGAAAAAGAAATAAATATGCGAATTAGATACGAATTAAAAACGAGGGCGTTGGACCCTTTTTGCGAAATTAAATTAAATGATGGAATTAATTAAAAAAAGAAAAAAAATTGTTTTTGGTATTTTTTGGTATTTTATGATTTTAATGGGAAAAAGAAATTAAATGCAATTAAACCTAATTCTACAATTTTTATTTGTTAAGAAAGCATTGAATTTTAACCTAAAATTAAACCTAATTATTTTACATGCAATTTTAATTATAAAAATAAATAATAGGAAATATTTAGTTATTATGAAATAAAAAAAGGAAAAAATTGATTAAACCCTAGTTCTACCACTTTTAAATATATTAAAAAAATATTAAGGTTTTCTCCTAAATTAATACTAATCAATTAAAGTTATTTATTTACGAAAAATACTAAAATAAAAATATTTATTAAAATTTTTATCTTTTCTGATTTTTTGATGTTTTTGTGTTTTTTGTGACAATAATTAATTAAGGAATTAAATCAAGAAAACTAATTAAAACAAAAGATAGAAAAAAAAAGAAGAGATTTTAAGAATGCAAACCATGGGGTTCTGCCCCTAATTTGGGAGGTAGGACTTGGCATTTTAGGCCCATCAAGACCTTGGCCTGTTTGACTTTCATGCCAGCATGTATACGCGTTGACTAGAGTGCAGCATGTTCCTCAAATCTGTGCCCTTGGATTGATGATATTGAACGCGTGGACGGCTTGATTTGAGAGATGCATGGTAGTCTCCAGGACATAATCTGCATAGAACCATTAATTGAAAAATAATGTGAAAGGGGGTAGGGACCTGGGATCGAACCCAGGTCCTATGGTTTACCAATCAACGCGCTTGCCAGTGGAGCTGTCTCATTCATTCGTACCTTATGTAAATAATAAACAATATATAATAAAACAAAGGTTAGTGGATTCTTGGCGCGTAAATTCGAATCAACCACTCATTGCCTGCCACCGAGTCATCTTCCTCATTGTTTTGTTTTTCCTGAAAATATAAAAATCATAGGCAACGGTTTTTAAACGTTCTTTTAGGCACTATATTAGAAAATAGCGAATAGCCCCTGGGGCTTCATAAATTAGGCGCGACATATGTTTATTGATCGTCCAATCATGCTTGATTCAGTCATGGTACTATGGTAGTCTAATTTTACCGCTTTTCAAAACGCCCAATTTGGACCTCCAAGAACCCTAATCTGCATCAATGGTAGAATCGCATATAGTATACAAAAACGCAATTAAAGTAGATGGTTAGCTTCAGAACACATCATATAGTAAGAATCCATTAAAATTATGCAATGAAAATTCCTGAATTGTAAAACACGATTGTGAAAAAAAGTGAGAAAAGTTGGACTTCTGTACAATGATTCGAAGGGTTAGGGACTGTGTTCTTGATCCAGGTACGTTGCTTGATGTCCCAGGAATGCAATGGAATGAGTTTTGTGGCTTGAAACGACCTCTAACCCTGTTTTCAGTTTTGAGTTCTTTCACCAAAAATTCAAGTTTTCTTTTCTATGTCTGGCGCAGCTTCTTGGTTCATGGCATTAGGGTTGCGTTTGGTACTTATGTATGAGTGATCTAGGTCAAAGAAATCAAACAAAAAGCTTGGCATTCATGACTTGCAAGATTTGATTTTCAAAGATCTTTTTTCAATATTTTTTCATGCTATTTTGACCCTAATCATATCCAATCAATTCAATTCCTTCCATATTTGATCATGCACGAATTATTGAGTATATATCATGCACAAAAAGATTGAAAAACTTAGGTTAAGTATTTTTCATGTATTTAATTGATTTAAATGAATTATTATTAATAAAAATTCAAATAAATAAATAAAAAATGAAGAAAAACTTCCCTTTGGGCCAAGTGGTCGTGCACATGCCTTGGATAATGAATTGTGGAAGAAAAATAGGCCCATTAGCAATTTTAGGTCATTTGAAGCAATGTTGATTTTTCAAAATATCCAAAAATTTCCCAACTTCCACAAGGCATAACTTGCTCAATTTTTAAGCTTTGCTCATGTTCTTGGACATTTTGGAAAGGTCTTTGAGTCCTCTAACCAATGCCTTTGGTCCCATGTCGTTTTGATTTAACAATATCAAATTATGGCCTTTGACTTAAAGTCCCTTTTTGTTGACTTTTGAAAATGACCTATAATGTTGAAATTGATAACTTTTTGTGAGAGAATTTATTGGGCTTGAAGTGTGAAGAGGAGTTGTTGGAAATGTCTTTCTCTTCAAAATGAGCTTTGGATGGAATTTTTATGATAATCCATGTGAAAGTTATGCCCTGGTCAATTTACAGTTGACTTTTTCAACTGTCCAAATAAGGAAACTTTTGCATCTTGATGATTTTTGAGCCAAGCTTTGAGAATCATGATCAAGCATTGATCAAATGATGTTTGTAGCTTCAAAATGAGATGTTGACCAAAAATTTGAACTTTTGACTGTCAAATGACCATTTTGCCCCTACAGTTGACTGTAGTGCAATTAGGGTTTTGACTGTGCAATTTTGTGCTGAAAGTCTTGAAACTTTGTATGAGGATGCTTGACCATGTTTATAGGCATGTGGGAATTGATTGGACCCTTGGAAACTTCATTTTCTTGATCAGAACCAAAACCCTAATATTGACTGTTCAGGAGGCTCTTAAACTGTGCAACCCTTGGGGAATTTTGCAGCTTGACTTGGCAATTTCTTTGAAGAATATGGGAGGGCAAATTTTGGGGTACAACAAATGGTATCGAAAGAGCCATATACTATTTAAGTAGAGTACTAAATGATGCAGAGACCAGATATAGCAATTTAGAAAATCTATGTCTCTATTTGTATTTCTCTTGTATGAAACTCAAGTATTATATAAAGCCTGTTGATGTTTATGTTTCATCTCATTTCGATGTCATTAAACACATGCTTTCAAAACAAATAATGCATAGCAGAGTTGGTAAATGGGCTTTAGCCTTAACAGAATATTCTTTGACTTTCATGCCTTTAAAAGCTGTGAAAGGCCAAGTGATTTCTAACTTCATTGTGGACCATTCATTGGTTGAGCAGACTGTCATGAGTTACGTCGAAATGCAACCATGGAAATTGTACTTTGATGGTTCAACCCACAGGAATGGAAGTGGTGTTGGAGTCCTTCTAATTTCTCCTGAAGGAATTCCAACAAAATTCAAGTATAAATTAGATGGTCCCCGTTGCTCGAACAACGAAGCTGAGTATGAAGCGCACATTGTTGGACTCGAAGCTTTGTTGGAATTGGGGGAAACTAGAGTCGAAATTAAAGGAGACTCAGAATTAGTGGTCAAACAAATTACAAAGGAGTATAAATGCATAAAGGAAAACTTGATGATATACTTCTTCATAGTCAACAGGCTACTTAAGAAATTTGAATACATGGATATTCAACATATACCAAGAGTAGAGAACTAAGAAGCAAATGACTTAGCACAGTTGGCTTCGGGTTATAAAGTTTCTGCCAGGAACTTTAAGGATTTAGTTGAATTAAGGGGTAGAGTTATGGCTACTAGATTCACACCATCAGATCTAGAAAGTATGAAATTGGGATATGCTGAGAAACAGGGATTTGAAATATTAGCCATAAACACTTTATCAGATGCAGATTGGCGAAGTCCACTGGTGAGTTATTTAGCAAACCCAACTCTAAATGTGGATAGAAAGACAAAATACAGAGCATTATCATATCTCCTCATGGGGAACGAATTGTTCAAAAAGATCCAAGAGGGCGTATTATTGAAGTGCCTAGGAGAAAGTGAGGCATACTTAGCGTTGTCAGAAGTCCACAATGGGGCATGTGGGGCACATCAAGCAGGTCATAAAATGAAATGGCTGTTATTTCGATATGGCATGTATTGGCCTAGCATGCTCAAAGATTGTATAGACTTTGCTAAAGGATGTGAGGAATGTCAGAAACATGCAGGGATTCAACATGCCCCTGCAAGTGAGTTGCATTCGATCATCAAACCATGGCCATTTAGAGGATGGGCATTGGATTTGATAGGAGAAATAAATCCTGCTTCGTCTAAAGGACAAAAATATATCTTGGTAGGAATAGATTATTTTACCAAGTGGATCGAAGCTATACCATTAATAGTTGCTGATCAAGAAGCTATTATTGAGTTTATACAGAAGCACATTATCTATAGGTTCGGATTGCCAGAGAGCATAACCACATACCAAGGCTCTGTGTTTACAGGTAGAAAGATGCAAGAATTTGCCCAAGAAATGGGGTTTAGATTACTAACATCAACGCCGTATTATGCTCAAGCAAATGGTCAAGTCGAAGCAGCCAATAAAGTGATAATAGGGTTAATCAAGAAACATATTGGTAAAAAGCCAAGAAACTGGCACAAAACTTTGGACCAAATACTATGGGCCTGTAGAACATCTCCTAAGGAAGCTACTAACACTACGCCTTTCCAACTCACATTTGGTCATGATGCAGTGCTGCCAGTAGAAATTCATCTACAATCAGTTCGAATTCAAAGACAAAACGAAATCCCAGCTGCATTATATTGGGAGATGATGATGAATGAATTAGTTGAGTTGGACGAAGTTAGATTACATGCATTGGAAATCTTGATGAGACAAAAAGAAAGAGTGGCCAGGACATATAACAAAAGGGTGAAGAGAAAAGCATTCATTATTAATGACTTAGTCTGGAAAGTTATATTGCCCATGGACAAGAAAAATAAAACACTAGGTAAATGGTCACCTCATTGGGAAGGACCTTTTCGAATATTAAAAGTATTCTCAAACAATGCATATGAAATCGAAGAGCTGATGGATGATAAGCGTATCCTAAAGGTTAATGGGAAATATTTAAAGAAATATAAGCCACGCCTGCAGGAGATTCGAATAGTAACAACGTAACCAAAATATTATAAAAATGCCAAAATGGCAAGTTGAGATGCCAAAATGGCGTTGTTTGAATATTACATATAAAAAACCAAATTGTAATCAAATGAACACTGAAATTTAGAAATAAGAATTATTCTTCAGTCTGTTGAAGGTACTTCGAAAAGATTCAAGTCTCTGTTGAGCGAAACGCCTGGCTCCTTCCAAGGTTGCCACTTCTCCCTTGAGTTGTTCTGCAGTTTCCATTTCTGCAAGCCCCTGGTTGAGAAGCTCTTCGAATTGGTTACCAGCAGTATTGGTTTCGAAGGCTATTTGTTGTTATTTAGCCTCCTTAACCTTCTGTTGAAGTTCCAGAATCTGCCTTTCCCAAAGAAGGATGGACTCAGCTCGAGCCTCATAATCAGTTTTTGCTTGCTTTAGATGCATAGCTTGATCCTCAGCTTCTTGAGAGAGTTTCAAAGCTTGTTCATAAGCAGCATCCATTGCAATGCGTTTTTCTTGAACCTTCCTGGCAGAAGATTCATCTTGGAGAAGGTAACCAGTTACGTTGTCCAGCAAAGATTGAAGATCGAACAAGATAGTACTAACTGGCAAGGAGCAGGTAGCAAGATTGACTTTTGTAAGCAACTCCTTCATAGTGTAGAAAGCAGTGCTATCTTGTTTGAGCACTTCGAATATATCCACATTGAGAATTGTTTTCCTGATCTTATTAAGAAGTACAATTCTTTCATCTGTGGGAAGAGGATAGCTAGTCGAACTTGTGCCAGCCCTAGCAAGTGGAATGTCCCTTTGAGCCAGCTTCGCCTTCATGTACCCAATAGGGTCATTTCGTCTCAGGAGTGCAAGCTCCTCGTCAGTCATTCGAGACAAATACGGTTGAGGGAGTTCCACACGTAGAGGAGTCATGTCCAATTCGACTTCCATGGGTTTGTTGGTTGTGTCACCATCCCCTTCATTCGTTTCGTGCTCATTATCTTCTTCGTCGTCATCCAAGTCCACCACTTCGATGTCTTCTTTTTCGCTGCTATTTGCATTGGACTCTGTCCCAACAGTCGAACCATCATTGGCATCCTCCTCCTCAGACTCTTCTTCTGCAGATTCTTCGTTTCTTTGACCATAATCAGCTTTCTCTCCTTCAGCATGAGTATCCTTTGGGTCCACTTGAAGGGTTTCAAGAGGGAACTTGTGAAGAGAAGTTCTTTGCAAAGCCTCTGCAGATTCTTGAAGTGGTGTTTCATTTGTCTCTTTCAGAGGAGGAGAGGTACTTTGATCATCCTGCTGCTCAGAAGTTCCAGCCAGAACCGCCATATTGGAAGAACCTTTGTTCTGTACAAGGTTGCTGGAATCTCCTTGAGGAGAGGAGTTGAGTGGAGCAGCAACTTTTGATGGTGAGGTCGAAGTAGTGGAAGCTGGATTTAAGATATTCTGCAAGGAGCGAAATAACATCAAAAGCATGCACCAAGGTAATGAATAATAATTTTGTCAAAAGTTTAAAGTTCAATTTACCTGTGGACTCTCGAAAGAGAGGTTGCTAGCTATGCGTTCCAACATTACGTTGGAGGTCGAAGATGGAATTTTGGATTTGGGTGAGGGAGCAACATCCCTGGAATCGAGTCCAGAGACACTAGTTGGTACAACGCTTTTCGAAATATCATTCTTCTGCTTCTTCTTCGAAGCAGTTGGTAAGTTTCCTCCAGCCTTGGGGTCTTCCCCAGTGGTGTTTGATTTTCGCTTCTTTGGAGTGGTAGGCGGAAGTTTGTTGGTCTGAAAAAGATTTAAACAAAGAGTTAGATGAAAATATTGAAATATTAGTGAATTCGAAACATCAAGGCTAAGTGATTACCTGTGGAGTTGGAACACTGGTTATTGTTGGTATTGTTGGTGTTGTTGTTGTTGTTGCAGCAATGGTTGTTTCGGATGGAGTCACATTGTCAGTGGTTTCGATAGAGGCTTGAGAGGCACTCCCTTCTTTCGATTTTGAAGCAGCAGTCTTTATCCTGATGGCTGAAAATCGAAATAATTAAGGCAAAGTTAAAGATATAGAAAATGAGAAACGTTTGGGATTTTCCCAAGCATTCGCACCTGTGCCTTGATCAGATTTAATCGACATGGCAGAAAGGTCGTAACGAAGGTGTCCTGGGAAATCGTGGAGCCAGTGTCGAGCCCATGTCACAGTCTCAGATGGCTTTGGTTTCTTTTGAAGATGTTTGAACATCTCTTTGCAAGTGAACCACCAAGGGTATGGGGGAAACCAAGCCAGAGCCAGTTCTGAGGTAGGTAATCTAGGAAATTTAGGTGGATGCATTTCGAATGCCAACCTATACCTATCCTCAGGTGACAACCCTGAAGGAAGTTTTAACTTAGAAACTTTTTGTTTGAATTTTTCCTTCAAGGTCTCAGCCGCTTGATGCACAGTGGATTCCAAATGTGTGGGATCATAAGTAGTTTCGAAATAATTTTGAAAAGCTTTAATCTCTTTGGCATGAGTGAACATACCTTTCTTGGTTGGTACCTGCACATCGAAGGCATCAGTTAGTTTCTGCTGAATTGTAAGAGTATCGAACATATAAGTCTGATAAAACTTTGTCCACCATTCCAGAAACCCCTTTGCTGTAAGATGGGTAGGTTCGAAAGATATTAGCTCAAACTGGGCAAAGCCTTGGTATTGTTCTTGCTGTAATTTGGCTTCCCGTGCCTTGAAGGTTCGCCCAGAGGTAATGGCACTCTCAGTTTGAAATAAGGGTTCAGGAATTAGTTGGCATAAGCCAAACTGTCTCGAAACAAAATTTGGCTGGTAAGCGAAGAGGAAAATCTGATTCTTGGCAGGAGTTATTCTTGAGGAGATTAGTCTGGGTAGCAAAAAGGCTCTCCATACATCTTGAATCTCTTTGCTCTTGACAGCTTCTGAGAGAGCCATGGTGAACCATGAAGGTCCATGATCCCTTGGAGCAAAAGGCGCCATGGTCTCTTCGAACTTATGTCTCTTGGAGAATATCATGATGTACTTTGAGAATAGGACTTTGAAGTCATCCTTGTCGTCATTTGGAGTTAATCTTCGCAGCCTAGTGCCTTCGATTATTCTATCCGTTATTTCAGGGTCTCGTTCATCAATGGTATTGGCAGTGGACAAGGAAGGTTCGAACATGGCATTTAGCCATAGCTGAAGTAACCAAAAAGGGCCAGCTAACAGGATATTCTTAGAGGTGTGAGATTTTAGGCTCGAAACAACTGACCTTAGGCTTTCATAAAGGTCAACTAGTAGCAATTCGCTCAAGCACACTCTTCGATTCTCATGCAAATCCCTAGCTAGAGGAATAAACCTATTGGCTACCTGTAGGGATCTACTGCAGAAGACATATCTTGACAGCCATAGGGTAAGGAAAGCAATGTGTTCTACATCAGACACATTGTCTCCTTCAGCATGGTAGTGACTGATAAACTTGGAAAAGCTTGCTAGTTTGACTTCGAAGTCGATTATACTCGAATGTTCTTCGTTGTCAGGGATATATGTTTCTCCTACTGGTGATAGCCCAGTGATGGCCGTTATGTCAAAGAAGGTAGGGGTAATCATTCCACCAGGGAGATGGAAAGTATTATAAGTACTGTCCCAGAAATATAGGGACGCGAATAACAATGGGTGGCTGTAAGTAAAACCTGGCTTCGACAGCTTAATCAAGTTATAGATACCTAATTCTTCCCATTGCTGGGATTTCTTAGCTTCTACCTTATTGAACCAGTTTTGATAAGCAGTGTCGGAGGTGGGGCAAGATCGAAACGGTTTAAAATTACTCTTTACATAGTCTAATACAAAAGGGTCTTTAGGAGGAACAGTTGGATTTTCCACGGTGTTTGAGCCAGAAGATTCTATTGCCTTAGGGGCGTCCATTTTATTGAACAGGGGTTTGAAATTATAGCAAACTGGGAAAATTTTCCTGGTATCTTTTAAAATTTCAAAAACTGTAAGAGGGCCCATTAAAGCTAACCTCTTACCAACAGCGGTGGTAGGAATAAGTACCTGGGATGCATAAAGCATTTCTTTCTCCTTTGAGATCATCTGGGGAACAAGAACAGATTGACCTTGGTGAGTGACAACCTTACTTTCCATGGTGGTTCCTGCGGTCTTTCCTTTCTTTTTTTTGAAACCTTTTTGAGTTGGGATGAAGTAGAAGAAGACATTGTTGGAAGAATGTTGAAAGCTTAGGGTTTCGGTAAGAGAATAAGGAGAAAAGATTCAGAATGTGGGAAGAAAAGAAAAAGACTAAGTTGAGCGGTTTTTATAATGTGGAAGTTTAAGCATCCACTGAATAAGGTTGTGATACGTGGAAATCATGGGTTGGTTTGATGAAGAGGTGGCGTAAAGTTAACATTGGTAATAGGCGTGATTAAAGATAATCATTGTTTTGTAACTGCACCATACTGTGATATGGTTCAAGGCGGTTAAGGAATCTAAAAAGTGTTATGATTGACGTGACTGAAGTCAAATGCATTAAATGTTACGATGATTCGAAGGTCGCATCAAAATCTTGTGTATATGTTTAAAATAAGTATTTCTCAAAGGAATTGAAATACATATTTTAAAGGGGCATTTTGTTGGCTGAAGATTTTGATAATATTATTAGAAGCAAAACAAAGTGGACGTTTCGATTGAAATGGAACAAAACATCATGTTTCGAAATAGCAGAAGCAGTGTTTCGAATGAGCATATCAAAGCTTGGAGCTTCGAGTGGCAATTATGAGAACATATCTAAAGAAGTCTCGAAATGACAACAAAGTTGTGTCTAAGAAGGGCGTTCGAAGCGAAGAAGTGCCAAAACATTTGAAATTCAAATGCAAGCGGGATGTTCGAAATTTGAAATATATACGCTGGAGCATTCGAAGACACGTGGAAGCAAGAGAGAGGCATTGCTCTGCATGTTCTGAACGTGGCAGAATCTTATAGCAAGACCGTTATGGTCGAAGTAGTATAAATAGAAGTCTTAGCATTAGGATTTCGTGTGTCATATCTGTTTGTACAAAAAACTCAGTAAACATTCAAATTACCACATGGCTAGGGAAACGAATGCAAGAGCAATGTACGTATGATAGCACCACATGTTTATGATTTAATGAAAACCCTTTATCATTTCCAGTACTTTTCTTATCTTTATGTCAATACCATTTACAAGTTTTCTTATCTAAAGTTTTTTTATTCAAAATCTTTTCATTGATGCCTTACATTTAAATGCTTTCTTTCCATTTCAAACACCTTACATTTCAGAAACTGTTATACATTTCATGCCTTTATCTTCAAACTTTTTTACTTAAAGCAATTTTACAGTTTTCTTGCATTAAACACTTTCTTCACATTTCGAGTCTTTTACATTAACTGTTTTCTTTACGATTCGAAGCCATTTACTTGTCTTTTATGCAGTTTTACATGTCTTTACAATTAACCTTTATTCATGCAATTTAGTTTCGCGCACATATATTTTGATTACACCTTTAGATCTTTAAGAGAGAAATCGAAATAAGTCAAACACCTACACAACACTCTAAATACCAACCATGAATACATGTTCGATCATGAGAGTTACCCTAATGACCAACACGTCCTAGGATCAATCTAGTCGATCCTGCGAGTTACCAGAGAAATTGAATAACAATCAGTAAGTTTATTCGATAGTTTGGAAGACTAGCGGTTGTTTACCAGAAATCACTGGAAACAATGAGGGAATTTTTTTTTTTGGAATAACCAGGTATTAAAAAAAAATTTCGTTAGACATATCGTCCAAAATTTCACGAGAGAGATCAAGGAAAAAAACACTAAGGAAAGCGGTTATGAATGCGGGATATGCATTGACACAAACCACATTCAAATATTATCGCAACGAGATCCGTTTGTCAAATCCGGAAGCCGATAGGTGGAACGACAATATTCCGGTGGAAAATTGACTAGGTCATACGAAAATGGCCAAAGATGGGGGCACATGACAACAAATCTAATTGAATCGATGAATGGGGTATTCAAAGGCATACGAAACCTCCCGATCACTGCTTTGGTAAAATCTACGTATTTTAGGATGGCTTCATTGTTTGCCAAAAGAGGTGAAATATGGAATGCGGTGTTGCAACCTGGACAACTATGGAGTGAAAGTTGCATGAAGTACATTAAGGCAGAAAGTGCCAAAGCCAACACCCATATGGTTATACAGTTTGATCGACACAACCACAACTTCATTGTGAAAGAGACAATCGACCACAACGAGGGCCTGCCAAGACAAGAATATAGGGTTGTACTACCTTCTCGTTGGTGCGCTTGTGGCAAGTTTCAAGCCTTTCGTATGCCTTGCTCTCATGTCATTATCGCGTGTGCTTATACCCATCAAGACGCGCTACAACTTCAGTTACACATTTACAAATCTGAAACGTTGCTCAATGTTTACAACAACAGCTTTCCTTTGGTAGCAAAACCAGATTATTGACCTGCATACGACGGTGAAATAGTGTGGCACAATGATCAAATGCGAAGAAACAAGAAGGATCGTCCCAAAAGTAAGCACATCACAACCGAAATGGACTCCCTTGACAAGCTAGAAAGAAAGTGTGGTTTATGCCATTAGGTCGGACACAATCGCAAAAATTGTCTGAATCGTGCGTCTGCCTCGACCACATAAAAATTGTATTACATAAATTCTTTCCTTAATTATGTTGTAAACATTAGGGTTTTTCGTTAACAGTATTTTCTACAATAAACAGTGCGTGTACAAGAAAAAAAACACGATATTCCATCTACGAAATTACAACAGTTAAAAAAATTTTATCTGACCCATGCATCATCAACATTACGTCGCTGTTTGTTTTGACTTCCTCCAACCATACATTAGGTCTTCCTGTCGCATGTGAGGTTGTTGTTCGTCTTCGCTGGATCCTTCGAATTTTTCCCCCCTCCACTATGTCTCCATCTAGCCATCGCATCAACTCCCGCTTCAGACGCTCCATGGAGTGAATGTGCCAGAATTTCATTTTCATCGCAGGTTTCGTGGCGGAGAAGATAATGTAACCATCTTTGGTAAAAATCAGGGGCGATGTCATGACGCAAATAACAGAGTAAAAAATAAGAAAACAGTGCGAGAAAGTGTGAGAAATAACGGAGAAACAGACGAATTATTTATAAAAATGGCATTTTGCCCTAGAAGCCAAGTGAGATGGCGCCTCCTCTCACTTTTAAAGTGCATGCGCCATCTCACTTGGCTAAAAGAGAGAGGAGGCGCCAAGTGAGATGACGCCTAGGGAAAAAATCTTGGTGGAGGCGCCAAGTGAGATGGCTCCTCCTTTGGGGAGTCATCTGAAACATGGTTATTTGCGTAATTTTTTCCGAAACGTGGTTATTTGCGAAATTTTTTTAATACCTGGTTATTAAAAAAAAATTATGTATGAGGAGTGTAATACATTTTTGGACTTTAAAACAATATCTCAATAGCCTAAAATATCAAGTTTGCTCAATTTGAACTTCATGTATTTGCTCAAAATTTCCCAACTTGCACTGGTCATAACTCTCTCAATTGTCATCTTTTAAAGGTAATTTAGGACTTCTTGGAAAGCCAAAGATGCCCTCTTTAATCCCTATGTTAATCATTTTTGCATTTGAAGACTTTATCTTAATGTAAATTCCCTTGACAAAAAGTGTCTTTTGTTGACTTTTGAAATGACTTATAATGTATTGGCTCATATCTCTCAAATGAAGCATTTTTTGGATTTGAGCTTAGAGAGACAAAGTTGTAGAGAATTGAATTTAGCTCAAAATGAGATTTGGTTGGGGAAAACTGATGAAGCATGTGAAAGTTATGCTTGGTCAAAGTTCAATTGACTTCTCCTAAGGAAACCCTAATTTGTCAACTTTTGACTTTTGATGATTTGAGAGCTTTCCTTGAGGGATCATAATCAACCCTTTATCAAATGATGAATATTAGTTTAAAATGTTAATTTTGACCAAAAATCTTGAAATTTGACTGTATGTTGACCAAAGTTGACTTTTTGCCCAATACACTTGATTTTCAATCATCTGAGTCATTGACTGAGCAAACTTGTGATGCAAGGCATGAAACTTGGTATGAGAATTCTTGGAGACATATAAGAGACCATGAATTCCATTTAAGACCTTTGAAACCCAACATTCCTTGTGAAAAGTGAAACCCTAGTTTGTGGATCCATTGCTTAGGAGGAGAATTTTTCTAATCAATTCTTGAGCAACCTTGAACATTTGGGAACCCTAGGAGAATATCTTGAAGAAAAAGGGAGAGAAAATTTTGGGGTACAACAACCATCAACACACCATGATCAATAGTAACTTTTATGTACCTCAATACTCTTTTGACTGTAGTGAGATGACATTCTTGAATTTTCTCCATGAATATGCTTAACAACCCGATACTTTGACAACTATTTGGACTGGTGTTGCACATGTAACTCAATGATCCAATGATTTTCTTGCACAATGTGGCACTTATGAACTCATCATTTTTATCCTTCCTCAAATTTATTGCAGTTTCTAATAGCGTGGCAACTTCATTACAGCTGCTCATCTTGGACATTTTCAAGATATCTTAATCATACTTCTTCTGGTGCAAGAAAACTCCTTCGCAAGTGTCTTTTAACTCCATCCCTAAGAAATATGACAACTTCCCTAGTTAGGAAATTTCAAATTCCTACATTAGCTTCGACTTGACTCTTCGTATCTCTGATTCATTTTCCCCTGTGATAAACAAATCATCCACATACAAGCATAAAATGATTCGACTGACCATGTCTACATTATTGACATACACCCTCGTGCTCATAGACAATCTTTGTGAAACCTGCTTTGATCAGAAAACCATCTATTCTCTTATTCAAAGCCCCAGGGCTTGGTTCAAGCCATATAGAGCCTTCCTCAATCTATACACCTTCTGCTCTTTCCCTTTGATTTCTAATTCTAGTGGTTGAGTGACATAGACCTCTTCTTCCGATGGTCCATTCAGAAATGTTAACTTTATATCTAACAGATATATCTGCCATCCTTTATATGTTGTTGTTGACACAATGATTATGATTATCTCCAGCATTGCAACATGTGCATAGACTTCATCAAAATCAATACCAGGTTTTGTAGAAAAACTTTTCCACTAGTCTTGCCTTATTCTTGGAAATTTCACCATTTGGCCTTTTTTTCCAAATTGTATCCCACTTCATTCCAATTGGCTTCTTACTAGATCTTTCGACAATCTCCCATGTCTTGTTCTTCTCGAATTTCTTGAGTTATTCTTTCAAGGATACTAACCAATTCAAATCATTCATGGCTTGATCCAATTTAATTTGTTTTGATTCAAACATCATCATTGTTTTTTCTATGATATCACCATCTACATTAATTTATTGATCGAGAAATCTCTAATATCTAACTAGCCTTGTCGACTCAGTTCCCATTCTACTAGATCTTCTAACATTATGCTCAAGTAGTTCTTCATTTCGAGTGGCTATGGCTTTAACTTGTTGGTATTCTTCAAGCACATTTAGAATCTTCTCTTGATCATGTCAAATTGAGTCCAGAGTCCAATTTTACCATTTACTTTTGTCTACCAGAACATCTCTACTGATCACTAGTTTATCATAATTTGGTGAATACAACTTATATGCATCAATCAAATGGTAACCTATAACACCATGGCCTGACTCTGATCATCTATCTTCTTCCTCAATTTCTCAAATACATGCATGAAACACATTGATCCAAATACTCTAAGATGATTAACATTTGGCTTTTGTCCTGTCCAAGCCTCATGAGGTCTCATGTCGACTATTTTCTTGGTTGGACATCTATTGAGCATGTACATTGCTGTCAAAACTGCTTCTCCCTAAAATTTCTTTAACATTTCTTTAGTTTTCAACACACTCATGGCCATGTTCACTATACTTCTATTTTTCCTCTCTTCTATACCATTATGCTGAGGTGTATATGGTGCAATGACATAGTGCTCTATACCTTTATAATTACAGAATTTAGCAAATTCTATAGAAGTACATTCACCTCCACCATCAGTTCTTAGTTTATTTAGACAAGTGATATCAAGGCCCTGGTTGGCTCGGTGGGGGGAGCAGAAGTGGATCAAGGCTAGTGATGTGGGTGACTAACACATGTGGGGGGGGGGGGGGGGAGTGGAGATTGTTGGGTTTCAAGTGTTAAAGTGGTAAAGTTCCACATCGACTAAGAATGGAGGAAAAGTAGGATTTATAAGAATGGTGATCCATACCCCCAATGTCTTAAGGTTTTGGGTAGTCTCTTGGAACCATGAACATTTGGCACATTGGCACTTCTGGTGTTCCCTGAGCTCCCAAACAAATGGTATCAACAAGCCCGATTGCGATTCAAAGTGAATATGTAATGGAAAACGGAAAAATATCAACGCAATTTCTAACGAATCTACCAATTTTCAAATTGAGAACTACGAGGGGTGGGTTGCGCAAATTAAGGTGATATTTGGATTTTAAGATGTGGTTGAAGTCGTGAATAATCGAGTATCGACATTGGAAATAAATGCAGACGATGTTGAGAAAGCTGCAAGTATCAAAGGATGAAAAACTGAAAAGGGTGAAGTTGTAGACGTTGAGAAAGCAATTGGAGATAACACATATGAAAGAAGATGAATTAGTTATTGTTTTTTTCTCAAGATTAGTGTTACTCACCAATTAGATGAAGGCGTGTGGTGAATCAATAAAAAATTTGTAGAAGATTGAGAAAGCATTGAGATCTCTGACTATAAATTTTGATTACATTGTAGTGTCTATTGAAGAGTCCAAGAACCTAGCTGAGATGAAGTTAGAATAACTTCGAACTTTTTTAGAGGCTTACAAGATGAGGCTAAAGTATATGAACTCAAAAAGAGAGAAGGCAGTTGAACAGGCACTGCAAGCAAGATTCATCAAGAAGTCTGGAAAACAAGATGAGATGGAAGGGAGGGAGAATATATTAAAAAGAGGGAAATATTATTGTGAAATTGCTTTGGTGAACCAAAACATACAAACTTACAAGCTGAAGCACTCGACTCAGCAGAATGCTTACTTACATAATTCTCTACAACATGTTGTACTCGACTCCTACTTTGCCAATTACTTCGACTAGGTCGAACACGCCTACATCGAATATAACTTTTCTACAAAACAATAAATTACAAGTAAAGAATTGTCTCATTTATAAAGATTGAAATGGGCCAAGTCGAATCAACTTCAAATCATTTCAATTTGAAAATAATTTATTTAATGTGAATGTTTGAAACTGACTTGATCAAAATTCATGAATAATTTAATTTAATTTGTTAGATCAAATTTATTTTACTTGAATTACATAGTCTAAAATAAAAATTTATAAAAAAAAAATATTTTTTTCTATAAATATTTAATCTTTAAACTTTTATATATAAAAAAATTGAACTGATAAATTATAAAATGTTACAAAATAAATATAAAATACAATTTATTTTATATATATATATATATATATATATATATATATATATATATATATATATATATATATATATATATATATATATATATATATATATATATATATATATATATATATATATATATATATATATATATATATATATATATACACACTCGAACTAACACATGAATTAAACAATGGAACTTTATACGTTTATCTTATATAATTGATAAACTTAATTTTAAATATAAATTTATTTCATTTAATTAATAATACAAATTTAATCGATTTCAAACTTTTTCAAAGTTTACTACAAATTTAATTGATAGTTATATAGTCATTGAACTGTATGACTCTTCGAATATGTGATATCTACTTATTTACTTTTAAAGATGAATTTTAAAAAATCATCTACTAATTTAAAAAACAGTCTTGGTTAATTAGTGACTTTATTACTCGTTTGTAAAATTATGTTTAATCTTAATTACCTTATTTAATTCAAATGGCCTCTTAACATTAGATTCACATTGGTGATGGAATATGTAGACGAATACGTTAGTTAGAAGCCTTAATCCCTTATTTTCTAATTGTAGAAGCAAAATCAGATACGGCATCAAACAAATATGTTATCTCATTAGCATATACATATATATTACTTTGAATTACTTAGAAGAACAATTACTTGCCTACTTTTTTATCTACACTCTATTGACTCCTTGAATCATGTATCTTCTCTTTGAAGAAAAATAATCAAAAAGTAGCTAAATCTTTCCCCATGTGTTATAGTGAATATGGTAAATTAAAAAAAGACAACTTTATACATAGTGTCTCATATTTTAATTATGCAGCAATCGAGCATAACCTTATCTGCTCTAGGAAATTTCCGAAGTTCCTTCATCCGGAAGTTACTAGTTATTTTTTATTTTATTTATAAAATGCTTTTTACTCTTTCTAATCCACCGTAATTATAATATTTAACATAGTTTAGTTTAGGTTTTATATTAACATGCTAAGATCCTAATATTCTAATAGAATGTAGGAATCTCAATAGAAAGGAGGTAGAAAATACTCCAGGATTATTTCTTCCATCATCTTTAGTGGTGGAGAAGTATTTCGTAGATCTTTGAAAATGCTTTTTAATTTGTGAAGTACATCTTTGGGCGTATTTATTTACTTAAATTAATTCGTAATTGAATAATATTTATTTTTATCATATTTTAGTTCAGAGATATATCTTCAGAGTAATTCATGTACATCTATTTGTAACTGAATTACGCTCTTATTTTGTTATAGTTTAGTTCAGAGATACATCTTCATAATAAAATGCTGATATATACTTCAGTAAACACTCTTTAGATAGTAAATTTCGACATTTTTTAAAAATACACGGATGTAATAGATCATGTATAATATTTTTTTATCAATTAAACCATACACTTATCTAATAAAATGAAAATGCCATATATAAATGAACAATCATGAATCTATAATACAATCAAAACAACAAATTACAAACGATAATAATATCCATAATTCTCAATAAAAATACTATACTACTGAATATATCGGACCCCTATATTCATTCGTCGCCTCTTGTATTGCAATATCGTTTGTGCCTCATATAGAATGACATATACAATGGACTATAAGTACCTTCTGAAAAGTCTCATCTGTCTATACCTGCTGAGAAGTGTCAAAATGTATTTATTTTGTATATAATTTTGTGGCACTTATTGACTCTTGTTTGTTAATATTTGTTGAATAAATCTCAACTTTTATGTAAATATGTTTAGTTTGTGTATATTAGTGTTTTTGTGTACAAAGTATACAGTTTGAAAATTTTCCATTCATTTTGTAGGAATTCATGTATGTTTGGAGCATTGAGGAATAAATGGCCAAAGGGCAGCTCCAAAGATGGAAGATTGATCAAATAAAGTCGATGTAGTGCACCAGGAAGAGAACAAAAGAAGTGTTGTTCTGTCAGCTTCATCGGACGAAGCCTGGACGAGGGTCAACACTTTTGGCTCGTCAGGCGAGCGTGGGGCGAGAATAATTGATCATAAATCCAATAGCTTATGTCTTGGTCGTGTGTTGTTCGCTAGGCGAGGAAGCATAAGAGCATTGGGCGAGACTTCCTCTCGTCGGGCGAAGGAAGATATTTGTTGCCTGTCTGGGCACGTGGCACAGGCTGCGTGGTTAATAAGTGACCGCTTGCTGGGCGAGGCTTTTGAGCACCGGGCGAGTGTGTATGTTTCTAATTTTGTATATATTTTCATTTCATTTCATTTTAAGTTATGATTTTGGGAAAGTTTTTGCTCCTGAAATTCATCACCTCCATTCTTAGGTAGGATTAGCTAGAAACAACACTAAGGCTTTGCATCTTGATGATTCAAGGTGGATTTCTCATCAACCGATGATGATAACCCGCGAGATGTTTGTTTTTTCCTCTTTTCCTCTCTATGTATTTCTCTTTTGTTGGGTTATGTTTGTATAGTTACTCTGAACATATGTATATGTATTGATTATGGTGTTGTATAATATATGCTTTACAGATCAATCTTGTTGCTTTCCTTGATCTTTTTGCATTTATGTTTGGATTTGTGTTGTTTTAGAGATAGACATCACAAGTCTTGATTAAGGGAAGAAATTTGTTAGGTTCTAAACTCTAGAGATAGATTTAGGCTTAACAATCACTTGATACTTAATGCTTCTGTATTATTGTGTTGCACTAAGAGATTGCCTATGTGAGAATAAGATCGTTCTCGCAATTTGGGTTAGACATTATCTGAGTTGTGATACATCTTGTTGGTGTTGCAGAGATGAACACTGATGTGAGAGATACATGGTGATTTTGACGAGTATTGCATGTTGAGTACAACTGCTCACGCCTGATAAGTTTTTCCTATTCGAATAATGTATTTATTTTTCTGTTAATAGCTTTAATTCCAGCATTTACTTTAAACTCATTCAAAACCAAACTCATTAACGCGAGACTTGTCGGATGGTAATTCAGTAGCACTGATCTCTATGGATATGATAATTTCGTAGATTAATACTTTCCAAAATTTTTGCTTTCCGCTTTATCACTTCAGCACATGCTCATGCAAGATCCATAATACAACGACATACATGTAACATATCAACGACATGATCTATCCTAGCCTACTCATCCTCTAATATCTCCTGATGATATGACCTAGGTGGCTCTCCCTCAGCATCTGGAGTCATGTAAGGATTTGGCACTTTAAAATAGCACTAAATATAGTCGAATGCATAACTCCATTCACTAGGAGCTACGACACCTCATGCTTCATCCAATACCATATGATTAAGGAAATCATCATACATGAAATCTACATCTCTGTGGGGTATAGAGGAAGAATCAGACACAAAGGGCTCTCTTGGAATAACCTGCATATACCTGAACTTACGCATGACTCCATAAAGCATATATGGATACATCAGATGTGACCCACAAACCAACCATATAGAGTAGAAAGCTATGTCATCCAAGGGACGCATCTGGCGATGATCCTTGTACAGTCGAAAGCGTATATCATATGTTGTTGTGCGGTCAAGATACACTCTAAAGGGCCCGGTCGACTGATTTTCTTTGAGCGGGACGAATGCATAAGCACATGGCATATACTCAGTGAAGTCATCAACATATGACCATACAAATATGTGTGGGAAGTGCTGGAGGATCTATGCCTAAAAATGATATAAATGAACTATTAGTAATAGCGTAGCAAAAGTATTAAAAAATGGTACATAAATAGTAAATGATATAAATATATTACCGTCAACAGTGTGCAATTAGCTGTCATATATTTGGTCTTCTAAAGATAATCTTCGGCTAACTTGGAGTACATGTAAACCAAACAAGCAATCCTTTAATTATACTCATGAATCCACTCAAAGTCAGTGAAGTATCTAAGGTAAACCACATCCATGTAATAGACACTTTAGTCCGCATATGGATATGCCAACCAAGTATATTAGGTATGACCTCAATGAACATGCTCTATGATGCATATCATGTTCATCATCACCCTTGGCCCATATTTCCTCAACCAAGTGGTGTGTATATTGGTTCTCTAGGAATCCAAATCTAGTGTGTCACCCTCTAGTGTCTTCCAGCTCCTTCAGGACATCCTATAGCTCAACTCCCAAATAGTTCACCATTATCTCCAATGCATAAAGTATGGTCATCCTATAATAGTATAATAGTCTTCTCCTGATTGATAGATGTAGCAGGCACGGCAGATCATCTAGTGCAATGGGAATCTCACCATGCAAAAGTTTAAAAAGTGACATCTCAGAGTGTCATCTCTTAACAAGCACTGACATCATACCATGGTTAATTTTAGTATAACCTATCATTCTAAAATTTTCATCCCTGATAATTTCATGGCATTATGAAACCACTTCTCCTTAGGCCGTTACGGCCTCAAAATCTTCCAACTATAGTTGATGCAATTTATAGAATATTGGTATTGCAAAAAAATACATTATCATCATAAAGTTTGAATATTTTAAGAAATGTGTTACAAATAATAAATACAGATAAATTTTATCTCTTTTTCACAAACGTTCCTGACAACACGGTTCACTTACCTTGGTAACCATGATATTTCACATGGGCATCCGCCAAATTCCTCAAAAATGGTTGCATCGATAGCAAATACATTAACATGTACATGTGGGGCTTCACGGGAAGCAGCAGGTGACACCTGCCTCTTTCGGGAAGACAAAGCCTAAGATACATGACCCCAGAATTTGACGTATCTACATTAAATGAATTAGCATCGACCGGTGGTCGCGAGGGTCGGACTATTTTCGTGCGAATAAATGCATGCTAGTACACTATTTTCGCGAGGGATATGACTGTTTTCTGAAAGGCAATAAGGGAGGTTACCCTAGAGGTGCGAGTGTGTGAGGTGATTTGTGTTTAAATTATTTTATCTTTGCATTAGGGTTATCTATCGGTTTGTTTTTAGTCTTTCCATACAAATCCTAATTACTAGGAAAAATAATATAGCAATAATGAAAACCAGTAAAGGTGCAGAAAGTAAATGCAGAAAGTAAACCCTAGACTATTACATCGCTTTAGGAGAGGTACATAATAGAAATGTGGAAAGTAAACCCTAATTACTATTACATCCAGGAGCGATTACATAATAATGAAAAATGCGAAAAGATGAACTAAATTGTTACAAGAGAAAATTGCGCGAGTTATATAATTCCTCTAAGTCTTTAAATGCAAAGATAAAAATGTTCTTAAAGCGTTTGAATTAATATAAACCTAAGTCTAATTTAATTTTAATTATCAAAAATCTAAAGTCTAATCAATTTTAATTAATTAAGAAAAAATGATATTTAACCTAATTAATTAATGAAAAAGAGTCAAAATTAATTTATTAAAAAAAATAAACCTAGTTTTTTTTTGGGTTTTGATCAAGAATCAATTTAGGTTAAATGTTGATTAAGGAAAAAAAATTAGGATTGTTTGGGAAGTTAGGGTTAATTAACTAAAAAAGAAAGAAAATGGGTTAGTGAGAAAAATCAGGAAAAATAATGTTGGGGGTGGGTGTTGAACCCACGCCATCTGCCTCTCCATCCATACGCTTCACCACTGTGCCAAGCACGCGCTTGTGATTGAGAATGGAAGTACTGGTATGTGTTGAAGGTGGCTAAAACTAGGATTATAAGGTTGCCCTAGTTTGAATGATTTTTTTTTGAGATTTTTGAGAGACGTTTCTTGCACAAGGGTTTCATCTGGCTCTTGTCTGAATGCGTGGAATATATAGCATTGAGTTAGGTCAAACCAAGAGTGGGCTTGGACCTTGTCTAAAAGCTTTTGTTTCATTTCACTTATTTTGAATTTTAAATAAATAAAAATAAAAAATAAATAAAATAAAAACCCAAGGGGTGTATAAATAAGAGTTTATATTCAAATTGGAGTTTATAACACGCATGGACCTTAAAATAATGGCCCATTAGCCCAAAATTCCAAGTTTGATCACTTTTGGTTTCACGCATTTGCTTAAAATTTCCCAACTTGCTCTAGCCATAACTCTCTCAATTTTTATCGTTTGAAGCTAATATTGGACTTTTTGGAAAGCTCAAATGTCCTCTACAATCTATTTGTTTACCATTTTTGCATTTGAAGATTTTATCGTGATGTAAATTTCCTTGACAAAAAGTGTCTTTTTGTTGACTTTCAAAATGACTTGTAATGTCTTGGCTCATATCTCTCAAATGAAGAATTTTTTGGACTTGGGATTAGAGAGCCAAAGTTGTAGAGAATTGGATTTCCTTTAAAATGAGCTTTGGTTGGGGAAGATATGATGAAGCATGTGAAAGTTATGCTTGGTTAAAGTTCAGTTGACTTCTCCTTAAGAAAACCCTAATTTGGTAACTTTTGACTTTTGATGATTTGAGAGTTTTCTTTATGAATCATGATCAACCCTTGATCAAATTATGAATATGACTTCAAAACCTTGATGTCGACAAAAAACCTTGAGGTTTAACTGTATGTTAACCACAATTGACTTTTTGTCCAATACAGTTGATTTTCAATCACCTGAGCCATTGACTGAGCAAACTTGTGATGCAAGGCTTGAAACTTGACATGAGCATTCCTTGAGATATGTGAGAAACCATGAAATTCACTTTAGGCCTTAGGAACCCATTGTTTATTGTGAAATACAAAACCATAGTTGTAGGTTAATTACTTGGGAGGAGAATTTGCCTGATCAATTCTTGAGTAACCTTGAGCAAATGAAAACCCTAGGAGAATGACTTGAATAATGGGAGGGAAAATTTTGGGGTACAAAATCCTTCTTGGGCTATCTTCGCATACTGCTCTTCCCAATATCTCTTTTGGGTCCTCATCTACTTATAGAGTTCCCTCTGTATGAGGAAATTCTTTCGGAGGCCTTCCAACTCTTGACAAACTTGCTCATATTCTTCCACCTTTTGAGAGAGAAGTCTTTCTGCTCTTATCTTCTTAAGGAATTCTTCTAGCTCTGACTCTTGGCTTTCACGAAGACTTGTGAGAAGAAACTGGATTTGGTCCTCTGAATATAGAACACCTTCTACTAACCCTTTGATTTGAGCTCTCAGGTCTTCCTCCATTTCTCTCTTGTCTTGTAGCTCTTTGTCGTACCAACCCTTTAACCTTGCAATTTCTTTAGCAGCATCATTCATACATTGGTTTTGAGAATCAAGATTGAAAGTGGCACTCAACAACCCTTCAGTCGAACGCTTTTGTTTAAGTCCCTCCTTCTCATCTAATTCACATCCTTTTTTGAATCTCTTGGTCCTTAACCTCAAGATCTTGTTGCAATTTGTTCTTCTTAATAGGAATATCATAAAGGTTATGCTTTAAATCTCCTTTCTCCCTTTGAGCCTTTTCAAGAGCATTTTTAGCTCTTCTATCTCCCCCACTGACATTTGAATAGGATCTGGTACGTCTGGTGTGTAGGTAGGATCAATATCAAATGGTGATTTGACGATTCAGACGCTCTCCAAAACCCATCGAGTATAAGGTTCCCTTGCTATAGAATTCTTCCTACCGAATTCAGCATCTTTCTTGTGAACTCTATTCCTAGCTTGGATGATTTTTGCAAGTAGTTCGAGGTTATTTTTGCCCATATCATAAATAATCAATTGCCAAAGTTGATCATCTGAAGGTTTATCTTCTAAAGGATACCCAAGTTGACGTTAAGCCAAAGTGGGGTTATAGTTCATTGTTGAAACACTTTTGATAGGGCAAGTATTTTTTTTATCGTATCCACAGGGATTGATGTGATATTACCGCCATTCTATAATTAACAATGTTTTGAGTAAGGGTTTATCAAAGGTTTTGGTATTTGAAAAAGTTTGTTTGCATGAAAAACAATTAGCAATGGTAAAAAATTTTGGTTTTACGGATTAAAAAAGCATGTCAAGATTATTGTTCGTTAACCTATTTCATACATATTCAATTAATCAAGCATATGAACTTATTAATGATCGATATATCTATGTATCCTCTCAATACCATTTATGTATAAACAATATTGCGAGTATTATCATGTTAATCCTTAGATGATGTCTCAATCTAACTATTAACATAACAATCTTTAAAGCTTGATACTTGTGAATATCAACTCACAAATCTATGTCTAGAGTTTGTTCATTAATAGATGAATATCTTAGGTCAAGTTTGAAACGTACTTCTCAATATTGATCCAAACCATAAAAAGAATAATGAAATCAAAGATATTCAACATATATTTATCATCAACCAAGTTCATACATGAGATGATCAAAAGAAATACATAATAGTTAGGTTAACTACCTCTAATCTTGACACAAGAGAAATTTAGCTATCCATAGACATGGTAGATTTAACAATAAGAAAAGAGAGAAGATGACCAAGTATCAATGGTGATTTATCGACTATTAATGCTCTGAATCTTCGACTTCTTCTTCTATAATGTGTTCTATATGATATTTTGCTCCCAAAAAGTGTTAACCCCTCAAAATATCTAAAGAGATCTATTTATAAGAGTTACAAGTTTCACAAACCGCGCTAAGCGCGGTACTCACGCTAAGCGCGCCTTACTAAAAAGTTAAGCAGCCTTATAGCACACTAATCACCAACAGACCGGGCTTAGCACGCTCACCTCACCCAAAACCAAATCCACTGCGTTGCGACCATACTAAGCGTGAACTAGAGCATAAAAATACCTCCAAAAATTGCTTGAAATCATCTCAAAGCCATTCTAATGTCCAAGCTTCAATCTAAAGCAAAAATCCTATAAATTTTAGAAAAAATATGATTAAATACAAACTATTTAATTTATTATATCAAAATACGATTATTTACATAGAAACAAAAGGGAAATAACAAAATATGAGATGATTAGAATCTAAAAGCACTAATAATTATACTAAATATTAACACATTTTGGCACCTAATATTGATACACCCTCTCGCTCCAATTAGAGGAACATTCAGAAACTCTCCACAATTGTAAATAATTTCTCCTATATTCAATTTCCTAGCATACCATAAGACTGAATTAGCAGTAAGAGCCCTCAACTTTTGAAAACATTGATTCCTTGTTAAATCCTTAACCATGTAATCCTCTTTGTAGAGGTGAGAAATGAGCTAAGAGTATAATAGAGGAATACAACAATTTAGTATGCCCCTACCTTTTTCATAATGTGTGTGAAGAGCGTAATAAACATCAACATGTAGGGTAGAAGTAGGATCAACATTTAACACTTTTACGGTCCAAAAGACTTAATTGCTGGAGAATCTATATAATCAATAGTATTTAGAAACAAAACCAAACCAAAAATTAGTAGTGCCAAACAATCCACACAATCTTCTCATTCTTTCTTATCAGCAAAAGAAAGAGCCTTGGATTCTAAGTATTGTCTTTTAATCCCTTGAACTTCACCATCTTTCTTATAGTTGAGCACCAAATCAGTAAAGGGTATTCCCAACTCCTTACCCAAATTTTTAACACTGATAGTCTGTCCAATCCCTATGTAAGCTTCATTTTTTATCCTAGAGAAATCCAAGATCCTATCAAATTCTTCCAAGGTAGGTGCTAACTGAAAATTCTGGAAAGTGAAACATCTTAGAGGGGGATTGTAGAATTGAGCAAGGGAAGTGACTTCTTCCACTTGCACAATTATCTTGGTCAACTCAAGGATATCCCCATAGCATCGAACAAACATCTTCATAGCTTTTTCAAGCAGTTTCCCTCTAGTTAACTTTATTCTCTTTGTATCAGGAACCACGATGCTAACTCAGATGGTTTATTTCTTATTAGTATTCATCTTTAGGATACTCATTAAAACCTTTGATTATTTTTCTTATAAATCATGTGAATAAGGAAACACAAATGCAAATATAATGAATATTTTAAAATACAAAATGTATGTATGCATGGTGATGTAACATGGTGGTGGGATTATGAAAGGTATCCTTAGTTGGCAGGTTCCTAGTTTCGTCCTAAGGATATTCTACCCTTATTATAAGGGTGGATTTCGTAATGGTATCATGGATAACACATAAGGGTAAAGGCATAAGAGCCTCCCTTAAGTGAAGCCTCTTTGTAGACCGAGACTTTCGTCTCCAAGGCCGTACAAGGTCTCACCATGAGATTTTTTTTTTAGGTTTATATAAAGAGTCATTGGACAAATCCCAAAGTCCTACCTCCTAGAGAGTCTAGCCCTCTAAAAATATTCATTGGAACTCAACTGACTCTAGGCGAAGTTGTCACAAAAACTCACATGGATGTTAAACCCCTTCGGCCAATAGACAATCCTTCTTCAAGGTTTGATATATTGAAATTTGAATTTAAATCCCACCAATAAGAATATGATAATTAAATAATAAAAATAGAAATAAAAAAAATAAAAAAACAATAAACAAATATAAAACAAAATATACCAAAAATAAATAAAAAAACCAAAATAGAAAGCCTAGACCTAAAAGGAGAGGTACACTCTAAACCCTAGGGTTGTATCCCCGACAGAGTCGCCAACTGTTATAACCGGCAAAAAATTAAGAGTCGCCACCATTAATTTTTATCCTAAGGATGGAGGAATAACGGATAACCCTAACTCGAATAGAGATTCTAAATTCTTAAGTCAATTAGACGAAAGGAAGGTGTTAGGCACCCTTCGTCTCCATTATTCTCAAGGGGCTCCACTTCTAGATCTAAGGGTAAGTCGGAATTACTACTTAGTTGTATTGTTTCCATATGTTTAAGAAAAGAATTTAGTTTTTTAGTTCTGAACTCGCCTTGATTTTAACCGCGTGCCTACGTATCTCCTTGCGAAGAATCAGAGTCCAACTTCATAGTTCATATGGTTTGATTAGTTTTTTTTTATGGATTATGAAAATATTTTAGAATTATCCTTGAACCTTATTTGGATTTGAAAATAGTGTAGTCGTAGACGAAGTTCGCAGTTAAATAGAAAATATATTCACAATCCTTTTTGAAAATAAAGTTGAATTTGAATTAAGTTAGTAAAAAGATGTTAAGTTTGATGGGTTAGCTGTCTTAGAACGCATGATGCAATTTGAAAAAAAAGTAAGCTTGAATGATAAAATATGCTTGATGAATTTATAGAAAATAGGGTTAGTATTGTTTTAGAAAATAATTAATAAATAATTAATTTCTTATTATTAAAAATATATTAAATGTTTTTAATAATAATCCAATATTTATTTATCAAAAATGGTTATTTGATAAATGATGCAAAAATATTATAATGCAAAATGATTTAAAAAAATGCTATGAGACAATATACATACAAATTAAATAAAACAAATAAATAAAACAACTTAATTAACTAAATAAATTAAATAAAACATTTAATTAAAACATGAGGGTGTATATTTAGTTCAGTAGTAATTTCTAGGAGGTGTTAATAGCATGGGCTTAAGCCCAATATTTTGTTTCAGTCCAATTGCACAGGGGGTATGGTTCTATGTTGAAGTAGAAAAATAGAGGGTGCAGGAAGCGCTGGACCTGGCCCAAGACAAATGTTGGATTCGTTGGCCAAAATGTGTGCTAGCGTAAGAAGTTATGGTGTGCTAACATTTTTGGAGGTGTTTAATTCAAATTAAAAGGATCAACAGAAGTTCATTATGGATCGTTGATTCGAAGTATAATAAACGAATGGTTCAAATGCGAAGTTGACTAGGAAGTACCATGCACTCACTGGTATAATGTCCAATCAACAATCATTGTATCGTGCGGTAACATGCATGGTGTGTAGAATTCATGGGAAGCGTTTAATCAAAATCAGAAGGCCACCAAGCGTTAAGCCTGGAGCGCTGATCTTGAGTATTTCAAACCAACAATTATGATTGGAACTTTGACTGAGGGAATATGCTAGTTGTACTCATGGAGGAATAGAGGGGTCTATATATTCATTTAGCTTCAGACTTTGTCATTTTTTCCGCTTCTCTATCTACCCCAAAAAAACAAACCCTTCTTATATTTCTAGAGAGAGAGGCTCTGACCTCTCACTTGAAATCCACCATGCCAGAAATCACTTCGTCTAGAGTGCCACCGGTCAGAAATCACTTCCTCCAGCGGCTGCATCTCGGCACCACAACCTTCATCCAAAACCAACCCAGAAATTCATATATTCGACCCAAGCTTCATCCTAAAACCCAGAAACCATCATGGGTGGCCGTTGAGGCTGCAATGTAGATGTAACGACTCATGGGACTTCATCTTCTCCATTGTTAAAACCAAGAACCCTAAACCTATTTATGAGTTTAAACCCTAAACCTGAAGAACCCTAACCCTTATAAACCCATAAACCTCGTGAACCACATGAACCCTAACCTAGATTAGAACTCTAACCCTATGATAGATGAACCATAACCCTAGGATTTCTAAAAATTAAAATTAAACCCCAATCATGCAATAACAACTATCAACAACAACAAACAATCAACCTAAGCTAAGTCTCAAGCTTACTTGATCCTTGCCGTGAATCTGGTTGTATGAATTCTTTTCCTCCTTTGAATTTATCTTCCTTGCCTCTAATCTCTTTCTCTGTCTCTGACTGCAGGTACGAAGACTTTGGAGGAATCGTGGCAAGGTTGAAGACTTTGAAGGCTTCGCTCTTCAAATTCTCCTTCTACTTCTCTTCTCCAATTTTCCGCTTCAAGATTTTTGTCCCTTCTTAGGTTTAAAGCTAGGGTTTATATAGGTTTAGCAAGATTTAGGAAATTAGTTTAGTGATTGCTGTTATATTTTTGTGACTTGTATTAGATTGATTGAAATTGATCGAAATGGTAAGATTTGATTTGATTTTGTTGTAATTTAGGAATTATAGTTTGTGTTATGTATGTATTCGAACTATATCTATATCTATATTTATAAATCAACATCAATAGAATGTGTTTTTTTTTCAATATTTGATTTTGATTTGATTTGAAATGTAATTCTGGATTTTGGGCTTGGGTATCTTAGTGAAGAAGAAGGAAACACGCATCTTGAAGGTTTAAGGTTCAAAAAACCCTAATTTGATTCAGCCAACCAATAAATCTCAAATAATAAAATTTAATTATAAAACTAAAACAAAAACAAAAAAAATAATTAGGACTAATATTGACTTCGGTCAATAAAATAATGATAAATAAAAATAATAATAATAAAATGAGTAAAATAGCAACACAATGAAAATATGTTGACTTCGGTCAACTTAGATTAACAACACCAATAAAAACAAATAATTATGAAAAACTAACTAAATTAATTTAGAAGGTGTTGACTTTAGTCAACAACACAAATAAAACTTGGTTATGGGCCTTACAAGAATTTAATGGGCCATTAGATGTGAATTAAGAATAACAAACCCTATTTGATGAAAAAGATAAAATACACACCCCTCTCTATTACACTAAACAATTTAAAATGATAATTTAGATAAGGGTTAAATGCATTTTATTCCATGCCATATTAGCATATTTTGATTTATCCTCCTTTAAAAAAAAAAATCGGTGATTTTCCCTTATAAAACATATATTCCTTTTTCAGACACCCCTATTGCACTATTTGATTGACTGTGCAGTGGAATCTTCCTATGTGGCGCCCACATGGACTTTGTTTTTTTTTAATTTATATTTAAACTACGTTAATTTTTCAATTTTATTTTTTATTTTTTTAATTATTTGTATAAAATCTTTGCATTTTAAAAAAATATACATCATGTAGGTTTCAAACCTAGGACCATCCACTTGCAGGCCCCTGCACCTAACCACGACACTAATTATTTCATCGTGTATAACACTCGCTTTGAATGCTACTTTAATATATTTATCATAATAATTCATTTTTATTTTATTAATTATTTAATAAAATAAATAACTAACTTTTTAAAAGAATAATAATATTATGTTTTTATTCTATAAAATAATAATAATATTCTATTTATAAAAATAATAATAATATTATATTTTTAAAAATAATAATATTATGTTTTTAAAAATAGTAATATTATATAATCAATATTCCTCCTGTACCTAAGATTGTAAAATTTATTATTCTATTTCCATTAATATGTTTTTATTTTGATTATATATATATATATATATATATATATATATATATATATATATATATATATATATATATATATATATATATATATATATATATATATATATATATATATATATATATATATATATATATATATATATATATATATATATATATATATATATATATATATATATATATATATATATATATATATATATATATATATATGATTTGATCTTGTACACACCATGGTGGTATTTTAGTGGATTAATGTGAATGCAACATCACCATTAGATGTTTTGCACGATGTCAAAACTAGGAAAACTTAGCATGTCTATATATTAGACGATATCTCTGTGTCGTTTGGTGCACCCTTATATTAGAGCTCCTAGGAAGAATTCTAAACAAGTTTATAATTGATTAAAATCATGAAAAATCATTTTCTGCATAAAACACACTTGTATGTGCCGACACATCCACTTTTCAGGCCGACACATTAGCTTTTCGTGTTGGTTCATAAACCTTCACGCTGACACATAAATCTTTTGTGTTGGCACATGCTGTAGCCTTGGATCTTTAGACCGACACATACGATTTTCAGGCGGACACATGTACTTCATTTTTAAAGCATGTAGTTTTTGTTTCAATATGCTGACACTCAGGCCAACACATATGAATTTGTGCCGACACATACTGTTATATGAGTCAAAATTTTCATATTTTTTCAATTCCGAAAATTTCCTCTTTTCCACCAAAGTACCACAACTATAAATACATCATTCATGCATCATTATAACTTGATGAAACTATAAACACTTACCACCATTGCTCATCACCTTCAATCTCCAACCTCCAACCTATACATACACACAAATAAATCACACATAACCATCTTTTGTCGAGGTGCCATCCAGGAGAAGTTTGATAACGTCCAATTAGGTTTTTGTGTAACCGAGAATATTGAGTTGAGAATTGTGGGTGGGTGGGGGGTTTATCGGGAAAAACTTAGGGTTTGTCCTCCAATATCTTTGATAGTTTTTAGGGTTTTGTACAAGACTTTCAAAAGAGGATTGCGGCCAAGTGAAAGCCTTCGGAGTTTGGTACCCAAGGGAGTTAGGAGAGAACGACGAATCAAATTTAAAATGCTTGTGTTCAATAGTTACAATTGATCGTGTGCGAAAGAGTTTTGGAGTTTGGCACCCAAAGGAGTAGCAAGATTTGATAAATCAATTTGGATCTATTGTGTCTTGGTCTTGTTGAAGATCAAAAGAAGAGAATGGGTTGAATCAACAACAAACAATTAGGATTTGTAGGGTTTCTCTTTGAACACTTCTCTTGTAATCGACTTTTTGTAAGGACGATTGGTGAACTTTCTAAACAAATCCTTGTGTCGCTCTCTCTCTCTATGTCTTACTCTCATTTACTTTCTATATATAATTTGTTGAATGTGTTGTTTGATCGATCGATTAGTAGAGAATTTTTCTTTGTTTGTTAAAGTTTAAATTGCTTTGTTGATTAACTTATAATCACTTTGATTGTAAGTGTTTTTTCATATCAACAAAGCTCAAAGAAAATTCTGAAAAAATCGAGCGTGCATCAAGTGTTCGATAAATTGTCAAGCTATGTTTTTTAACTTGATTCCATTAAAAATAGGAAACATTTGTGTTTGATATTAAACAGTTAATTGATATATTATTATGTTGATTGATTTTATCATTATCTTAATTTCATACAGCTTGTGCATATCCGAGTTTTCAATAACTAAGTTCGTTTAGATTACTATTATGATCTAGGCCAAAAATCTCCAGCTCAACATTATTTTCCAAATAAATGTTTAAATAACTATTTTTAAAGGTAATTTTTAATTGGAGATCTATTCATCCCCCCTTCTAAATAAGTCTTCATAGTCTAACAAGTGGCATCAAGAACCCTGATTGATTCTGTGCTTCAAAACTCTTATTAGAGAATGACGTACAAACCTAAAGGGGATTACAAAATAACCCCAATCTTTTCGGGAGAAAACTATAGTTATTGGAAAGCTTGTATGCGCATTCATGTTAACTCATATGATAAAGGTGTATGGGATGCTATTTAAAATGGTTCAACACCGATAACCCATGTTATTTATGGTGGTGTCACACCTAAGCTGGAAGCACTATAGAATAATGGTGATAAGAAAAATACATGAAATTTCATTAATCGTTTGAATGCACCTGGTAATCTTATCTTCAATGATATTGCTACTAATAAAGTTGTGAGATGTCTTACTGAGAATTAGAAACTGAAGGTCACCGCGATCAAGGAACTCAATGATCTTACAACACTTGGTCTCACTATATTATTTCGTAAGTTTGAAGAACATGAGCAAGAACTTACTTGCTTAGACAAACATGAGAAAAAACTGGAGAAGAAGAAGAAAAATGAGAAAATCAAGAATAAGGAGGAAGTAACGAAGTCTCAAGCTCTTATGACTTCTTGTTCAAGATTCTTAAAAGATGAACACATTGATAGTGATTCTAGTGATGGTGATGATTTAAATTGTCACTATAGTTGCAAGAAAGGCCACACTATTGAAAATTTCAAACTTAAGAGTTTTTTTTTTTATTCCTAAATGTATTTTTTAATGATTGCACAATGCAACCAATTTTTCACTAACTCCCAAAAATTCAATGAAGATTAAATACCTAACTTATCTTTTTGATTTTGTAACAAAATTGTCTTAATTTAATGAAGAGAATATGGGTTGATGTGGAAAATGATTGGATGCCTTTGAGTTTCATACCTTTGTGACACTATTACTATATGTTAACTATTCATTTTATTTTAATTAAATATTTTTACACTAAATGTACCAGAGGTACTAAATAGAAAGATAGCAAATTTTAAGCTGGTTGACGACACTATCTCACATATGTCATACTACTATGTTTTAGTGTTTTTTTGCAGTATTTTAATTAAATTTGTGATTAACATTGTTTGAATCATAGTAAATTAGACCAGGAAACAAAATAGTAAGGAAATTCTATTTCGCCTAAAAATCGCTATAATCACACAACTATACAATATTCACATATGGTGGAGGTTACAATTACAAGAAATGGAGCGAGAATAGCATATAAGAGCTTGAAGAAGAAAAAAAAAAAAAGATCAATGTCTTGTCAAAATTGCCTCAAAATGAGGATGAATCATAGCACAATTTGAAGTTGTAATTCTAGAAAAAACATGTTGCTTGTGAATTTTCAAGTTACAATTAAAACATAAACATTCTTGAAAAATCGTGTCACAACAGAGTTAGATTGTGACACGATTTGTCTTTCACTCTGACCTTATCATGTAGAATTAATGAAGAATTGCTACACGATTAGAGAAAAACGCGAATAGAAACTATATTGTTAAAAGAAATCAAATGTGAATAGAAAGGTTTTTCATGTTTTCATTCAAGAAAGATACATGGAGTGTTCTTTAGGATACAAGTTGATACTTATTCACCATTGAAGTTCAATTGACATCTTGTAATTCATGTTTTGTTTCTTAAACCTTTTTAATCATGTTTAACTACATTGTGAGTAGTTAAAGTCCACGTTGTGAGTGATGAGTAACTGGTTTTAGAAATAACCTTATATCTTTGGATGCAATTGATCTTTTTGATTTATTGTTATTATGGTAGTTATCTGATATTCATATGTAATAATTTTTATTGATCGATCTAATAAAATGGTTTATGATTTTCTTTTGAGAAACATGTTTTAGGTAATTATTTCTATGACATATGATAATTGTTTATTTAAAAGGGTTACTAAAAGACTTTTGTGTATTTGTTTTAATTTAACACAACTATAGTATAAAATATGACTAAGATACCGAATTATAATAAGGCTGAGTCAAAAAAAAAAAAAAAAGAGAATAATAGGGATGTTTGAACTAATTTTGCCGTGTCTTGGAAGTTATAGTATAGCATAGCATGTAATACATGTATGTAGTTTATTAATGATATTTTGTTGCTTGGACAATAAAGGTACATTGTATTATATGAATTACCAGCTGGTTGGTGGGTACCTTTCATCCCAAGAATATCCTATATTAGTATTATCCTATAGCACCGTTGGGGATCACATATAGGGACATTCATTAAAAAGTCTTTCTCTCGTTTCCTTCGTGTTGAATATTGAGAGAGAGAAAAAATGGATATGCAAAATTTAGGTAATAAGACAAACCAGGAAAAATGATTTGTATACTAATTAGCTGCTGTATTCTTTTCCTTAATTAGGCTTCATTAAGTCGAAGACTTATAGAACAAGTATAACTCACAATTACTTTAATCTCTCGTATAATTTTCCAAATTTGGCTTGCTGTTTTATAGATATTATCTCTTTACCCCCATACTCCCCTCACCTTAATTATATCAAATTAATAAATTAATTTACACTATTCTTTGTTCGAAGACACTGTTTTTCAATCAAGTAGCATTAAGTTCCAAAGCAAAAGAGTTCATGTTAAGGACGTAATCAGAGAAATATTATATTTAATTTATAGATGAAAATAACGTTTGGCAAGTGCTCAATTTAACATCTCATATTTAAATTTATTTATTTAATAAATTATTTGTGATTTATAATGAGTATTATGTGATATATGATGATATGTTATGGGTAGTAAGTGAGAATAGAGGTGATATTAAGAAGTATTTAAATTTAAATATTTGAGTTTCTATTATTTAAATTTACTAATAATAATTAAATGGAATAAATGAATATTAAGGTGAAAAGGGAGGAAAAGGGCATTGATGATGATATGTGAAGATAAGTGAGGATAAAAGGGGAATAACATAGAAAAGGTCCAAAGGGTAAAAAGAGAAAAGGGAAGGATTGAGATCATTTTGGTACGATCGTGAAATTGATAGAACGAGAAGAAAAGTTAGGGCTCAAAGGAAGGATTCATTGGAACTCGAAGAGAAAAAGTCAATTCATTGAGAAATTAAGGTAAGGGGTTTAATCTTAATTCATTATGATTGATAGAGGATTTAGGGTAATGTAGGGTTTTGTTGTGTGATTGATTTGATAAAACATGTGATTGAATTGATGAAATATGATAAAATTATTAATAATAATGATATATGGATGCCATGGTTTTATCTTAATATGTGTTAATACATGTTTTGATGTTAATATGTGATATATGGTGATTATTACACGTTTTGGAATGAGTATGATATCTGAAATGGAATTGGAAAGGCCGGTAACAATAGCGAAATCACAACAGGAAGTTGTAGTTTCGCAAGCACCGTCGAGCGAGCGAGGGGCGAGCAGAGCGCCCAAGCGTCGTCGGACGAGGCAGCTGGCGAGAAGAATGGTGGGAAAAAAGAGCTCCTGAAAAATGTATGGGGGATGGAGTGTCGCTCCAGCGCCGTCGGGCGATGAGGTAGCGAGCAGAGCGCTCCTAGGGGCGTTAGACGAGCATCAGGCGAGCCGACCTGACTGTAACTTCCAGAGGTTGTAACTTGAGTTTCAGGAATTAGTTTGATGCGCCATTCGAAGCATGAGGAAGCTGACGTGCTGAGCTATAATATGAATGGATTATATGAGTTATTTGACGCATGATTTTAATACCTATGTGCTTATGAGATTGACTTATTATATGTTGTTATGCTATGATGTTCTATTTTACTAATGAATATGATGTTGCTAGGAAGTATTATGAAGATGATTATATGATGATTATGTGAATGAATATGTGACGATTATGTGATAATTATGTGATGATTATGTGTATGATGATGCACTTGACTAGCTGTGGTCAAATTTTATATGATGTTGTGCATCATGCATTCATGATATTTTTGGACGTTGGTCTGCTTATGACGAGCCTCAATCCTATTGTATAGATTGTATGTGTTTGATGAGGTGCTCTGGTTCCAAGAGGGACTCGATCCTATGGTGGGGATCTTTGGAGGATAATGAACCGGGTGTTCATAAATATTGGTACCACATGCATTGAGTCAGTTGTTTTGTATTAACATCTTATGTGACATTTTATAAATTTCGTTCATGAGTCGTGATATGGTGATAATTGTGAACTTTGTGATTATATGAAGTTTGATGATGAAAGAAGTATAAGTGATATTATGATAAATTCTGTGAGTATGAAGTGTTAATGAATAAAATGTGTTGTATTGTGATTATGTTGTTATAACTACTAATCTTTTCCTTATATCTCTTATAATGAATCATGATTACTCACCCTTTTTGTTTGAATGTTGCCTCCACGTGGTAACGCGCAGGTGACCATGAGTAGTTCGTAGACGCTTTGAGGATAGCTTCGAAGTGTGTTATTTATTCCCGTTAATTAGAGGTGTATTGCTCTGATATATAACATCGGGTTGGGAAGTCTATATTATATGAATGTTATATTCTTTTCGATATTGATTTATTTTATGGATGTATTGATGGTTAAATTCATTTAATAATTGATGAGACAAAAGTACGAGTTTTGAAGAGTTAATTACTATATTATGACGATGATTTCTGATGCGATGTGTTGTACCCCAAAATTTTTCCTCTTATTCTATCCACATTTCTCATCACAAGGCTCTTTGAACTCAAGACCAAGCTAGAGTTTACTCTGCTCAAGACATCTCCTTGCACTGTTGACCTAAATTAAGTTTTGAGTTTGCACAAGGATTTTCTGACTTACAATGCCCAAATTGACTTTAATACTTCATGTTGGGCTCATAAGTTTGTCCATACCAAGTTTCAAGCTTTGAATCAAATTTTTGCCCAGTCAATTGGACAATTGACCTAGAAATCAGCTGTATTGGGGAAAAAGTCAATTGTGGCCAATTTACAGTCAAACCTCATGAATTTTGACCCACATCAACATTATAGACTCATATGAACCATTTGATCAATTTTGGACCACAACTCCACAAGAAATTTGATCAGATCACCAAAAGGGCAAAATGATCATTTTTAGGGTTTTGACTCCACAAAGGAAATTTCTGATTTTTGACCTAGCCAATGGAAAATTGGGTTAAAGTATGGACTCAAGGACTCAATGGCATCATCTTTACCTATTCAACAAGTTCAAAAGATCTCAATTGCATTGGATTGACAAATGAATTTTTCAGTCAACTGATCAAAATTTGACTGTACACTGAAAAGTCAAACTTTGACTTTTTGGTCAAAATCAAGTGCCAAGGGTCATTTTTCATCAATATGTGTCAAAAAATGAAACTTGTTCATCAAGAAAACCATTTTTGAAAATTAGGGTTTAAAGTTGAAAATTTTTCATAACTTAGAATTTTTCTAAGTTATGAAAATTTCTTAATTTTTCCTAACTTTGCCCAACATTTTCACCAAGATGCAATTGGATTCAAACAAAACTTCCAACATGAAAGTTGTAGTACTACACAAAGTCTACAACTTTGGTTCACAAAGTTTTTCTAAAAGAAGCCTGTATCTCAAGTTATGATTTTTGGAACAAGGGTCCCTAAAACTTTTAACTTAGAGAAATTTTGCCCTAGTTTAGGCAGGATTTTGACCTATCTTCTTGGCCATTTTTCACATAGTTCCACTTGGAATCTCAATTTTCATTTCAAATATTGAATGTAGGGCATGATGCAAGATTTCCAAAATGTCCAAGAAATCTCCAAACTCATTTATGGTTAGGGAGAATCGAAGGCTTGAAGTTGGCAAAAACTCACTTTTCACCCATGGCATGTTCATGTTCATACAAGTTGCAAATTCAAACCAGCAGGCTTTGCACTAGATTACAGGCCTCTAAACCACTTCACACTCAATAATTTAATGCAAAACCATTGGTCTAAGGCATTGTTTTGGTCATTAGAGCATTGCACCTTGGATTAATCCCTAAGTAGAAAAAGCAAAATTTCCATTTTTGCTTAAATCATGCTTTATGTCAAAACTGATTTCTTGAGCATTGGTCCATATCTCATACATCAAATCAAATTCACAAGTTGGAGGGGCCAAGGGAAAAGTGTTCAAGCATAAGGATAGCCTGTAATGGCCTGTTTTCAATCACTTCCCACTTTTGCTTCATATACAAGAAATATGCCAAATACATGAGAAATGGAATATCAGCCAAAACAAATTTGTGCAAACATTCGAACCATCTTTCTCACACCTCTCTGAGCCAGAAACAAGATCTCTTGAGCCTCCAAACATCCCACAACAAGAAATCACCTTCCATTGGCAAAATAGGGCAGCATTTGCAACTTGACTTCCATAGCTCAATTGGCTCGTGCGTTTTGTCTCAAACTGGTTCAAACACCTTCCATTCAATCCATCCAAGCTATCCCAAACCTCAAACACCAACTGTAACTCCATTTACAGTGTTTTCCATTTTCATTTTGAGCTTGTTCTGGTTGAGTTCTGTAGGCTGATTCAAGTACATTCAAGGCAAGCTAGACATTGGAGAAGGTCAAGTGAAGTTCAAGGAAGCTCCCAGACATCTCAAGCCTTGTTGAAAAGCTCCACATTGCCATACACGAAGTCAGCTGAAACAGGTTTTTATCAACTTCCTATCTCTCTATTTAGGAACATTTAGCCTTAGGTTTGTGAATAAGAAATGTAGTATTCATAGCCATGAAGCTGTACATATGCTCAATTTTCATTTTTATTAAGCGTGCTAAGAGAATTTGGTCCATGAACATTCTGAAAAAACTAGGTTAGGATTTGGGGCCAGAGAAATTCTCTCTGGTCTTTGAGAGTTAGGATTAGTTTTTTATATGGTTAGATTCGTCTTGAAAAGCTCTATAACTTTGATGTTATGTGTTTTTGCAATAGAGCTCGTATGCAGGATATCCAGGTTTGATAACAGGCGCGCACGTTTTGTTTGAAAGTCAGATGTTGAAGATGAAATGGTGGGCTGGACTTGGTCCTGGCTCACTATTGACACCTCCCTTTTACTTTTTGCACCCCCTGGCCCAATTTCTTTATATTTTATATTTTTGTATTTTATTTTTATTTCTGATTTTATGTTATTATTTCAAAATACAAAAAATACTCAAAAATATTTTTTATAAATTTTTCATATTTATTTTGTATTTTATTTTCATTTTTTCTAACATAAAATTAATTTATTGATTATATACTTTCATTTTATTTATTGAAAACTAAAAACTAAATTATATTTTTATCTTAATCTTTATTTTATTCACACCAAAAAATATCATTCTAAATATGTTTTTATTTTTTGTATATATTTTATTTTATTTTTATACATATTTAATATAATTAATATAAATATACACTTTTATTTTATTTAAATAAATACTTGGGAATAAAGAAAAAAACATGAAAAATATACTTTTTTTTATTACTACTTATATCTAAAATAATACCTTTTTCTAAATATATTTAATTTTTTGTATATATATTATTTTATATTGTATATAAATAATGCAATTAATATATTTATTTTCTTAAAGAAAATTAGGGTTTACCCTTAATAAAAATAATAATCCCTTTTTATTCTTCCTTTTATATTAAATATTTTTTACATACATAAATAAACAAAAACCTTTTTTTTTGCATAATTCATATTATTTGATATATTTATTTATTTTGTTTATTTAAATATTGTCCATTTATTATTTATGCCATTGGATTCAATTTGGATGTAATAGTAAATTAGGGTTTATATTTCTTGTCAAATACACCCTCATTCAAAGATTGTACCCCCATCCCCATAATCATGTTGTAATAGCTTAGATTTTTAATTCTCGCACTTTCTGCTTTCAATTATGCCATGATTAGAGATTAGGGTTTGTATGCAAAAATCCAAAATCAACAAGTAGCTTGACCTAATACAAAGACAAAAATGCATGAAAATCAAACACAATGCACACTTGCACCCCTAGGGTTACATTCACTTGTTGCCTTAAAAATGGGCCATGTTATGCATGTTGGGTACTTTGGCAAAACAAAAGCAAAACAAAAGATCATAGTCCCTCGATGACGCTATCTCGGTTGCCTATACAAAATGATCTAGTCCCTCGGAAAATTTGCCAAAAAATACTTAACACAATTGTTATCATGGTCTATACGATGACCTGCGCCTGTCTCGTTTAACATCCTAATACAATATTGTTTACCAAATGCAATGGTAAAACAACACTGACAAAAGGGTTAAAAACATATAGGAAAGATCTTTGAGTAAAAATAAGGTAGATAACTCTTAGTTACTTGATCAAAATCTTGCAAAACATCCTTGCTTTTTTTTATAAAAAAATACACTTTACAACACAATTTCAAAACATTTCTCAAAACAAACTTTCAAACTTTCAAATATTGAAACATCTTTTCAAAAAGACAATACACCTTTGTACACATTCAAACAAGAATCATTACAAAGGTTTCCACAACGATGGCCTCCTTTCAAAACATCTTTCAAAACCACACACAAAGCACCATTTCAAACAATTGAAAAGCAAAAGCAAGTGATCTAAACAAGTAACTAAGAGCCCATGGATAACCATGGATGAAAAGGGTGCTTGCACCTTCCCTTTTCATAATCTACTCCCCGAACCCAAGAAAACATCTCAAAGGTCTTTCATGTGCTTTTTGACCTTTCCTTAGGATAAAATAAAAAGTCGATGGCGACTCTTGCTAAACTGAAACATTTGCAAACACAAACGCAAAACCTCAAGTCAGTTCTCCCACTGTATCATACGATGTTTCTAAATCATGTGATAAATTATAAATAAATACATATTTAAAAATCATGTAACCCGTGTTACGGAGCAAAAATGTTAGATTGATATTGTCTATGAAGTGTGACATTCTTGAGTGGTGAATCTTATTTAATTTAATCCGTAAATTATATAAATATTACATGTGGGGTTAGAATGGTGTTACATTAGTGGTATCATAGTAGGTCGGTTTGTCCGGCCAGGTTTTTACATGAAGTTTATACCTTGGCGATCGATTTGTGTGTAAACATAATCGATGTTTTAATCCTCTAATGATGTTTTCCTATATGAAGAGAGAAATGGTTGGAGGAAGAAATGATGACGCAATTGTTGAGGCTTTGGAATCATTGGCTTAGGCAATGGTTCATAATCAGTAGGTTCCCTAGAATGGTGGAGGGAATTATGAGTTATGTGTCTTGGAAAGGTTTCAGCGAAATAACTCGTCGATTTTCAAGGGCACTCATGATCCTGAAGGTACGTAGGTGTGTGTGATACGGTGGGAGAACTGACTAGGGTTTTGCATTTGTTTTCGCAAATGTTTCGGTTGAGCAAGAGTCGCCACCGACTTTTTATTTTATCCTAAGGAAAGGTTTAAAAAGCACAGCAAAAACCTTTGAGATATTTTCTTGGGTTCGGGGAGTAGATTATAGAAAGGGAAGGTATTAGCACCCTTTCTATCCATGGTTATCCATGGGCTCTTAGGTACTTGCTTAGATCAACTTGCCTTGGTTTTCAATTGTTTGAAATGGTGCTTTGTGTGTGGTTTTGAAAATGTTTTAAAAAAGATGCCTTGTCTAGGCTACCCTTGTAACAATTCTTTACTCGAATGTTTTACAAAAGGTGTTTGTCTTTTTGAAAAGATGTTTCAAGGTTTTTTTTTGAAAGTTTGTTTTGAAAGTGTTTGTGAAGTGTGGTTTGAAAAATAGGCAAGTGTTTCTTTGTTTTTGCAAGTCTTGACAAGTACTTAAGAGCTATCTACCCTAAAGTTCTCAAAGATTTTTGTTATGTTTTAACCCTTTTAACAATTTTGTTCCACCATTGCATTTGGTGGACAATCTTGTGTTAGGATGTGAAAGGGACGGGCGCGGGTCATCGTTTAGACCATAATTGCAATGGTGCTAAGTATCTTTGGGCAATTTTCTTTAAAGGGACTTGATCATTTTTAGGCAACTTTCGAAAGCGTCATCGAGGGACTATGATCATTTGATTGTTTGTTTTGTTTTTGCCCAAAGAGACCTAACATGCAATATGGCCCATTATTGAAGGCAACAAGTGGAGTACCCTAGAGGGTGCAAGTGTGATATGTGTTGTCCATTTTCATGCTTGATTATCTTGAAATTAGGTCAAACTATTTTGTTCTTTTTATTTGCATACAAACCCTAATTCTAACATGGTATATTTAGAAAGCGTTAAAGTGCGAAAAGTAAAGTTCCTACACTATTACAACACAATATGGGAAGGGGGGTACAAATGTTCAAATGGGGGTTTTGACAAGGAATTTAAACCTAGCTATTACATCAATTTGGAATTTATTTACAAGATAATTAATTTGCACAAATTAAATAGAAATAAAATAAATATGCAAGATGCAAAAAGGGTTTTTTATATGTATGAAAAAAAGTATTTTTTTATGTCAAATAAACAAAAATAAAAAGTATTATTTTTTGAGTTTTTGTGTTTTAAGGGTAAAACCCTAATTTATTAGGCAAAAGATATTATTTATATAATATGTACAATAATTAATAATTATATACAAAAATAAAATAAAAATGAAGTATATTTATAAAAAGTATTTTTTTTATGTCAAATATTAATAAAATAAAAAATGCATATGTTTTTTGTATTATTTGCCTAAATATACTAATATATATATAAATATCTTTATTATTTACTAAATATGTATTATATATATAAAATAATAATATTTAATATTTATAAAAAAAGTATTTTTGATATAAAATGTTTTCAAAAGAGAATATGAAATAAAAATCAGAAATAAAATATATTTGCATTATTTTTCTAGTTTTTCTAAATAATAGTATTTATATATTATTTATGTACAAATGTCCATATAAACAAATAAATACCTAAAAAATATAAAAATGGTGTAAAAAATATTTTTTATGTTTTTAATATTACTAGGAAAAATAAATAAGTCAAACATAACAAGAAAAAGTCAAAAAATCCTTCAAATAAACACAATGGGCCAAGGGGGTTCCAAAGCAGAAATAGGGTGCAAATAAGAAATCAACTCAGGCCCAGCCCAAGAAGACTTTGTCTTCAACCTTTGGCCAGAACTGTGACAAAAACGCGCGCCTTGTTCATGAATTCAAACATCCTGATTCCTTGAGTTTTAGCACAAACTTACAACATAAGAAATGTTAATCATCAAGCCACGATTCTAAATATGTAAAGAACTCATCCTAACTCTCAGAAATGAGAGAGAATTTTATCATTCCCAAATCCTAACCTAACTTTTTATCAACATTCAGACCTTAAATTCTCATAGCTCAGGCAAAATAAATGGAAAGTAAAAGTATGTACAGATTCAGGGGCATGAGTAGAACACTTTTTATTCACAAACCTAGAACTAACAATGCCTACATTAAGAGTTAGAAGTTCAAGAAGATACCTGTTCAGTTGAAGTTGTATCTGATGATGGAGGTACTTTCAGAGCAAGGTGATGATTGGTACAACTTCCTTGATGTCCAGGGATGCTATTCCAAGCTTTACTTTGTCTTGAAACCTTTTGAATCGTGCTAGAGAACTTCAACTGCAAAACAAGAAAGTGAGAATGGTGATGTTGCCTGGGAGTGTTACAGGTCGTGTTTGATGTTTGGATTAGCTTCAAGGGAGGTTGTAGGATGTATTTGAGGTGGTTTTAGCAAGAATGCATGAAAGGGATGAGAGTTGACACTCAAACTGCAGCAGGTGCTCTATTTGGGTAGTTTGAGGGTGGTTCTGTGTTCTAGAGGGCAATGGAGGTGTTGGAGTCGTGTTCTAGCTCAGTTAGGATGTCTTGAATGTGTACAAAGTATTTGCTTAAGGGTTCTTTAGCTGAGATGAAAGTTGTTGTACCAAATGCCACATTTCTTCACACTTAAGCAAGAGATGGCCACTTGAGTTTCTAGGCTGATAGAGGCCCCCCTAATGTGCTACAAAACTTGGCATTGATCAGTGTAATTAGTCTAATAACTTGTGCCAAAGAGATTTGCACTGTCCTTGCTTGGATTGTATTTTGACATAAAGTGAAACTTTTCCAAAATGGATAAAATGCTTTATCTAAAAATGGATTAAACCACTATGCAATGCTTGAACACATAGAACATGGTCTTGGCACAATAAGTTTGCATTAAATTTATGAGTGTTGGATGGTTTAGAGGCCTGTAATCAAGTTGCATGCTGATTTGAAAAATTGCACAAGTTATGAACATGTACATGGCCATGAATCAAAGTGACTTTTTCCCAACTTGCCAAATTCGATTCTCCCTAACCATGAGGTTGTTTAATGAGTTCTTGGACATTTTGGAAAGCTTGGAATGTGTACTACAATCCATCTTTGAAATGAAAATTGAAATGCCAAGTGGAAGTATGTGAAAAATGGTCTTGAAGTTAGGTAAAAACCTTGCCTAAAATAGGTCAAATTTTCACTAAGTTAAGAATGGTTTGGTACCCTTGTTCCAAAAATTTTAACTTGAGATACAAGCCTCTTTTGGGAAAACTTTGTGAATAAAAGTTGTAGATTATGCAATAGGCTACAACTTTCATGTTTTGACTTTTGCTTGAATCCAAATGAATCTTGGTGATAAAGTGGGGGAAAGTTAGGAAAAAATTAGGGTTTTTTATAACTTAGAAAAATTCTAAGTTATGAAAAATCTTCCTTTCAAACCCTAATTTGCATTTCTTGATTTCTTGATGAAAAAGTTTCATGATTTGGCATGTTTTGATGAAAAATGAATCTTGACACTTTATTTTGACCAAAAAGTCAAAGTTTGACTTTTCAGTATACAGTCAAAATTGATCAATTGACTGGGAAATTCAACTGTCAATCTTGTGCATTTGGGATCTTTTGAACTTGTTGAGCATGTCAAGACAATTCCATGGGGTCCTTGAGTCCATATGTGAGCTTGGTTTTCCATTGGCTAGGTCAAACAGTCAAAAATTGCCTTTGTGCAGTCAAAACCCTAAAAATGACCATTTTGCCCTTTTGATGATCTGATCAAATTTCTTGTGGAATTGTGATCCAAATTTGATCAAATGGTCCATGTGAGTTCATAATGTTGATGTGGGTCAATTTTCATGAGATTTGACTGTCAATTGGCCACAGTTGACTTTTTCCCTAATATAGTTGATTTCTAGGTCAACTGTCCAATTGACTGGGCAAAACTTGGAATCAAGACTTGAAACTTGGTGTGGATAAACTTAGGAGTCAAATATGAAGCATGAAAGTCACCTTAGGCATTTTTGGTCAAAACATCTTTGTGCAAACACAAACCCTAATTTGGGTCAACAGTGCAAGGAGAAGTCTTGAGCAGGTGAAACCCTAACTGGATCTTGAGTTTCAAGGGCCTTGTGATGAGAAATTAATGAGAAATGGGAGGGAAAATTTTGGGGTACAACAGTGTGGCTCAGGAAGATCGAGAAAATATTTCGAGTGATAGCTTTCTAAGAGGAACAAAAGGTGCAGTTTGGTACCCACATGTTAAAAGCGGAGGCTGGAGAATAGTGGGACAATGCACGTCAGAGGATGTTAATTTTGGGAACAGAGATCACTTGGGTTATTTTTAGAGCTATTTTCTTGGAGAAGTAATTTCCTGAATATGTGTGTGGTGTTAGTTCCATGGTTTTGAGGTTGGCATAATTTTGCTAAAACATGGTTCTACTGATATTGATCAGGATGTTACAACATTCTTGTCAATTGTCATAACAGTTCTACTGTTATGATTTTTTCAGCTAGATGTCGAAGCAAATGTCATGACATCTTGGTCTAATACAAAAGGTGTTGCTGTTTTAAATCTTGACAGATTTGATTATGTAATATTTCTTTTGGATATATCTCGGTTTATTTTTCAGGTCAAGAAGATTTAACCTAGAACAGGTTTTATATCTCTAGTTGTACATTAGTTACTAAATTGGGCCTTGAGAAAATATAGGAAATTTTGTATTATTTTGTTCTAGGATTTAAGGAGTTTTGTTGCACAATTGGTGCGTCACCCATCTTATGGATCAAGAAACTTTTGGATGCAGAATTCGAAGTCCATATACTGCAGAGGTGTATTTAAAGAGAAGACTTAACCTAATGTAATTAGTTCTTTCAACAATTGTAAAATTAGGAGAAGATAAAATAGTCTTAGTTTTTTAGGGTATTTTGTGTATTGTGTGGTATAAGTCACCCTTGTATGTTTTGATACTTGTGATCGACATTATGTTCTCACTCAGAAGCCTTTAGGCAATGAGTTGAGTATTGTTCTTGGATGAAACTTTTAAGCAAATCATAGTATTGTTCTTAGTCAAGAATCTTGGCTAAGTATTGTAATGGAAGTATGATATTCTTGTTGAGTTATTCTTGATACAGTCACTGGGATTGGGACTTTTAGATATCACTGAGGTGATTTAGGAAGTGAGATGGAAATTTCTCATATTTAGGAGGTTCCTAGGTAGAAGTTGCATTGGGTAAGGATTAGGAGAGAAGTTGTAAACTGAGACTGTTTAGGCTTTGAACTAATACTGCTAAAAGTGGACTTCCTTATTGACTTGGTAGCCCCTAGATGTAGGTGATGTTGAACTGGGTTAACAACTCTATGTGTTATTTATCATTCTTCAGTTTAAGTTTCAGTATATGTTATAACTTGATAAATTTGTTTAGGATGTCAAATAAGATGTTGTAACATCTGTCTTGACATTATTCTGATGTTGGAATTGCAGTATTACCATGTGTTGCTTGTACCAGAGAATTTCAATTGGTATGAGAGCAGGCACCCTGGTGTCATACCCCAAATTTTTCCTACTGGTCAATGGCCAATTTATTATATTTGACTATACGGCTATTTTGGTGTTATAATGTTTTTGTTTAAAAATTTATAATATTAATTTGTATTTAAATGGTATTAGTTGTACATTCTAAATTTTGTATTAAAGATTCAATTAGGGAGGGGGTGTATTGTTATCAAAAGGGCCTATTTTTCTAAGTTAAGTTTGATGGTCCATTAAGAAATTTTTGGAGACCCATTAGATTGGAGGTTGGCCGAAGTTAACCTCTAATTTTTGTTACTCTCATTTAACATTTTTATTATTGTTATTTATATTATTATTATTATTATTATTATTATTATTATTATTATTATTATTATTATTATCTTTAAAATTTAAATTGTTTTATTATATTATTTATTTCATTTTTTAAAGTTTGACCAAAAGTCAACTAGGGTTAACCCTTAGCACCCGTGACGACGTTGTTCTTCTATGCTAAGCAGTCAAGAGCCCAAGTCCAAAAACACACAAATCAAATCAAATATTTACAAAAACAAAATTATACAAATCAAATCTTATACATATCAAATCCATTACAATCATATCAATTACATAACAAATTGTCCAAATTTTTAATACAGAATCAAATCAAAATTACAACATAACCAATCAATTTCTAAAATCTACCCTAATAAATTGATTTGTAATGAAAATCAGAAGAAGAATTCCTAATTTGTACTAATTTCTAACCTATATAAACCCTTTGAACTAAGACTAATATGAGAACAAGAAATTTTGGGAGAAGATAACTTGTAAACCGAGAAGAAGAAGGAGAAGCAGTTGAAGCCCTTAAATTTCTTCTTGCTTGAGATCTAGGGTTTCAATTTCTGAAACCCTAAGATCTGTCCTCCAAGCCATCGCCGCAACACCATTGTTACAACCTGCAAAACAAGAGAGAAAGAGGATATCAGAAAGAGACGAAAGGGAAATCAAATTATAAGAAGTTTCACTGCAAGGAAGGTAAGCCCAAAACTTAGCTTTAAATTGAAAGATTGTTATCGTTGTTGAATTTGGGTTCGATTGGTGGTCTGATCTGGATTTCTGGGAAATTTAGGGTTAGGGTTCATCACTTAAGGTTAGGATTCATCCATATGGGGTTAGGGTTCTAATGGTTTATGCTTATGGGTTGGATAAAGGTTAGAGTTCTTGGGGTTTGGTTGAAGGTTAGGGTTAGGGTTCTTAGGGTTCTAAGTTTCTGGGTTTTGGCATGGTAGTTTAGCATGAAGGTTTGAAGGAAATTGAGGAGAAACGAAGAGGAAAATGGACCTTAGGCCTTGGAGGTCAATGTATAACATGCTCTGTAATCCGATGTATGTATTTCCACACCATTACCATACACCCTTGTTATATGTCCCTCTAATCACAATCCAACGTTCCATAATCGCGCGTCCATCATAAGTTTATGCGCTCGTCCACACGAGGTCCAAACGGACCTCCCAGTGTTCAAGGGTTTTGGGCCTAGTCCATTCCTTAACCAACCCCAACAAACCGTACCCCCTTTCTACGCTAATGGACTAAGTCCAACATCTAGACTTGGGCCCTTGTTTCCTACACCCTCAGATTTGCTATAACATTCAAGTTTGCACCCCCCAACATTTTGGACCAAATTCAATATATGAATTTAGGGCCTTACTCCTCACACCCCCAGCCTTTTACCAATTAATTGAAAATACACCCACCCCCCTTACGTTTTAATTAATTTTGTTTTTATATTTTATTTTATTTTATTTATTTTATATGATAATAATATCTTTAATATTTAATATTTTTTTATATAAATTTTAAAATTGTTTTTTATTATTAAATTCAAAATTCTTTTTTTTACTAACTCATTCTTAATTACTTTTAAATTGCATTAAAGTTCTTTTTATCATGCATTAAAAATATTTTTCTTATATTATATAATATATTTGAAAATGTCTAACCAATCAAATTATTAACAATTTTCATTAACTTAATTAACTCAAAATATTATTTTCAAAAAGGATTATGGAGATATTTCTCATTAACTGTGAATTTCGTCTAACAACTCTGTGATTTACAAACCCAAACTTGGTTCAAGGAGAACTCGAAATATCTCCGTAATCCATAGAAAACACTAACCAAACAAATGTGAACTATGAATTGGGACTCGGATTCCTCATAAGAGGATACGTAGGCATACGACTAAAATCATGGCGAGTTCCCCTAATAAAAATTAAAACCTTATTTCCTAAAATTTACAATTCTAAACCCTAGTATCCTTGTGAACAAGGTAGATCAGAGGTGCCTAACATATTCCCTTCGTCTAAGTACGAGTCAACAACTTAGAATCTCTGACCAAATTAGGGTTCTCCATTATATTCCCTTCCCTAGGATAAAAATTATTGTTTTTTATTATTATATTTTTATCTTTTATCATTTGTTGGTGGGATTTTATTTCAAAAAAAAATATTTTCAAAAAACCTTAGAAAGAAGGTTTGTCTATTGGCCAAGGGGATACATCATCCATATGAGTTTTTGTGACGACTTGGCCTAGAGTCGGTGGAATTTAAAAAAAGAAATATCTCTCAAGAGATATCCTCTTGGGGGTAGGACTTTGGAATGAAACCTATGAATTTTTGTATAAACCCTAAATTAAAAATGCATGGTGAGACCTTTCACGACCTTAGAGACGAAAGTTTTGGTCTGCAAAGAGGCTCCACTTAAGGGAGGCCCTTGTGCCTTTCCCTCTAGTGTTATCCATGTTACCCTTAAGGAAACCACCTTATCGGGAGGGTAGAATATCCGTAGGCCAAAACTAGGAGCCGACACAATCATGCATTCATGCATCTTACATTTCACATATTCATTATTCTCCATTCTTTTTTGTCTGGATTATTCACATGATTAAAAAAAGTAAGTCAAAGGTTTTGGTGAGTGTCTTAAAAATGTCTGTCAGAGGGAAATAACTTGTCTGTGTTAGTGCTGTCAATCCAGATATGACAAAGATAATAATCATCAAGGAGAAATTGCTTGAAAGAGCCATGAAGATGTTAGTGCTTCCGGTAGTTGCTTTTTTGGTTCGAATATTTTTCAATATTTGAATTGTATTCCCTTTTGAGATATTGTTTCCATATTCGAACCGTGTATTCATTTCAAGATACTCACCAATAAAAAAGAAAAAAAACTAGAATATATATAAAGGAATCTAACGTGAATAAGACAAAGGTCAAAAACTCTCAGCATATTCATACGTATCCATGCATTCGCAAACATTGCATTTCATAACTTCATATAAAAAACTCATTAATTTTCAAAATTATCTCTAGTTAAACCATTGGTATAAAAGAACCACCTCTCTGACCGCCATATCAAACAAGGGACCATTAAAGGAAAGTGATGGAACAAATCATATAGAACAAGCCGAATACAGGGAAGATTTGGATCAGGTAAAAGGCAACATCGACTCAATGAAAGGAGATATGAGTCAAGTTCTTATAGCCTTTAAGAACATCATCGAGAGGCAAGAACAAATTCCTAGGGTAGCCTTTGAAGAAGTAGCCCAGACTATTGGTGTATCAAGCGGTAACCAACCAAGAAGAGAGCCGAAATCAGGACCTTAAAAGCCCATTATGGCTCAACAAGAGGTCAAACAAGCTGATACTGAAGGGTTTGTCCCACCTCTATTGAAGGTAGGGGCATCTCATACCTTGCAAATTCCGGTTAACAACGCGCACAACTACATAGACCTACAGTATGGAGACCATAATTTAGAAGGTGTCACTCAAGCACACCAACCCAAAATTGTTGAGAGTCCCTTGGTGCTTAATCAGTAAAAAGCTCTGGAAGAAAGGTTAAAGGATGTGGAGGGTTACGATGCTTTCGATGTCGACGCTCTCGAAATGGGTCTAGTTCTTGATGTTGTGATCCCTCTATAATTCAAAGTACCTGAATTTGGAAAATATAAAGGGCTCAAATGCCCGAGGAACCATCTACACATGTATTGCAGAAAAATGCATGCCTATGCTCAAGATCAGAAGCTGATGATCCACTGTTTCTAAGATAATTTGAGTGGAGCATCTCTAGATTGGTACATGCAATTGGAGCGAGTTCATATCCAGACATGGGAAGGTATTGCCAATGCTTTCTTGAGACAGGACAAGTATGTTGTACCCCAAAATTTTCCCTCCCATTTTCATTCAAGACATTCATCTAGGGTTCTCAAATGCCCAAGGATGCCCAAGAATTGATCAGACAAATTCTCCTCCTAAGCAATGGACTTACAACTAGGGTTTCATATTTCACAAAGAAGTTTGGGTTTCAAAGGCCTCAATTGGATTTCATGGTTCCTCATATGTCTTCAAGAATGCTCATATCAAGTTTCATGCCTTACATCACCAATTTGCCCAGTCAATTGCTCAGATGACAGAAAATCAACTATATTGGGCAAAAAGTCAATATGGTCAACATACAGTCAAACCTCAAGATTTTTGGTCAACATCAATATTTTGAAGTGAAATTCATCATTTGATCAAGGGTTTATCCCGATTCATCAAGAAAACCCTCAAATCATCAAAAGTTAAAAGTTGCCAAATTAGGGTTTTCTTAGGAGAAGTCAACTGAACTTTGACCAAACATAACTTTCACATGCTTCATCAGTTTTGCCACAACCAAAGCAAATTTTTGAAGGAAATTCAATTCTCTATAACTTTTTATATCTAATATCAAGTCCAAAAAATGCCTCATTTTAGATATATGAGCCAATACATTACAAGTCATTTCAAAAGTCAACAAAAAGACACTTTTTGTCAAGGCAACTTACATCAAGATAAAGTCTCCAAATACAAAAATGATTAAAAGAGAGATTGCATAGGACACCTTGAGCTTTACAAAAAAGTCCAAGATCACCCTCAAAAGATTAAAATTGAGAGATTTATGACTAGTGAAATTTGGGAAATTTTGAGCAAATACATGAAGTTCAAATTGAGCAAACTTTGATATTTTGGGCTATTGGGCCATTGTTTCAGAGTCCAAATATGCTCTATACTCCTCATATACCTAAAATATTGTTCATGCACCCCTTGATATATTTTATCTTAATTATTTTGGATTTATTCATTATTAATTCAAAATAAATAAAATAAAATACAAGGTTTGTCAACAAAGGTCCAAACCCATGTTGGTTGACCTAATTCCATGTTATATATCCTCAACAAAACTCATACAAAGGCCACGAAAAAACCTTTATACAAAACTTGTCCAAAATCTCAAGTTTTTCAAGAACACTGTGATACGGTGGGAGAACTGACTTGGTGTTTTGCATTTTATCGCAAGTGTTGCGATTAGCAAGAGTCGCCATCGACTTTTCTTTTATCCAAAAAGGAAAGGCTGAAAAGAACAGGAAAGACCTTTGAGATTATTTCTTGAGTTCGGGGGGTAGATTATGAAAAGGGAAGGTGTTAGCACCCTTTTCATCGATAGTTATCTATGGGATCTTAGTTGCTTGCTAGATCACTTGCTTTTGTTTGAGAGTTTGCTTTGTGTGGTTTTTGAAAGAATTTTAAAAAGGCGCAATCGTTTAGGCAAACTTTGTAATAGTTCTCGTTCGTAAGAACGTATACAAAGTGTTGAGCTTTTGAAAATGTTCCAAGTTTGGAAGATGTTTTGAAAGTGTTTTTGAAAGTGTTGGTGTTTGTTTTGAAAATAAGCAAGAGTGTTTGATTTGAAATTGAGCAAGCAACTAGGAACAGTGTACCTACTCAAAAGTCTTAGTTCATTTCTTCCTTTCCTTTGATATTTCTATCTTACCATTGATTTGGTAAGAAGCTCTATCTTTAGATGTAAAGGGATGGGCGTGGGTCATCGTATAGCCATGCTAGCAATATTGTGAAATATCTTAGTAATTTTCTTTGAGGGACTAAGATCATTTTGAAAGGCAACTTTGATAGCGTCATCGAGCGACTATGATATTGTATTTTTTTGATCGCTTTTGCTAAGATACCCCACATGCATAACATGGCCATTTTTATAAGGCAACAAAGTGGATTTACCCTAAGGGTGTAAGTGCGCAAGTGTGGTGCGAGCAATTCAAGATACAGCACCACAACTCTTCTCCCTACCGGCCGAAGATGAATGGGGCTGTCGAAGCAGCTAATAAGAATATCAAGAAGATTGTGCAGAAGATGACAGTGACGTACAAAGATTGGCACGAGATGTTACCGTTCGCTCTTCATGGGTACCGTACCTCAGCACGGACGTCAACAGGGGCAACTCCCTTTTCCTTGGTCTATGGCATGGAGGCAGTCTTGCCTATTAAAGTCCAGATACCCTCTCTCCGGATAATGAAGGATGCAGGTTTGAGCGAAGATGACTGGATCCAGACTCGACTTGATCAATTAAACCTAATTGACGAAAGGAGACTCACTGCTATTTGTCATGGTCAAACGTACCAAAAACGGATGATCAGGGCATTTAACAAGAAAGTCAGACGACAAGAGTATCAAGTCGGAGACCTGGTAATCAAGCACATCATTATTCCTCAGAGTGATCCCAGGGGCAAATGGACCCCCACGTACGAAGGGCCATTTGTGGTTAAACATGTCTTCTCAGGAGGAGCCATGATTCTAACCACCATGGATGGTGACGACCTTCCTCACCCCGCCAATGCAGACATAGTAAAAAGATACTACGCATGACTAAAGACCCGCTAGGTTGACACACCTAGGAAAAAATAAGGGCTTCCCGGCAAACCAAAAGGGTTCGGGCAAAAATAAGGGATGAAACGAAAAAAATCTGTACACCCGGCAAGTCGAAAACCTGAAAAGGCGGCTTGGGCAAAAATGGGTATCCCGGTGGACTGAAAACCCGAAATGGAGGTCCAGGCAAAAGTTAGGGATAAGCGTAATACTATGTCTCATTGGATCACCTTGCATCCAGAATTCGGCATCAACTATCAGGTTCAGACGGCATCGATCAATCAGCTTCATCTTCAACTAAGCAGCCAAGTGATGAGACGCTTGAAGACATAAAGGCGATAGCAGAGTTGGAACCCAGTGAGACTATTTTTTTCACATAGCTGTTTTGTTTTCCCTTGTACAAATTGTATAAACTCTATTCTATTCGACGGTGTTCTCTTACTAAGACGTCATCCTCTTGTACATAAACGCCTATTTACAGGTGTGATCGGTGGATCTGGAACTGACTGTTTAACGCTGGTTCGCGAAATGTCGCGGAAGCAAGAGTCGCCACCGTCTTTTATTTTCTCCAAATGGAAAGGACAAAAGCACAGAAAAATTCCTTAAAGAGATTGCTCTCGGTTCGGGAGGTAGGTTATAGAAAGGGAAGGTGTTAGCACCCTTTCTATCCATGGTTATCCATGGGCTCTTAGATACTTGCTCAATGTGTTTTCAAAATTGTTTGTTTGCTTTTCAATGTGGGTTTACAAAGTTTCTTTGAAAAATTTCAGTTCGACTCGTACGTCAGAGTGTTTGAAAAATTTGCTTTGAAAGCTTTTGAAAAGTGTTGGTGTGAAAAGTCTTTTTGAATTTTGTTTTGAGATTAGAGCAAGTATCCTTGAGAACCTACCTACCCTAAGGAATTCGTCTGTGTAGATGTCCTTTAAAGTAGTGCCATCCCACCATTGAGAGGTAAGTAGCACCACCGTTGGAGGTGTTCGGGTCAATTCGAGTTTAGGGACATGGTGATCACCGGAGCAATAGGAAGACACCTTAGAAGCTACCCTCATGCCAGGTTCCCGAATCATGAGGACTTACTAAGACGTCCTCTACTCGACGATCACCTTTCGAAAGGCAACAGTGAGGCGTACCCTAGGGGTGGTGTGTGCGAATTGTGTGTTATTTTCATTTGCATTTGTCTTTTGTCAAGTTCATTGTGATCTACGCTTGATTTTATTATGTCCATACATTCTTTCATGCTTTTGTTAACAGTTAAAAAGTTTGCGGGAAAATAAATCTAAGGCTATTACAAAGGCGCGGGTCCACATCGCCGAAATTAAAATCTAAGACCCGATTTGACGGAAAATAAATAAAGCAAAAGTAAAAGTGCGAAAAGTATAAGTTACAATGCTTTGGGAGAATTACATAATTATAATAGGAAATAAAATATGCGAAATTAAAGAATTATCGGAACGAGGGCGTTGGACCCTTTTGCAGAATATTTAAATTAATGAGGAGTTAAGATTAAAATTAAAAAGAAAATGGTTTTTAGTATTTTTGTGTTTTTAGGATTTTGAAAGAAAAAGAATTAATTAATTAAAATTAAAATAACGAGCTAAACCTAATTCTAATGTTTTTTAAGTTTATTATGAAAATGTTAAAATATAGCCTAAGTTAAACCTAAATTTTTTGTATAATTTAATTATAAAAATAAATAAAATAATATTATGGACATGATGAAAAAAGGGAAAAAAAAATTAAAAAAAGGAATAAAAATTGTTATTAAACCTAAATTCTATGTTTTTTTGGATTTTTGGTTATTAAAAGGAATTAAAATTGTAACCTAATTAACACTAAATGTTTACATGTCAATTTATTTAGAAAAATAATTACAATAAAAATATTTATTATTTTTTGGTCTTTTCTGATTTTTAATTAAGTTTTTAATGTATTTTTGTTAAAAAACTAATTAATTAAATAAACACAATTGAATAAAAGTAATTATTAAAACAAGAATAAAAAATAAATAAAAAGATTAGTGAAGGCAAACCAGGGGGGGTAGCCCCAAATTGGAGGTACAGGCCTGGAATGCTGGCCCATTAACGTTTTGGTCCATTGACTTTTCCAGGTTGTATGTTAGTGCGTTTGACCAGGACTTACGTGTTCCTCATATCCATGCCGTTGATTTGTATGTGTTAGACGCGTGGCTCCTTGGATGTTGAAGCAACATGATGCGCTTCCATGTTAACGCTGCACAGGATTTTGCATTGAAAAATAATATGGAATTTACACAGACCTGGGGCTCGAACCCAGGTCTTGGACATTGCAAGCTTAACACCTGTGCCACTGAAGCGCTGCATATGCTTTTGTTATATAATAGTTAGTAAATATTATAAAAGAAAAGAAAACATTAATGAATTAAAACGCGCGAAAATTTAAAAGATCCAACCAATGCTTGCCACGACTCCGTCTTCCTCATGGCTCTTTTTTATTTTTCTGAAACAACACCATAACGCAACGGTTTTCACGCGTGGGTTTAGAGAGGTTTTAAGAAAATAACGATTAGCCCCTCGACGCTCATAAATTGAGCGCGAGGGTGCCATCCTCTTCGTCTTCAAGCGCTGAATCCATTGGTGGTCATTTGGAGTTCTAATTTTGCCTTGTTATGAAAACCCCAATTTTGAAAACCTGTAACCCTAGAAAGCAGTTATGGCATAATCGCGTATGGCGTGTAAAAATCCAATCAAACACGATGGTTAGTTTCAGAAGCTCAAAACAAACATGATGCCATGAATAGAATGATGTAAAAACGCTTAAAAGATGATATACGATTATAAATTTTTGGCTTTACAGTTTGAGTTACAGGTACCAATTCCTGGAGCTTTTGTGGTTGTTCTTGATTGGAGCACGTTCAGTGAGGTTCCAGGAAACTATTGAGACAAGAATGGTGCTTTGAATCGACTCCTAAAGCTGATTTTGGTTTTTGAGTTTTCAAGCAATTTTTCAAGTTTGTACTAGCCTCTTATGCGCAGCTTTCAGTCTTATGCCATTAGGGTTGTGATCAGGTACTTGTATGGAAGCAATTAGGTCAACAAACTTGAATAAAATCCCTTGTAATCCTGGTTTGGATATTTGATTTGTTAAGAATCTTTTCATATCTTTTTTCATGTTATTTTTGCACAAATCATATCCCAATGCTCCAAATCTTTCCAAATTGGCTTAGGCACGAATTATTGAGCCTAAAATGTGTACAAAAAGATTTGTTTGGTTCATTTAGATATTTTTCACACATTTAATTAATTTAATTGAATTAATATAAATAATACTCCAAATAAATAAATAAAAAATGAGAAAATGCTTCCCTTTGGGCCAAGTGGTCGTGCATAGGCTTGGAATGATGAATCATGGAAGAAAATAGGCCCATTAGCAATTTTAGACCATTTGAATCAAAGTTGACTTTTCGAAACATCCAAAAATTTCCCAACTTCCACAAGGCATAACTTGCTCAATTTTTAAGCTTTTCACATGTTCTTGGACATTTTGGAAAGGTCTTTGAGTCCTCTAACCAATGCCTTTGGTCCCATGTCATTTTGATTTACCGATCTCAAGTTATGGCCTTTGACTTAAAGTCCCTTTTTGTTGACTTTTGAAAATGACCTATAATGTTGAAATTGATAACTTTTTGTGAGAGCATTTCTTGGACTTGAAGTATGAAGATGAGTTGTAGGAAATGTCTTTCTCTTCAAAATGAGCTTTGGATGGAATTTTTCTGATAATCCATGTGAAAGTTATGCCCTGGTCAATTTCAGTTGACTTTTCCAACTGTCCAAGTATAGTAACTTTTGCATCTTTGATGATTTCTTAGCCAAATTTTGAGAATCATGATCAAGCATTGATCAAATGATGTTTGTGGCTTCAAAATGATATGTTGACCAAAAATTTGAACTTTTGACTGTCAAATGACCATTTTGCCCCTACAGTTGACTGTAGTGCAATTTAGGGTTTTGACTGTGCCATTTTGAGCTGAATGCCTTGAAACTTGATATGAGGATACTTGACCATCTTTGTAGGCATATGAGACTTGATTGGGTCCTTGAAAACTTCCTTTCTTTGATCAGAACACAAACCCTAGTTTTGACGGTATAGGAGACAGTTTGACTGTGCAACCCTTGGGGAATTTTGCAGCTTGGCTTGGCAATTTCTTGAAGAATATGGGAGGGAAAATTTTGGGGTACAACAGTTGCCCCTGTTCAATCTTCTTAGACCTGAGGATGCAGATTGGCGGACGCGCCTTTCGTAATTCGAGGGTAAAAGATGATTGGACACTAGAGTGCCCAGAAATTTGCGCTCACATAGTAGCAGTGATGGTGGAATGGGCTTATAGATGCCATTTAGAGGTTGCTGGATAGGGTGATGGGCTTATAGATGCCATCTGGATGTTGATTGCGTAGGAGATTCCTTAGCGAGAACCTGCATACCTGCAAAACAGAAAAATGAGTACCTGACTCGTCGCAGGAGCTGATTTTTAGATGCTTGGTATAGATATGTCCTGAATGGTTACAGGAGCTGAGTCTGGAGCTTCAAACGCTGATGAATGAACCAGGGATGGTTACTGCCTTAGCATGAATGGTAAGAGAACCTTGGGCGACTTTAGCTTCAACAACGCTCGTTGAGAAAAATCTTGGCGGGAATTACCATCTTTGCAATATCGGGAAGAAAACCATAAGCTATTATAATCTGAAAAGGAATCGCCTCACTCGCCGTCGGAGAGGGGAATCATAGGAAAAGGAATTGTCACCTCACACACCGTCGGAGAGGGAACCATAAGAGACTATCACCTCACACTCATCGTCGGAGAGGGAACCATCTGAAAAGGACTTACTACCTCACACACCGTCGGAGAGGGAACCAGGGGAGACTATCACCTCACACTCATCGTCGGAGAGGGAAACATCTTAAAAAAGGAATTACCACCTCACGCACTTGCCGGAGAGGGGACCATAGGAGACTATCACCTCACACTCATCGTCGGAGAGGGAAACGTCTTAAAAAAGGAATTACCACCTCACGAACTTGCCGGAGAGGGGACCATAGGAGACTATCACCTCACACTCATCGTCGGAGAGGGAAACGTCTTAAAAAAGGAATTACCACCTCACGCACTTGCCGGAGAGGGGACCATAAGAGACTATCACCTCACACTCATCATCGGAGAGGGAAACATCTGAAAAAGGGATTACTACCTCACACACCGTCGGAGAGGGAACCATAGGAGACTATCACCTCACACTCATCGTCGGAGAGGGAAACATCTTGAAAAAGGAATTACTACCTCACACACCGTCGGAGAGGGAACCATAGGAGACTATCACCTCACACTCATCGTCGGAGAGGGAAACATCTGAAAAAGGGATTACTACCTCACACACCGTCGGAGAGGGAACCATAGGAGACTATCACCTCACACTCATCGTCGGAGAGGGAAACATCTTGAAAAAGGAATTACTACCTCACACACCGTCGGAGAGGGAACCATAGGAGACTATCACCTCACACTCATCGTCGGAGAGGGAAACATCTGAAAAAGGGATTCTGGAAGCAGTATCAGAACGTCACCATATCTGGTTTACATCTGAAACTATATCTGGAAGGCAATCTGGAAGCAGCATCAGAACGTCACCATATCTGGATCATATCTGAAACTATATCTAGAAGGAAATCTGGAAGCAGCATTAGAACGTCACCATCTGGATCATATCTGAAACTATATCTAGACAGAATTGCGATAGTTTGATAGTAGTCATTTGTATTGATCTTTTTCCTGAAAAGGCAAAACATAATTGCATGCAAAATCATGATGCATGAACTGTATGTCTTCAAAATTAATGAGATTCATGTAGTATGATGCATATGCATGCTATAATGTATGAGGATATGATGTTTATGAATGTATATTTTCGTCGTAGGAAAATAAATCCTTGACGGGTGCCGAGAAGTCGCATCCTGGGCTGATGTGGAAGAATAGCTTTTGCTTCCGCTGGGGTTGATAGTTGCAAGTATACCGGTAGGAGAAGATGACTCCGTTGCGGAATAAACTTGGCAAATGGAAGATTCTGCGGGGAGAAAAGATACCCTAACGACCATGCTGGGAAGCAATACTCTGTGGGAAGAGGGATGCCTTGCTGAGTGTTGATGATAACTTGCTGAGGATACCTTGCTGTATCGGAAGTATGAATGGACTTCGCTGGGGATAAGAAAATTGCGTCGACGACGATCTTTCCGTGGCTTTTGGCTGAGGATAACCCAGTTATATCCTGTTAAGGAAATAACTCTTTAAATCAAGCCGGACGACGCGTTCGTGCCCTGCTAGGGGATAAGCTTCCAGAATCTACTGGGGGTACGCTTATTGCTTGGGGAGATGGATTCCAACCTTCCCGGGGGACTGGATTGGACTCTCCTGGGGAAGTTTTGAACTGCGTTGGCTATGTTCTTCAACGGAGCTTACCCTGATACCTTGGAGGACAGAACAATCAGATTGCTTAGACCATTCTTTATTGCCCCTGTTTCTATGGGGGAGGCACTTGTGGGGTGCTGATAGTTGTTGATGGACAAACCTTCTTCTGGTAGACAGATGGCGGGACATAGTCGTACGCTTTTAATCCCTAACTTTTGCCTGGACCGCCCTTTCGGGTTTTCAGTCCACCGGGATACCCATTTTTGCCCAAGCCGCCTTTTCAGGTTTTTGACTTGCCGGGTGTACATATTTTTCCATTTTCATCCCTTATTTTGCCCGAACCCTTTTGGTTCGCCGGGAAGCCCTTATTTTTGCCTAGGTGTGTCAACCTAGCGGGTCTTTGATTTTGCGTAGTATTTTTCGACTATGTCCACGTTCTCAGAAAGTAGGGAGTTGCCCATGTTAGAAGTGTTTTGTCATGCCACCAGAAGGTGTTTGATCAGGCCAGATTCATTGTTGGAATGCCCCAAGTGACTCAAGCGGAGATTTGTCCCCAGGCTATTTGACCTTTGAGAGATTCTCCGAATCTTGATTGGATTGCCCCAGGTGATGGACAATAGTCATACCTTCCCCTTGATTGGAAGTGCTTTTGTTCACTAGGTATTCATCGTGCGAATTTCTACGCTGTTCAGACAAAAAGTCATATGCAAACAAAGTTATGTTAAAAATGCAAAGCCTATGTCTGTCTTGAAGATTTTGAAAATGCATTCTTTTTTCATAAAACAAATGAATGTTTGTAAAACGTGATGTCAACTCCTTCTTTATAGTAAGCCTTAAGGAGTCAGGATACCTTTCGTCACAGTATGCTTTCGAACTAACCCATGCTTCAGCTAGGACTTTTAAGGGTTATAACGTGGCTTGGTTCACGGTTTAAGAAACAAAGGATAAAGGCTCAAATTATTTGTACCCGCCCGCTCTTCGTGATGTTCTTCAAACCTAAACTCAGTTGATCGTACGTCAGACTTTGTTCGAGTCTTTGTCCTGATGTTCCGATAATGGTTCAGATGTTGATAACTTGTTTTGAATAGGCAGTCATTTTTTGCTTTGGTTGAGGGTTTGTGAGACCTCTTTCTTGATTTTGTTATCCCTTTCTTTTTTGCCTGGACTGTTTCCTTTTTGGAATTACAGTCAGCGGGATGCCCCAGTTTCATAAGTCTCTTTTCATAGGTTTTGACTTCTTGGGCTTTTTGTTTATGATTTTTTTTTTGATAATGACTGCCTGTCCTTTTGATTGTTCTGAACCATCACTGTCTTCCTTTTTCGTAAGGATCTCTTTGGCGCCATTCGTTATGCACTTGGATCAACTGAGAGAAACTACCCTGCCCCAGGTTATGATTATGGGTTTTAAATTTCGAAAAGAAAAACTCCTACTTCTTTGGCTCAGAGGGGTTGACGAGGGATTATCATCCTTATAACTCCAGTGTTTAGGGATTGAAACAATGCCTGTACCTCATCAGCGGGGTCTGTTCAAAAGCATACTGTAAAGATAGCGGTATCATTTTCGTCATCCTCCCTCAAGAAGCTTAGAATTAACGAGAGTTGTCATCAGAAAAAATATGAAAACAATTTGCATATAGTGAATGCGAATATATTGATTCAAAATAGATATAAGCGTTGCATTAATGTGATAACAATGTTTAACATGAATAAATGTTTAAACGGTCAAAAGAAAAACACAACTTGAACATTCAAATGAACAAAAGTTTCCTAGTCTCGGAGCTTGTCACTTCAACTGATGAGCCTTGGAGGAACGGTAGAAAAATTCAGCCTGTCCATCTTGTGTGAACTCCAATGCCCCTTCATCGATCAGGTCCTGGATTTTGTTCCTCAGATCCCAACATTCATTGGTATCATGTCCTGGGCTAGCAGAGTGGTAGGCACACCTCTTATTGGGATCATAGGTAGGAGATGCTGTGTTAGGGTTCCGGGGATGAGCCCTTAATGTGATCAGATTCAACCTCAATAGGCGTTGCAAAGCTTGAAACAGCGACATGTTGAGCTGGGTGAATTGCCTCCTGGGCTTGTCTGGCTGAACTTGGCGAGGTTGGTGCTGAATTTGTGGCACTGGAGTCATTTGAGGAGCTTTCCCCTTATCCTCTCGTCTCGAGGATGATTGGAAGATGAATGGCTTTTTACCCTTAGATGTTTGCCCCAGTTGGTTACCCTGAAGCAGTTGGTTGAAGAGAAACCAGAGCTCCTCTTGTCTTTGAACTAGGCCTTGAATGACATTCCTCTGTCCCAGCATCTGGGCTTTCATAGCATCCATCTCAGCTTGTAGGTGTTCCAACTTTTCATCCTCAGCATTGCCCCTGACGAAGGTCTCCGTGAGAAGTATCCTTAGCTCCTCTTGCCCCTTGGATAGATTCAGGAGGATTTCCCCGAACCGAGTCTCTTGAGTAAGAAAGTCCTGGTCGTCTTGTTGTGAGGCCATTGCTGAAATAAACAGCGAGAAAGGTAAGTGACCTGCAAAAGGGGTACCTGTAATGCAATGATGTGTATGATATGCATGCAATGTTTTCAAGGACCTCGCAGGGTAAACAAGAAAATTGTTAGCATCGGAATTTATAGCTTGATTGAAGGAAACCCATATTGTTGAGAATTCTTCTTCAAGGGTCAAAGGCTCACCATATCCAGTGGGTCATAGCCCCTGACAACCTTGGCTAGAGGAAAATAAATCCTCTTTGCCCCTTGCTAGATGTTTGATTCATCATGGCCTGCATCACAAGCCCTTGAGATCCTTGAAATGGGTTAGGATGTATGCAATGGTATGATGTCATGCTATGCATGGGGTGATGTAGGTAAACCATGTTATGGGTCCTAATTAAGGACTGTAAACAAAACCCTGCAAGAAATTCAGTATACTTTGTTATGAGTCCCAATTAAGGACTATAAACAAAACCCGCAAGAGCTCTAGTAAACCCTAAACCTGCAAGAAATTAGTAACCCTGTTATGAGTCCCTATTAAGGACTATAAACAAAACATGCAAGAAACCCGGTAAACCTTGTTATGAGTCCCAATTAAGGACTATAAACAAAACCTGCAAGAAACTCAAGGGTCAGATAATAAGCATGCAAGTAGTTCAAGTATGAAGGCACACAAGTCACACAAAAGAGCCCTTAGAGTTTAGGCCAGCATGAAGTTTGGGTATTACCCTCTTGAAGCTGGTGGGCTCAACCTGTCCTATTAGAAGTAACCGGGTTCTAAGGTTCCCAATATCACGGGATTGCTTTCATTGTTCATCGTTTCGACTTAGCCACTGAACTGGCGACCGAAATATTCCAGGAAAGCAACCCTCAATTGAGTGTAGTATCGAGTATCAACCAACCTCGGACTGCACCAAAGTCAGTTATCTCACTACCCTAAAGAGGCCAAGATAGTTCAATTAAGGTTCCTAAGGTCTGTTGATGCTTCACGACACCACGCGGAGGCCCCGTACTCTCCTTGACTGAACTCAAGGGTTACCGGTACACACCAAAGTGCCACATCAACGTAGCAGACTGTTTCAACCATGTCGGTATACCCCGCACAGTTCCCTCACAGCCTTGTTGCTACTTTCTAAGAAGGTATCCCCCAGATCCGAGTTAGGATCTATAGAACTCCCAAGCAACCCACAATAATAAAGCAAGCAAAGAAGACAATTGAAAACATAGTTATGACCTAGCCCTAAGATACACCCCACTTTATAAGATAGTCCCCAGCAGAGTCGCCAGTTCTGTGATCGGTGGATCTGGAACTGACTGTTTAACGCTGGTTCGCGAAATGTCGCGGAAGCAAGAGTCGCCACCGTCTTTTATTTTCTCCAAATGGAAAGGACAAAAGCACAGAAAAATTCCTTAAAGAGATTGCTCTCGGTTCGGGAGGTAGGTTATAGAAAGGGAAGGTGTTAGCACCCTTTCTATCCATGGTTATCCATGGGCTCTTAGATACTTGCTCAATGTGTTTTCAAAATTGTTTGTTTGCTTTTCAATGTGGGTTTACAAAGTTTCTTTGAAAAATTTCAGTTCGACTCGTACGTCAGAGTGTTTGAAAAATTTGCTTTGAAAGCTTTTGAAAAGTGTTGGTGTGAAAAGTCTTTTTGAATTTTGTTTTGAGATTAGAGCAAGTATCCTTGAGAACCTACCTACCCTAAGGAATTCGTCTGTGTAGATGTCCTTTAAAGTAGTGCCATCCCACCATTGAGAGGTAAGTAGCACCACCGTTGGAGGTGTTCGGGTCAATTCGAGTTTAGGGACATGGTGATCACCGGAGCAATAGGAAGACACCTTAGAAGCTACCCTCATGCCAGGTTCCCGGATCATGAGGACTTACTAAGACGTCCTCTACTCGACGATCACCTTTCGAAAGGCAACAGTGAGGCGTACCCTAGGGGTGGTGTGTGCGAATTGTGTGTTATTTTCATTTGCATTTGTCTTTTGTCAAGTTCATTGTGATCTACGCTTGATTTTATTATGTCCATACATTCTTTCATGCTTTTGTTAACAGTTAAAAAGTTTGCGGGAAAATAAATCTAAGGCTATTACAAAGGCGCGGGTCCACATCGCCGAAATTAAAATCTAAGACCCGATTTGACGGAAAATAAATAAAGCAAAAGTAAAAGTGCGAAAAGTATAAGTTACAATGCTTTGGGAGAATTACATAATTATAATAGGAAATAAAATATGCGAAATTAAAGAATTATCGGAACGAGGGCGTTGGACCCTTTTGCAGAATATTTAAATTAATGAGGAGTTAAGATTAAAATTAAAAAGAAAATGGTTTTTAGTATTTTTGTGTTTTTAGGATTTTGAAAGAAAAAGAATTAATTAATTAAAATTAAAATAACGAGCTAAACCTAATTCTAATGTTTTTTAAGTTTATTATGAAAATGTTAAAATATAGCCTAAGTTAAACCTAAATTTTTTGTATAATTTAATTATAAAAATAAATAAAATAATATTATGGACATGATGAAAAAAGGGAAAAAAAAAATTAAAAAAAGGAATAAAAATTGTTATTAAACCTAAATTCTATGTTTTTTTGGATTTTTGGTTATTAAAAGGAATTAAAATTGTAACCTAATTAACACTAAATGTTTACATGTCAATTTATTTAGAAAAATAATTACAATAAAAATATTTATTATTTTTTGGTCTTTTCTGATTTTTAATTAAGTTTTTAATGTATTTTTGTTAAAAAACTAATTAATTAAATAAACACAATTGAATAAAAGTAATTATTAAAACAAGAATAAAAAATAAATAAAAAGATTAGTGAAGGCAAACCAGGGGGGGTAGCCCCAAATTGGAGGTACAGGCCTGGAATGCTGGCCCATTAACGTTTTGGTCCATTGACTTTTCCAGGTTGTATGTTAGTGCGTTTGACCAGGACTTACGTGTTCCTCATATCCATGCCGTTGATTTGTATGTGTTAGACGCGTGGCTCCTTGGATGTTGAAGCAACATGATGCGCTTCCATGTTAACGCTGCACAGGATTTTGCATTGAAAAATAATATGGAATTTACACAGACCTGGGGCTCGAACCCAGGTCTTGGACATTGCAAGCTTAACACCTGTGCCACTGAAGCGCTGCATATGCTTTTGTTATATAATAGTTAGTAAATATTATAAAAGAAAAGAAAACATTAATGAATTAAAACGCGCGAAAATTTAAAAGATCCAACCAATGCTTGCCACGACTCCGTCTTCCTCATGGCTCTTTTTTATTTTTCTGAAACAACACCATAACGCAACGGTTTTCACGCGTGGGTTTAGAGAGGTTTTAAGAAAATAATGATTAGCCCCTCGACGCTCATAAATTGAGCGCGAGGGTGCCATCCTCTTCGTCTTCAAGCGCTGAATCCATTGGTGGTCATTTGGAGTTCTAATTTTGCCTTGTTATGAAAACCCCAATTTTGAAAACCTGTAACCCTAGAAAGCAGTTATGGCATAATCGCGTATGGCGTGTAAAAATCCAATCAAACACGATGGTTAGTTTCAGAAGCTCAAAACAAACATGATGCCATGAATAGAATGATGTAAAAACGCTTAAAAGATGATATACGATTATAAATTTTTGGCTTTACAGTTTGAGTTACAGGTACCAATTCCTGGAGCTTTTGTGGTTGTTCTTGATTGGAGCACGTTCAGTGAGGTTCCAGGAAACTATTGAGACAAGAATGGTGCTTTGAATCGACTCCTAAAGCTGATTTCGGTTTTTGAGTTTTCAAGCAATTTTTCAAGTTTGTACTAGCCTCTTATGCGCAGCTTTCAGTCTTATGCCATTAGGGTTGTGATCAGGTACTTGTATGGAAGCAATTAGGTCAACAAACTTGAATAAAATCCCTTGTAATCCTGGTTTGGATATTTGATTTGTTAAGAATCTTTTCATATCTTTTTTCATGTTATTTTTGTACAAATCATATCCCAATGCTCCAAATCTTTCCAAATTGGCTTAGGCACGAATTATTGAGCCTAAAATGTGTACAAAAAGATTTGTTTGGTTCATTTAGATATTTTTCACACATTTAATTAATTTAATTGAATTAATATAAATAATACTCCAAATAAATAAATAAAAAATGAGAAAATGCTTCCCTTTGGGCCAAGTGGTCGTGCATAGGCTTGGAATGATGAATCATGGAAGAAAATAGGCCCATTAGCAATTTTAGACCATTTGAATCAAAGTTGACTTTTCGAAACATCCAAAAATTTCCCAACTTCCACAAGGCATAACTTGCTCCATTTTTAAGCTTTTCACATGTTCTTGGACATTTTGGAAAGGTATTTGAGTCCTCTAACCAATGCCTTTGGTCCCATGTCATTTTGATTTACCAATCTCAAATTATGGCCTTTGACTTAAAGTCCCTTTTTGTTGACTTTTGAAAATGACCTATAATGTTGAAATTGATAACTTTTTGTGAGAGCATTTCTTGGACTTGAAGTATGAAGATGAGTTGTAGGAAATGTCTTTCTCTTCAAAATGAGCTTTGGATGGAATTTTTCTGATAATCCATGTGAAAGTTATGCCCTGGTCAATTTCAGTTGACTTTTCCAACTGTCCAAGTATAGTAACTTTTGCATCTTTGATGATTTCTTAGCCAAATTTTGAGAATCATGATCAAGCATTGATCAAATGATGTTTGTGGCTTCAAAATGATATGTTGACCAAAAATTTGAACTTTTGACTGTCAAATGACCATTTTGCCCCTACAGTTGACTGTAGTGCAATTTAGGGTTTTGACTGTGCCATTTTGAGCTGAATGCCTTGAAACTTGATATGAGGATACTTGACCATCTTTGTAGGCATATGAGACTTGATTGGGTCCTTGAAAACTTCCTTTCTTTGATCAGAACACAAACCCTAGTTTTGACGGTATAGGAGACAGTTTGACTGTGCAACCCTTGGGGAATTTTGCAGCTTGGCTTGGCAATTTCTTGAAGAATATGGGAGGGCAAATTTTCGGGTACAACAACAGGCAAATTCAAAAATCAATACAAATTCATTTTTCCAGACAAATTGCCAATTATTTTTCCTTTTTCTGTTTTGTCTTGCGAAGAACGTCCAATGTTCATTTTTGATATATGCATTTGACACTAATTGCTAATCACAAATATTTGCATACGAAACAAAGGATTAATTACAGGTGACATTAGAAACAGGGGCAATAATGAGTTGTCTAAGCGATCTAGTTGCTCTGTTCACTAAGGTACCAAGGTAAGTTCGGCTGAAGAGTTTGACCCAGATACCTTCACTCCCCGAGAGTAAGACCAGAAGCAACAATACTCCCCCGAGCAGAGTTGGTCTCCCATCAGCCCTGAAAAGGCACAGTATCTCCAGCAAGTCAGCGATACTCTCCCCAAGCAGAGTTAGCCTACTGTCAGCCTTAAGGAAGTTGGATATCCCCAGAAGATCCCAATATTCCCCAATGGAGTATACAGATGTTCCTAAGCAAGCATCCCCGGCAGTCTTAATATAAGATTGTTCCCCGGCGGAATACAGGCATCCAGTGGAGCCACTTCCCCAGTACAGTCTCCAAAAGTTTCCCCAGGAGAGTTGTATCAATCTCCCCAGTAGATTCTGGAAGCTAATCCCCAGTAGATTCTGGAAGCCTATCCCATGCAGAGTACAAACGCATCTCCCTGGATTTATTCAAAGGTTATTCTCCACCAGAGCTTATAACTGGGTTATCCTCAGCTAATTACCACGGAAAGATCGTCCTCGGCGAAGTTCTTCCTACCCCAGCGGAGTTCATCAATTCCCTCTACAAAGCTTATCAACGGTATCCCCAGCGGAGTTATCATCAAACCTCAGCAAAGTATCTCTCCCCACAGAGTAATTCCCCGCAGAGTAATCACTTCAACAAGTTTATTCCCCAACGGAGTCATCTTCTCCTACCGGTTTATTCTTGCAACCATCATCCCCAGCAGAAATGAAGAACTCTACTCTTCAACATCAGCCCAGGATTCAACAAGCTCCCGGCATTCGTCAAGGATCTATTTTCCTAGACAAAAATACATTCATCACATTATCATACACCATGACGCATGCATATACGCATCATAAACACACAATCTCATTTATTTTTGAGAACATCATGACATCATGCATTTCATACATCATGACATTGCATACAACTGATGTTTTGCCTTTTCAGGGAAAAAGTCAATACAAAGATGATTACTATCAATTGTCGCGATTCCAGATTCGATTCCTGTATCTAGCCAGGGCACATCTGAAGAGTTTGAAGATTCGATTCCTGTATCCAGCCAGGGCACATCTGTAGACGACTAATTCTAGATTCGATTCCTGTATCTAGCCAGGGCACGTCTGAAGAGTTTGAAGATTCGATTCCTGTATCCAGCCAGGGCATATCTGTTGACGACTAATTCCAGATTCGATTCCTGTATCCAGCCAGGGCACGTCTGAAGAGTTTGAATATTCGATTCCTGTATCCAGCCAGGGCATATCTGTTGACGACTAATTCCAGATTCGATTCCTGTATCCAGCCAGGGCACGTCTGAAGAGTTTGAAGATTCGATTCCTGTATCCAGCCAGGGCATATTTGTTGACGACTAATTCCAGATTCGATTCCTGTATCTAGCCAGGGCACATCTGAAGAGTTTGAAGATTCGATTCCTGTATCCAGCCAGGGCACATCTGTAGACGACTAATTCCAGATTCGATTCCTGTATCTAGCCAGGGCACATCTGAAGAGTTTGAAGATTCGATTCCTGTATCCAGCCAGGGCACATCTGTTGACGACTAATTCCATATTCGATTCCTGTATCTAGCCAGGGCACATCTGAAGAGTTTGAAGATTCGATTCCTGTATCCAGCCAGGGCACATCTGTAGACGACTAATTCCATATTTGATTCCTGTATCTAGCCAGGGCACGTCTGAAGAGTTTGAAGATTCGATTCTTGTATCCAGCCAGGGCATATTTGTTGACGACTAATTCCAGATTCAATTCCTGTATCTAGCCAGGGCACGTCTGAAGAGTTTGAAGATTCGATTCCTGTATCCATCCAGGGCATATCTGTTGACGACTAATTCCAGATTCGATTCTTGTATCCAGCCAGGGCACGTCTGAAGAGTTTGAAGATTCGATTCCTGTATCCAGCCAGGGCATATCTGTTGATGACTAATTCCAGATTCGATTCCTGTATCCAGCCAGGGCACGTCTGAAGAGTTTGAAGATTCGATTCCTGTATCCAACCAGGGCATATCTGTAGACGACTAATCCCAGATTTGATTCATGTATCCAGCCAGGGCATATCTGTGAGTAACTGATTGTAGATTTGACGCCTGTATCCAGCCAGGGCATGTCTGCATGAAGAGTTTAGAGATTCGACACCTGTATCCAGCCAGGGCATATCTGTGAGTAACTGATTGTAGATTTGACGCCTGTATCCAGCCATGGCATGTCTGCATGAAGAGTTTAGGGATTCGACTCCTGTATCCAGCCAGGGCACGTCTGTAAGCAACCTTTTGAAGTTCCAGATTCGATACATGTATCTAGCCAAGACATGTCTGTGAGCGACTGAGTGAAGATCAACACCTGTACCAGGCCAGGAAATTATCTTTCTCAGGTACGCAAGTTCTCGCTAAGGAATCTCTTACGCGATCGACACCCAGATGGCATCTATAAGCCCATCCTCCCATACCATCTTTCCAAATGGCATCTATAAGCCCATTCCCGACAAGGTTCTGCCACACTTCCAGATGGCATCTATAAGCCCATCCTCCTATCCACCATCTCTCCAAATGGCATCTGTAAGCCCATTCCCGCCATCACACTGCTGCTACTCTACTATGTGAGTGCAAATTTCTGGGCACTCTAGTGTTCAATCATCTTCCACCCTCGGATCACGAAAGGCACACAAGCCAATCTACATCCTCAGGTCTAAGAAGATTGAACAGGGGCAACTGTTGTACCCCAAAATTTTCCCTCCCATATTCTTCAAAGTTTTGCCAAGCATCATCTCAATTTGCTCAAGTCTACTCAAGGATTGCACAGTCAAACCATCCTCCTAAGCCAGTCAAAATTAGGGTTTTGGTTCTTGCAAGGAAGTCGAGGTTTTCAAGGGCTTAATCAAATCCCATATGCTCATATACATTGTCAAGCATCTACATGTCAAGTTTCAAGGCTCACAAGGTCAAGTTGCACAGTCAAAAACCCTAATTGCTTCACAATCAACTGTAGGGGCAAAATGGTCATTTGGCAGTCAAAAGTCAAATTTTTTGGTCAACATCTTATTTTTAAGCCACAATCATCATTTGGTCAAATCTTGACCATGATTTCACAAGAATGGCTCAAAAATCATCAAGATGCAAAAGTTTCTATTTTTAGACAGCTGAAAAGTCAACTGTAACTTGACCAAGGCATAACTTTTTCATGGTTCATCATAAAAATCCCATCCAATGCTCATTTTGAAGGGGATGACACTTCCTACAACTCATCTTCACATTCCAAGTCCAAGAAATGCTCTCACAAAAAGTTATCAATTTCAACATTATAGGTCATTTTCAAAAGTCAACAAAAAGGCACTTTAAGTCAAAGACCATAACTTGAGATTGGTAAATCAAAATGACATGGGACCAAAGGCATTGGTTATAGGACTTCAAGACCTTTCCAAAATGTCCAAGAACATGTTCATATGATCAAAATTGAGCAAGATGTGCATTGGAGAAGTTGGGAAATTTTTGTGAAATGGCAAAAGTCAACTACCCTTGAAACTTCAATTTTTGACAAAAGGGCCCACTTTCTTCCACTTGATTCAGCCTTGTCATGCCACCCACGTGTCCCATGATTAATTTCAAGATTAAACATTAATTTTTTCTATTTTTATTTAATTTTATTGATTTAATTCATTTTAAATCCATAAAATTCAAATAAAAATCAAAAAAATTAATTAAATGATATCTTGTGGTTTGAATGACTTTGATGCATCATAAGTCAACTACCAAATTCGTGTAAAGATCATTTAGGCATGAAATTCAAAATTTGAACAAAACATGGCAAGGCCTTTAATGGTGGTTATGAAGAAATCCAAAAACTTAATTGCAATGGTTAAAGGCTCATCATATGATTTGATTCTCATTAAAACATACATATACAAGCCTTGCAGACCTCAAGCATTACCTAGAACTCACTGAAACGAAAAAACCAAATTCCAAAAACTTGAAGAAAATTTGAAAACTGAAATCCATATTCCAGCACAATTCAAACACTTTTCTTGATTCTAACACGTTCCCAACACTCCCAGGAACGATTTGCAGTCAAGAACAAGCCTTAACACCCCAAGAATCACCTCAAACAGTCACACGGTTCATCATATTTTTCCATAATCGAAATTCATTTTTTACGCATCATTAACACATTTTGATTATTGGTTTGCATTGCTAACATCCTTATGAAGCTTTTGATATAGTTTAATTTGATTATGGTACCCTAAAACGAAAGCTGCCATTGGAGAATGCTAGGGTTTCGAAGCTTTTAATTTGGGGGTTTATCATATAGGTAAAATCAGAACCTCCAAGGCCCATGGTTGAACTCAGAAGGACGAGACAAACACAAAACTATCCTCGCGCCATATTTATATGCCCAGGATTCCTATTCGCTATTTTTGGCCATTCAATATTGTGGGGGTTAAACCCCCCCGCTAATTGCTTTCTTTTTTACAGGCAAAATGTAGAAGACGGTGAGCTGGCAAGGTTCTAGTGGCTCGTTCAAACAGCGCGCCATTTGTTTTTGTCTTTTAGCACATTAATCACTTTATTGCATATATTAATTCTTGTTTGTTTTACTGATGACTGAAACAAAGTGGTGGAGTGGTTAAGGCAAGCGTGTAAAAGGTATTAGGACCTGGGTTCGATTGCCAGGTCCCCCCAAAATTCAATATTGTTTTTCCTCATGCGTTCCCATGCAGCATTTGTCCAGAAGTTCACCATATGACCTCACAAATCCACACGCCAAGTGTCTCCAAGGACAGATCTGAAGGCCAAGAGAGGGAGCACACCATATTCCTGGTCAACCAGCGCCCCACTCAATCCCCAGAGTCAACGTGATTGGATGCAAATGGGCAACAGCAATGCTAAACAAACCCTCCAATTTGGCCCAAACCCCCCTTTGGGTTTGCATTTTTTTTATTTTCTTTATTATTAATTGCTTTGTTTAATTCTATTGTTTTTTTTATTAGTTACTCATTAACAATTTATTTAACCTTTTCACAATAAAAAATCAAAAAAAGAACTAATATTATTATTATTATTATTATTATTAATTTCATGTTATTTTTGTAAATAAAATACTAACAAATAAAATAGTTCAATTAGGTCAATTTTAATCTCTTTTCCTTTACAATAAATAAAAATAATTTAGAATTAGGTTAACTTTTAATTTTTAATTCTTTTATTTTATTTTCATTAAAAATACAAAAAACACAAAAATATCATTTTCTTAATTAATTAATTAATTGGTTAGTTATTAGTTTTAATTTCATTAATTACAAAAAAGGACAAAAAAATTCAATTCTTTTCTTAAAAGGGTCAAAACCCTTAGGACGTTCCCGATTAAATTTCCATTCGCGCGTATTTATTTATTCTGATTATATTTATGTATCTGTACAGAGGATGTAATAGTAATTAGGATTTTATTGCTTTCTTTAATTTTCTACGTTTACTTTTCAAAACGGGTTATTATTTTTGGCGATGTATAGACCCGCGCCTTGTAATAGTTAGATTTATATTTCTGCAATTTATTTTCCGCACTCCTAACTGTTAAAAAATGCATGAAAGAATGTATGAAAAATAAAATTAATCTGTAGCTCACAAATAACATGTACAAAATAAACATTAACTGAAAAACAACACAGAAAGCACATGCTACTCCTAGGGTACGCCTCACTTGTTGCCTCGAACGTGGTCATCAAGTATAGGGTGTCTTAGAGGTCGCCTTTCTGTCCAAAAGATCCAGTTGCCTCGAAACGGTTGCCTCAGATACAAAGGATCTAGGACATTAGGGTTACTTCTAAGGTGTCCTACTATTGCTTTGGTGACCACACTGTCCCTTATAATCGAATTGACCCGAACACCTCCAACGATGGTGCTACCTACCTCTCAATGGTGGGATAGCATTATCTAAAGGACTCTTACACAGCTTAATTCCTTAGAGTAGGTAGATTTCTCTTAAGTACTTGCTCTTCTCAAAAACAAACAAAACATCTTTTCACACCTCACACTTTCAAAAGTTTTCAAACAAATTTTTCATACACTCTTGAGGACAGATACAAGAGTTACTTAGAAATTTTTCAAACGAACTTTCTCAAAACCCACACACATTTGAAAAGCAAACAAATTTTTGAAAACATAAGAGCAAGTACCTAAGAGCCCGTGGATAACCACAGATAGAAAGGGTGCTAACACCTTCCGTTTCTATAAATCTACCTCCCGAACCGAGAAACAATCTCAAAGAAGGAATTTTGCTGTGCTTTTGTCCTTTCCATGTTGGAGAACATAAAAGACGGTGGCGACTCTTGCTTTACCGCGACATACGCGAAACCAGCTTAAAAACAGTTAGTTCTATTTCCACCGTCATAGATATGTTTTTTAATGGAAAATAAAATTCACATCACAATGAAGGATCTTTCCTAAATTATAGGAAAAAAATTAGTTGAGTGTCAGAAGACTTGTAACCACCTTGAATCAATTAATAATTTTTTTCTTTGAGTACTCTCTCTCTGCGGTTTTATTTGGACATCAATTCAGAGGTCCAACATGAGGGAACATTTTTATTAGAGTTTTTTTATATGAGAAACACACCTTGTGTGAGACGCAACTCATAGTCCCCCCCCCCCCCTCCCCCTTAAACCTTAAGGAGATAAATGTACAGATGGCACAACTAGTTGGAACTACATCATGGTGAAGCAAGAGTTACTTCACTAATCAAAGGGGTGATGCATTGAGCGAGTAAAGGAAGACAAGGCCATGTAACAAACAAGCAAGCATTGCTTATCGAGGAAGAAAAGTGGCTGGGCAGAATCGGTAGAACATGATTGGAAGAAAAGCTTGCCACAAACATAACAATTTGGTATGTGGATGTTTTGATATATATTAGATATGTTTTTTAATGGAAAATAAAATTCACATCACAACGAAGGATCTTTCCTAAATTATAGGGAAAAAATTAGTTGACTGTTAGAAGACTTGTAACCACCTTGAATCAATTAATAATTTTTTTCTTCGAGTACTCTCTCTCTCTCTCTCTGTATCTCTCTCTCTCTCTCTCTCTCTCTCTCTCTCTCTCTCTCTCTCCTCTCTCTCTCTCTCTCTCTCTCTCTCTCTCTCTCTCTCTCTCTCTCTCTCTCTCTCTCTCTCTCGACGGTTTTATTTGGACATCAATTCAGGGGTCCAACATGAGGGAACATTTTTATTAGAGTTTTTTTATATGACAAACACACCTTGTGTGAGATGCAACTCATAGTCCCCCCCCCCCTCCCCCTTAAAACTTAAGGTGATAAATGTACAGATGGCACAACTA